>CM037850.1:4376860-5576860 GCA_021234535.1 Stichopus chloronotus
ATTAAAAGGAGAGGTGTGAGTGGAGGAATGATGGGAGAGTCATGGGTCCTCTTCAGAGTTGGAAGGGGCGTAGGATGAGTCAAATGTGGACGTTACGCCTCACTGGAAAACCCTCCACGTCAGCAATGTCTTTAATTGTGCAAATTCTCTTTACATAAGCAAGTCGTCGGCTTGGTTCCTTTTCAAGAGACCCCCCCCCTTCCCCGAGACTTTGTTTACTTGGAAAGATTTTGAATGTATTTTTTTTTTTTTTTAAATTCCTTTGTGACGATACAATGTGAAGCAATGCCTAATAATTGTAAAAATAAACTTTAAGTTGTCTCTGATAGGAGAGTTGTAATAACGACAAAACTTAGACTTTCAGAGGGGACTCATTAATAATTCATTTAAGAACAACGTTTGACCTGCGAATGATTTCATTTGCATTTGAAATAAAAATCGACAAAAATTTATTGACAGTCTTCTTTTTTTTCAAATTTCTACACTGGTGAAAGTTCAACGTTTTGCCTTGAACGTTTTCAGCAAGCCAAATAAGTTGATATATTATGTGGAATGAACCTGGCAGTAGTATGATTATGCAAATTAGGTCTCATGATTATGCATGTAGTTCTTTTAAATGTTTTATCACGTAGTTGCACATTGGAAAGTGCAGCAATTGTTTGAGATTACATCCTAATGACACCTTTCTGTGTAACAATGTTACCCAAATACTCGCTTTCTTCACAGAGATTGCCATCTTTGAAAATGATAAGCTAAAATAAGCCAAGTATAAAGTTAATTGGCTATTAACACCATACCCTATTAACGTATCCATATATGACGTAAGTTTTTTTTTTTTTTTTCTATTACTCCCAGCAAACAGTACTACTTTACAGTTACTCACGTAAAATAAACGAAAGATATTATGATAGTAAAGCGGTATAATATTGAACTCACTTGCCCTCAACTGACGTTTCAGTTCTACTTGCTACTGACTGTTAACTGTAGTGACGTCAGTTACAAAGGGTTATCGAGAAGGGACTGACGTCGCAAAGAAAATTAATGAGACTACCAATCACCTTTGACACTTAATTCTTACGAGGCATATTACAATTTGACTGAGTTTTGAAGTCCAAAATGTCATGTTTCTAAGAAAATAGAGTATAGCTCTATTCAGAAGTTACAGAAACTCTGAATGATATTCCTTTGAATTGTGTTTTTATCTTTGACAATTTTTTGAGATATATGGCTTTCCAAAGTTTTGATGAAAATGTACAGCAGATCATGTGAAACGTTGCACAGCGACAATGCTCTTTTTGATAGGTCGTTATATTTCATCTCTCACGTACTTATTTTCTGGGTTCCACATTCATAGGTGATACCAATATTTTCAAAAACCACAATACGGGCTTTCAAAATTAAAAAAAAAATCAAGACATAAAATTTACAATTATCCTTGAAACAAAGGATGATAGAAGACATATCAGGTGAGTCAATCTCTGGACGTCACAAATTTGCATATGTAGCTTAATGTTTAGTCATGATTAAATTGCAAAAGAGAAATTTATTTGTGAAAAGGCCAAAGTTGTATGATGGATATTCATGAAAGTGTGCCCTTTTTTCAACATTTTAATGATTAATTTAGCCAATACTCCAAAATGTGTGTGTGTGTGTGTGTGTGTGTTTTTTTTTTTTTTCATGTCCCATATACTCTAACACTAGGTTTGTAAGTCAAAGTTATATTTTGATGGAACTAACCACGAGGAAATGCGTGTCCTGTTATATCATGATCATGATATTATATCATCATCATCATCGTCGTCATCATCATCATCAGATTAAGGATTGGGAAATGCATCTCCCTCAACTGAGTAGAATGAGAAATGTTTTACGTTTATAGCTACTAATCTGGGAAGTTCATGTTACGAATTGACTGAACAGCTTATGACTATACAAATAGGTGGACTGTAACAACTTACTGATTCTGCACAAAAAAAAAAAAAAAAAACAGAATGCAAGGCATTCATACTCGCGAATGGAGGCGGTGCTTAGGTGCACCCATTTAACAATTCTGATATGGGAGTTAAGACAGGTAGTTTTGCAGATGGTGAATTTGCTGTAAGGTTTGTCACTTCAATTTCAGAAGGGAATACTGGTAACCCATTGATGAGAGGTGAGGGGCTGGGGCCTTATTTGCTACAAACTGGAGTGTTTCGAAAAGTATATCAGTGATACGCCGTGGTGATGTTAAAATTGACTTGATCCGTGTACCGGGGAGTGACGTATTAGCTATTAAGACGTGGACATGTTTAGATTACAAAAAGAAATGTGATATTAACAACCTAGCCAAAACTCGGATTAAAATTCACACCTATGATTGGAAATCCATTACTTCAAAATTCCCTTACTAATGGCAGTTTCACTTTTCCGTACTTCTTTACCGGTTCCTTGATATGGTTCGGCGGTAGGCCTAGTGCTTATTGTTCGCTAGCTTCAACCGGGTAAGGCACATACGTGGTCATGCTTGCATAAGAGATCTTTGTCTCATGTAATGAGCTCTGAGGGTAAGGAGACAACTAGCAGTCTTTCATTGTGCAACTCTCTCATCCGGGATCAGTCTTTACATTGCAACCTGTCTCAGTCTAATTTACAAGAAAATAAACACTCTCAAGTCTCTCACTCCTCCTGCTTTTGTAGTTTGGTAGGACTACGGTGAGCTGATATTCATTTATTATACGGTTGCTCAAAGGAACCGTATGTTGTCTTACAAGATTGCTAGAAGGCCTATGTGTAGCGGGAGGATAAGGACCTCTCTATAAGGAACAACCGTTTACGAAAAAAAACTTATATGAAAACATCAACAAAATACACTACAAAAATCACTAGTTATTACATGCAGTTCAGAACAACCCTGCGCACGCGCTGAAAACGCCAATCAGCATAACTACCATTACACATCAAAATCTCGACATGTGATTTCTGAGCCACGGTAGCATTCAATGTCCACAACCTTGGCCAATAGCCTGACTATTATTACTCCAAATCCACAACTGTATCAAATGTCGGGTCACATGTGTACCGGCAAAGCAAGCGCCTGTTTGCAAGGGAAATTCAAGTTTCAGTTGAAACTCCTGGGCCCGAAGATAACTACGCAGTTAGTATTGCGCAATTTTTCCATCCGGGCGACTCGTTATCTTATCCGTTCACTGTACCTCAACCTACTGGAAGTCTTCAATTACGAAGAAAACTAGAAAAGCGGTTACGAACATCGTAACCACACTGTTTATGAGTTCGTGTAGAGGGGAAGTTATTTACGTTCTTTTGTGACCGTCGGTTGGTAGTATAAGGGGAATTTCTATGTTTACTTTTAACAGATAGGGCCACATAAATATATTTAAGAAGATGGAAGCCGTGTCTAGATTCTCCAAATATATTTGTGACAAACTGTTGGAGCCAAAACGTAAAAACGTCGAATACTGTACATGATGCCAATCTTGGGTTGTAGGCTACTGCAGGCTACTAGAAGTATGTAAATCTACTATGCCACAGGTTGCGTTTGGTTGCAATTACTTCAGGGTTAATGATGACATTCAACTTAAACCTGAAACTGATTTTGTTCTTTGTCAGTGAGAAACCCAAGGGATGTCATGCTCAGATTCTTAGTGCTGCTGGCTGTGAGCTCTTTCCTGTACTTTCACCAGATGTGATCATGTATTCATGTCTGGAATCATGGTCAGCGGTCACGTGTCCAGGTGCATTTCAACTACAAACTGTCCTCTGACTTTCATTTATCATCATAAACTTTGAATATTTTGAAAGAAAATGTCTATTTTACCATACAGTCCTACACACCTTGCTGGATTCAAAGAGCCAAACAAAACTATGGGAAGCAATAACCTACTATCAGCCTGACTTGCTGCATTCTTTATCACACTAGATAACAGTTAAAGACTGTCAAATGCCTAGAGTCTTGGAAAGTTAACATATGATTGAAGTTGTGAGTGGAATATAATGGTTAGTAGAACAGTAATTGCTTTCAACGTTTGAAGAAGAAGAAGTACATGAGAGAATTTATTTTCCGTTTTGCTCTTCGTGTACTGTACTCAATCTAGCGAACTCAGTGCTACTAGTTTCTGCAAGTGTTACATTTAATATTTTGACCAGCGGAGACTGAATAGCTCCTATATATTTTATACAAGAAGCACTTCTTTCACCTTTGTGTAGGCTTTGTAGTTTGAATATCATGGTACATTGCAGCCTTCCCCTTGGCGGGTAGAGTGGGATATAGTGACATTTCCAAAAGTAAATTCAAAAGATTTAACTATGGCCGGCTACAGTTCCACTCTGTCGTTTCCCAAATTTTACTCTCCTTTTCAAATGATTAATAGCAATCTTGCTCCAATAGTTATATATGTTGCCTGTGTATTAAAACATCTGTATATGTGAACGAGAAAGGAAGAAAAAGGTTGTAGCAAAAATAAAACACAATGCAAATAAGTCAAATGTCTAACCAAGTCTAGTCTCTTTTCAGTGTGGCAGGTAGCCTGCTCTTAAGTCCTTAATTCACTATAGGCTGCTCAGTCACTTGCTTCCGAGCTACGTTTAGGCCTTAGAATAAGGGAGTAGGCTAATGTTGAATAATTTTTGTACACCCTTTATGTCCAGCTGACTGATCTGCAAAAATATTCTCCACTGACCACATGTGAATTAATTTTAAGTGACGAGCTCCCTAAATAAAATCATTCATGCCCCTAGTTCGTGATCAGCCTGCCTGCTTCAGAGATAAAAAAAAAAACCTATAGAAACCCCTCCCCATCCAACTTGTCTGTTTAGTAGAATAAAACATGGATGTGCCTTCCTATTTTATATCCGGTAGCCAATCTCCACTGAACACAAGAGAACTGTTACGAATGGTAGGCTATACAAAACTGCAAATTCATACGAGGGCGACTTGTCTTCATCCCAGAGATGCTGAGTTGCCTGATGTGTATAGGCACTTAGTACATGATGAGTTGTCAGACTTCACAAAGGCACTGAAAAGTGTGAAGCTGTTTTGTCTTACATGGGCGAATTGTCCATGCCTTTGTGTGCGTGTTCTTAGAACGTTACTCTTTTTAAACTGAAAAACAAATTTAAACCCCTTTCGACAATTTCTGTTGACAAGACAAGTTGGACAAAACTTTACTCACAAAAAAAAAAACACTTTTTAGGCCAAAATACACATTTAACAAGGACAAGTAAATCGTCAGGAATTGGCCGCATAGATTTCTGCCGTACAGTTTGCACACACGTACTCGCGCCCAAGTATGCCCAGAGTGCAAACTATGCTCCGTGGATACGAATCATCCGATGAACATTTACTGTAGGCCTATATATATTACGTACGTGGCATACCGCCATTGCCGCGCCGTTGTTCACGGTACTACTGAAGTCGGTACTCCACTACGGCTCAGACGATACAGCTACGCGTTTGCATACTGACAGCTTATACAACAAGTATGCAGTAGCCTATTATACAAAACTACAGCCGTTTCTTTAAAAGGCACGTTTTGTGCATCAAAAATATGTAAATTTTTAATCTTCGAAACAAGGGTTATAGTTATCACAGAGATGTCATACTGGTGACCATGTATGTCACAATTATTTGTCAAAATTCCAGACTTATTGAAGCTGTGTAAGTGGAGATAAACTGAACGAAAGAACCTGTCACGTGATTGAAAGGTACGAGCAGGAACGCTATACTGTTTATGATGACTCATAAACAGTAATAAAACGTAACTCTGTAGTTTGTCGTTCTTTTCTTAAGTACAGTTGACCTATTTTAAGGAGAGTTTACCCGTAAAATTTGTTGAACATAATAACACAATAAAAAAATTGCCTACATAAATGGTTCAAACGTTTCAAAACATGAACAGATGAGGGTGTAAGCTTTTTCTAAAGTAACAGCTATCGACAAAAACCATAGAAAGGCCGTTTAAGAACGTGATACAGTCGTTCCATGAACCGTACAATTAAAAAAATCTGTCAAGGAAAACGCCTCAAAGTGCACTAAAGCTAGTGACGCCTTAAATACATTTTCTCTGTTTATTACTAACATCTATTAATCTACAAACACTTAAGTCTAGTTTAAGCATTTCTTAAAAAGAAAAATGCGAATCGGGCATGCTCGATATAGGCCTCATAGGGTGTGACTGCAGCGGCTTATACTTACACAGGACAAAAGTACGGCATGATGCTGTTACAGCCCTGTATATGGTCATGATATCATTGTAACCTGCACTGATTCGAACCGTGGTTTGAACAAGTTATAACGAACTTGAAGTTTTACGAGCTTATATGATGAACGGTCAACTAAATGATTTACACGCTATAATTGTAATTTTCACATCGGTATGCAGGCTTCGACAACCCTCCTTTCTCACTTTACTATCACATACATTATTACTGTTTGAGTGAAAAACAAGATTTTATCGAGACAAACTCTTTCAAGAAAGAAAAGATACGTTTTTTTTTAACACACATGGTTTGTGACCGCAACCAGAGCTTTTTCGAGAGGCAAGATTTCCGGTTAATCTCGGTTTTTTCTTGTTTTCTAAACAAAGTTTCAGTAAAATCAGAATTTCGAGGGATAAAAATGGTCTTTCGATCAATATATGGTTCTCGATAAACACCGTTTTTTTTTTGTTTTCGAAAAACATTTCATAGAAACACAACTGGTTCATGTAAAACATAGAAGCGATTCCACAAGAAACATCTCATTTAATCGCCTTACTCAAAAGTCCCAAGTGCCGTAGTAAACCAAAAGCCATCACTGCATGTGTAACCGTACGGAAATCCGCCTACAATGCCGAGTTTAATATTGATATTAGAAGCATGCATGGTCCAGCTACAATCTCACCTCTGTTTGGAAAAGATTGAATTTGATGATAATAACAGTTTAATACCATTGTACTATTGAGTAACACTGAATTCCCCCCCCCCCCCCCCCACGGCTTACTCTTGCAGGTATGGTATGTATACAGGTGATCTTAATGATTTGTATTATTTGATGGAAACTGAACATTACACTGAAACCTATTTGACTGATAAGAATATTCACTCTGCCTCGCTCGTTAGGTGGAATTCGAGAACAACTTTTCACAATGTTACACTTCAGAGTTTCAAGGAGATATGCCGCAAACTTTCAAGAGGTCATTGTTGAAATTTTTCTGCTGGTAAATTGAGTGTATGCATGAGTGCTTCGTCAATTTAAATATGACATTTTGCAAAACTGAGCGTCAATAATACTTTCATTTATTGCGGGATCAACTCCTCCTACTTCACCATTTACTTGAAATCTGCGTTCTATTTACATAAATCAGTTGGTTCGTGATTTGGCTACCAGCGCGTTCTGCTAAGAGCTGAACTGAGACAAGTTTAACATTTTGACATTGATCAAAGAAGAGTGGGATACCAACTATAAGACGTCAACAGCTTACATGCTTTTGTATTGAACTGTGGGTCCCTTTCAATACGGTATCAAAGACTTGAAGAGACAATTGTGTGTCAGTCAATAAAATAAATTTAAAATAAAACAAGACAACACAAACTTAAGCAGATTAAATCAAAGTGGAGATTGATTGATTTTGTACGTGTTATAAAATATCAAACATGTTATAAAATATCAAACAGACCGAAAGGAGGGTAGACAAAATAGATACTGAGAGATGTAAGTTTTGGTCGTCATTTTGTTAATAAAGTTACCTCGAACTTGGGCTTTCTAGCGTTGTTCGTACTAATTTCAACGCCACTGAAGTGCTTATCAGTGGAACTGTAATGTCAGTGTACAAAGTCGAACAGTCCACGTGATATGTGACTGCATGATGTGATACGAAAAAGATGTCGCTTTGGTGCACGTTTTTCTCTCCAGAGATCAAGATACGATTTAAGAGTCACGTTTATTAATATACGAATACCAGGTTTGAAGTAGATATGCTGAATATCAGGAGCCAGCAGAGGTAAGAAATTTATCATGCTTTATTTT
Organism: Stichopus chloronotus; assembly: GCA_021234535.1. NCBI lineage: Eukaryota > Metazoa > Echinodermata > Holothuroidea > Aspidochirotida > Stichopodidae > Stichopus > Stichopus chloronotus. Next base: position 4,384,863 of record CM037850.1, read on the forward strand.
TTTGGGGGGGGGGGGGGAAAGGGTGGCAGCATTAGAAATTGTAAGTGACGCTGTTCTGTTCAGCCACTGACTCCCACGAATCTTGGCGAAGACAAGCCTAAATCACCATTGACATTGAGCTACTTTAGAAGTGGATCATGGTTGGGGGGGGGGGGGGGGAGTGGAAGGTGGCACCTGTGTGTTTCTATTACTCCGTTAATAATGTGCAGTGCGCATTTAGAGACTTGTATAATACGGATGACATTACTTTACATTCGTAAAGTGAACTAATTTCGTTAGAAAATTTTGCTACCTTGGCAACCGTTACAGTTAGTCTGCAGTTACTCGTCGCTGATGGGATCTTTCATGCGTATTGAGAGTGACACAAAGCGCAGCTTGGGTCCGTCGAGACCGTGACGTCACAAAGAAAGAGAGAGAGAGCGACAGCTCACAGAGGGAAAGACGCCCGAAAGATTGATGATCTTTTTTCACTGATTAAATTTCGTTTGTTTTGTTATTTTAATTTGGTAGATATCAATAATTATAGGAGAGACGATCAGACAAGATGTATTTTGAAAAGGTGTAGGAGGAAAAGGGGAGAAGAAAAAGAAAAAGACCTCCTTTTCCTTCTCACTAGCATTGCAAGAGTTGAAGTAATCAAAGAGTTGATGTTATCTGTTAGAAATTCTGCCACAAAGTTACACCCTGGAGATGGGGACTACAGGTAACATGATTGGGATTGTTAAGCAATTTTAATTGGCCAATCACATCACTTGGAGGCAGTTCCAGTTTATCTAATAGGCCAATTGGATACCACCATCTAAAGTATGTAGGCATAACCCAGAACCCCAAAGTCTTCTGAATACATACCGTAACATAGACGTAATTTAACACTACTAGTACATCACAACATAGCCATCATTTTATCCCTTCAGATTTCACAATCACACACACACAAAAAACCTCAGCGGTTGATGATATCTTTGAGCTACGGGACTCTCATCATTACACTGTTGCGTATACAGCCGTCTGTATTGCCTTACCTCTTGCCTTTCTCATAGAGAGGGCGTCTTAACATCCAATCGACCCTGCCATTACAAGTAACTGCGACTGTCTGAAGGCCGGACATTTCTCCCATTGCTAAAAGTAATTAAAATCATTCCCATTTTGTTGTACGTACCACGTCTGATTTATCTCCTGTAAGTCAGAATTAGGGAAACAGCAGGCATATATGAGAGGGTAATACACTTCGATATATCGTCACATGAATAATATCTTAACAGGGATGAGCAAACGTCCCTAGTACAGAACTTTATTTTGAGAAAAACAAAAAATCAAACTTTTGCAATTCTCCTCTCATTTCTCGTGTAAGTATTTTCATGATGGTGCTGAATATTCGTACACTGCATAAGCAAAGATGTTATGCTGCCAAATTAAGCAATTCAAAGACAAAAATGGTATCACGTGATGAAAAAGAGCCATTCATGAATAAGCCTAGGGAGGTATACTAATTGAGTTTAAGGTGACTGCATTTTCCCTTTCTTTTTAGTTTGTAATCCGTGACTTTATAGTGAAAAAGCTCAGCACGGGGGATTGTTGAACGACTTTTGTGTTTCAATCCGGGTAAGCTACCTGAAAAGGAAAGTTAATAAGGAATGTTAAAATGTTACTTCTCTTTTCTTATTTACCTTATTTTCTATGGAACGCCGAAAGGGCAATACATTATGTTCTTTACTTTGATGTTGTTCCCTTTTATGCTGCTGTCTCCTTTAAAGTTGTTGTCTCCTCTGATGTTGTTTACTTTGATGCCGTTGTTTACTTAAATGTCTATTTTAAAGTTATTGTCTCATTTGATGTTGACATTTCCTTTAATGCCGTTGCTTCCTTTCATGCCGTTGTCTCTTTTAATGTTGTTGTCTCTTTTGATGTTGTTTACTTTAATGCCGTTGTTTACTTTAATGCCGTTGCTTCCTTTCATGCCGTTGTTTCATTTGATGCTGTCGTTTTCTTCGAGTTTGTTGTCTTCTCTGACGTTGTTGCTTCCTTCGATGCGGTTGCTTACTTTGAGCTTGTCTTCTGTGATGTCGTTTCCTTTCATGCCGTTGTCTACTTTGAGTTTGTTGTCTTCTCTGATGCCGTTGTTTTCTTTGATGCTGCCGACTACTTCGAGTTTGTTGTCTTTTTTCCATTGCTTTGTTTACTTTGATGTTGTTGTCTACTTTGAGTTTGTTGACTTCTCCGACAATACACAGAATTCAACAAAACGTTACGTGCACGTACATCATATATGCCCACACCCACATACGTACATCGCACTGTATGAACTATGATGGAACACAACGTATGCTAGTCTGCAGCCACCCGAACAAGTAGGCCGGTCCTCGTTGAAACCGAATGTGTAGCCAATAGCCTAACATGTAGAAAACTACGATAAATTAAGCAGAATTTACCCAGGCTGAACAGCTGTGCTTTGAAAGTACAATCGCAGTGTGTAACGTATGGCATTACCGTCAAATACTACTGTGCCTTGGACTAAGAGCTTTCACTAAAGGATATTTTTTAATCATAGTTTTGTGATTAAATTAATTTTGGATGAGTACAAGATCTGATTGGGAAGGGTGAGAGCAACTGGGGGACAACTGGGGGGCAAGGAAACAATCTGGAGGGACAAATGCCCCCTCATGCCCCTCCCCCCCCCCCCCCCGTAACGCCGCCTCTGGAGAAAACCATTTTTTAAAAAATTCTTATCCGGATGTCTCGTACAAGGCTAGATAACATCCATGAGTACAGTAGGCAACTATGTCATTATGTGGTTCAATGTGATGTCTCACTGTAGCCCGTTTGTACGTGGGAGGAATTTGCCATTAGCTGTCCCTTCTTGCTTTGAAATCGAGCGCAACGTGAATCCAAGATTTCTGCTGTTAGAAGTATTTGGATGCACCTAAAATGACACTTTTTGACTTTTGTGGAGTCGTATGTACGCAGAGTGGAATATCACAGTAGCATTAGCCATGAGGTATATTATCATGTAAACTTATATATCTAGCAGGTGGATCATCATTTTGGAAACATGGTGGGATATTGAGGTGTATGATGGGTTGTTTCGTTGAAGTGACATTTGAAATGAAGATACGAAGCGTAGCCTTTAGGCAAGGGTGAAACTTGAACCTCATTAAAGAATCAGGAGTGTTACATGCTTCATCAGCAACATATTATGAATATAATTGATTCCTTGGAAGTTTTCTCTATAACGTAGAGCTAGCTCCTACCGTACCGTAGGCCTACATCTACGTGAGCACGACCTGCGGCCTGCCGAATGGTTTCAATAATGTAACAGTATTGTAACGTTTGCCCGGACCGGTCATGTGGTGAGGAATCAGGTTGGTGAAGGGGTAGGGAAGGGGCGAGAACCTAGGGAGGTAGGGGCTTGATGACACCGATGAAAATAAATGAGGACACTAACGGAGCATGTTAGGTTTAGAAAATGTAATTCAAGTCATCACCACTGCCCCAAAACCAAGCAAATGAAGATGCTAAAATAATTCAACAAGTTAATAAACAGCAAGTGCAGTAAACTCACACTCATACTATGCTATTGCAGCTAACGAAACTTTCACGGCGTAAACAGTACAATGTAGTGTGAGGCATTGCCACTAAAACTCAGCTGCCTAAACCCAGCGCAGCTGAAACTCAGCAGCAAGATGAATTTGACGCAGCTCAGCAGCTGAACATACGCAACGCAGCTGAGAGTCAGCATGTTGTTCAGATTCGAATACAATGATAACTAGTACTCGAAAATAGCAGAGTAAGTACAGCTTAGAAGGTAGTAAAGTACGGCAAGTGTCCCAATACACCAAACATGCACAGTATATAGAGACCAGAATACAAGATACAGTATGATACTGAATATGAACTACATGTATTCACAAGCTAAAATCCACAGTATGTCCACTCCTCAAGAGAGCCAAAAACAGATTAAAAACCAGTCCTCAAAATTGTGAGAAAAATAACTAGATCCTTGCAGCAGTGAAACTTTCAACTGATAAAAGATCAAAAGTTCAAGTCATTAACATACCAATTGTTCTTATCAGGAGCAGTCTCTCTGCCACGGTCCTTCTGAGTTCAAAAGGTTACATTTACTACAGGTTAAAGCAATACAGCATGCATACAGAGATAACTATACAGTAGGGTGACAGTTGAGTGCCTTTTTCCAACAAGCAGCGTAAATACTACGCAGCGGAAACCGCTCCAATAATAAGTCAAAAATAAACTAAGTCCCTAAAAATCGCCCATCACAAGATGGATAAAAATTCGGCATAGATTCTGCTTAGTAACAGTGTACAAGTACACCCTAAACTACTGAATTAAATCACACCGTACATGGCATTATAAAGGACCCCGTTATCGTGTAAAATCCCATACGAAACAAATTACTGTGTAAAGTTCTATACAAGCAAACTGACAAATTACGACACATCAAGCCAGATTGACATACACAAAGGTCTAATCACAAGACCGTCAAGTATTCTATCCCGCATTACGTAGGCAAACTAACACCGCCTCGCTGTCTGGACGAACCTCGCTACTCCCCCGCTGAGGAGAACAAAGCTGACTTTGCGAGCCGGAAGGCTGCAAACTCCGGCAGCGCTGAATCACCACAATGCTAAACCTACTAAGTACAAAGCTCAAAATACGGTTTCTCCTTGAAATACGACATCGCCAGAAGCTGTTACAAGTGGATGAATCTAAATATACGGGAAAGATAGCCGTTTTCTCGTAACAGTATAATAAAGCTTCCGATTTCATTGGCTCAAATACTTACGACGTCATAAAAAGTAAACAACGCCATCGAAAAAAAGACAACAAACTCAAAGTAGACAGCAGCATCAAAGTAAACAACGGCATCAGAGAAGACAACAAACTCAAAGTAGACAACGGCATGAAAGGAAACGACATCACAGAAGACAAGCTCAAAGTAAGCAACCGCATCGAAGGAAGCAACAACGTCAGAGAAGACAACAAACTCGAAGAAAACGACAGCATCAAATGAAACAACGGCATGAAAGGAAGCAACGGCATTAAAGTAAACAACGGCATTAAAGTAAACAACATCAAAAGAGACAACAACATTAAAAGAGACAACGGCATGAAAGGAAGCAACGGCATTAAAGGAAACGTCAACATCAAATGAGACAACAACGTTAAAATAGACATTTAAGTAAACAACGGCATCAAAGTAAACAACATCAGAGGAGACAACAACATTAAAGGAGACAGCAGCATAAAAGGGAACAACATCAAAGTAAACAACAGAATGTATTGCCCTTTCGGCGTTCCACAATTTTCTTCTCATCGCTTCTTTGACTTCTTCGGTCTTGTAATAACCCTCGACTATTCACATTTAAAGAACTTCTTGACTAAAAGATGGAAAATTGAGTCAGGTTAGTATAACGCTTTTAAGTAACACACATTTGCTATTTCAGAGGTCTTCATAATTTCTCGGAGTTTTTGTGATGCGTTCTTTTCTTTGGATCTCTCATTAAAGCTCCATAACCATCAAGCATGAACCATTGCATGTCTTATACATATTTTGACTGTTAACACACTCACACATATATACATCGACGCACGTTTGATAGTAACTATATGTAAGGATACAACGCACATGTCCTTTGGTATAACTTTTCTTTTGTTTTATAACATTTTTTTACCAACAGCTTTTACCAACATTTATAACATTTTTTTACATTTTTTTGGCAGTTATAACAATTTTTTAAAAACATTTTTTTTATCAACAGTCGATGTAATATTTGGCTTTGCACTATATAGACATGGCGTTGAGTGTGACCTTTTCCATCCTCGGTTTCCTGGTGTTAACAATACTCACAACATTGTTGTGGGGTAAGAAACGAGCTTGCACTTTGCCTGGACCAAAGGGATGGCCACTCATTGGGATATATCCTTACATTCCTCACCAATTTTACAAGTACCTGGCTGAACAGGCCAAAATATACGGCGACATATTCTACTGTCGCTTTGGACTCACCGACCTCGTCGTCGTCAACAGCCTGGAAATTGCGGACGAACTTTATCGAAAACGGGGACGACTCTTTAATAATCGTTACATGGATCTTCCTGAAGACTGGGACGCTCCCATAGGTGAGTAATTAAACCCAATGACAAAGTTAACGCACTATTTGTTTGTTATTTACACGTTGATATTTACACCTGTCGAAAATGTTACATGTATCCGTCGTAAGGAATACGAGGTAGACTTTCAATTGAACGTGTCTGAGATCAAGCCTGCCCACTCAAAAGATTAATATATTTATATGTGTAATATAACGTCCATCTATAGTGGCAAATCAGAATGGGCAGATCATTTTTCTTATGGTTCCAACCATGACATTATTGTAATTGGTGACTTCAATTTTGATATTGCTCAAATCTAATTCACGCACAGTATCATTTGCCATTTCAACTTAAAACAACTTGTAGATTGTCCCACTAGTGTGGCAGAAAATTCCATTAAACTCATTGAGCATGTGTCACACCAAGAATGAAGAACTGATTAAACATCTTTCTGTACCCAGATCAGACTTATTGACCATTTCCAGTATATTTCACTGTTAAGTGTCAAAGTAAGAAAAAAATAATGGGTAATGGAAAAAGTCATCAAACCGCCATGCATGGAGTACAGAGATGTAAATAAAAATGATCATATTTAGAAGATTTTATCCAAGACCTGATACTGTGTACTTGAGGAAAAAGTGACTCATAGTAGAAACAAGAACGAATCTCATGCATGCATGGAAAATATAACGTTACAAAACGATCAAATATGCACCAAAAAGAAGCAAGAGAGTTGACTTAAATCGGCAGTTAAAAAAAAAAGAGCCAGATCAACGAACACTGAACGAAAAGTGGAGCGATTCTGGCGAAACAAAGTAAATTGTCTTGTACGATTAGCAAAAGAGAAATTATTTTAAGGTTGCTATTGCTAAAAATCCAAGAGTTCTGCCCATTTATAAGGTGGTGCGAAAAGTTCAGTCCAATTTTAACGGAGAAGCAAGTCGAGTAGTTGCATTGAATTTAAACGGAGAAGACAGGTATCATTAATTGCTGATGCCTTTATCTGTTTTGTTTTTCACATTTGTTTCTATCATGATAGCAACTGCACGAGTAGTCAAGCTGGAATATTCAACTCTTCTAGTAGTCTTAACCCCTTGCAAACCTTCTTGACTCAAAACTACCGATTTATGCTTCCTTTAACATTTCCGAAGTAACGGATGATTTCGCTTTTAAATGTCTGACCAAAGTTGACATTAGGAAGGCGACAGATCTTAATGAAATAAGTACGTATATCCTAAAGATAAGAGCTCCCTGTATTGCGAAAAGCCTCACCCATGTAATAAATCTAAGTACGCAAAAAAAAAAATGTGTTCCCAGAAACCAGCTAAAGTGATACCCATCTTTAAAAGTGGATTCAGACTCAGTAACCCTATCTTCCTGTATCTGTTCTTCCAGTTTCATAAAAAATACTGTTTAAACACTTACATTGCGCTCTATGCGAATACTCTTGACGAAATCTCCCGAAAACATAATATCGATTCTAATAACAAAAGTAATCGGTGTAATGACAAAAAAGGGGCAATTAACTGTAAAAATAAAATGAATGAAGGTATGCATAAGACAAACAGTACACAATTTACCTGATAATGTATTAAATGTGTATATGAATGGCAGTGTAGACTTGAAAATTGTCAGAATTGTGAGGGTTATAACAAAAAAAAAAACTGTGCTGCGAGAGTTATGTTAGACGCCACATTCAACGAAAGATTCCCTGACTTATTTGTATTAGACGCAGCATACAACGAAAGATTCCCTGACTTGTTTGTATTAGACGCAGCATACAACGAAAGATTCCCTGACTTATTCATATTAGACGCAGCATACAACGAAAGATCCCATGACTTATTCATATTAGACGCAGCATACAACGAAAGATACTCTGACTTATTCATATTAGACGCAGCACACAACGAAAGACCCCTGTCTTGTCATTTGTAATCTCTTTTAGTTTTTGGTATTTTCATGATTTTGCCATGCATGTTTTAGTCTATTTTTCTTAATTTTTATTTGTTTACGATTTTTCTTAAGTTTTCGATTATTTGAGAGTTTTTGTTTCGCCTTTTATCGTTAGTCTTGACTTGCCAGTTTGTCTTTTGATGTTTGTACCTTTTGTTGCTTTTGTATCTGCTGTTATATTTTATTCTACGGTGTGTTTTTACTGTGTTCCTTTTTACATTACTTTGCCATGTTTGCCATGAGGGCCTCTGAAAAGATAAGTTCTGTTTACCGAGTCACCCTTGATTGAACAAAGTTTATATGAAAAAAATAATGATAATAAAAAATAATAAATTCATTTACACGACGCTCTTATTGTAATCAGGGAGGTATGCTACCCATTTTGAAACAACTGACTAAATGCAACAAACTTGCTTATGCATATATATATATATATATATATATACATACATATTGTGTGTGTCTGTGCGTATGTGTGTACTTGTCTCTTCGTTTCAGGATTCTCCGAGTTGCACGTCAATGACAAATGGCAGGAACTGCGAGGCTTTACGATGAAGACTATAAACACAAACAACTTCGGTGACAGGACCTTGGAAGATATCATCAACGATGAATTCTCTCACTTTTACCGTCACGTGGCAAAAATGTACGTATGACGTCAACATCAGTCGCGACCGTCAGACGCTAGTTTCTGTGAATTATGAATAAAATTTCCCAAAATTGCTGGTCACGCTCCTTAACGGTATCCTCCTCGTGTTAATTGTCTTTGTGTCCCTAATCGTGAAAAAGACTTAATGATAAATAAGACTAATGATAAAGCCGGAACACTATTCTGAATTAAAGCAGTTGTTTTCAGCTTTGTTGTGATGCCACGTTGAATGATTGTCTTATTTTTTATTTATTTTCCTTTTTTTTTCTGTCTTTTGTGATCGGACAATGGACCTGTAAGCTATGAAAAAGGGAAAGGCACACTAAAATTATCGTTATAATTATTGTTTGTACAACAAAACGACTGTAATACAAAAATAGCACCACTTTCCACTGTTTTGTAAACGGCTATTCCGTATGAAAATCTCAACCCTTCAGTGCGTGCTTTCTGAAATGTTTAAAAATATATTTTTTGTGGACTTTGGCCTCTATTTTATTCTGATAGAGGGACAAAATCTTGAAATATGGTTGTCAATATTTTCAACTCAGCAGGCTGATATTCCGTGATGATAAACTTGTTTGTCAGGACAAATTAAAGGAAAGATGACACGTGGTAACCCGTCGAGTCGTTCTGTATAATTCTGCATATTTTTCAGTATAGTTTTTGTGCGTCTGCCATACTGCCGTGTTGCATGCATACATATACAACGTCGCCGGCGTCCAACCCTCAAAGGATTCCTTGCCGTATACTGTGTCAAGTGTTCACTGTCAGTTCAGGCGAGCATTCGAAGATCGAACTGGCAATTGCTTGCGTTATACAGTGCTGTCTTTTTAAATTATTATTGACTCTAGGCCTAGAGATGATGTGATTAACGTAAGTTTCTGCCTTTTCAAAAGTTTGTGATGAATCAAGATAGAGTTTACTGGAACTACGCCAACTGTTGCGAAGTTGTAATATGCTGGTAGGCTGGGTTTACTCGAGTGAGTCTAAATTAACGTACGTAGGCTTACTAGTTGAGGACTGAATTGTGTGTGTAGCTTTATGCTCTTTTCAAAGCTTACGTTATTGGGATATCACATTGGTGCTCCCTTCACGACCCTAGACTACAAGTACTAGGCTACTCTTGTCATTACCAGGAACTGTAGTGCATTCATTGTGTAATTCCACGACTCCCGTTTACAACTGCATTTCAGTCCATATTCGGGAGTGCGAACGCATCACTTTCTGGTTAACTAGGTAATCATGGACATGATGTCTTACATCTCAAAGGTGACTTTTTCTATACTCCTTCAAATCCAATAGATAGCTTCCTAGCATCATCATACAGCACATGAAGGCTTTTTAAAGCCATATTTTGAAAGGGGGGGGGGGGGACCGTCCCCATTTCGAGATGGGTCCCCGATTGTGGGTATGTTTCCATACTATAATGTCGGGTGATATACTAATAATACTACCACTAATAATGGGTCGGAGTCACCTGGATCATACTAGCGGTCTCCGCTACAGTATTATAAGCAATCTCTATATTGTATTGTTTTCTCTCTAGGTATACCTCTAAACCATTCCAGCCGGCTCGAACATTGAAACACTGCATGGGCAATATTCTCTTCTGTATCCTGTTTAAACATCGAAAGGAATTTGGCGATAAGCAAATGGAAGAACTTGTGGATGCCGCAAAGGATGTCTCCGAAGCTGTAAATCCGCTGAGTTTCTTTATCTTACCGAGTTTCATTCACTTTCTTGCACGTTTCAACATAATCCCAAATAAGAGCCTGCGCAGTAGCCAAGAGGGTATAAAGACGATATTTTCAGTGAGCGATGCGGAAATTACCAGTTACCTGAATTCAAAGAAGAAGTCGTGGCATTTTGTAGACTTGTTCCTATCTGCAAGAGATGAAAAGATATCTGCGGGAGAACGTACATTCCATTCTCTCAATTCTTTGAAAGGTCAGTCATTGTTACTTGGGGAACTTGGAATCATAATCGGACATCCCCCGACCACTTAAAATACTCCAGACCATACCAAACTACATGCATGCCGCACACTGAGCGTATTCAGTAATGACCATAGGAGCCATTTTCCCATAAAAGTAACACTCAATTAAAGGGAAATAGGGCGTTTCTTTTAGAGAAGACATCCATACTTTTGAAACCGATGTTTGTGGATGCAGAATGATAGATTATTCAAAATAAGGAAGGACAGTAGCCTTCTCTTCAAGAAATAAGCTCCTCACAGACAGAAATTCAGTTATTTGTTGCTCAACACTAATTTGTTCACCCAAACTTTTCAGAAATTAAATGATGCATCTTCCGTTACTCATCACATGCATAATGTTTTGAAGAGATGAAGCTTTGGTAGATGTTTATTGGTGAGACTGAATGGTTTAACAATGATTACCGCTATTTTCTTTATAGTATGTCATGTTAGGGTATTCTAAACGCCCTATTTCCCTTTAAGTCCACAAAGATATTGAAATAGTGACGCATTTTACGATAAATAACACTCGAGACATCCTCATGAATAATTCATAATCACGGCAAAATGACCAGCTAATCCTCACACGATATCATATATGTTTATCCCTTCTCGAGAGGTACCTTACCTTAACCATTATGGTGTATCTGGCTATCGCGTCATGTTCTATCATCAGGTAGAAAAGGTCTTCTCGAGACACGATTTTAGCACGTCATGGAATTTGCGTGAGGACTACCTGACATGACGGAAAAGTCGCACAATACTTTTGTTGTTCTCTTGTTACTTCTATTGTTTTTGTGCGATGACGTCTACGTCACAGGCTCTGTCGGTCATTTTGAAAAAAAAAAAAAAAAAACGATCGGTATCTTTGCAAGAAGATTTGGAGCAATAATCAAAGTTGTTGACATGTAGTTTCATATTATTATGAGCTTTATGAGAATATTTTGAATATTGCCTGGCCTATTTTTGATACGATTGATAGATTGGTTCAACATTGGAAGAGACTTCAGGAAGAGCGCCACAGATAGTATCAGCAAACACATTTCATTGGAATAAGACAATTTTAGTCAGTTCTCTATTTCTGGTATATGTGTTATCTGAGAACATATGCTATATCATCATACTGTGCTGATGGATAAAAAAAGATTCGTGGTAGCTATGAAGAAAATTATCGTAACTAAGCTAATGGAAGTTAATGCTTGTATTTTGTTGGACTCTAGAAAAGTTACGCCTATATTGAAAATAGGGAGAAACGAAAATACCCTTTTTAAGTTTATAGAAACTGGTGAAATTCATCCGCGTAGGTGCATCCACTTCGGGAAAAGGGAACGGGGAGGAGGAATTCTCACTAGATATAGAGCCGTCCTGGGGGAGGAGCCACAGGGGAGGGGTGATAAAGAAATCGGAATGTGTCTATATGACAAGCAATATTTTTGGGCTCAATTTAGCTTTTGAAGTGTAACGTTAATTTGTAATCAATGTAATTATCTCAGCGTACTACAGGGGCTAAGATGAGATATTGTACATGGTGACTTAATTAGTTTGCAGCTTCATATTGTACTGTGCACCCATGGAAACACCTTCGAGTGGATCCACTTCCAAACAAGTTATCAAACAAGTTAATAATTTGATGAGACAAATTAAAATTGCAAATTAACCCTCCAATTCTTAAATTGATCGAACAGATTGATAATTTGATCGCACTGGTAATGATTTGCTTAATCAAATTAATGAAATTTGATTAATCATTTTTAATTTGATTAATCAAATCAATGAAGTTAATAATTTGAAAAATCAAGTTAAAATTTTGTCGAACAAATGAAAACAAAATTCAAGTATTCCAAGTGGAAATCCCCTTGATTGACATACTTATTTCACATTATTCTAATATGATGGAGTGACCTTGGATGGCGCGGCCCCGTCGAGAGTAGGTTTTTTTTTTTTTTATCTATATCAATGCTTGACGGCGATGAAAAACAAAACTCCGTGGATTGAACTCTTTTATGTTTTATGTGTCCGATATTTCGCATCAACTCCCCTGAACTCAGGGCAAAGCCACACACGCAAATTGATCTACTCAATTGCTGGAATAATATCCGTCAAACCGATTAACAAATAGCCCCTTCAAATAGTTCCCGCTTGATGTTATAACTTTGAGATAAAGTCTACTGATAATTAGTCAAATACGTGTGCACGTTTTCTTTATTCTCTGGAATTATGAAGTGAAACAGTCATATTTTCCTCCTTTATTCTGATTTGCTGGAATTTTCACGTCTCTTTGACCGCACAGGTGTTATCTCCAACTTGATCACCGGAGGTCTTAACAGCACAGCTGTCATGCTATGCTGGATGGTGCTTTTTATGGTAAAATATCCAGATGTTCAAAGTAAACTCAGGCAGGAGATCGAAGACCTAACTAGCGAAGATGAAGGTCTCCCGACTTTAGACGATAAAGTCGGAATGAATTACTTGTCAGCTTTCATACAAGAGGTACATCGGTTTGTCAGCCCAGTCGCCACCAGTAAGTAAATGACAATACAGTATTGTATTCAGATTTAAACATAGGCCAACACATAATAATAATGACAGAACACATAATAATAACAGAATTACCAAGTGCAACTGAACCCCTTTGAAGGTTATGCCTTTATTCTTTCTCGTTTAGCACCTAGTCATGTAGTAGCTGAGGACACAGAATATGAAGGGAAACTTATACCAAAAGGTACTTACGTCGCTATTAACCTCTGGCGTATACACCACAATGAGAATATATTCTCAGATCCCTTCACGTTCAAGCCGGAGAGATTCATTGACGAAAACGGAATTTTCCAACCAAGCGGCCACGTCATTCCTTTTGGAATCGGTAAGACTTTCGTGGTTAAAGGCAACAGATTTTTCCACAAAGTAGTCGAAGGTCGGTAGACAATATGTGCGAATGGAAATCAAAATGAAAAGAATGCATTTATAGATCACCCACCCACCTTCATCAAATGAAAATGGGTCCACTTTACTTTTCACTTTTTAAAATATCTTTCCTTGTTTTTCGACTTAGAAATCGGTGATGGAGAAGTGGCTTCATTTCAGTGGGCGTTCGGTAGGCGTTTGTTTTCTGGAATGAAAATAAACGCGGCAGTTCACGAGAGAGTGAAAAAGAGTATTCAAAATGAGAAAGGATGGTGATCTTCGTTTCAAGAAAGAAGTCTCTCACAGATAGAAATTAAGACATTTGATGCTAAAAAATAATTTCTTCAAGCAAACGTTCAAAAAGCAAATGATGTGTCTTAACCTCACGCATGTTTTTGAGGAACTGATTAATGCTTTTACAGATATTTGTTGGTGAGACTGAATGGTCTTACAGATATTGTTTGTATGCTGTATTGGTGCTTTTAAAAACGCCTCATTTCCCTTTAAAGCCAAAAGTGATCCTTTCCAAAGTCTTTTCATTTTAGTACCAACGGTATGATTAATATTTGTACCGTTTTTTTTCCTTTACAGGAATTCGAGTATGTGCAGGAAAAGTAATGGCTCACAAGGTGCTACTTCTGTTCTTGGCTAACATGGTAAAAAGTTTCAGATTTCAATTACCGGAGGGTGTCGAGCCAGATACTATTTCGACGGAGGGGAATTTTCAGGGGATTATCATCGAACCTCCCAATTTTGAGATAATGATGACACCTGTGTCACACACGGAGCGCAGATGAGTATTTGAATGTCCAACGTCGGAGACAGCAACCCTTCTCTCATCCGGTTGTCTGACGTCCGAGGTAGCACTGAACCCTAATTCTCTCGTCAGTTACAACACACATTACTTACTGAAATACGCGACTTGTACCAACACACCTATCTTATTAGAAAGCTTACTAGCATAACTCTAAAAGTTTTTCCTGTAGTGACTGTGCACGATGGTCGTTGAGCCTTTGAGCCAGAGGGAGTTTTCATAAAGCCTATTGTAGATGCCTTTGCTCTTACCTCATTCAACACCTAGAATTATTACTCAGATACATAAAGTTTGCAGGACAGTATTTGTAGATTTTTGTCCGTTTGAGTTCATTGTTCCCAGAAAAGCCCACCCTTACTGTGTGCTGCTATTGTTCGCAAGCGTCTATTGATTCTGCCATCCTCAGTTCGCTATGAAACGAGGACAATAGTCACATATTGTTTGTGTCTAATAACCCCACCCCCTGAAAAAAGATTTTGTTGATACGTTCAAGTAAAAAAACTTAAAAAGAAAAATAACTCCTGAATATTCATTACAAACTGTTTCTCCTCTTCAAAAAATGTTTCACTTTAAAGCTAGATGAATTTGGTCTCAATAAAAACAGGAATCTCGGAGACTTACGTCTCCAATGCTTCTGTTTTTATTGAGACCCTTCCTATCAAATAATAATCACATGAAATATAGAAACGGTTTAATTGTATAATGGGGAACTATTCATTCTAAAAAACCCAAATTGAAGCTATGAAAAAATTCCTTATTTAAGGGGGTGGGGTTTAGTCGTCTTGATCATGTAAACGTTGATGAAAACGTGTAAAGTTGCGACATTCACGTTTTAAATATTTTATGTCAGCACTTGCCTGCAATAATGTCTTGTGCCTAGATTTGGGAATTCCTATAAGGACATGATTACAAAAACAAATGGTGAACAAGAGGGCAATCCACGGAGTTGCATATATCTCATCGCACACATGCACACTGATTTCAATACAGGGCCTGCACATGGTAATTTGTAATAGTTTATTGCTACGTACTTACAAAAATCTGAAGTTAATTGGTTTGATAGTTCTCAAGATATGCTGGAAATAGCAATTTTGGGGCAAATTTGGCTTTTTTTTCCTAAAAAATCAGCAAAGTTTACTCGATTTACCATTGCAGTAATATTATATTGAACAATGTGTTCTCAGGTAAGTGTAAGTACAAAAGTGTAAGTTAATTGATCTAATACGGTAGTTCCCAAGATATGCTGGAAATACAAATTTTGGGGCAAAATTGGCTTGTTCTTCTCAAAAATCAGCAAATTTCACTCTCTTTACTACAAAAGTGATATACCTCAAAATTTTTCAATTTCAGGTAAGTTTTTGCAAAAGTTTGCATTAAATGCTCAAGTACTTCTCAAGATATGCTGGAAATAGCAATTTTGGGGAAAAATAGACTTTTTTTTCTAAAAAATCAGCAAATTTAACTCGATTCAACATACAACTAATACAACTTGGACGTATTGGCATCATACACAACCTTACCAAGTTTCAACTTAATCGCTCACATGCTTTTCAAACTATTCTGGAAAAACCACAATTTGGACAGGTCCGGACGCACACACACACGCACGCACACGCGCACACACATTGGCACGGACACGTTTCCATTTATACCACCCAACAGGACCCTCCTGTACCCATGATCACTCTACCATGGGGTACCCCTGGGGTGTCGCTACTCACCCACTCCAAACTTTTCCATGGCAACCATTCTCCCATGGGTGCACAGTACAATATATAGCTCCACTAGCCAAGTGACTACAATATCTCATCTAGCCCCTATAGGGCGATGAGATAACAAGTACCCAACATTACAGTGATATGAGAAACAATGCTAACGGTAATGACTGAACATGACCTGACCTCTGAAAGCAGTGGAAATTATGATGATTGCATTGCAGTGGTAAGTATAGATGGCTTTAAAAATTTCACTCTTCTTAACTTATCCCCCCCCCCCCAAAAAAAAAAACAAAAAAAAACGTGAATCTTAATTGTAATGAGAACGGACTAAAGGATATTATGTAGATAAGACAAGCTCTATGATAGTACTTTGGGATATGCGTGTCTATGCTGCCCTCACAGCGCGTCAACGGTATGCACTGCTATTCAGCTAGATAACCAAAAGTATACGAATAAATGACTCGAAGACGAAGGGTGTGCGTTCAAGCCAGATTTATTGTACGCAATGATGAGATGGTAAAACTGTTGGTAAATATAAGAAAAAATATACATAAGTGGGGGAATAAATTTGAAACAATGCAAGCTAAATACAGACGCAACAACGTCAACGTACGTCATTGCATGAAGGCCGAGTTGCAAGTTATGAAACCTAACACTTAAAGAGGCACATCGAATCATTTCATGAAATTCACCAAATTATCCAAACCTATCAGATCTCATTCACGTACTAGTGATTAATGGTTAAACCAAGAGGATTTCCCATGTTTCACATGCAAGGAACGTTAATGAGCGAGTAATTACCTATTCAGATTGGTTTGTGAAAATTCATTCCATTTCAATATTACTTTATATGCGGACATTTAGTACATGTTACGGTAACAAATTTAAAGCCTTAAATTTGGCAGCTTGCATAACTATCGAATATTAACCCTGAATAAATATGCTAATTATCTGAGGAACGACATGTGTATATACCTTTAAATTTCTACAAACTCATTGATATCAACTTAATGAACCCCTTTAAACCGATGCAGTTGAAAGCTATCCCAACTTCACTAATTAATAATATTCACAGGTTCAAAGCTAGCATATTTTGTATCAAGTACCTAACAGCAAACACAAGTGTCTCCAGTGTAAAATAACATTGCGGAGAACCGTAAAAGACTGCTCTATATACAGTCCTAAAGCAAGGAACAATTACTCAGAAAGGTCTTACAAAGAAGTGTCTATGTAGGCAAATTATATGATAGAGTTTCATGCCAAAATAATAGATGAAGCAACATAATAACATGAGGAAACATAACTAAACAGATTAAGATAGTTATACTTACAGAGTATTGTCTCTATAAGGTCGAAGTTAGAGCTACATTAGCAACGATGAGAGGGTAAAAAATACAAGTTTTTCGAGAGAGCGTCAGAAATCTTCTGAAAACAAGTAATTATTCCTCTGCAAACTGGTGGGAAATTTCACCCTCTGCTGAAAGTCAGGAATGTTAAATACTCAAGAGGGGATGAGAGGAGAGTGAAAGAAGCCACTCGTAGACCTCTCAGCGACCCGGTGCAATTTTAAAGGCTTGTGGACAAACACTGCATTTACAACAACTGAATTATCTTAGGCATAGGTGGAGAGTCCGGCAGTGAGAGGCCAACAAGGGGATAGTACATGCCTTCGGTGAAGTTTGACTACTTAGCAGATTGGTTCAAGCATAGGAAACAGTTTATTTAGCACAGGGAAAAGATATAAATACAAAATAGTAACCAGGACAGATGTAAACTTAACACTCCCCGTCTGGTATGTTATTAACATGCCACATTTACTACTAACACTATTAAATATAAACGATAGGAAAATGAATACTCATTTCAATCGGAAATCAACAGGACGACATCTGTGACTGGTCGGAGGAACACCTTTGACTTCCCGTCTCTGGCAATCCTCACGTCAACCTTACGGACCTTCCCGTCCCTGCTGGGATGCGTCTTGTCAATCAAGCCGATTGGCCATTCATTGCGTGTGACTTGGGCATCTTTCAGGAGGACGACATCTCCCTGTTTGAGGTTTGGTCTGTCATCAGTCCACTTTGGACGACTCTGTAAGTTAGTAAGGTAGTCCGCCCTCCATCTTTTCCAAAAGGTGTCGGCAAGGCATTGGACTCGTCTCCATTGTTTCACATGGAGTTGTTTGGTCGAGAAATCCCCACATGGAGCAGAGGTCTGATCTGTTTTCTGTGTAAGCAGCATGGCGGGAGTTAGTACCGTTGGGACATCCGGGTCTGTAGACACTGGTACCAGAGGTCTTCCATTCATAATGGCCATCACTTCTGCCATGAAGGTACACAGCACTTCATGTGTGAGTCGAGTTGGTTGCCGACGAAGGAACATTGACTGTAGAATCTTACGGGCGATGCCAATCATTCTCTCCCAAGAACCGCCCATGTGGGATGAGTGAGGAGGGTTGAAAAGCCAGGTGCAGCCAATTTTCTGGAGATAATTACCGACTTCGGGTTTCTCTGCATTCATTTTCAATTCTTTACACGCACCTGTGAAGTTTGTCCCTCTGTCGGATCTCAGGGTCTTAGCAGGTCCTCGAATTGAAAAGAACCTGCGCAAGGCGTTGATAAGACTCGACGTGGACAAGGTCTCTACTACTTCAATGTGGACGGCTCGTGTTGCCATGCATGTAAAGAGAACAGCCCATCTTTTGTTGTTGGCACTGCCCCCTCTGGTGCGACGTGTCACCACCTCCCACGGACCAAAAACATCTAATCCAACATTGGTGAAGGGTGGTCCAACATTGACTCGATCTATTGGCAAGTCTGCCATCTTTTGATTTTCGAGTCTACCCCTCAGTTTTCTACAAATGACGCATTTGTTGATGCAACTTGATGTTAGTCGCTTACCTCCCACGAGCCAATAGCCAGCAGATCTCACTGCCCCCTCAGTAATGTGACGCCCCTGGTGTGACACCTTTTCATGATAGTGTCTGACGATTAACACAGCAATGTGATGTTTATGAGGGATTATAACTGGCCTCTTCTCCCCTTCTGATAACTCTGCAGAGGTCAATCGCCCACCAACTCTCAGAAGGCCGTCTTTGTCCAGAACCGGGTTGAGCTTCGTGATTGGACAACCTTTTGGTAATCTTTCCTTTTTCTCAAAGCAGGCTATCTCTTGTGCAAACACCTCTCGTTGAACACAACGGACAATGTGATCTCTGGCTTGGGATATTGTGTCCACGTCTAAGGGCAAATGGAAGGACTTCCATCCAGTTTGAGACTTTCCGCTGAAGGCAACTGCAACCTGGGAAAGTCTGGCAATGGTGCGACACAGCGTGGTCCAACAGGAGAAGCGTAAAAAACGGTGTGAACTTAAGTGCTGTTCGGCCACTTTGGTAGCAAGAACGGTCACCTCAGGACGAACTTCTCCATCAACATCTGGATCGACGATCTCAAAACCTCCATGATTCTCGGGTAACACCTTATCATGGTCGCCTACAAGAAAATCAGGGCCGTGAAACCAGTGACTGCAATGCAGATCGGATGCAGAGGTTGGTCTTGATGCTAAGTCTGCCGGGTTGTTTTCTGTAGCCACGTAGTGCCATTGAGTGGCCCTTGTAGATTCCCTGATACGGTTCACCCGATTGGCGACATACACGTAAAATCGTCTAGAAGTGTTGTAGATGTATCCGAGTACGACTCTACTATCTGTGAAGAACTTCACAGCATCCATGTCTACGTCAATTTCATCTCGGATGAGTTCTGACATCTCCACCGCCAGCACGGCTGCACAAAGCTCCAGTCTTGGAACGGTATGAGCAGGTTGGGGTGCCAGTTTGGATTTGGCCATAACAAACCCTATGTGGTGAGTGTTATCATCACAGGTCGTCTTTAAGTAAGCGACAGCTCCAATAGCTGCTGTTGAGGCATCCGAGAAGATACAGAGTTCTCTTCTCGTAACCGACGTTGGTGAAACAAGTGCGTAACACCTAGGAATACTAAGGTGACTAAGGCCTTGCAAGGAATCTTTCCATTCGTTCCATTCTCGTACCCTCTCTGGGCTGAGTGGTTCGTCCCAGTTGACGCCTCCTGATGTAAGTTCTCTAACCAGGAGTTTGCCATGCAAGGTCACTGGTGCTACCAGACCTAATGGATCATACAGGCTATTGACCGTTGACAGGATCCCTCTACGTGTGTACGGTTTGTCTTCACAGGAAGCTTTGAAGTTGAAGGCGTCACTTTTCAAACTCCAAAATATGCCAAGACTGCGTTGTGTAGGAAGAACGTCTGTTGCAAGGTCTAGGTTCTGCAGGTCTTTAGCTCTGTCAGTTGGCTCAAAGGCTTCCATAACCTCATGGCAGTTGGATGATATTTTATGCAGATTTAGGTTTGACTCAGCTAGCATACCTTTTGTACTCTGGAGCAGATTGATCGCATCCTCTGCTGTTGACACAGACATTAGCCCATCGTCAACATAGAAGTTCCTGATGACAAACTGCCTCGCCTTTTCGCCGTAGATTGCCTGACCCTTTTCAGCAGCCCTTCGCATGCAGTATATTGCTACTGATGGAGAGGGACTGTTGCCGAAGACGTGCACATTCATCCTGTAGTCTATTACGTCTTTGCTCATGTCGTTGTCTCTGTACCACATGAAACGAAGGTAGTCTCGATGATCGTTTCGGACCTTGAAGCAGTAGAACATCTGTTGAACATCTGCCATAAATGCGACAGGTTCTTTCCTAAATCTCATCAACACGCCTATGAGTGTGTTGTTCAGATCCGGACCACTAAGTAGGACATTGTTCAGCGATACCCCTTGAAATTCGGCGCTTGAGTCGAACACCACTCGGATTTGATCAGGTTTTTTCGGGTGATGTACACCGAACATGGGTAGATACCAGTGCTCTCTGCCCGCATCTAAAGGAGGAGCTGGCTCTGCGTGCCCATTGTCCAGCATCTTTTGGACGAATTCAAGAAACTGTTCTTTGTCTGTTGGTTTCTTTTCCAAGGATTTAACAAGTGACGTCAGACGTTTTTTGGCTTGAGACCTGTTGCTGGGTAGGCGTTGTCTGTCTCGCTTGAATGGGAGTGGAGCTACCCAGTTGTTACCTTCATCTCTGTACACGTGTTTCTCCATGATTTCCAAAAACTCTTTGTCCTCGACGGACATGGCTGGTTTTTCATCATCTTTACGTTTTTCGAAGATCTTGTGACCCAGGTCATCACCTCCAGTAGTACTGTAGTACGCCGGAGATGACGATATGACGTTGGTACACGATGAAAAGTATGAGGGTCGACCATTGTGAAGAATGTTAGTTTTATAGACGTTCGTCATTGAAGGTTGGTGGGTCCTGCCAAGACACGTCTCTCCAATGATAACCCAGCCTAAGTCGAGGCGTTGAGCGTAGGGGGCGTTGTTGGGCCCATTGATCTGCTCACGAACTTTGTGCACACTCAAGATGTCACGCCCAAGCAATAGGAGGATCGGTACCTCTGGATCCACCTGTGGTATTTTGTGGGCTATGCGTTGCAGATGTGGATGGTGTTTAGCTATAGTCGGCGAGGGAATCTCTCTAGCATCATCCGGAATCAACTCACATTCTTTAATGGTGGGCAGGCAGAGTTTGACTTTCCCATCCATTGACTCTATAAACAAGTTACTAGCCATTCTACCAGTAGTTTGCTTGACACCCGCGCATGTTTTCAAAGTGTACGCAATGGTGTTATTTTTCAGGTTAAAGTGATCGAACAGGTGGCTCTTAGCCAGGGATCCATTGCTTTGCTCGTCTATTACCGCATAGGTTTTAATTGCCTTATCCCTCCTTTTCTCAGGATATACCTTCACCATACATATCTTTGCACAAGACCGACCTCCGAATTTGTCATCACATATTTCTGTGCATGCGGATGCGACGTCCGTTGCCGAATTATTTAGCTGCTCCCCGCCGTTATCTTGTGCCCTCTGGGAATTGATTTGAGGGTTAGGTTGTGGTCCAGGGTGAAGAGCTGTGACGTGTCTGTCGCTGTCACACTCTGTGCAATGTATGGTTTCGTCACAATCTTTTGCAATGTGAGTTTTTGACGCACAACATTTGAAGCAGATTCCCTTGTCTTTCAGGAATTCTCGTCTTTGTTCCAGAGTTTTACTCCTGAAACTGCGACACTTTTGTAGAGGGTGGGGCCTTTTGTGCAACGGGCACTGTTGGTTGGGGTCGTCATTCTCGTCTGATGTGCGGACTCCAGTTTTGTTGACCCTGACTGATGCTCGATTGTTGTGCCGTGTTGAACTGCTTTGTTGAGACATTGATGGATGGCCATGCTGATTGATGATTGCAAAACTTGGGTCATTTCGAATCCTTGCTTGTTGACAAATAAATTCAACAAATACTCCAAAGGGAGGATAGGATGCTTGATGCTCCTCTTTGTACTGACTGCCCCTGAACATCCATTTTTCTTGCAGACCGTAGGGCAATTTTTCCACTATTGGTTTAACTCCACGAACTGTGTCAAGCCAAACCAAGCCTGGAAGAGTACCATCTAACTTTGCACTGTGAAGTTCCATCAACAGATCCCCTAGTTGGCGAAGCTTGTCATTTTCTCGAGAAGAGATTTTTGGAAAATCCTCCAACTTTTTTAGAAGTGCGTGTTCTATCACTTCAGGAGCGCCATAAACCCTGTCAAGCCGTTCCCGGGCCATCTTAATCCCTTCCTGTGGATCGAGAAAATGTATCGCACGTATTGTTTTGATTTGATGTAAGGACTTTTCTCCCAGCCACTTAATGAGAAGATCTAGCTGTTGCGACGGTTGTATGTCGAGTTCCTTCACAGTTCTCACAAAGGAAGCTTTCCACATTCGATAATTTTCCGGCATATCATCAAACTTGATCATGCCAGTGCTGACCAATTCCTTTCTCAATAGATGGTTGGAAAAATCGATCAGTGGTTTGGATGTCGCAGGAAGGTCGACTGGTGCCTCTGTGCTTCGGGATGCGAAATGACTCTGTACATAATCACTTGTCCTTTCAACAGAAGTTTCCCGTGGCTCAGGGAGGTCGAGGTTAGCTGGTCTGCTAGCTTCCTCGTCTGCTTCCTCGTAAACCATAGCTTCTGCATTTGCGACGGCAGCTGCCTTCTCTGTACGTAAGATGAGAAGATCTGCCTCCTGTGCCGCCCTTTGCCTCATTAATTCGGCTTCAGCCTTCGCAAAGTTTATCTCTGCGCGAGCTGCCTCTGCCTTTGCTCTTGCACGTATAGCTGCTGAGCTCGTAGTGGAACAACCGCTGGACTTTGTATGTGACGATAAGGCGTCGTCGTTATACGATCTGCCGCTTGGTTGTCGAACATGGAGTCGTTGTGCTGGCAAGGACTTTGTTTCGGAATGGAGAGATCCATCCTTTTGGCGGAACTGCTTGCCCGATCGTGTACTCATAGCTGTTTTCTTCCCGAGTACTCTTTTTA
Organism: Stichopus chloronotus; assembly: GCA_021234535.1. Taxonomy (NCBI): domain Eukaryota; kingdom Metazoa; phylum Echinodermata; class Holothuroidea; order Aspidochirotida; family Stichopodidae; genus Stichopus; species Stichopus chloronotus. The sequence goes on from CM037850.1 coordinate 4,408,444, forward strand.
CTATGCTGCCCTCACAGCGCGTCAACGGTATGCACTGCTATTCAGCTAGATAACCAAAAGTATACGAATAAATGACTCGAAGACGAAGGGTGTGCGTTCAAGCCAGATTTATTGTACGCAATGATGAGATGGTAAAACTGTTGGTAAATATAAGAAAAAATATACATAAGTGGGGGAATAAATTTGAAACAATGCAAGCTAAATACAGACGCAACAACGTCAACGTACGTCATTGCATGAAGGCCGAGTTGCAAGTTATGAAACCTAACACTTAAAGAGGCACATCGAATCATTTCATGAAATTCACCAAATTATCCAAACCTATCAGATCTCATTCACGTACTAGTGATTAATGGTTAAACCAAGAGGATTTCCCATGTTTCACATGCAAGGAACGTTAATGAGCGAGTAATTACCTATTCAGATTGGTTTGTGAAAATTCATTCCATTTCAATATTACTTTATATGCGGACATTTAGTACATGTTACGGTAACAAATTTAAAGCCTTAAATTTGGCAGCTTGCATAACTATCGAATATTAACCCTGAATAAATATGCTAATTATCTGAGGAACGACATGTGTATATACCTTTAAATTTCTACAAACTCATTGATATCAACTTAATGAACCCCTTTAAACCGATGCAGTTGAAAGCTATCCCAACTTCACTAATTAATAATATTCACAGGTTCAAAGCTAGCATATTTTGTATCAAGTACCTAACAGCAAACACAAGTGTCTCCAGTGTAAAATAACATTGCGGAGAACCGTAAAAGACTGCTCTATATACAGTCCTAAAGCAAGGAACAATTACTCAGAAAGGTCTTACAAAGAAGTGTCTATGTAGGCAAATTATATGATAGAGTTTCATGCCAAAATAATAGATGAAGCAACATAATAACATGAGGAAACATAACTAAACAGATTAAGATAGTTATACTTACAGAGTATTGTCTCTATAAGGTCGAAGTTAGAGCTACATTAGCAACGATGAGAGGGTAAAAAATACAAGTTTTTCGAGAGAGCGTCAGAAATCTTCTGAAAACAAGTAATTATTCCTCTGCAAACTGGTGGGAAATTTCACCCTCTGCTGAAAGTCAGGAATGTTAAATACTCAAGAGGGGATGAGAGGAGAGTGAAAGAAGCCACTCGTAGACCTCTCAGCGACCCGGTGCAATTTTAAAGGCTTGTGGACAAACACTGCATTTACAACAACTGAATTATCTTAGGCATAGGTGGAGAGTCCGGCAGTGAGAGGCCAACAAGGGGGATAGTACATGCCTTCGGTGAAGTTTGACTACTTAGCAGATTGGTTCAAGCATAGGAAACAGTTTATTTAGCACAGGGAAAAGATATAAATACAAAATAGTAACCAGGACAGATGTAAACTTAACACTCCCCGTCTGGTATGTTATTAACATGCCACATTTACTACTAACACTATTAAATATAAACGATAGGAAAATGAATACTCATTTCAATCGGAAATCAACAGGACGACATCTGTGACTGGTCGGAGGAACACCTTTGACTTCCCGTCTCTGGCAATCCTCACGTCAACCTTACGGACCTTCCCGTCCCTGCTGGGATGCGTCTTGTCAATCAAGCCGATTGGCCATTCATTGCGTGTGACTTGGGCATCTTTCAGGAGGACGACATCTCCCTGTTTGAGGTTTGGTCTGTCATCAGTCCACTTTGGACGACTCTGTAAGTTAGTAAGGTAGTCCGCCCTCCATCTTTTCCAAAAGGTGTCGGCAAGGCATTGGACTCGTCTCCATTGTTTCACATGGAGTTGTTTGGTCGAGAAATCCCCACATGGAGCAGAGGTCTGATCTGTTTTCTGTGTAAGCAGCATGGCGGGAGTTAGTACCGTTGGGACATCCGGGTCTGTAGACACTGGTACCAGAGGTCTTCCATTCATAATGGCCATCACTTCTGCCATGAAGGTACACAGCACTTCATGTGTGAGTCGAGTTGGTTGCCGACGAAGGAACATTGACTGTAGAATCTTACGGGCGATGCCAATCATTCTCTCCCAAGAACCGCCCATGTGGGATGAGTGAGGAGGGTTGAAAAGCCAGGTGCAGCCAATTTTCTGGAGATAATTACCGACTTCGGGTTTCTCTGCATTCATTTTCAATTCTTTACACGCACCTGTGAAGTTTGTCCCTCTGTCGGATCTCAGGGTCTTAGCAGGTCCTCGAATTGAAAAGAACCTGCGCAAGGCGTTGATAAGACTCGACGTGGACAAGGTCTCTACTACTTCAATGTGGACGGCTCGTGTTGCCATGCATGTAAAGAGAACAGCCCATCTTTTGTTGTTGGCACTGCCCCCTCTGGTGCGACGTGTCACCACCTCCCACGGACCAAAAACATCTAATCCAACATTGGTGAAGGGTGGTCCAACATTGACTCGATCTATTGGCAAGTCTGCCATCTTTTGATTTTCGAGTCTACCCCTCAGTTTTCTACAAATGACGCATTTGTTGATGCAACTTGATGTTAGTCGCTTACCTCCCACGAGCCAATAGCCAGCAGATCTCACTGCCCCCTCAGTAATGTGACGCCCCTGGTGTGACACCTTTTCATGATAGTGTCTGACGATTAACACAGCAATGTGATGTTTATGAGGGATTATAACTGGCCTCTTCTCCCCTTCTGATAACTCTGCAGAGGTCAATCGCCCACCAACTCTCAGAAGGCCGTCTTTGTCCAGAACCGGGTTGAGCTTCGTGATTGGACAACCTTTTGGTAATCTTTCCTTTTTCTCAAAGCAGGCTATCTCTTGTGCAAACACCTCTCGTTGAACACAACGGACAATGTGATCTCTGGCTTGGGATATTGTGTCCACGTCTAAGGGCAAATGGAAGGACTTCCATCCAGTTTGAGACTTTCCGCTGAAGGCAACTGCAACCTGGGAAAGTCTGGCAATGGTGCGACACAGCGTGGTCCAACAGGAGAAGCGTAAAAAACGGTGTGAACTTAAGTGCTGTTCGGCCACTTTGGTAGCAAGAACGGTCACCTCAGGACGAACTTCTCCATCAACATCTGGATCGACGATCTCAAAACCTCCATGATTCTCGGGTAACACCTTATCATGGTCGCCTACAAGAAAATCAGGGCCGTGAAACCAGTGACTGCAATGCAGATCGGATGCAGAGGTTGGTCTTGATGCTAAGTCTGCCGGGTTGTTTTCTGTAGCCACGTAGTGCCATTGAGTGGCCCTTGTAGATTCCCTGATACGGTTCACCCGATTGGCGACATACACGTAAAATCGTCTAGAAGTGTTGTAGATGTATCCGAGTACGACTCTACTATCTGTGAAGAACTTCACAGCATCCATGTCTACGTCAATTTCATCTCGGATGAGTTCTGACATCTCCACCGCCAGCACGGCTGCACAAAGCTCCAGTCTTGGAACGGTATGAGCAGGTTGGGGTGCCAGTTTGGATTTGGCCATAACAAACCCTATGTGGTGAGTGTTATCATCACAGGTCGTCTTTAAGTAAGCGACAGCTCCAATAGCTGCTGTTGAGGCATCCGAGAAGATACAGAGTTCTCTTCTCGTAACCGACGTTGGTGAAACAAGTGCGTAACACCTAGGAATACTAAGGTGACTAAGGCCTTGCAAGGAATCTTTCCATTCGTTCCATTCTCGTACCCTCTCTGGGCTGAGTGGTTCGTCCCAGTTGACGCCTCCTGATGTAAGTTCTCTAACCAGGAGTTTGCCATGCAAGGTCACTGGTGCTACCAGACCTAATGGATCATACAGGCTATTGACCGTTGACAGGATCCCTCTACGTGTGTACGGTTTGTCTTCACAGGAAGCTTTGAAGTTGAAGGCGTCACTTTTCAAACTCCAAAATATGCCAAGACTGCGTTGTGTAGGAAGAACGTCTGTTGCAAGGTCTAGGTTCTGCAGGTCTTTAGCTCTGTCAGTTGGCTCAAAGGCTTCCATAACCTCATGGCAGTTGGATGATATTTTATGCAGATTTAGGTTTGACTCAGCTAGCATACCTTTTGTACTCTGGAGCAGATTGATCGCATCCTCTGCTGTTGACACAGACATTAGCCCATCGTCAACATAGAAGTTCCTGATGACAAACTGCCTCGCCTTTTCGCCGTAGATTGCCTGACCCTTTTCAGCAGCCCTTCGCATGCAGTATATTGCTACTGATGGAGAGGGACTGTTGCCGAAGACGTGCACATTCATCCTGTAGTCTATTACGTCTTTGCTCATGTCGTTGTCTCTGTACCACATGAAACGAAGGTAGTCTCGATGATCGTTTCGGACCTTGAAGCAGTAGAACATCTGTTGAACATCTGCCATAAATGCGACAGGTTCTTTCCTAAATCTCATCAACACGCCTATGAGTGTGTTGTTCAGATCCGGACCACTAAGTAGGACATTGTTCAGCGATACCCCTTGAAATTCGGCGCTTGAGTCGAACACCACTCGGATTTGATCAGGTTTTTTCGGGTGATGTACACCGAACATGGGTAGATACCAGTGCTCTCTGCCCGCATCTAAAGGAGGAGCTGGCTCTGCGTGCCCATTGTCCAGCATCTTTTGGACGAATTCAAGAAACTGTTCTTTGTCTGTTGGTTTCTTTTCCAAGGATTTAACAAGTGACGTCAGACGTTTTTTGGCTTGAGACCTGTTGCTGGGTAGGCGTTGTCTGTCTCGCTTGAATGGGAGTGGAGCTACCCAGTTGTTACCTTCATCTCTGTACACGTGTTTCTCCATGATTTCCAAAAACTCTTTGTCCTCGACGGACATGGCTGGTTTTTCATCATCTTTACGTTTTTCGAAGATCTTGTGACCCAGGTCATCACCTCCAGTAGTACTGTAGTACGCCGGAGATGACGATATGACGTTGGTACACGATGAAAAGTATGAGGGTCGACCATTGTGAAGAATGTTAGTTTTATAGACGTTCGTCATTGAAGGTTGGTGGGTCCTGCCAAGACACGTCTCTCCAATGATAACCCAGCCTAAGTCGAGGCGTTGAGCGTAGGGGGCGTTGTTGGGCCCATTGATCTGCTCACGAACTTTGTGCACACTCAAGATGTCACGCCCAAGCAATAGGAGGATCGGTACCTCTGGATCCACCTGTGGTATTTTGTGGGCTATGCGTTGCAGATGTGGATGGTGTTTAGCTATAGTCGGCGAGGGAATCTCTCTAGCATCATCCGGAATCAACTCACATTCTTTAATGGTGGGCAGGCAGAGTTTGACTTTCCCATCCATTGACTCTATAAACAAGTTACTAGCCATTCTACCAGTAGTTTGCTTGACACCCGCGCATGTTTTCAAAGTGTACGCAATGGTGTTATTTTTCAGGTTAAAGTGATCGAACAGGTGGCTCTTAGCCAGGGATCCATTGCTTTGCTCGTCTATTACCGCATAGGTTTTAATTGCCTTATCCCTCCTTTTCTCAGGATATACCTTCACCATACATATCTTTGCACAAGACCGACCTCCGAATTTGTCATCACATATTTCTGTGCATGCGGATGCGACGTCCGTTGCCGAATTATTTAGCTGCTCCCCGCCGTTATCTTGTGCCCTCTGGGAATTGATTTGAGGGTTAGGTTGTGGTCCAGGGTGAAGAGCTGTGACGTGTCTGTCGCTGTCACACTCTGTGCAATGTATGGTTTCGTCACAATCTTTTGCAATGTGAGTTTTTGACGCACAACATTTGAAGCAGATTCCCTTGTCTTTCAGGAATTCTCGTCTTTGTTCCAGAGTTTTACTCCTGAAACTGCGACACTTTTGTAGAGGGTGGGGCCTTTTGTGCAACGGGCACTGTTGGTTGGGGTCGTCATTCTCGTCTGATGTGCGGACTCCAGTTTTGTTGACCCTGACTGATGCTCGATTGTTGTGCCGTGTTGAACTGCTTTGTTGAGACATTGATGGATGGCCATGCTGATTGATGATTGCAAAACTTGGGTCATTTCGAATCCTTGCTTGTTGACAAATAAATTCAACAAATACTCCAAAGGGAGGATAGGATGCTTGATGCTCCTCTTTGTACTGACTGCCCCTGAACATCCATTTTTCTTGCAGACCGTAGGGCAATTTTTCCACTATTGGTTTAACTCCACGAACTGTGTCAAGCCAAACCAAGCCTGGAAGAGTACCATCTAACTTTGCACTGTGAAGTTCCATCAACAGATCCCCTAGTTGGCGAAGCTTGTCATTTTCTCGAGAAGAGATTTTTGGAAAATCCTCCAACTTTTTTAGAAGTGCGTGTTCTATCACTTCAGGAGCGCCATAAACCCTGTCAAGCCGTTCCCGGGCCATCTTAATCCCTTCCTGTGGATCGAGAAAATGTATCGCACGTATTGTTTTGATTTGATGTAAGGACTTTTCTCCCAGCCACTTAATGAGAAGATCTAGCTGTTGCGACGGTTGTATGTCGAGTTCCTTCACAGTTCTCACAAAGGAAGCTTTCCACATTCGATAATTTTCCGGCATATCATCAAACTTGATCATGCCAGTGCTGACCAATTCCTTTCTCAATAGATGGTTGGAAAAATCGATCAGTGGTTTGGATGTCGCAGGAAGGTCGACTGGTGCCTCTGTGCTTCGGGATGCGAAATGACTCTGTACATAATCACTTGTCCTTTCAACAGAAGTTTCCCGTGGCTCAGGGAGGTCGAGGTTAGCTGGTCTGCTAGCTTCCTCGTCTGCTTCCTCGTAAACCATAGCTTCTGCATTTGCGACGGCAGCTGCCTTCTCTGTACGTAAGATGAGAAGATCTGCCTCCTGTGCCGCCCTTTGCCTCATTAATTCGGCTTCAGCCTTCGCAAAGTTTATCTCTGCGCGAGCTGCCTCTGCCTTTGCTCTTGCACGTATAGCTGCTGAGCTCGTAGTGGAACAACCGCTGGACTTTGTATGTGACGATAAGGCGTCGTCGTTATACGATCTGCCGCTTGGTTGTCGAACATGGAGTCGTTGTGCTGGCAAGGACTTTGTTTCGGAATGGAGAGATCCATCCTTTTGGCGGAACTGCTTGCCCGATCGTGTACTCATAGCTGTTTTCTTCCCGAGTACTCTTTTTACTATGCTGCCCTCACAGCGCGTCAACGGTATGCACTGCTATTCAGCTAGATAACCAAAAGTATACGAATAAATGACTCGAAGACGAAGGGTGTGCGTTCAAGCCAGATTTATTGTACGCAATGATGAGATGGTAAAACTGTTGGTAAATATAAGAAAAAATATACATAAGTGGGGGAATAAATTTGAAACAATGCAAGCTAAATACAGACGCAACAACGTCAACGTACGTCATTGCATGAAGGCCGAGTTGCAAGTTATGAAACCTAACACTTAAAGAGGCACATCGAATCATTTCATGAAATTCACCAAATTATCCAAACCTATCAGATCTCATTCACGTACTAGTGATTAATGGTTAAACCAAGAGGATTTCCCATGTTTCACATGCAAGGAACGTTAATGAGCGAGTAATTACCTATTCAGATTGGTTTGTGAAAATTCATTCCATTTCAATATTACTTTATATGCGGACATTTAGTACATGTTACGGTAACAAATTTAAAGCCTTAAATTTGGCAGCTTGCATAACTATCGAATATTAACCCTGAATAAATATGCTAATTATCTGAGGAACGACATGTGTATATACCTTTAAATTTCTACAAACTCATTGATATCAACTTAATGAACCCCTTTAAACCGATGCAGTTGAAAGCTATCCCAACTTCACTAATTAATAATATTCACAGGTTCAAAGCTAGCATATTTTGTATCAAGTACCTAACAGCAAACACAAGTGTCTCCAGTGTAAAATAACATTGCGGAGAACCGTAAAAGACTGCTCTATATACAGTCCTAAAGCAAGGAACAATTACTCAGAAAGGTCTTACAAAGAAGTGTCTATGTAGGCAAATTATATGATAGAGTTTCATGCCAAAATAATAGATGAAGCAACATAATAACATGAGGAAACATAACTAAACAGATTAAGATAGTTATACTTACAGAGTATTGTCTCTATAAGGTCGAAGTTAGAGCTACATTAGCAACGATGAGAGGGTAAAAAATACAAGTTTTTCGAGAGAGCGTCAGAAATCTTCTGAAAACAAGTAATTATTCCTCTGCAAACTGGTGGGAAATTTCACCCTCTGCTGAAAGTCAGGAATGTTAAATACTCAAGAGGGGATGAGAGGAGAGTGAAAGAAGCCACTCGTAGACCTCTCAGCGACCCGGTGCAATTTTAAAGGCTTGTGGACAAACACTGCATTTACAACAACTGAATTATCTTAGGCATAGGTGGAGAGTCCGGCAGTGAGAGGCCAACAAGGGGGATAGTACATGCCTTCGGTGAAGTTTGACTACTTAGCAGATTGGTTCAAGCATAGGAAACAGTTTATTTAGCACAGGGAAAAGATATAAATACAAAATAGTAACCAGGACAGATGTAAACTTAACAGTGTCTACGTACCCAAGTTGTTTCCAAATACGGGCTGAAAATACCAAAGGAATCTTTAGTCGACCAACACCGCGTATCTGACGAGGGATCACCAATTCAATCGAAGTTCTGACTATTAAATGACGTGTCAACCACATGTCTGCGTATGTGGAATGCTTCACGCTCGTTTGGGTGTCGCAAACAGTCGATAACAAGGATTGCACGAGGGAAACGGTGACACTGAGTTTTTTCTTCCTTTTTACGACCGAATGCGAAGTATAGTAGTCGCTTTTTATGAGCGAATGGACTTGTCACAGTGTTTTTATTCTGTGTCTTGTCAATTTTGTTAATCTATAAGTGTTTGTAGATTAATAGATGTTAGTAATAAACAGAGAAAATGTATTTAAGGCGTCACTAGCGTTAGTGCACTTTGAGGAGTTTTCCTTGACAGAATTTTTTAATTGCACGGTTCATGGAACGACTGTATCACGTTCTTAAGCGGCCTTTCTATGGTTTTTGTCGATAGCTGTTACTTTAGAAAAAGCTTACACCCTCATCTGTTCATGTTTTGAAACGTTTGAACGATTTATGTTAGTAATTTTTTATTGTGTTATTATGTTCAACAAATTGCATGGGTAAACTCTCCTTAAAATAGATCAACTATACTTAAGAAAAGAACGACAAACTACAGAGTTACGTTTTATTTTCTTCGTAATTGAAGACTTCCAGTAGGTTGAGTGAGGTACAGTGAACGGATAAGATAACGAAGTCGCCCGGATGGAAAAATTGCGCAATACTAACTGCGTAGTTATCTTCTAGCCCAGGAGTTTCAACTGAAACTTGAATTTCCCTTGCAAACAGGCGCTTGCTTTGCCGGTACACATGTGACCCGACATATGATACAGTTGTGGATTTGGAGTAATAATAGTCAGGCTATTGGCCAAGGTTGTGGACATTGAATGCTACCGTGGCTCGGAAAGGACATTCCGAGATTTTGATGTGTAATGGTACTTATGCTGATTGGCGTTTTCAGCGCGTGCGCAGGGTTGTTCTGAACTGCATGTAATAACTAGTGATTTTTGTAGTGTATTTTGTTGATATTTTCATATAAGTTTTTTTTTTTTTCGTAAACGGTTGTTCTTTATAGAGAGGTCCTTATCCTCCCGCCACACATAGGCCTGCTAGCTATCTTATAAGACAATATACGGTTCCTTTGAGCAACCGTATCGTAAATGAATATCAGCTCACCGTAGTCCTACCAAACTACAAAAGCAGGAGGAGTGAGAGACTTGAGAGTGTTTATTTTCTTGTAAATTAGACTGAGACAGGTTGGAATGTAAAGACTGGTCTCGGATGAGAGAGTTGCACAATAAAAGACTGCTAGTTGTCTCCTTACCCTCAGAGCTCATTACATGAGACAAGGATCGGTTATGCAAGCATGATCACGTATGTGCCTTACCCGGTTGAAGCTAGGGAACAATAAGCACTAGGCCTACAGCCGAACCATATCAATTCAAGGAACCGGTAAAGAAGTACGGAAAAGTGAAACTGCCATTAGTAAGGGAATTTTGAAGTTATGGATTTCCAATCATAGGTGTGAATTTCAAGCCGAGTTTTGGCTAGGTTGTTAATATCACATTTCTTTTTGTAATCTAAACATGTCCACGTCTTAATAGCTAATACGTCACTCCCCGGTACACGGATCAAGTCAATTTTAACATCACCACGGCGTATCACTGATATACTTTTCGAAACACTCCAGTTTGTAGCAAATAAGGCCCCGGCCCCTCACCTCTCATCAATGGGTTACCAGTATTCTTTTCTGAAATTGAAGTGACAAACCTTACGGCAAATTCACCATCTGCAAAACTACCTGTCTTAACTCCCATACCAGAATTGTTAAATGGGTGCACCGATGCACCGCCTCCATTCGCGAGTATGAATGCCTTGTATTCTGGTTTTTTAACTCAACAGGTAGGGGGCAGTATATCTTTATTGGTACTGCATATTTGCTCCAAGAGTTCAGTGATGATCCTGCTGTTTTGCATTAATCTCGGTTGCAACATGAAAGTATTACATGCAGCTCCTTCTTTGTTCGTGGTCGAAACGTCTAGTCGAGTCTGTTCTTGTGGAAACAATACTGGTATACGCTTACATTGTTTCTAATGCATACAGAACAAAACAAAAGAGTATACCAGATCGTATCAAAAACTCTTAATTCACAGTCACTGTGTTTACGCTCCGACGCAAACCGAGGAAAAACTACACAAAAAGCTGGAATATGAGTTGAAAAATGAAGGACAAATTCCATGGAATGTGTCATAGCCACTACAGAAAAAAAGAACATTGTTTAAGCCCCATTTTTCATACATGAATATTCATATCCATTCCCATTGGTCTGTTTGATTCTTAAGCTGGTATCTCACGAAGAACAATTCGCACGTTTATTTTTGCGTCTATTGCGAATTTCAAAACGCGGCAGTCGCAAGATACTTTTCGCGTCGAAAAAGTTGTGAAGAAAGTCGCGAAACATTCGTGCGAAGTTAGTGTGACATTAGTGCGACATTAGTGCGAATTTTGAGCGCATTTGTGAAAATCGACGCTAAACATTCGCCAAAAGTTCGTGAGACATTAGTGCAACAGTAGTGCGACTGACGTGCTAACATCGCAAACGACGTCTAAATCACCTGCCAGTCCCGCGTCAGTTGCGCGAATGTTGCACTAACGTCTCACAAACTTTGCGACCAAAATACGAACGTTTTGCGAATGTATCAGTTGTACGCCACTTATAAAACCCACAGATTGAAACAATTGAAAATTAGTCTGAATTTAACTATACCATCAGTATAGGCCTATATATGGCGACGTACACGTTTATAAAGATAGACTCTGAACCTATGGAAGATGATATCCAGGCTGCAGCTGCTGCTGAAGAGGAATTGTACCTGCTTGCAGCAGCTGCTGTTGTTGCCATTCACCAGGAGGAGAGAGACGATTCATGATGGTGGGTTGCCATTGAAGACCTGCCTCTGCCCCAGTTCCCCCACTAGCTGCTTCTTGACTAGAGTGTTCTTAATCTCCTTATGGCTTTTGTTATAAAAAAAAAAACAAAACATCATGTTCTTGAAGGAATTCCACCATAGCCTCCTTCTAGGCCTCAGTCCAGCTGTAGCTGGATGTGGTACCAACAGACTCATCATCACCCTGAGTACCATCAGCAACAGGAACACCACCATCTCTTCCTTCGCCCCGAACCGGCAGGCACTAATCCATCCGCAGTAGATACCCTCCTCTGTTTCATCTTGGCAGGCATGATGGCTGACTAACCGTGGCACGCACAATGAACATAGACGATAGCTGTAATATTACCAGTTTAATAAAGGGCTATCCAAACAGACAGCGCTACTTGGCCGGTCGTATTGTGACCCCGTAACGTGCGTATTCAGCTGTGTACGTGTGACATATGCACGTCATACGCGAGTATGTTTCACGTCCAAACATGACCTTCAAACAGTCGCCAAATATTAGCACTAACTTCACGCTAATTTCGCAATAACTTCGCACTAATGTCGTGCGAAAAGAAGAGCAAATCCGACCCAGTTAGGATTCACAAAACGGGCGACGTTAGTGCGATGTTAGTGCGACATTAGTGATAACGCTTTGCGAACACTTTGCTAACATCTCGCGTTTGATCTTTCCCAAATTAGTCGCAGAAAATTTTGAACATGTTCAAAACTGCTTGCGAAGCTTTTGCGACCTCTGCGAATTGCGCGACAGACGTGCGACAGTTTTTCTAACATTTTGCGAACCACGCGAATTTTAGTCGCAAACCGGTCGCAAACCGTACGCGTTCTTCCTGAGATACCAGCTTAAACCTGTAACTAGTTAGGATATACAAGTAGTATGAACCTCTTCAAAAGAGCCAGGGAAGAGAGCGGTTATTCCACATTCCACTCTACCACTCTGAATGTACTGAAGCTATGCTGTATGCATTACAGGGCTTCAGAAGAAGCTTCCTACTAGATAATGCGAACACAAAGGAAGAGAATAGCCGTCTAACTACGGTCTACTCTCTTCCATGGCCAAAGTACAACTGAAGCTGGCAGGTGTACATTTCTTCATATAAGTACTTCGTGAGTGTGATAGGAAGTAGAATCCTATTTAGTAGTTGTGCTGGTTGCAAGCATATGTCTGTTCGGATTGATTGGGTAACACACTTACTGGACTTCAACAATTTAGGAATTAGTTAAGTTGCAATGTTCCAGTTTACTGAACAAAACATTTAGAGTTTCTTTAGAGGACCATACCGGAACGGTTTAATTAATCTCAGAGGCATGCCGTACAGTTGTACTTAAGGGTCTTAAGAGGTCCTTGTGGAATTTCACAGACGGTGACTGTATGAGGCCAATAAACACAAGTTACGAATCACAGGAGCAGGTGCATCGTTAGTTTCATTAACTGACTCGACTCGACAAACAATACCCTTAACTTACTGGTATTATTTTACATTTATGTACAGCAGTTTCTTATCGATATACTGCTACCAGCAGCATTCAAAGTTTACCAAGTAGAAGTTTTAGCAGTATATTACATAAACATCAGAAAGGATGAGGCTCGCAATAGTATATATAAATAATCATGCCACTAAGCATCAGTTCGATCACAATCCCTTGAAGTGATTACCAATAATAACAATAACATTTACATGAAACCCACCCACACATATCCGGTGTGTACTCTTACAAAGGTTTACTGAACTTGTATTACCCAAAGTCTCCGAATGGACCTTAGTTAAGCATTTAACTCAAAGATTTTGACCGAGTTCTGTCAGCAGCTCTCTCTACGGAGGATCATAATGGCCAATTTCGTTACAGTACTCTCACAATGTCCCAAGGGCGGTTTGATTGGTTCAATGAATGGTCAAATAGTGATTTGGGAAGACTAACTAAATGATTTTAGAATTGATGGTCGTCGTATGGCACAAATAAAAGTATCCCATGATTTGATGGTGTTGGTCACCTTATGTGACACTAATTTCAGTAGGCCTACCACCGAAGTTCGCATAATACTAAAATATGTATGTGACATAGACGCCTAGTTGGACGCAGCAAAATGATTTGTAAATGCAACCGAGAAACTGAAATAATATCCGTTTCAGCGTTGTCTGGAGATCAAAATGATACACGAGGGGTTGTGCCAAAACAGGACCTTGATCCTTAGTGGTAGAACAGTCGTTTTAAGAACGACACTGAGGTTTTAAGTCCTAAACATGCTTCATTTTCTTTCTCTCTTTCCTCCCCCGTTCCCCTCCCTTGTTCATAAAGGCTCATCCCAGTGTTTGCAATCCCATGTTCGATCGATATATTCATATGCAACAACTTTTGTTTTGATTCAGATACTTCACTACATCAACGATGAACATAATTTTGTGGATCCGATTCGCAACTTCTTATAACAGTTAAGCACTGTTTTGATCATGCATGAGTAACCCTCATGAGTAACCCTCAACTTATACAATCTCATTACGACGAGGATGAACGTTAAAGGTTACCGTACTGACGTCATCCAGTTTACTTCGGCTACTAGTTGGCCATCACCCTCGCAGACTCACGTGAGCTTTTCTGAGAGATGGTTCTATCGAAGACGGTTGCTCCTGTGAAGATATCAGACCGCCTCGAATTACTCGAAGTTTCTTTTTAACCGTTTTTCAGAGACAGAAGATAATTCATCTTACACTGTTATACAAGTCACTCTCTCGAGGGAGATTGCCACGAGTTCCCGCCTCATCTTCATTTTTAAAACGTGAGTAAAAAGTATCTTCATTTTGCTTAGTACAGGAAATCTTTCGTCTGCTCAGAGGGAAACAACAGACATATCTGAAGGAAAACGCGATACCGTGATACGCTATTATTCCTTTCATATACATTTATATTATATTATTATTATTATTATTATTATTATTATTATTATTATTATTATTATAATACTGTTAAAAAGCTTCGTAAGATGCTTCGTGAAGAACGCACATTCAGTGCGAGTCATATCCATCTACTTGGGACATGTCCCTAAGCCAAGTATGTTACCTGAAGAGCAATTTTACGAAGCGTAAAAGATCGCTTTTTTTTTTTTTGATTTTTTTTTGGGGGGGAGGTTTCTTTTCTCTCCCCCTCTCTCTCTTTCTCGTCGATTCCATACGGTACTTCCCTTAAAGTAACATCGAAATATTTGCAACGAAAGTACTTCCTTTGCCATATTAATACTTTGACACCATAATAAGGATCACGCTGTCATGATAAGTACGTAAAGCAGTGCACATAATCCCAAAACAATCATTCACAGCTTCATGTCGTCGTTACCTTTAATTGATACATCGCAGGTCGCAGTTTCACTAAATGTTTAATTTCCATAGATACGTAGCGTACTCACTGACAACGCGACTTTCTTGTAACACTATTTTACCAACAGCTCGATCGGTTACGTAATTGACTTGACCCCGTATAGGAATGGCGTTGAGTGTGACCGTTTACATCATTGTTTTCCTGATTGTCGTAATTCTCGGGTCGCTCGTGTGGGGTAAGAAGCGAGGTTGTGCTTTGCCCGGACCGACGGGATGGCCACTTGTTGGGATATATCCTAACATTCCTAACGAATTTTACAAATACTTGGCTGAACAGGCCAAAAAATACGGCGACATATTCTACTGTCGCTTTGGGCTCACCGACCTCATCGTGATCAACAGCGTGGAAGTTGCCGACGAACTTTACCGCAAACGGGGAGGAACTTTCAACAACAGATTCATGGATCTTCCTGAAGAATGGGACGTTCCAATTGGTAAGAATCCGAGGCAAAAACTAAAACGATTAAAATGCCATCTTCAAAAGTTTAATGTTTTTTTTTTTTTTTTTGCATACTGTGTTTATTCAGACAAAACGAGAAAAACAGATTTCAGCTGATGAAGAGATTCAAGATACGATTTCAAATTCCTTAAAATAACGACAAAAAATGTAAAAGATAATCTTGATTGACCCTTTCCTTTCAAGTTAACAGTGCGGTTCTTTAAACAAGTCAGTGGGAAGTTTATATGGTAACGAATATTCATTTGGTTCAAGCATCTGATCACTGACTACTGAAGTGATCAGTCTTTAGGGTTATATGCAAACACAGTGTTTAGTTTCACCGAATACTATTATTATTATGAATACCCATCAAAGAGCCTCACTTGATCAGTGTGATTTTGATACAACAGTCGGACCTGTACTGTTACATATTCATAAAATGCATATTCATAGTGGTTATCAACATTTTCGATCATAGAATTTAGTATAACGTTCACAAAAGACTCCAGTGTACATTCAAAACCAGAGAAAAAACTTAGCATCAAACATAATATTCTTCTGTACGCATGAAATCACAAGTTTAATCTATGATGATAAAGTTGACACAGTATACACTTTTATACTTTGCACGCTTAGTAAGCTTAAGGTCACTTCAAGGGTCGTCGAAAAGATAATAAAATTCAATCGAAATATTAAAATATCTGTCTGAAAATCACACTCACGCTATTAAATGGCATTCAGTGAAGTTACGAGCGCAAAACATAGCCTTATTTAAACCTCCCACCAATTTCACAGGAAAATTTCGAATAAAACCGTTCATGAATATGCATCAACTTACATGTTTATGCCTTAAAGGGGAATTCCAGGCAAGAAACATGTCTTTTTTAAGCCATTTCGAACCATTTTAATTCACATTCTTGACATTTGAAATGAACATCTCATGGGCAACATGATATGTTCAAACTTCCTGCCCAACAGAATTTCTAACACTGTGCATGTATACTAAGGAGGCGTCCATTATGATGTAATTGGCTGTGAGCTCTACTGCTTGTGACGTAGTCGACGACCAGCTCTAATCCACGACGACCAACCTGATTGTCCTACATAATTAGTAATTTGATGGCTTATTCACATGTATCTGAAAAGGTTTGATTCGAACTTAATGAAGATAAGGTTTTCCTTATCTTCCTTATCTCCTATTGTTCGCACCGCCATAAGCTGCTTGATGTGGCCTTTTGATGTGAAATTCCTCTTTTTATGTAATCTTGGTTTTATCGATTACTGATTTCATCTTGTGATAGTCGCATTGAATGCACAGTGTGTCTAAATACTAATTATGTAGGTTAATCACGTTGGTCATCACTGGTCGTCGAGTACGTCACAAGCAGCAAATATCACAGTCAAGTACATTATAATGTCAAAGCCCTTTTGTGTACACACATAGTGTTAGAACTTAGCTGAGCGGGAAGTTTAAATATACGATGTTGCCCATAAGGAGTTCATTTCAAAACGTCAAGCATATGAATGAAAATTGTTTTAAATGGCTTAAATAAGTAAGGACACATGTTCCTTGACTGGAATTCCCCCTTAATTCTCGAGTGAACACATCCCTAACCATTAATGGTATGTCTGGAAATCACATCATGTTCTATCATGCAGAAAAAGTCTTCTTGAGACGATATATATTTGAGAATATCACAAAAATTCTGTGAGGATGAGATGTGATGATGTAAAGCTTTGATCATCGATCACTAAAGCACTGGTTAAATATTGTATAAGTACACGAATCCATTCTTCACTTCTGTGCAAAAATGTCAACATGCAAAGTAGTCTATGTGGAGGTTGAAACAGTGCATGTGATTGAGAAAGGAGATGGAACAGAAAGGTTACTGTATGCTAATCCTTTTAGATTTTCTCCCGTGTGATAACTTTCAGTTTGTAAAGGGGGTGAGAACAGCTTAGAGCACCGATTTACTTTTGTGTGACATTTCTTATATCAATGGACTTCCAAGTAGTCTTCATTCTCAGCTGCTTATAATCTTTGGAATGTTTTGAAAAGCTTTGATTCTAGGTTCATTGCCTACAGTCAACTCAAAACAACTGTCTCAAAAATAAAAAACGACTGGTCATCTCTGTGGTATCACGACAGACCGTTGGTTTATGAGAAAGAATAAGACATAGACCTCTGCCATATGCAAATGCCGAGATCGGGCATGAGACGACATTTTACTGTAACATTTGTTGCCATCTTTAAATTAAACAGCGGTTACGCAATCATCAAATTTTCCCACTGCGATAGGCAGTGGCGTACCCAGGAATTTGTGGAGGGGGAGGCCGTAGCCTCTGCCGGAATTTCTGCAATTGAAAGATCCGAGCGTAGCGCCACGATCGGTTGGCGCGGAGCGTACAAGAAAGTTTTTGCGGGAGGGGGGGGGGGGAATGCTTTCCCCGGAAAATTGTGAAATCTGCAGATCTCCTGCAATCTGGAGCATTTAAGAAGACCTTAAAGACCTTCCAAGGGGAGGGGGTGCAAACTCGTGAAGACTATCTAAGCGGAGCGCCACCATCGGTTGGCACGGATCGTACAAGGAAATTTTGGGTTTTACAAACCCCCCAGATGGCCGGAAATAGCCCTTCCCAAGTTTTTTCAGCTGCATGAACCCAGCCTTGAAATATAAATCTCATGTCTACAATTTCTCAATTACTGAGAAAATAATTAGTCTGTGAAAAATGAAGCAATGCCGAGATGAGCATTCAAAGAAACGTTTGTCTCTACAAACCACTCAGATAGATGAAAACTGCCCTTCCTGGGTGTTTAACATGCAGACATACATGCTCCCAACCCTGCATTCCACCCCTGCCTTGGTAGGCCTGCCACATGAATTGAGGGAACTACTATTTAGCGATATCGCGGGGAAAAAAAGCGAAAATGAGATCAAGCAGGGTCGCCCTGTTCGCCCTACTTTCCCTGGCTATTCCTATGCTCCTGGGTATTTCTGGCGAAGTCCTAAAAAAAATACCGCAATATGGCCGGGGGGGGGGGGGGTGATCGCCTCCATCGCCCCTCCTTGGCTACGCGCCTGAGTAGACACTTTGGTAGTCGTGACGGTTTGAACAGGGCTTAAAATTCACCGACTGCACCCGACTACAATTGAACATATTTAATCGGGCCCGGCGACGGCTTACGACACAACAGAACTCTAGTCGTGGAACCGGTCACACCGCCACGACCACAGTAGACGCGGTGGGTGGTCGCCGTCGTGTCGCAGCTTGTCGTGGCAGTGTGTCCCGGGCTTTTTATTGTATCTAGTTCAATGATATCCACAGCCACAATGACATAACCATGCATGCGCGTTTTTTAGCTTATTATCTCATCACCCCACATAGTATATGTATCTAGTGAAGATATATTGTGGTCAGTTTGGGCCTGTATACATTTTATGACATAAGTGGAGAGGTTTTATCTTCCTGCTAAAAGTGAACGATATGTCAAGATAAAAAAAATATTTCGTAGTTGACCCTTCAAACACATGGCTGGAAAAAATGGACCTCCCTCAACTTGGGGTGGGTCGTTCGAACGCTCCGACCCCCCCCCCCCCCCGGCTATGGGCCTGTATTCCCTCAAGTTTACCTATATACATATAGTAGGCCTATATTGATACTAATCATGTCAATTCCCGCTTATTTCTGATATTTTCAGCAAGATATGCAGTATTTAAGAAAAAAGGGGAATGTGAAGGGGGCCATGGCCCAATGACCCCCCCCCCCCCCCCCTGTGTACGCTAGTGGCGATAGGTGTGGAAGTTGAAAACTGATTTCAAGAAAAATGACTGACAATATCACGTATCAGTCGATCCTCGCATGATATCACACATGATAAGGTTTCATCGAAGGGACAAACCCTAACAAGGGACGGGCAATTGCACCTCCCTGCCCTAACCTCGATGGTATAACTCGATATCACCTCATGTTTTGTCATGCAGAAAAGGGTTTTCTCGAGACATGATTTTAACACATTATGGAAATTCTGTGTAGACTAGGTGCATATATCCACAGACAAAATTTTCCGATCAGTAATATACAACGGAGCAGACGACGTGGACCTTTTATGTTAAACTTTTAAAACCCTTTAATCCAATTGAAACTGTAAGTAGTGCACAACAGAGGAAATTTTATTAGGTAAGGTAGGCTACTTGAGGCGAAGGCATTTTTGCTGTATCTCATTCTCTATGGTATCTCTGGTCGAAATAAGGCCTTCAAAAGCCTGTATGTATATTGAAACTTAATTGAAAACCTAATTGTAGACCAATCCAATGAGTGTCAAGTACTGCTCATTGCCATGGCAACCGATCGACCATTTTTCATGCCAATACAGCAACGGTTGGGTTAAGAAGACCATTGACAAGACCACTATGATGAGGATTGCTTTGTGCGGGGCCCCTGAACTTGTCGTTAGATAATCGAGCTTCCCAAAGATATGACTGCTTCCAAGCCGTGTGCAAACGATTTTCGTGCTCAGGAAAATGTCGGCAATAGTATATAAAGTAAACTGACGGAGCGGGGGCGGGGGGGGGGGCTTGACATGAAAATTATGACGCGTGTAAGACTGAGCGAAGTTTGACTGTTTGATCGAACGTTCTGGTTATTCGCATATGTCTCGAATGCCTACATTTACCACAAGATCGGGTTTTGCTAAAATCAATGAAAAAATAATAATAAAAAGTGATAGTATATATTGTACAACAAAACAGGGTGGGGGTTTATTCCGTCAAAGACGTTCTTTCGACAAAACTGAGCTTAGCTGCATCGAGAGTATCTAAGGTTAGTATTCAGTGGTAAAGTGACACTATAGTTACGGTTACCATTACTTATGTATATTCATGTAGCTACTGGTATAGTTTACGCACTTGTGATGCCTTTCTATAGAAGCTCCGCGAAATTTTGTTTTACATACGAAGTGCATCTATTACGTCACAACCTTGATCGTTACTGTAAAAGAAAAAGAAAGTACCAATAACGACCGAATCTTTCTCCTTGAACAGTTATAATTCTAAGATCTTGGGAAGTGTAGTTTCATATGATTACCGATTTTTGCCAGAAATAGCAAATTTGCACTGGTCTTGTCAAGGTGGATATTTCAAAATGTGATACGTATATTTCCGTTTCAGGGTTTGCAGAGTTGAACGTCAACAACAAATGGCAGGAACTGCGAGCGTTTACGATGAAAAGTCTGAACACAAATAACTTCGGTGACAGAACCTTAGAGGATGTAATAAATGAAGAATTTTCCCACTTTTCCCACCGTATTACAAATTCGTAAGTATAGCGTGATTGCACCTTGAATGATTGCAACTAAGGATGTTATCAATGATTATAAAGTTGGTGAAAATCCAAACACTAATATTAAAGGCTGTATTGCATCACCCTAAGCTATATTTTTACCTCCCGGAAAGCAAAATTCTCAGCTGGTTCTAAGTTACAGTACTCTTAGATTGACAGCAAATTCGACAGATGCAGAGCAGCTGGTATTACACAGCGTACACAGGGATCCATTGTTTTGATTACACATGTGGAGGAATGTAAGACAGGCTGAGGGAAGGACTAGAGGTAGGTGGTTGGGAGAATTGAAACTGTCTGGGGTGATGAGTTTTTGTCTTTAAATTTGAATTAATTTGGATTTGATAATTTGTGACCAGGCATTTCTAGGAGTTGTTTATGCTGTAGATTTTTTTTTTTTTTGAGAAATCCTCAATACATTACTGAAAGGCAGTCACTCATTGCCCAAGCTACATTTTTGCCTGGGGAAAAGCAGAATTCTCAACTGGGAATTATTATTAATTACACAGGGATCCATTGTTTTAATTACACATGTGGAGGAATTTAAGACAGGCTGAGGGAGGGACTAGAGGTAGGTGGTTGGGAGAATTGAAACTGTCTGGGGTGATGAGTTTTTGTCTTAAAGATGGGGTTTGGGTACAAGCAGTACTTCAAAAATGTAATTTTGAGAAAAAGATTTCCTCTACTGTCTCTTCTCATTTTAAAATTGAACACAATATGAACCCAAGATTTCTGCGGTAAGAAGTACTTTTATCCACCTTAATTGGCACATTGTAACTTTGGGTGTAGGCTAAGCAAAGTCAAATGGCGGAGTAGTACCAAGCGCCAAGACGTATATGTTTTTCGTAAATGCACGTCTAGCAGGTGGATCATTATTTTGGAGACGTGGTGTTATTTCGAGGTGAATTTTGGGGTTGTTATTTTGAGGTGACATTTCAAAATTAGGATACGAAGCCTAGCCTGTATAGGCAACGGTAGATAAACCGCAGTCTATCAAAGAACCACAAGTGTCACAGGCTACATCAGCACTAGACTAACGTTACGGAGCTATGCCACGTCTGCTTTCAATGAAGTAGGTTAGGTCGTGTGAAGTAATACCTAGGGTGCGTTATTCTAGGGGATGTGTCATTCTATGCGCACTTGCTATATTTATACCCAACATCAGTGGCATGGAGACTTCCAAAATCACAACTTTTGTGAATGTAGACATCCTTGATCACGGGTGCGCACCTTCAGTTGTTTTGTTTAACCTGTCAATTTCATTTCACGGTCTGTACTGATTGGCCTAAATTGCCAAACTAAATGATGGAACCCCTCGGTATCGGCATGCAATTGAAAACCAGTAAACGCGTTATTAACTTAAAGGCTGTATTACATCACCCTAAGCTATATTTTTACCTCCCGGAAAGCAAAATTCTCAGCTGGTTCTAAGTTACAGTACTCTTAGATTGACAGCAAATTCGACAGATGCAGAGCAGCTGGTATTACACAGCGTACACATGGATCCATTGTTTTGATTACACATGTAGAGGAATTTAAGACAGGCTGAGGGAAGGACTAGAGGTAGGTGGTTGGGAGAATTGAAACTGTCTGGGGTGATGAGTTTTTGTCTTTAAATTTGAATTAATTTGGATTTGATAATTTGTGACCAGGCATTTTTAGGAGTTGTTTATGCTGGAGATTTTTTTTTTTTTTTTGAGAAATCCTCAATACATTACTGAAAGGCAGTCACTCATTGCCCAAGCTACATTTTTGCCTGGGGAAAAGCATAATTCCCAATTGGTTTTGCTCTTTGATTGACAGCAAAATTAATAAGATGCAGAGTAGCTCATATTGCACAGCATAAACAGGGGTCCACTGTTTTGTCTGCACACGTGGAGGAGTTTTAGACAGGCTGTGGGATCGGGAGGTATTAAAAGTAAGCGGTTGGGAGAACTGGATAAATCTGGGGCAGTGAGTCTCAGTCTTTAAATATTACCTGATTTATCAAAATTGCCCTTCATATAAAGTGTACTGGATCCATGTACCAGGGAGCTGTCTAAATAATAGCTCCCGGCATGTTTATTCTGTTTATTTGCATAATTATTGCATTCCCTGTTTATTTACATAATTATTGCATTTATCTCTCTGTTCCAAAAAACAAAAACAAAGGAGTGTGAAAAAAATAGTAACAGCAGATTGCTAGCTTTTTACTGTTAGCAGTGTCTCTTTCCACGTTGTCATGTGGTGTCAGTGTATAGAAATAACCTATGAACATTAAAAATTCCCGTCAAACCTTAACCAAACGATATGCTAAATTCTCAGAGTTTCCGGGTGACTTAAATTTCCGGGTGACTTAACCTCTTGGCTCCCACCACGGACCCACCTAAGACTCCATGGACACCACCCTCTACAGCTCGCGCTCCTCACTCGATTTCGCGCAACACGAGAATTGTTTGGTTATTTCTTGTAGTGTCCGTCCCCCCCCCCCCCAGTCCCTGAACAGTCCGTCAAGGTTAGCGACATCGAGTCATTTCAAATAGTTCTTTCACGTTGACATCCTTGAAATCTGACACCAGTGAAGAACTTAATTTGAGTTTACTGTAGATTAAAATGTTCTGGAAATTAAGGTCGCATTTCCTAAAATATCATTATATATCTTAAAAACATACCTAAAGTATATATATATATTTTTTCTTTTAAGACTTTCAAGGTTAAAACAAAAAATACAAAGGACATCCACGTCATTGTGAAAGTGTGACTTCACGAATTCCTCAGATTTCCCATCATGCAATGTACCCACTTTGTAATAAAACATTTTGGGGAAAAAAATCATCACTTTGAAAGGGAACGTGGTGTTGAGATACGGTTTTTACTACTAAAGAAAAATATTGCTAATTTTGGTGAAATGTCCATTTCTTTAATTGTGAAATTGTTTAGAAAAAGTCCTGTTGCTGCCACTTTGTAGAAAAATTTTCGACGTTTTTATTCGAGGACCCATGCAAAAGTCCTTTCGCACACACATTTTAAGTTTTGTCCAATCTGTTCTCTCATTTTTAAAGTCTATATGTGTATTTATTGCTACATCACTTTGACACTAGATGTTACTTCAACAAAATCCTAGTCCAGTATATATTTTTCCTTTCTAGATACGACTCTAAACCATGCACGCCGTTTCGAACCGTCACCCACAGCATTGCAAATATTCTCTTCGGCATCCTGTTTAAGAAGCGAAAAGACTACGACGACACGGAAATGGCTGATCTCTTGAGGGACGCGCACAGCGTTACGCAAGCCGTAAATCCGCTGACGTATTTTGTCGTACCAAGTTTCATCCACCTTCTTGGACGTTTTAATTTCATCCCGATGAAGTCTACGCGCAGAAGTCAGGAAAGCATAGAAAATATTTTGTCAACGAGCGATGCAGAAATTACCAATCACCTGAATGAGAGGAAGGAGGGGAAGGAGGGGAAGGAGGGGTCAGGTCATTTTATTGACATGTTCCTATCTGAAAGAGATGAGAAGCTAGCTAAGGGAGATCACACCTTCCATTCGGTGAATTCTTTAAAAGGTCAGTATGTGTCACTGGTAGTATACATGCCACAGTTTGTACGAGGAACTAAATAAGCACTGCATGAGTCAGGTCATACACTTTCCCTTGCTGTCAGTGGGTAACACGTAGGTCCTATATACGATATACAATTCAATGTGAAGTATTTCCACAAGGGTGCATGCGATCGACTTGAGTAAGCAAAGATATATAGACGGTTAAAGTTGATAAAATTTAGCAAGTTTTTTCCCTTTAAATGAATGGAGCATGATGACTTTATGTCGTTATAATATGACAAGTCTTCTCTCACAATTACACATTTTTCTAATGGGAATAACAAGTAACTAATACCAGTGACTTGATATGGCGGAGTACTAGGCCAAGAAAACACGTAGGCATTTGGATGACTTATCGACCGTATCATCGTTTGTTCTCCGAGTGAGAAGGAATCACCAGGAGGAGATTAAAAAAAAAAATGGCCCAGCGCGATGAGATTGGCAACTAGCTATATCGCACTTTTCATTCGTCAAAGTATTCATCTATGAAAATCGGACTTTAGCGACTGTGATTCAGCATGAGACTGCTCATGTTGAAAATTCGCAGAAACTTATGGTCAGAAAGTCAGAGAGGAGAACAAGGTTCGTGGTTTTGAATCGATCCCCTTGTCGGTTTGATAAGCAGCGCTAAATATATTACTACTGGGTCTTACTACTTCCAAGCACTACTGATATCTATTCAATTATGCTATCGCCTAGCTATCCTGAAATTGACTAACCAAAGCCCATTCTATTATCCTCTTCCCCCCCCCCCCCCCCACCTTTTATCACTAACACTTTCTTCACAACTTATCATATTTCTTGTCTCTCTATCAAACAGGTGTTATCTCCAACATGTTTGTAGGAGGTATCGACAGCACCGCTCTCACGGTAAATTGGATGATGGTTCTCCTAGTGAAGCATCAAGATATTCAAATGAAACTCAGGAAGGAGGTCGAAGATTTCACTAGCGGAGATGGCAGTCTTCCGACTTTAGACAATAAAGCCCGAATGAATTACGCGTCTGCTTTCATACACGAAGTTCATAGATTCATCAGTCCAGGACCACTCGGTGAGTAAATTTGACTTATTTCAGAGGCTACTACCAATCGATAAACAGCAAATGTACAATTTTAACACTACTATGAAGACACCGACCTGCTCATCGAGTTGGAAACTTTCAAGGTGAAGCGGTCAGTGGTGCTTTGTGCCTACGTAACACTGTTGCGAGACTGAGACTAGAATGCGGTGACTGCAGAAGCCCCAGAAATCAAGAGATGACAACCTGCGGTGGCGGCAAAGAGTCTGCTGTGGCCTCATGGTCGTCCAGCGCGAATCCTTAGGGAATTTTCGATTTATACGTCCACTGGTCGACTG
This sequence comes from Stichopus chloronotus, assembly GCA_021234535.1. Classification (NCBI taxonomy): domain Eukaryota; kingdom Metazoa; phylum Echinodermata; class Holothuroidea; order Aspidochirotida; family Stichopodidae; genus Stichopus; species Stichopus chloronotus. Next base: position 4,434,004 of record CM037850.1, read on the forward strand.
CTACGAATGTTACGTCATTTTCCCGCCTATGCGCATACGTCACGTCGTCTCCCTTGTCCACTACACAAATCAAGAACGCGTAAACCGTGGTTTTGCTGTCATGCGCATAGGCTCAAAAATGACGTAACAATCGTAGCCATCAACTAGTGGACGTATCAGTCAAAAGCTCCCTATTATCATTGACAGGCCCTAGGGGTCACCGTAGTGGAGTAGAGCCCGACAGTTTTTTTTTTTTTTTTTACATTTCTATTTTCGTCTTGACCAAATGACACGTAGCCATTGCCGTAACGTGGTCTCAAGGCGACCATACATAGCAGGTATCCTGACTTTTGTGTTTGCTGTACGCCTGTCCTGTCTGAGCAGTAACTCCTGTCAGGGACTCCGTTAATCTTCTCATTGCCCTTCCTACCTTTCTCCTCCTGATTCGCTGTTCTCTCCTTGGGAGACATCTGCAAAATTTGGAATACTTTCGGCAACTTTTTAATGAAATTATCAGTGTTGAAACTGTCCAGGTGTGTGTGGCGGCAGGGTCAGTCTGGCTACACAGTTGACCCACTGATGACCCTCCTGTGGGTGTCTTGCGATTGCCTCCCTATTTGCAAAAAGCCGCAGTGACGCCTAACGGTGACCTTTCAAAGGCAGTGCGGTAGTCGCAGGTTTTCGGTCTCCACAGATTCAAAATATCCCGCACAGCTAACCTGATGTATATGACTGCTTCAGTTCGGTTTCTAATCGTGGAAATGCTGGGCGGCCGCGTAATTGCGACTGACCGTAAATGATTTAGACCGCCCCCCCCCCCCCCAAACGGTCGCCGCGGCAATGTGATTAAGCATTACTGTTGCAAAATACTACAGGAAAATGTGACTGCACACTAATGAAAAGTTACCTTTTCTCTCGCTCTCTCTCTCTCTCTCTCTCTTACTAGTCCCTACTCATGCAGTGGCTGAGGACACAGAATATCAAGGGAAATTTATACCAAAAGGTACTTATGTAACTGTTAATGCTTGGAGAATACACCACAATGAGAACATATTCTCAGATCCCTTCACATTCAAGCCTGAGAGATTCATCGACGAAAACGGAATTTTCCAACCGAGCAGCCATTGTGTTCACTTTGGACTAGGTAAGTCTAGGAACGATAGCTGCAACTGGAAGATACTTGTTGGTCATCAGCAGAGATTCATGAAATGGTACACTGTTAACCATCACCTGTGAACTCAAATCCTCCACCCAACCTTGCTATCACTGGCAGACAGGGCAGTTCCACAAGAAGAGGAGGAGGGGGGGGGGGGGGGCGTTAGTCTCCCAAAAATTTGGCTAATCTGGATCATTCACCTTGAAGAGTAAGCTTTTGACACACAAGACCTCAAAATGAAGGGTGTTTGGCTGTTAATTAGGAGATCCCAGTAACACCATTTCTTGAGTGCCATCTGGAAGGTTCTTTCGTTGAAAAGTTTCTTGGTACCCTACCCACCAAGAGATGGTGGGTCCCCAGTTAGATGGTAAGAGTACGTGAACTAGCCCCTGCCCTAGCCAAAATGGAAAATATTGTCCTTAGAACCATCGCAGCTGGTGGACCCAAGAAGTGGGTGAGGGGCATAGCCAAACAAAAGCCAAAGGGCACTCTCCTTCCTTGCGCAGATGGAGAGCGTATAATATAAATTATGAAGTAAAAGGGAGCATATTGCATTATTTTGTACGGTAGCCTATATGGTCCATTTCTGAGCTATCACTTTTGTAACATAAAATCTGTAGGGAGAGAAACATATTTCACGCTTTTATAAAATGGCCCATTTCAGACATTGGACCTCAAACATAATAAACATGCACCTACATGGAACCACTTCCACAGCACTAATGTGATCAACCATCAACAGTGTTACATACAATCTGTAAGAGAAAGCAGTACTTCCATGATGCACTGGAGGGGGACTAATGGAACATATGAGCATCCATAGCATAACAAGGTTTTCAGATTTTTGCCCCCAGTTCCCCCAGATGACCTTTGACCTCCCCCCAAAAAATAGGGCACACCTTCTCAATATGGCAAACCTACATACCAAGTTTGACTTTCATCGGACCTTCCCCTATTGAGTTAGAGCGTACCTAAGCAAGTGTCACAGATGCACACACACACCCATACACGCACACACAGACACGCCAACCTGACTGCATAGGTTCCTTTGCTGACGCAAGGAACCAACAAAAAGTTAAGCAGAAACATGTTTACAGAGTTTATACCTAGGTACAGTAAACAAACATTTTGGAAGAATATTAATTTTACGAGTGCACACTTTTGTTGCACCACATTGTATACGATGGCATTCACTTACAAAGTTTCCAAAGGGGGAAGGGTAGTCCCTCTCCTTAAGTCCCTTGCACCTACCACTGCATCACCAGTATGGCCCCTCCCAAAGTAAGGACTTTAATCCACCAGTGCACACTATCAACTTGAAGTTTTGCATGTTTGACAACAGAAATGATGGAGTTGGGGTTTATTTAAGGTACTGAAGGAACCCAAGACAGGATTGCAATGTTTCTCTTTAAGCAAAAACAGGGATAAAAAGTATTCTGCGCCAAAAAAAAAAAGGGACTTTAAGTTTCCATGTTAGTACTTTTTTTTTTTCTTCAAAGGAAAACGAGCCTGTGTGGGGAAAATAATGGCTACGAGAGTGCTATTCCTGTTCTTGACGAACCTGGTCAAAAAGTTCAGCCTTCAGTTGCCCGATGGTGTCAATCCGGACACCATTTCAACAGAGGGACATTTTAATGGAATAGCGATCCAGCCTCCTTCTTTGGAATTCAGACTGATTCCTATCACAGACGCACCAGGGGTGCAAAACGGTGTTTCCAGATAAGAGGGAAGAATGTACCCGGAGTGCAGAATGATGTTTCCGGATAAGGTGAAAGAATGTACCAAGACTGCAGATGGCACTTTCTGGATGAAATGGAAAAATGTACCTGGGTGGCAGAAGGGTGTTTCTGGATAAAATGAACACATACAACTTGGTTGCAGAAGGGTCTTTCTGGATAAAATGGAAGGTTGATAAACATCAAACCGTAATAAGATGACACTCATGCAAAAAGCAGTTTTTTTAAACATTGCCATGTTGAAAAAAATAATCTCATCAATATGATATAACAACCAATCGGGAAAGACAACACTGATAAGTATAAGGTTATTGATCTAGTATCAGTCGATCAATTCTGAAAAAAAAAAAAAAGATCACTTATGTAAAGCTGATTCAGGATTAGGAATTCCAGAAGGGTTACATTAAAATATATTCACATGCACTGCACATCTTACACAATACTGTACATCTTTGACATTCTGCTTCTGGTGAGAGGATATTGGTTCTTTCCACCTTCACTACAAAAACCAATCGTTGTCACCAAAAGTTGTCAGCAAGGGGGTTTCTGTAAAACTACCCTCGTTTCACTGAAAAACGATTTTGGTTTGTTTCACAGTGTTACTTTCGAATTTAAGCACCGATGGAATCTTTTTTTAAGATAGTTGATCCCGTTTTGGAGCAAAGAGCCATCGACCGAAAGATTCTATGATCTTATTTCCAAATAATTTACAGGAGGCCCCTCAACTCCCTCCTCACACCCTGTTTGTTTTCTGATGCCGTAAGTGGTGCCTCATTTTACGGTAACTTTACGGTAATTTTACGGCAGACAATGGTGTACACTGTATATGATCCGATGCATCATTCAACGAATCAGTTTTTTTTGCAAGATTACAAATCAAGCGCATTTTATACAAGACACATGTGTACTGACATCAGGAATAATTCTAACACGATGGTGTTAGTATTATTCAAACTCCAATCACTGATGACTGAACTTGAACGATGCTAGACCAACGACCAGACTCTGTCCTCCAATATTATGCGGGTTACGTAGAAGACAAAGTTTGACCAAAACATGTATATATTGTAAACCATGAATTGAAATATAATGTTGTATTAACATCTGGCTGCTTCCAATTAACGTCGTCTCTTAAAAATGTAATTACACCTAAAAAAAAAAAATTGCCTTGAACATGTATCCAAGTCTTCCAGCTATCATGAATGGCAAACATGTGACTGAAAGCTTATATGGGAAGAGAACGGCAATGTGAAGCCCATATTTTAGTTGTAACTTTGATTTAAAATAACTTTGTAAAGGGTTATAATGCATTTACTCCCCAAAGAAAATAAACTTTTGGCAGCTTTTCTTGTATTGCAAATTTGATAATGAGCACAAATGGTAGAAGATAAAAATCACATATTTGTTTAAGTGACACAAAGTTTTGCATTTTTCCTTTATTTAGCAGTGTTTCACTCACATTCCCCCCCCCCCCCTCCTCCTCCTCCCTCTTCCCTTCTTGTTCCCAAGCAGACAACATGACTGACTTTGCCATATTGACTTAATTGATGGTGTGTCCTCTTTGGCACCCTGAAAGCGTTGTTTACCCGGTAGAAATTGTTCAATCCCGTTGCTTCTTTCGAAACTCGATGGAGACAGTTAGTAGTTAAAGTACAGCTACCTAGAGAGAGTGCAGGAGATGAGGCCCTGCTCCTCAAATACCAACTTCATCGAGAGGAGGTCGGTGTTCTGCATAAGACTGCTTCCATCATTCACCCCTACCCCACCCCCAATCCTTCCCCTCTCTGCTCACTCTTGTACAGAAGACAACTGTACTTATCCAGGAACAAACTCTGAAAATTTTCCCATTCGCTTGCACTGCCTCTACCAAGGGTCTTCGACATTATTCTCTAAGAGTTTATGGCCAGATTTGAACTTCCTGTTGACAGCGATGAGGTAGACTACCACAAATGCAAACAGCATGACTCCGAGGCCGATGCCGACTACAGTGGGGATCCCTGAAAAGAAAACGGCAGGAAACCATCACTCAAAAAGAGCTAGCGCAATTCCATGTTCCAAGAAACAGGCCAGATTTGTCTAGTGGTCACAACATGTGACAGATGCAAAGAGTAACACCTGTGTGACTGCAACACCAATGCAGTTTTCAACTTCTAAGCTGTCAAATGAAGGGGTGCCTTGAACTGTTTTCTGACGTTCACAGCTTTTTCCCTACGAGCCTGTCAAAGTTTCTTTCACATACTAATGTGACAGAAGATTAAACTAAGAAAATACTCATGTTTGAAATAGAGGTGAACATAAATGACCAGACCACTTTGTTACATTGGTAGGCCTACTAATTCAATCTCTGTTTACAATAAACAACTGCCTTCGATTTCAATCTATCTACACTGGGTTTGTACCCACTGTAACTCCTGGCACCAGAACTAAATGTTATTAATTTTTTATTAGGACTTGAAATCAGATTAGAAAATGCATGTAAGCCTTCTCAGTGCCTCCTCAAATGTTTTCCTTTAATAGCTACCAATCACAAAATAAAGCAAACATAGTGGCTGATACGAATTTCTTTCTAATGGTTTTTTTTATGTTGTCATTTATTGGACATTTAAGGAGCAGCTTATTGAGCAACAATATCCCTAAAATATTTTGGACAGTAGGTTACTGAAGAGGATGTAAAAGGAATGGGGGTATTTTTAAAGAGGTGGGTGAAAGCAGGCCACCCAATGCATGGTTAATGAATATTCATGCATATTATGTATCCAGAAAGATCATTGTCCAAACACTGCCTTAAAGGTCCGATGAAGGTCATGCATGAACATTTTTTGACTGGCTGCGATGTCACAGAAGTGCTTCTCACATCCTTTACATATTCTGTTGGATAAGTTTGGAAAATCTGGAAATATGTCCTGAGTTCCTCTGCATCTGCTGATGAAAAGCACACCATGCATCTCAGCAGCACGGTGCCAAGTTCAACATTACAAACTTGCCTTTGCTACTTACAAAAGTTCTCTGTGACCAGCAGTCCACAAGCTTCTTTGATGTCAGCATCGGCTAAGGCCCTTTCTTTCGTTAGTTCCACGAAGGTGTCGAACGGACAGTCGGCCTTACACTTTGGCAGCACTAGGATGTAGGGGTCGACCTGTGTGTCATTTCTGTACCATATTCTTACCGAATATTCAGGGCTTTTCATAGAAATCAATAAAGAAAGAAAAGAGAGGTAGAATTAGTTGTGCGAGAAAATATCACAACGGAGCACTAAAAGATTTTTACATCGCCAGCATTCATTAAAAAAAAATGTTTCACAATTTACATTTGCTCACTTCTGCAATTGGAACCACATGCTGACACAAATGATCCGTGCTGATGTGCGCGAAGTATTGATGACAAGTAACACGCTTGATAAAATCTGCTGCACTTTGGAGGGAGGGTTCCATAATTGTCAACATTCTGGGGCATTAACACAAGTTTTTCCATCAAACTGTCAAACTTTAATATCCCTGAAAGTGAAGACACCAAATGTACTACCATTTTGACAAGTTCATTCTAAACCCCAGATAACCTCTTACACCAAAAGTTTCCATGATTCTTATTTTGAGAAATCTTGTTGACAGGGTTTTCAGTATTTGACCTACGGTGACCTCATATGACCTCTGACCTCCACTACAACTATAGGGTTCTTCTACTTGATATGGGGCATCTAAATATGAAGAATGAGAAATCTCAAATTGTCTTTCTCAAGATATTGTGATAACAATTTTATAAGCGTCACACATACAAATACACATACACAATCATGGCCTTTTCCTTTTCATCAAAACCAATCAAAACAACAAATGGCTTTCAGGGATTGTTCACCCAGTTTAAAATATAGATATAACTACCAATGCAGTGAGATCACACTAAGCAAATCAGCTAGAACAAAGCTCCATTGTTAGGCAGTACCTTTGGTCTTTCTTGTTGGTGTTTTTCCACAGTTCCACACCAACTGCTGATGCATAAGGTGGCATTATATCGTTAAACAACTTCAGGGCATATAAGAAGCTGGTTATAGTTACATCGTGCTGTGGGAGAAAGTAAAGCATGGCAGAAAATGAAAGACGTAATTGCAATTGTTAAACTGGGATAGTTATCATGGCCTTTTTATAAATTGAAGCAGTGTCTATTGGCATGTAAGCCAATCTGTTAGCTGAAACCAGGAGTCCGCCGTACCTTCCAGAAATAATGTGCTACATGTGCTCATGGAAAAAGGGGGAATTCTAGTGACTTTCTTACGGGGGACTGTCGGCTGTAGCCCTGTGAGGCTTTGACTGCCAGTATCTGCTGCACTCACACTTATGCATACACACACATATGATGGAGGATACTTCTAGTGTGCCATCATGAGTGCACATGATTCAAATATCCTAAAAACCAAACATGGAAAAAAAAAAAAAAACACACATACAATATGATTTAATTGCATGGGGATTGACTTTATAATTATGCAAATCAAAAGAAAAAGCTATTGATACTAGTTGCTCCATAAAGTGTTTTATCAGCCTCAACTAATTTGCCAATAATATTCTACCTTCAGCAAATTCAACTGAGTTGAAAGAGAAAGTCATCCCTCACAGGACGTAAAATTAGATCAGCACTCATAGAATATTACGCTCACATTTTGTATTGTTCGAAAGGATGTTTCAACATTAACATGGTCACTGGAAACAGCTGACGACTAACTTCGAGTCAAAAATTAACACATCGGCAAAGTCTCAGGCTGGCTACACAGGGGGTAGATACCCAGTACAGTGGTAAATAAAACTTCAGTATCAAGAGATAATTGGTACCCTCAGTAGCTTGAAGGGATGCTTCACTGATTCTAGTTGTTTGCCCGACGACTACAAAAGACATTTTATCCTCTTCCTCTCCACTGACATGAAGGCAAATTGAGCTGATGACAATTCCAAGAGAATCAGGTTGTGTCTACTTACTGCAGAATACATGTGAAATTTCACTTTGTGCTCTGGAGGTAGTGATGAATTTATGCTATCTCTCATATTCTGTATCATTAATCCAAGAAGTGGACCTGAAAAAAAAAAAAACAACAACAACAAGAAATAAACAAAATGATAAGCACAAAGCCAAATTTTGAATGAGACAAATCTGGGATGGAGGGGTTGGTGAGTATTCAAGAGAAAATGTTCAGCAGTTTTTTTTTTCACTATTTGCTATGACTTTAGTGACATATCCATCACTTAATTTTTTTCCCCTTACACTACAGAAAGGACAAAGAGAAGGACAACAAAGCTTTCCACCTGTGCAGCCCACCACAAAGTTCCACAGTGGCAATGCAGTCTTGATAAGAAAAAAGCTTGGCCGCCCGTCTTAGAGGGTCTGAAATGTTTCTAACAGCTCATGTCAATAGATAGTTATTGGTGATGAACTTGAGACAAACCTCCTCTAAGTCTTGACTTTGCTGTTGAGTTATACAGTTGAGCCATAGCATAGGTGTCCAGAAAATTAAGTGTCTCCCAAAAGTGAGGTTCTTTCGTCCAATCTGGCAGATCTAAATTTTTCAGTTTCTGAAGAAAAAAAAAGGTCGATTCTGGAAATGACTGGTTTTGCTACTCCAAATTTAAGAGAGTGTCATGTGTATCGTAGCCAAATAAATACATAACAGAAAGTTTCATACACCACGAATACGTATCTTTGGACTACCATACATACAGGAGTACAGTAAAAACTACATAATGTAAGCAGCTGTGGAAACTGGACATTGATAGCTGTATGATCCAAACTTTGGTACCCTTTCTCTAATTTGAGGTCGAAAAATGAATGGAAACAAAAAAACAATCCCCAGCATTGGTTATATTTTGATCTGCCAGTCGCTGTATGATAGGCAGTGTTCCTCACCTCAATGTTTAAAGGGTCGGCCACCATGAATATATTGTGAACAGTCACTGATCCATTGAAGCCAGAGTTTCTGTTCAAATCCTTTAAAAATTTCTGAAAGAAATAATAAATTTGATTCATAACAGGCACGACGGGATGGAAGAATGGTAAGGAGGCACTACTCCGGTACTGGGCTGAATGGCAGCAAAGGACAGTCTTAGAGGTTACTAACTTACTCTTGTCACAGTAGATGGGAGTGCACTTGTTATGATGAGACAGGTAAGTGAAGAGTAAAGTAAATAAGTACAATTCATTACTGACACACAGTAACACAAAATCAGCTACAACAGGGAGTATTGCAGCTTTGACATGTTGCATGCTGTAGCAGATGAGAAAGCCGTTTCGGTTTTTGTACGATTCTTTGCAAACTCTGCAAAAATCTTAGTATGGTATTTGACCTGACAACTCAACTCGTTTAGCAGTTATTGATGTAAATCGTGAATGCAATCAGAGGGGTATGTTACAGTACGATACTAGAATTTACTGCAATCCGTCCGGCCAAGACGGAGCTGTGAGTAGCTTCAGGGTCATGAATATTCATTCCAAGAGTACTCCACTCCAGAAATATCGGATCTACCCGAGACGACATGGCAGGCTCGTACGTGACCATTTATCATCCATCCAGCCAACACCACATATGCCTGTACTGCTTTAACTTCACATTTGGACCACAGGTTTTCCATTCCCTCGACCATGGCCAGCAGTTATTAGAGTAGTGATTTTCTAAAGGGATGACTGCATCGTCTTTTGTATTATCGAAAGATGGCAAACTAGAGCACCACTGGTGCAGAGGCTCATACCTCAACATCCTGAAGATACCATTTATGTATCATTATGTCAAATCATAGGCACCAGTGAGTATCACTATACCTAATCATCAACATTGTACAAGAGAATTTGTAGGACCGCACAATTTTCAGAATTTCATAAACTTGTGCTCCAACACTGCAGAAGTTTGATCTTTGTCAATAAATTAAAGTTGTAAAAATTTTAATGGGTACTACCAAATAACAATGCTTATAATCAGCATCACTATTCACATCCAATAATTATGGAAACTGTCAATTTTTACTAATTTTTCTTATTGGTTTGTACTGGCTACGGGTATATGAATTGGTACTAATGTGGAGAAGTAAATGGTCACGAGATTTCCAAACCCAATTTAAATCATTAGCAACTCACTCATTAATGGTCATTTACATGTGACTCATAATGGGCCTTCTTAGTTGAATATTGATCAGTTACTAGAAAAAGTGCCCCTTTAAGTCCATATACTGGCCAACATACCTGAGGGCAATACAGAGTTTCAGTTAGCATACCAACCAACACTGCCCAATTACTCAATTATCATTCATGCACGATAGGGATATTTGAGATGTGCAGGACAGTTTAAAGGTGCACTTTAATGGGAGAAGGAGAAGCAATTTGCAGAATTCCATAAAATGGGCCATTGGGTCCACATGGGGTCTTGGAGTACCAATTCCTGAACACCCTGAAGAGACCACTAATTGAGCATCATTGTGACAAACCATCAACATTGTACAACATAATCTGTAGGAGAAGAAGCATTTTGTAGAACTTCATAAAATGGACCATAGGGTCCACATGGGACCTTAGACTGAAACTTTTTTGTACACCCCAGATGAAGCACCACCTAGGGATTATTGAGTTCAAGTTAAATATAAATCCATGGATGCATGTGTGAGAAGCAACATTTTAAACAGAATTTCACATAAAGGGCCGGCCGTTGGATCCACAAGGGACCTTGGACCAAAAATTCCTGAACACCTCGAAGGGACCAATAAGTGAACATCATTGTGACAAACCATCAGCATTGTACAATACAATCTGTAGGAGGAGAAGCATTTTGTAGAATTTCATAAAATGGGCCAAAGGGCCCATATGGGACCTTGGACCAAAAATTCCTGAACACCCTAAATGGTCCACCACCTATGGAACATTGTGTCCAAGTTTCAGACAAATCCATGAAAGCATGACGGAGGAGAAGCATTTTGAACAATTGTGAACAGATAGATAGATAGAGTGATGCTGCACTATAACAATAGCTCACACCAGCTAGCTGGTCTGAGCTAAAAAACAGCCCTATTGATTTCCTTCACATAGCAATTTAAACTCACATTAACTAAACACTTAGGTACCCTGGAAAGAGGCACATGTACATTGACTTGCTCTGTGAAATGCATAAAATTTTCCTCAATTTGTCCAGTTTTTTCTTTTACATACTTAGGCAAAATGGTCAAACTATGAGGATCCCCATGTGTTACATACAAAGGAGTGTTAATGAGTGAGTCACTAATGATTCAGTTTGGTTCTTGAAAATTTGGGACCACTGGATACTATTACTGTTAGAAGTTATTCACATATGTGCACAGCCAGTACAAGTCAGGGTAAAAAAAAATCAACGAATTTTTGACAGTTTTCATTGTTCTACAATTATCTGCGAATCCAAATACCTTGTGGAATGTTTCAAGTGGTTTTTTTTTTTTATACACACTTTTATTTTGAAAAGTTAATATTTTCTAGCAAAGATTCAGAAGTATTTCATTAAAAGTCTATTAGAGATAACTTTGGTATAAATGGTTATCTGTAAAACAACCTTGCGTGCAATATAAATTAAACGAGTGTCTGTTTTTCAATGTGATTAATTTCCTACGAGTCCTATGCCAGTATAATTTGAAGGCTTAGTTTGTTCAAGAGCATTGCAGGAAATGAGAAGCACAGATTATTGTTTTAACTACCACAGTCTACTGTATTCAAATACTCTAAACTCCAAATGAAAGTTAAACATCCAAAGAATAACACCATAATTGACTCTTTAGAAGTTTCCTGGATTCAAGTTTTTTCCTTTTGGTAAATGATCAATTTGCTTCAAAGTGATGTAGTCTCGTGCAAACAGGAACCTCCTGATGGAGCAGAATAAACATATGGGCATGTGGAGGAACACATGAGTTTTACAAAGTAAAGCTACAGAATTAGAACAGCATCCTGGAATGAAGTGGACAAACACACCATGGATACACTAGATTGTGCAGTGCTGTACAGTAAGTACTGGTACCGGATACAGTAGCACAGAAAAGGACACACTAACAGCAAAATGAGAAACACTGCATGATTCATAAACGACATGAAAGGGAAAATGTTAGATAATATAGAATACATTAAAAAAAAAAAAAAAAAACACTGTTGGGCATAGGAACATGGAATTTGTGAAGAACACAAAAAAAAACTACAGACAGAAAAAAAAAGAGCCTCTTGGATATGTGGGCAACTTTTATAAAGGCAATGACTTCTGGGCATCAAGGAACACTCACATGAAAGTCATGGAAAGACACACTATTGGACATGCAGAAATACTGTTTACTACATGAACAACACGGAAAGAAATGATACAGAGCATCTACAAACAATGTCAAGAAACAATTTGTAAACAAATGAACAACATGAGAAAAAAAAACACTAACCGACATGGAGAAAAAATGTATAGGTATATGAACATGGAAAGAAACACTACACGGCATGGATCAACGCTGTTCAACAGATGCACAACATGGAAAGTAAACATTGTTGAACATACTGTGAGACCAATCACTTGAGAATGCAAAGTGCAAGTATAGGCGTCTCATCATTGTTAAATGAATGTTTCCATTTTTACCACGTCTCATGTACACTAGTGCGATAATTTACACACAGGCCCTGCCATAACACTGACAAACTTTATGACTATCGTTACAAATGTTGTTCTCTTATAAACATTAACCACTTTTCTCCTCGCTCTATCTCCTTCAGAAATCGAGAAGGAGAGACAGGAAACATTTTTTTAACATGTTACGTAAAATTCAAGCAGTGATGCTTGAAAAAGTCTATCTGACGAAGAAAAGCTGGTCCATATTTCAAGACCAGTTTCCATTGATCTTTATTGAATTTGAAAACTGGAAAGAGAAGTTTACTTTAAGCAATCTTTTGAATGGAAGACAGACTGGGCACAGTACTTTCAAGTAAAAGTAATTTTCTGTATTACTTTCAACAATACAGTACCTACAGTATCATACTTTGCTTCCTAGTCAACTGAAAACCCTTATGCTTCTCGATAAACAATAATAAAGATTGAAACTGGTAAACTGAAACTGGCTTTAATAGGGCGTTGACACTTTCAAACACATCCTGCACGGACAGAACTATTAGTTTCTATTCCAACATCGCTTAAATCCAATCAATAAATGACCTTGATAGTTATCAATTTCAATGGAAATTAAGATGATACTCAAGTCAAAGTTCAAGCAAGATTAAAACACCTACTGTAGATCACATACAGTATAAACAGTAGGCTACACTGTTTAATGTAACTGGTACATGTAAATTAGGCTACTTTTTTACGTGCGATGGTCGGAAACATTACGTCTGTAGTATCAATCCCTAAAACAAACAATTCTTCGTAACATGATTTTGTCAAACGACAAAGAGATGGGTAAGAATCTCATATAGCTGTGGGTTCTGGACAGGTTGGAGTCTCTCCTCACCTATCAATAATGTGCAGACTACATGCTGGTATGCAGAAACATTTGCTGAAATCCAATAAGGGATTATGATAGCCTTTTGAAGCAGTTACATGATTTGTTTATGTTTTACGTTTGTTGGACCTTCAGTAAGTTGTATGACAGGAGTGCTAACCAGCTGTGATCGCCACATATTTGAATCACAGAGCATCAAAGCCGTGTGTCTTCAAGTTTAATTCATTTATCTTTTGTTGTTTGTCATTTGTTCTACATCACTTTGCCACAGGACCCTATTCTGCAGCAATTGTTTGGCCTAAAACTAAGATGAAGTACAGGTAGCTAGTCAAAGCGCCAGTCAGAAGGCATGCTAGGGATTTTAGGTAAAGGATAGGTTAGCACAATGTGGCCTTGTAAACAGGCATTCCACAAACATAGCAGTGGGGAATATGAGCTTGGTGGACTAAAAGACAAAAACTCATCACCCCTGACAATTTCAATTCTCCCAACCACCAATGTCTAGTCCCTCCCTCAGCCTGTCTTAAAATCCTCTACATGTGTCATCAAAGCAATGGATCCCTCTGTACTCTGTGTAATATGAGCTACTCCGCATCTTTCAAATTTGCTGTCAATCAAAGAGTACTGTAACTTAGAACCAGTTGAGAGTTTTGCTTTCCGGAAAATAAAAATATAGCTTAAGGTGATGGGTTACGGCCTTTAACAAAGGTGCTGTGTCAATAACTCATAGATGTTGATGGGGTCCCATTCTTTAGCACTGGCTTATCGGACCGTGACGGAACCAGGCGGTTAACTCTGAGTGTCTTTCATATATTTCAGTCGCTCCCTCAAATAGTTCTTCTTTCCAGGCATGCACACTAGCAACCAGGATATGGCTTGTTGGTCTTGTGCAAGCAGTTGAAAAAATAATAATATAAATGGAATCAAATGCAATTTTGCTTCTCAGAGGGCCCCTCTCCTAGTCCGAGAATGCACATACATACATATCTTACCGAATACTGTTTGGAGATTGCTAGGTAGTCTTCATCTTTCAAAGATTTCTCCTCGAGTTCATCGTATTTTGGACATTCAGCAGAGAACGACAGGTGCTGTGGGTAGAAACGAATTTGGTTCTCTTCATGTTCCATGTACTGAATACATGCATTAGTAAATTTATCAAAACATCACGCTAATCTTTCAATAACACACATCTTACAAAAATAATACAATAGCCAGTAGGTTGATATTAACTAGTGGCTCATTACAGCACCTGTCTCATAAATGGTACAGTAGATTGGAGTGCATCAGTACTGTCACTTCGCAGAGACAGGTAAGGACTAATGTAAACTGCAGAGTTTTGTTTTACAAAGACTTTTAACTGGAATTATTTAGTCGTATCTGATGCTAGTCAAAGCAAAGTCAATTAATGCAAATAGCTAAACTCTCCGGCATCCATTTATTGGACAAATCATACCAAATTTGGAAACATTTCAAAATTGGCTTCATTGACAGAAAGCAGGTGAAATCTCTATATGTGTCTGCATAAACTTCAGATTCCGTAAAGACTGTGATTGGACAGAATCCTGAAAGGTTCAGATTTCTGTTTTAACCCAGGTTATCTTGGTCGAGTTATTAAATCACTGTTCTCAAGGTGTGCATGCATTGTCTTTGACTGGCATGCACACTTGTCCACTAGTTTCCATGACAGTTAATGGTTTCTTCACATTTAGCATCAAAGAAATTTCTTTTTGAGTTTGCCTAGAGCGCATGAAGAGAACGAGAAAACAAGACACAAACACACACACACACACTCTCTCACATACAACAAACAGCATCTAGTCTCCACCACAGTATACTTTGCAGAGTCTGGCATATGTCAATTACTGTATTCTACCAGAGTACATTCAACTCACATAATCTTCAGATGCTGGCATCGTGTGGACCGGAATGGGTTGCCATGGGATATCCGTGTTCCATATTTCGTTACCCTGGGGTGGGAACAGACCGGCCAAGTCCGCCGCAGCGGACATCAAGGTCCTGTCCACGTCTGTGCTCGTAATGTTTACTTGATATCGGCTGTAATTTGCACTCAAAAACGCCATGTCGTCCACATATTTCTTCCTCAAAAACTGGCCGAGTTCGTAGTGTTGCCTCATCCCCACCTGCCGGTGCGAAACAGAACAGAGACGTCACTACTGTTTTGTACCTGTTATTGCAGAGTACCACTGTTATCCAACAGTGATGTCAGATTTATTACCAGGATCACTGCCATTCCATCAATCATCTTCATTCCTTTACTGTATGTTTTGGGCACATGGACCCTTAATTACTGTACAATTTAAACACAGAGGGAAATACTGTAATGCAATTTGTTGCACAGAAAACAATCATATTTTTAAAACCAATGTTTGTGGATAGATTAAATGATAGATCATTCAAAATATGAGGAAGGACCGTGTCCTTCTTTTCGAGACACAAATTTGTCACAGATAGAAATTCAGTTGGTTGTTGCTGAACATGAATTTGTTCAACCAAACTTTCCAAAATTAAAATGATGCATCTTCCATCATCACATACATACAGTAATACTGTAAGGAGATGAAGATTTTGTAGATGTTTAGTGATAAGACTGAATGGTTTAACGATGGTACGGTACCTGTATAAAGGCTATTTTCTTTGTATGCCATGTTGGTGTATTCCAAAGGCACTATAATTTCTCTTTTTAAAAATAATTTTACACTTGAAAATTCAGGATTAATTCCCCTTGTTGTGGACAATGTCAAAAATTAATAATGTTCCTTACTTTGCTGCCATTCATTAAAGCCTATGTGTGCTCTGTCTTTTACTGTACCATACAAAAGGTACTGTCAAAGTGTAAAATCTTGTCTGGCTTTGTGCTGCTACAGTATATAACGTACAGAACAGCATTTTAACGGAACCACAGCAGATCAAAAGAGTATGTACATTGCGTCATTTTCATCAAACAGAGTTGAAACTGCAGGTGCATGTAACACGCTGTACAGTATGTTTAAAACTGTAAGCATTAACATATTTCGTTCAGTTTCTCCATCAGTTTTGTTACATTACAGTAGGTGCTGCAATGTTCAAACAGCAACAACCCCCATTATCAATTTCTTTTCTTTTTCAAATTGTAAGTACACATGATGTTACTTCCCCACATACTGTCATGCTGCACCATCTGAAAACTGAAAGACCCGCCCTGCACCAGACTGTGAGAGTAGTGAAAGTAGCCTCCCAGATTGCATACAATGATCTCTCCAAGGGCTTGAACGTGTCATATCCTTTGATAAATCTTTATGCATCGTGTCTTATCTTAAAACTGACATTGTGCAAGTTTGGGAAGGGACACAATTCACTAAGAGCTCTAACACTGGGAGATAATGGAAACGATCTCAAACTTGTGACTTTCACTTAATAACTGATGTAGTGCCTGTAAATCCTGTCACTTTTGTATCTTAACTATAGAACACAGACAATCGTAAGAACTTTGGCAATTGAATACAGTGTCTATAAATCCTGCCACTGTTGTTCCTACTCTATTGAGGACGATGATTGCAGGAACTTTAACAATTGAATACAGTGTCTATAAATCCTGTCACTTTTGTTTCTACACAATAGACGAAAATTGTAGAAAAGACAAGTGGCACTTTTTTTTTTTTTTTCCTGTCTCTCTCTCTCTCTCTTTTTTCTAGAGGCCCCCTTATAAATGAATCAATACTGTTATGGAATCTTGAAAACCAGACAATGTGAGCAGTTGAAGGGCATTTTAAACACATTTTTTTGAGTGTGTAACTTAAAATATATTCTATTTTAAACTGTGTCTGCTGTGGATGCCAGAATAAGAGCTCCCAACTGGTCGGTTTCTATTCACACATTTACAGTACATATTGTAGGACTGCAAAGACTGTCTCATGCCTGCTGCTGCACTTATTGTACTTTCAATTTACTGAACTTTTTGCTTTACCCCATGAAAATGAAAAACAGTTGCAAAAAAAAGGGTGAGTTTAAATCACATTATGAACAAACAGGATATAAAAGGAAAGCCCTAAAGGAGATAACCTGTAATGGCAACTGCTTAGTTCCTTATGACAGAGACGTGAAGTATTTAATTGCCTTCCTCATGCTCGTTCAAGCAACCTTTAAATTTACCGGTCAAAACACGCGCCACATTACACATGGCCATGCTGAGGATCCTCAAAGGTATCAAAATAAACTGCACAAGTACAGCTTTTATCGATCTGAGCAAAAGTGGAAATTGCATCTAGAAAATGGAATGGAAAATTGCATAGAATGTAAATTGAGACTGAAAATAGAGAATGGAACTTGTATAGAAAATTGCATAGAAAAGTGGAAATTGCATAGCAAATTGCATAGAAAACACGCATGACATTACACAAAACATGGCCATTCTGAGGATCCTCAAAGGTATCACAATAAACTGCACAAGTACAGCTTTTATCGATCTGAGCAGAAGTGGAAATTGCGTCTAGAAAAGATCAACTTGGATGGGGTTGGTTCGTGATTATTACCATAGCAGATAGCAGTAATATCAGAATGTACTAAATAATCTGGATTAGTACTGTACAGATGTGTTTTCTGTACGTACACGGCACCTGAGATCTTCGTTTAAAGGACAAGGTCATCAAGAATTCCTCCTAGCGTTGACGTATCCACTGCATTGTGAATCTACAGACATCCAAATCCCATGGTGTAGAATGCTTTAAATTCATTATTGTAATAGTACTAACCAACTTTAAACAGCTACTACATATAATTGAGAAACCGCATGGAATGCAGTTTCATTGAAAAATATGTTTTTAATACAGGACATTACCCGGGAATGATGCACAAGATTAAGTCAAACCAACTCCCTCCCCCCTCCCCCCCCCACTGTCATTTCATACCTAATGACAGGGGCCTACTGCTTGCAATCATCAGAAGAACATTAATACCTGTAGGTACCGTATTGTACTCGCAGCTACAGTAGGTGCTTTTTGCTCACTGCTAGAAATGGTGACCAGACATTCTTCAAGCAAAAGTGATAAGACCAGTGTAACATAGAAACAGTTTTCACGATTCAAGTCTGAAGATTGATCAGTCCATGGCTAAAACTACTGTAGCAGAGAAAAACTTACTGATAGCTCAGTGAGTAAGGTATGCATATTCATTGTGTTTCATCACTGCTCTTATTTGCTGAAATAAAATTGACATGTCATGTGATGTATAGAGTGTGTCTTGATGTATCATGCTCTTATCATATAAATTTTACATTATCACAAGTTTCTTCTTACAACCGTAGTATGTGCAGTAAAACTCAAAAGTACCGACTAATTCGAGAAGGGGAAATTTTGCCATTTCATTCACCTCGCAGATGAGAAATGCTGTACAATAATACCCTCCCTGAATGTGTGCACCATTGTTTATCATACAGGTACTTAGGCCTATCTGAGAAATGAAGCAATATATCTGTGCTTATTATACACGCATAGTAATGGGGTGAAGGGTTACACAGTGGCAACACACTGACGCCACAACCAGCAAATTTCTTGCCACGACGACATCACTCGAGCAAGGCACTGTATACTTGAGCATTTGATTGATCAGGTTGCACACCTTCAACCTCGCACAGAAATTTAAGGCATACTAAGTGTTCAAGTTTCTCTGCACGGGACGGCCTTGCAGGCTAACATACAATAGGGTATTAACAACTTCACAAACGACATCTCTGCAAAGTTCGCAACGACTAAAATTAAAACAATGGCACGGAGACGGAACGGAATAGTGCACCCTAGCAGAATTAAGTATAGTTACTGGTGGGTCAGAGGTACATACTTTGGCATTCACAGTACAATCAGTGTGATGTTGAACTCTGTCTCTATGAGGAAGTGACTGACAAAGCAAACTAAAATATGCAGTAGGTGGCCATTGAAGTGGGAGTACTGGCCATACAGTCCTGAACAAGCAGGAATACTGTATTAATGTGTACATGTGTACCGGGTGTTACTACAAGGTACATCTGGCACTTGTGGATTTCACCTGACACTCATCCAATAACAAAATCCAAACACGGCTGGCATTTTTTTTCAGTGAGTCAGCTCTGTAACATACTTGTGCATGGAAAGCTACAGTAACTAGACGCTGCGGGATCCCACCAACTGGACGTGATAAAATTACTAGGCACCCAGAATCAAACGAGCACAGCCCTGAACTAGAGGTGGCACAGGAGGAGACCAGAAAATGAATAAACATCAAACTCCCTGTACCCATCTGGTTTATACCAACATAGTAGTCTGGTAAGACAAATCAGCTACTGTAATTATTACACTGCTCCAAACACGGCACCAACAAAGAACGAGCATTTACAGTAAGGGAGTGTGGGTGACAATATTGAAAACATGTTTCATTTACTTGCACTTGAACAGAATAAGATGGATGCTGATACTTCCAAGCTTATTGTAGACAAAACACTGCACCTAAAAAATCACCTTTAAGTACAGTAATGAAACACAATTAGCCTACTGTACATCATATCTTTCACAATACTTACAAGATACTGTAGCATAAAATGTCCTCTTTTCTTTCTTTTTTTTTTCGAATTGATTAGCTCAGCAAAAGAGCACTAAAGTCTACAATATGTTACCTGAGTCAGTTGACCAAAGCCTTCAGGCCAGAAGTCTTCTTGGTACTTATCTGTTGGATAAGGATTTGTAGGAGTTCGGTCTCCATGTCTAAACAGCTGAAAGAAAGAAAAAATGAAAGTACAAAATTGGAAATAAGATTAATGATCCCAGAAGTGCTGTAGAACATTCACAGATTTTCCTTGAGCCACAGTTTCGTTAAAAGTAGCCTTCTGTATACTGTACAAACTGGATTCGGATTGATTGCTAATATTGGAACTAAAATTCAGTTTTGAATTCAAACCAGTTGCTACTCATACAGTACACAGCTTTCTGGCTGAGTTTACAAACTCTAGACTTTGAGCGTCTTCATTACCGAATTACGTTATCTAGAAAACTGCAAAGGTGTAAGACAAGGCTTATGTATTCCAGTAAATGGCTAATGTGTTTCACACGGCTGTACAGTACTGTGACCAGCAAATGAAACTAACTGCAGTACCTGATGAAATGTATTTATGAAGTTTTGGGGGATCAAGTTACTCATACTATTTTCTTTCAGATACTGTGATTAATAGGGGCACAGTATGATATTCTCACTGCACATGCTGTTGGTCCTGTGGCTCTGCTTTAATACTGTTACATGTACCATCTAAAATGTTTAGAACTGCGGTAAGTTTTACGCCACCAGTTCTTTCATCAGTGGCAAACTGTCTACGGGGAGTGAAATACTTGTGACTAGAAATCATCATACAGTAGCTGTTAACAGCCAAGGCTTAAGTTCAGATATTCAGACCATATTTAGTAGGATTATGTTGATGACTACCCCACATCGAGGACAAGTGTTTTCGTTCAGGTACTGCACTCGCGACGAAAAACTAATGTGGGCTGGCTTTGGCAGCAAATCGCTTTCAGTTCAGTAAAAATCATACCGGACCCTCAATTTCAAAGCTCTAAGGTGATTGGCTGAAGCATGGATTTAATGATGATAGACACTACTACCACCGAACAAAGCTGTGTAGATCGACTGTGAAGAATCATGTAACTGGACAGTCTCCTGGTACTCAGTGGTCAATGTGTGTGCAGCGATCAATGGACAAATAGCCATCAATGTTAAGTTCGTCAAGTTTTTGGGCTCTGTGAAAGAAATGTATGACCATTGCCTGCAGGCTGTTTGGGGCAGCAGCCATACCGGTAAGGCCACCAAAAAAGGCGCTACTCAAGCTAATCGATCACATGAAAATAAGAATGAACTTTACACAGCTCGAAAACAGACAGAAAATAGCACAGCCATGGACAAAACGGCTATTGGAGCCATTGGCTATTCTGAGTCCTGGCTTTTGCAGTGAATGAACAGAAGTACTGTAGCTTAGGTGTCAAAAAAGAGTACCCACTTACAAACAGCTACTGTATTCCAAAGTTTCTCTGTGAGTTTCAGTACTGTAATTGGAAAAAATGCAGTGGACTTTCAAGTTGGAATATGGGTTGTACTGGCAATCGCCTTGTCATCTACCCTACCTTCGTTCTCCGACAGTTTTTCCAGGGAAGAGGAAGTAGGGGAAAAGATCACCTGCCACAAAATCTGAAAAAGAGCTACAGTACAGTATATGCACTCATCTTCCAGGTATTTGAATATGAAAATTGTCTTGACATTTCTGTTGGCCCTACAAAATTCAAACTCTCCATGAAACTGTGAAAGCAAAGCAGTCAATCATCATTACTTGAAATCAAGCAGACCAATATTGGGAATGGATATGAATATTCATGTATATGTAAAAATGGGGCTGAAACAATGCTTCTTTTTGTAGTGGCTGTGACAAGTTTGGCAGACTTTGAGTTTTGCTAACAAATTTTCAACTCATCCAGCTTTAATTCTGTTTTTGTAGTTTCTGTATATTTATTCTAACTTAACGACATTGATGAAACAAGAAGTCAGTGAGATCGGTGACACACATACTGTACATTACCGTGCATGGTAGGCGAAGGGTAAAAATAAATGAAACTATCCTTACTTAATGATCCATGTGCAGACTACTGTATCACTACATCACAAATCATGCAGATAAGTGTTTTAGTGAAACTAAAATTAGAAACCTGATGCACAAACTGGGAGTCGCGTGGATACAAAATCATACAGAGTTACAGTAACTTGCATGCTAGCTCTTCATGGCGGGCTGTATTTGTCTGGACTCCCATGTACTGTACTATATACTGTACACATTTTATTTGACAAATGTTTCAGCAGTTATCACAGAGACTAACAGCTGGGGAAATATTGAAAAGTGAATACGAAAACAAAAAATGGTCAAACTGATAATATTTTCACTCATCCAATGCCATATGAAGAGAGGCTATGATTCGATACTGAGTTGAAGGGAACTCAATGAAACCGACAGAAACAGCAAAAGCATACAGCACATCATTCACTGCATCATATGTACTGTTCTTCTGTTCATTCATGGCTATTATGTAAAGTTCTGCTCTTCCTTAGAATTCAGCAAATTTGGCCCCAACACATCCGCCAAATTTCGTTGTACTGTGCAGTGCCGTGCACATAATTGTGGTGCATACATTTGGTCAAGAATCAGAGCCACAAAGGCACAGGGTACAGTATGCTGTGTGCAATATTCATCTGCCACTATTGTACCGGGTAAGCATCAGGAAGATGTCAACTTACTGAAAAGAACTTTACAGTGTACAGTAGTGCCAGATCAGGCAAAAAATTAAATTCAAATCAGGCAGTAAAATACGATGTGAGCAGACTTGCCAACCGTCATACATAGTTTCACTGTGAGTCACATAGCTTAGGGGATTGTTTCACGGTGAAAATCACAGTATTATTTGCAATGTTACCTATTTAGACCAATGATGAATGCTTTCTATCTCTGGTTTAGACAGCACTACAGAATCGCAAGATTAAGTAATGTTGACAGAAAAGTGACTTATTAAGGAATAAATATTCCATGGAAGATGACACTCATTTAGAAGGTAAAGAAAAATATTGCATACAGTAGTTTGTAAAACACTTTTTAATTAGGGTAATTAGGTGGAGGTAAGCCTAATAACTACTAATTTTACAGTTTTTGAGGGTGTTCTCATTAACAATTACTGTCCAGCACTAACAACATTGAAAGTACGTAGGCCTACCTATGTTTGTTTAACAACTTCTGCACAAACTGTACTGTGTCCAGTTCTACAATAACTCAAAAAAAAAAAAATTGCTCTGACAAGACGAAGCCTAGCCTTGGTCAATGCCAGTACTACAAGCTCTTCTTGACCACAGTATACATGCCAAAACCACTTGCAGGCATGCAGTATCATTTGAAGTCCTTGTTTGAGGCTTATCATTGCAAGCCTACCTTACAGTAGATTAAAGGCAAAACGAAACAGATCGCTCTAACCTTGTTTCTGACCACCCTTTGCAATACTGTAGGCCCACTGTGCTGCAGATTTCTAGAATGTCAACCTACATGCAACTAAAATACAGAGCCCAAAAATAAGTGATGACCCATGATCCTGTTTCCCAAAATCCAGAGTGGGATTAGTGTACCAGGAATCTTTCATTCCAGAGAGTGCTCTCTCTGTGAATGTAATGGGATTTAATACCATTTACATTCTGTGGTTTCAGCAGGCCTGGCTGCCTTTTGTTGTACAGTGATAAGCTCATCAAAAGAGTGATGAATAAACTGGGATACATGGGACAGCAACAGCAGCAGGGTGACCACAGAGGTATTACATTATAGTACGTACTGTAGACTAGAGACAGGAATTCATCATTTTGAGAATGCCCAATTCTATCTTGTAGTTTGTTTTATAAATCAGCATGCATTTCCTAAATTTGCTATTTTGCAATATTATTGATTCTTTATTCATAGCAAGCTAGTTTAGCCAATCGGTGAATTGCGAACGAGATTGTCCAACAAGAGTAGTGTGAGGCTACTCCTCATATTGCCTAAGCAAGGGATCGGGGGCGCGGGCCGACTTGCCATTTGGCATATTAGTGGATTTCAGAGTTGAAATAGTGGGGTCCGGGCATACATGTACGGGAATTTGATAGTTGAAACAGGTATTACAGACATGCACGGCTAGGCGCTATCGCCAGTATTGCACATAGTGCTTTTCGTATGTGATTTTGAGAGCTCCCCGTGGGCCGGAGCCTTGACACCGGTAGGCCGGACTTGGCATGCGGGCTGTACATTACAGTAGATTGATGACCCCTGGTCTACGTAAGTCTATAGAATAGAAAATATCACTGTGTGCATGTACTGTACAGTACGTATGGTGAGAATATTCGAAAGAGAACAATGAACTCGAAGATTATCAAAGGTTTACATACTTGGTGGGTTATGGAAGTCACAGATCACTCCAGCAAGAGGTTACTAGTTAGAAAACAGAGACAAATACTCAAGTTGCACCATGTTTGCTTTTATTTCAATTCTTAAAATTTTACTTTTTTTCCTCTAACTAATTTTCTCATTTCCTGTGTTACACCATACACTAATTTCCGTGATTTTGTTTCAGTTTTCCTTGAAACTGTCACTACCGTCTTTACAGCAGACCCATCCATTTCCATTAAAAGGAAAACGGAAATTTCGTTTTGTATAGGATTTCCATAAATTTAAATCATAACAGTGCAGTATATTAATTCTGTGAAATTTTGTGTTAACCAGAACTAAGAATATGGGCACCAAAGGAATACAGTGCTATACAAAATCTTGGCTATACACTGTAGTGCAGCATACTGTACTGTGAGTGTAGAGTATGAAGGAAAATTTCAGCAGCATTAGTTTGATCAGCAAAGAATCCTTCAAATTGCTTCAATATACAAAACACATTGTGGAATATTGAACAATTTAAAAATTGGAAACATTAAATATAGTCAAAATTTCAATTAACAATTGTGTATTCACCTTATTGACCATTTTGAAGACATAGACATTTTTAGCGGCCAAATAACTGGACATACAAGAACAGTAAGACAAACATTTTACCATGATGCAACATGTACTGCATACAGTTTGTGAAGGAAAAATTTATGATCAACAGCACTGTCAAGTACTGCCGATTTTTGAGGTCCAGGTATGTAGAGACTGAGAACTTGTTTGTTCCTATCCAAATATGAACATATGGAGTGAAATGTTTCACGAAAAGCATGACCGGTGTCATGAGCTTCTCATAGCCGAATTGAAAGTCAAATAAGATAATTTTATTATCATTCCAGAACTTGCAAAGTCAATTGCCAATTCTGATGGTACACCACAAGGGAGCAGACTGATTGGACGATAATTTTCAGGGTTGTTTTTCTTCGCCATTTTGTACATGGGAATGATCGAAGCGACTTCGAGTAAATCAAGGTGCCCTTAGAAAACAGCAGATTGTAAATGTGCTGCAAAACAGAGACAACAACATGGGAAGCACATTTCACTACTTTAGGGGGTATGGCACAGCATCAATACCAAGAACTTTGAAGTCAAAGGGGATGAATTTTCCTTAAGATTCCATCTGTCGAGACAGACATGAGGAACAAGGAATTAGGTTGGGGTCCATGTACAGTAAACTCCTTTGGATCTGTATTGTACTGAACATTCACTGGCACTGCCAACCTTGGAAAAATACTGCACAGTAGTCATTAAATGCATTTGCAATCCCAATATTATTGCTTAATTGCTCATTTTGGTATGCAACATTGTTGATCACGTTGGAGGTGCTTCTTTTTCAAATATAGACCAAGTTTTCTGGAGTGATGATTGATGAGCATTGACCCTTGTTTTTTACAACAAACACATATCTGAAAGAACATTTCTGTACCTCAGCAATTTGATACGGCTAAATTCGGGAGCTCTCTGTGGTGGCCAAAGTACTTGCAAGAAGAGGGCGTTTTCACAGCTAATGGACTACACTAATAGCATAGTCATTTCAGGTCTATTTTTTGCCTCTTTCCTTGAGAGCTTGACTTAAAAGAAAGAGAGTTTTCATACACGAAAACATGGAAATGAAGACACTGTGCATATATTTAGTGTAGGCCTTACTGAAACCATGAAATACTGTAATATCAGAGAGGTCAGTATGCTCAACAGATTGTACAAAGGATTATATACTCTTGTCATTGGTCAACAGTTTTAGGTCGCAAGCTATATGGGTGTTCTCATCAACAACAATGCAGCAATTAGGTAGATGGTTGCTCATGTAGCAAAATAAGTTACCAGAAAGAAATGATCTCAGTAACTTAGTTAATACAGAAGTGAGAGGTCAGTTGGCATCCTTACAATGATCAATAATAAGAGACATACTGTAGAGGTGGGAGAGGAACAGCAATGGTTTAGAGATTGACCCTCAGTAAGTTAAAAAGTTGTGCGTATGGGGCCTAGTCCTGCTCCTCCTGTAGTACTAGTAGTAAGGTTAATCTAGGTCTGGCTTTTTTGAAGTGGGCATTATTAGCAGTGCAGCATATTTTAGCCTGTCCACACGAAAAAAAAGTAGAAACATAAATCCTTTAGCACCATGAAATGTGGCGTAAAATAATCAAGGAAACAAAAACAAAACATGCACAGACGGCCGACATACATGTATATTTTTATAATATTATTTTTCGCCTGCCCAGGCGACATTATCAATATCCATTTCACATCAACAAGAGATCTGTCAAAAACTGGGAGTCTCCCAGTAAAACCGGAAAAGTTGGCAGCTTTGTGCATGGTCGTTGATTTTAGTCTACCCCTAACCTAATTATAACCCCTAAACCTAAGCCCTACCAGCACCACTAGTATAAGTAACAGTATTTACACCTGGCACTGTGACTGTGAAGTACTGTACAGACCGTATTATAAGTTTAGCAGAATCGGCTCCTGTGGTATGTGTGTACGACAACGGACTTATGAGCCTACGTTGTTAGGCCTAACTTGACTGTTTCTTCGTACTGTGTTTACCAAACTGTAAAAAATTTACTTTCGCTGGGCAAGGATTATTAAAAATTTATGATTACCACTTGCACATGTTCAAGGTTGGATTCAGCAGATCCGCTAGAAAAAATGGCCAGCAATGGCAGTACTGCAAACGTGAAAGCCTCCATGTCCACGAAAATGTCTTTACTGTCTGCGAATCCACTCCATCCACGGTTTAATTCGGTCCACCAAACCAAACTTCACGGTGTTGTATGTATTGCTCGTAGGCCAGCGGCCGATGAACTATAGAGATCGTGCGTCATACGGTCAGATGATGTGTGTGTACAATATCATGTGACGCGACGTGACTTAGCCACTTACATCCACAGAGTGTATATTTCTAATACTGGTTATGGCTTGTGAGAGATAAATTCAGTGTGACTAAAACTGAGCCACCGCTCTCGTATGGTAGGAATCATGCGGGGTTTTTCTTTGCATTTTTGAAGGACTTTTTGTAGTGAAATCTCAGTTTAGGTGCCCAAAATACTTCACACATTTGGGTTAAGTTGTGCTCTATATATTAAGTTGCGCAAGAGCAGCACGGTACAGTAAATCTGTTCAAATTACTGTAGCCTGTTACATTTTTGCATGGGGTGTATTTCGTAACCAGCAAATTGCTGTAGGATTGACGTAAAATAACCTTGATAAATGTCTATTAAGTTACAGATGTTATCTACTGTTATATAGAGACGGTACTATTACTTGTCTGGTGTAACAACTGACAAATTTCGTTCTGCAGTTTTCACAGCATACTCGGCCAGATGGGGCTTAACCAATTGCTCGTAACCTTTCACTCATGCACCACAAATATCCTTATGAATAAATTTGAAATTTCGTCTTATCATACCTAGAATTTGGTTTCCTTTCTCTGCAAACTGTTCAGATGGTCTAGCAGAAGAATCTACAAAATTTCTAAGATCTTTTTAACTTGAATTTCTTGGATATTAATACCACTAAGAATACGTACGAGGATTTCCATGAACAATATACATTACTAAACATTTATCTGTACGCAAAATTTGTCATCTTCTCTTCCATTGAATTTCATTTTTTGGAAGGGGCTTCTGAGCTCCTCCCCGTGGCTCCGTGATTGATATATAGCCTATTATACCGGACGTGTTTTCAGCTTCAAATCGATCAGTGCATGGATGCATCCAGCATTTTGTGAAAATGCCAAATTTCAGGTGTTGCTAAATTTATCGCTGTTGTTAAATCAATCACTACCATTATACATTTTTTGTTTTGTTTTGTTTGATTCCGTCTAAACTTGACCTAATTAATCTTAAACTATAGGTTACTTTAAGCTATGACAAATTTTATTTTATTTTAATGGGTTCGCACTCGCAATCGCGGGCCGGAAGGCAACACCAACCTTAATGATTGTCCGCTCAGCTCATGATATTCATTGATAGGCCATATTTGTAGAAATAATACTCAAGTTGGTCAAGAAAGATTGCAGACTAAGTTTGATGCCTCCATGTTTAAACTGACAATGATAGCCTACATGTTTTACCATGGAATTGCGTCCGGCTACTCAGTGAAAATTCTTTGTTTTTATTTCTTGTTTACTATTGTTGGTTGACAAATAGTAACACATGAACTACTAGTCAGTACTATATGGTACATTCCTACTTAGGAGCTATACACATAGTCAATCATCCAGACCAAGTCAGACATACACATTATTATTTTCAAATTGTGTACAATGATCAATTCCCAACATTCATCCAACCATACAGCGTTTTGTTTCTTATTCTGTTAAAGGGGTTAGGTCAATCAAGGGGTTAGATCAATTAATCACTTAATCACTTGATCTGACAGTAGTACAATAACCCTTCATTATATCTGTTTTTTAAGGTTTAATTTCTTGTGTGTCCATAACATGTTAGTCTTCGATTGGTCTCCTATAACTGCTTTTAGGCAAAATACAAAATATTTGAAACCTAAATTTCTCACAGCTAGTTCATGGGAAGTCACTCGAGAAGAAACAAAGGCCTTGAATTAACATATTCAAGTTGAACATTTACAACTGTCGATGAGGAAGAATGTGGTTATTAGATTATTTTCGTTGTTTTTTGTATATCTGTCTATCACAACGCATATCTAAGTACTTTTTCAAAACACAGTCATAGTTTTCACTGATGTCCTTAAAGGCTGTATTGCATCACCCTAAGCTATATTTTTACCTCCTGGAAAGCAAAATTCTCAACTGGTTCTAAGTTACAGTACTCTTAGATTGACAGCAAATTCAAAAGATGCAGAGCAGCTCGTATTACACAGCGTACACAGGGATCCATTGTTTTGATTACACATGTAGAGGAATTTAAGGCAGGCTGAGGGAGGGACTAGAGGTAGGTGGTTGGGAGAATTCAAACTGTCTGGGGTGATGAGTTTTTGTCTTTAAATTTCGATTTGAAATTTTTCTGATCTTTTAATAATCACTTCTATTGTAACCTCAGCTTTTAAGAAATGTTACTGTTGTTCTTAAATCACCCTTTTTCAGCAATGACTATTCGTATTAGGTTGCTTCCTTTTATTATGACTAATAATGTTCAAACTTGTTTTCAATTTAATTTTATTCCATCGTCTTTTAGACTTCCTGATGTCTCACTACGTTTAGAGTGTTTAATCAGTTTCTTTTTTATTTTTATCACCCTTCGATTTGTTTTATAGGCTACATTTATCCTCCTTTTACCTTTCTGTATTTGTACGATGAGGGCCTCGGTGAGATTAGCACTTTTTGCTAACCGAGTTTTTACCCTCCTTTCAAATGTGAAATAAACGCACATGCCTACCTTCAAAACTTATAAAATATTGACATGTGAACGAGTAATTTTTACTTCTGATTTTTCAATGCAACATCTGCAAATCAAGTTCATCAAATTTCGGATATTATATCGCCCACCTACTCCCCCGATAAATATTCTAACGAGTGTTTACATATTTTTTTATAACTTCTTCCCACTTGAAATGTTTCCTACAATTGAACAATTCCATTTGTAAAATTTTCCCATGTCAACTTTTGATTTTTCATTGCAACGTCTTCAAATCAAGTTTATCAAATTTCGGACATTCTGTTGCACATCTGCGGGATTTCTTCGCCTATAAATATTCAATACCAAAGCGTAACTTACTTATATTTAGTCTTTTTGTTTGAAAAGTATCGTACAATTGCATTATTCATTCGTCACATTTTCTAGCTCATGTTTAATGGTTAAAATAACATCAATACAGACAAAGTAAAGAAAAATAATGAAAAGATGTGCAGCATACTAAAATCGGTGCCGCACGTAATCTATAACTGTGCTGCTTAAACGTCATTCTTTAAGAAATCCTCCGGTCCGGCTCCTGGCCTAACATGAATACAAAAAGACCCAATCCAGTTTACCTCATTAAACCGTGAACCTCTGATGTATCCTACAAACCTTTAAAATCCCACTCACTGCCCTGTTCCCGTAATTGCCAAGCCAACCTATATCATTCTTTAGATCCTGATTCCTACATTAGCGTCAGTCCATCCCTCCAGAGAAAACAAGTCTTTCCTCAAGACTTACGTTGTTTTCTCTGGCGGAATGACCAGATTTCCTAAGGCGGAAAGCACGTAAGGCGGAATCACGTGCAGTCAAACTAATACACCTTCCCTGGTTCACATACTCCTACACGTCCTCGCACCAAGCAGAACTGCTTTAAACTATCGATCTGACTTTTAATACAATTCTCATAACGGGACAATTCCCCCCCCCCCCTCCTCTCGCGCTTATAGATGTCTCAGCCCTGTCCACGCTGTCTCTGGTGGGTCCTTATTCATCTGGTGGTGAGAGGTCAGGGGGTAGGCCTTTTTCTCGGGGGAGGGGTGAGGTAATTGAAAGGCGACAGAATGTCTATCCTCTGACCACCCCCCCCCCACCCCATCAAACGTATCGATATTGTCGTCTGAATATATTCCTGCCGTACTACAAGACCTCCGTGAACCATCTATATATATATATATATATATATATATATATATATATATTTATGTATGTATGTATGTATATATATATATATATACATATATATACATACATCATACATACATACATACATACATACATACATACATACATACATACATACATACATACATACATACATACATACATACATACATACATACATACATACATACATACGGTACAGTACTTCGGTAGTACCGTACTTAGCACAGTACTACGCGAAGCGAAACTATGCGACTTAAAATGATGTAGTAATACTGAATATACATGGTAAACTTTTGACTATGCACCGTGCAAAGTTCAGTTCATTAACCAAGGGACTTCAATGTGATGCATTGTGTATGTTAGGCTAGTCGATATATACCGGTACCAACGTTCACAAAATGTCAATCATTAAATCTGTCGGCCATGGTATTTTGTCCACACGGATTTTACGCAGACAGTTTTTCTCGATTTCAAGAGGCATAAAGTGAGTCACTCAACAATTGACGTCACAGTTAGCTTGTAATGTAAAAGACATACTTAAATCGCCTTGTAACTTTTTATTTTAACTCCGTCAGAGGCATCTCAGTCTCATCGTTCTTGTCAAATGTTACAAGTTTGTAAACAGCTAATATTGAAAAATGGTAATGCTTTAGGGAGATCTACATATTGTTATCGCCTCATGAGGTAGCCGCTGGTGCATGATCAACTTATCATTTTAAGGTTTAGATTTAAGCCACCTCCCCCTCCCCCCCCCCCCCCAACACAAATGTGCAGTTCAATGTAACGATGTCTACCAAACATGGAGGACATCCAACAAAGCTAGGGTATAACATTTGCTAGCCTACGTATACGATATTTTGTGGAGACACCCGACCCTTTGAGTTAGAACTATACCACACTTTTGAGGTTAGTTGTATTACCCTTTAAACCAGGGATAAACACTGTTGTGAGAACAATAAACGTTTCATAATGTTGTATGTATTTTTGCTCTTAATGGACCATATAGGATTATCAGTAAAAAAATTGTCTCAAAACTCCTACCAAAACGTCCTTTACTCGAGAGAATGTGAAGTTTTAATTCTAAATACTTGTAAAGTGTGGATCTTAAATATAGTCAGAATTTCCTGCCAACCAGTTCGTTTTAAATAGTTTCTAACTCATCATTACCATCTTTATAGCACCACCATCATCATAAACACAAATCATCATCACACCATCATCGTCGTCCTCCTCCTCATCATTTTAGTCTCACCATTTTTACCATCATCAATATCACTATTATCACTGTCATCATCACCATCATCATCATTATTATCACCACCATCATCATCATCACCATCATCATCATCATCATTATTATCTCCATCATCATCAAAATATCATCATCACCACCACCATCATCATCACCACCATCATCATTACCATCATCATCATCATCATCATCATCATCATCACTCTTTATATAATCCTGCATTACGTGTTACTTTCAACTGTTGCACTGTACGTCTTTTAAGATTCTTTTTTTTTAAAAGCCATAAAGCATGTATGTACTATGCATATGGCATACGTGTATAAAATTATAAGAGAACGACTTCGAAAAAAATATAAATATTCTCTCATAACTAATAAGCGTATCTTCAAATCATCAAATTACATATTACGATTAAAAACAGCAAAGAAAATTAGAATTATATGCTCATAGCAAGTCATGAGGGTAACCTTTAATTCGTAACTACATTACCGGGACACTAGCTTTAATTGAAACTAATGCACTTTTGTTGCATAAGATTGTCGAGAAAATAATAACATTGATAAGAAAGATGCAGTAACAGCATCAGCGCTATACACCATATACAATTTGCTAATTCGGTCAACTATGGTAAGTATTTTGGCATGCCCGATGGGCCAAAACCTTAATTTTTCATATCTGGAAGGCACTTCTACATAATCTGAAATTCATTTTATATTAATCGTTACATTAGACCTGCTATATATTTATAATGAGTACGTTCTAACCACACTGTGTGCGATATATTTGTTATCCTCCAACATAATTCAGTACATGTTTTAGTCACTGAGATCAAGTAGAATTTCACGCAATCTTAAACATACAGTTAAGTATCTCCATTTGAAATTTTAGATATCTCTAAATCAAGTTCAGACATAGGCCTAGAAAAGATTTTCACATGTTTCTCACAGACTGGATTTCATCATATCTGAAATTCAGTTTCAGATGTACTATGTTCAGATTACTGATTGAAGAAAATATCTGAATTAAGTATAATATCTATAACTAAATTTAAGATATCCCTAATTTTACGTGGTTATCTAAAATAACATAGAGTTTTGGATGTCTTATTTCCAGCGCATAAGACACGAGAATGCAATTGAAAGCCACACAGTTAGTGAAATAAATTAACAATTCGTTTGATAATAACTCATTACTTTATAACTAAAGGGTGGTTTGTAATGCTTTGTAAAACAAAAACAAAAAAAAAATCAAAAGCTGCGCTAGAGTGTCGAAAGTCATAGCTGAAAGTAATATTCATAAAAATGACAAAGGATTATTATACTTACAAGACTATTGGGACAGGTTAGAATATATTTTAATGAAAATACAACTAAATTTTAATGTAATTAAATACAAAGCTTGAATGAAAGAGCCTCCTCCCCCCCCCCAAAAAATAAAATCTGAAGCATATAGAAATATAAGCATACATGGTACAGATATCAACTTAGCTGTTAGCCTACGGTTACTTTCCTTTGGTTTTCTTTATTTTATTTTCATTTATTTCATTTCTTTATCTTTATTTGTTTGGCAGGACAAGCTGCCTCCATGAAGGTTACCAACAGGTGACAGAGCCTTCGCAAACAAGGTAACAATATTGTGTGCATATCGTAAGCAATACTGGAACCAGAGTATCTGTTGATAGGTATAAATTTAGCCGTTTATCTTGAAATGGTTTCAAGGTGCTAGAAGTATTGAAGTGACGTCACGTTCTCCCCACGGAGACTCATATATCTGCCTAGTACCGGAGTTAAAACAAAACAGTGATGCAGTTCCTTCAAGAAGTGTCTGCTCTATAGTTTGTGTTCACCCAAATATGGTGACGTAACAATACCAGTGACGTCACGTACAAAACCCTCTCCAAAAGTTCACGTGATTGAACTTTCTCTGTCCCATGTGGTCAATTTCAAGGGCAGTTTTCGATGAAAAACAATATATTCATGAAAAGAAAATCAGTTTACGTTTGAGTTAATCAATATTTTGGCCGAAATTGTCCACATCAGTTATTCGCTGCGTGCCCTTGCGGTTTAAGACAAACTTCGAGCCAAATTCAAGCCCTGGAAAATTGCGGTGTCTATTAGATCTAGCACATAAGTTCCAATCCTGCCATACCTGGTGATTTAAATAGATACAAGTTTATAAATATATTGAAAAGAAAACTACCTGCTGTTTTGAGCAGGATATATGTTAAATAACACTACACATGTATACTGAACCTCAGCAAGTGTACCGGTGGCGCTATTTGTGGGAACCATGAAAATTGAGATGGCGCTGCCGTGGTCACTTTTTTCCAACACTCCAAAAAAGAAAAGTAAATAAAAAAAATAGGGAATCACAGGAATCATCAACTAGCTCCATTTGTTGCAGATAAGCCACTGCCAGACGGTTGGTGTTTGTGTAATTAACAATCTCAAGGTCAAGGACAAGAGCTAAAACGGGATAACTAAACGAGACCTGTTTGTTGTGAAACGCATGGTAGATAAAGATATATTTGTGATAGAAATAACACTTCACATGTAACAAACCCAGGGGCACAGTCAGACTTACGTTGGAGACGATAAGAGTTTGATCTGGTTCTGGTGACCCTTTTGCAAACACTCATTAAAAATAGGAGTACAGGGCTGACCGTAGTCCTCTTTGAAATAAGCTCCATTTTTTCCCCGTACAGTAATTGCTGTCAGACAATTGGTGTTTGTTTGATAAACGTTTCCAATCAAGATAAAACTCCGCATATGAAATTTTAACGAGGCAACTTAAACCAGACTTGCTTGTTTGAAGTCTAAATTTAAACGACGTCTTTTTTTTTTTTTTTTGCCTCGACAATTAGTCAAGAATGACGAAAGGAACGATATCATCCGAAGACTGAAGTCATCCGCACACTGCAATCATTCACAGACCGTATACACTGAAGGAAAAACCGATAGGATGTAGTCTTGTGCAGACTGAAGACATTACATCAGACTGCATTCGTGAGACCGTAGTCATCCACAGACCGTTTAGTCACAACTGCAGTCATCACCACAGTTCATCCACAGACAAAAATGAATAAAGAAAAAAAAAACAGATTACGTAGTCGTCCACAGACTACGGCCATAGATGTCCCACAGTCATTTTTTTTTAACTGAAGAATTCCACAAACTGCATAGTCATTCACCGACTGTAGTATCAGTGGCGGCGCTACGGGGGGGGGGGGACATGAGGGGGCATTTGCCCCTCCAGATTGTTTCCTTGCCCCCCCCCCCCAGTTGCCCCTCAGTTGCTCTCACCCTTCCCAATCAGATCTTGCACTCATCCAAAATTAATCACAAAACTATGTATTGGCATTGGACTGAATAAGAACAGCTTCCGGGGAACCATGATTGATTAATGCCTAATTTATGTTAAACAGGCTGCCAGTATTCATTTCAAGCCCGTAGCCACTTCAACAGTAGGCAAGCCTGGTCAGATCAATTTTCTCTGGAATGCTTACCGTCCAGCATAAGAGAAGGGCGGGTAGGTGGTTGTTTTCCTAAATATAGGAATTGAATGGAAGTGTATGTAGCCTATGTGTGTGTGTGTATGTGTGTGTACTCGGTGGTACCGCGTAAATGTGAAATGGTACTCCTAAAGAAAAAAGTTGGGAACCTTGGAGCACGGTCAACCGAAAAAATAAATAATGTAAAAATAAATAATATACCTCTCTTGGGGCTTAATTTTCCACCCAGAGATATGCTAAAACCTCAGAGCTTCATGGCACTCCGCCCCCTAGACCCCCACCGGGGCTTTGCCCCTGAACCCCACCAGGGGCCCTAAGGCGGGCCCCTGGACTCCACCCCCAATGCCTTGCGCTTCGCGCTCGGTTTCGCACTGCGCGCGAAAATCTTTGCCCCCAACATTTTCCTCTGCCCTCAGTTTGCCCCCCCCCCAAGTTTGACACCCTGGCGCCGCCACTGTGTAGTATACATTAGGTCTTTTACGAGGAACATACTGCACTAGTCTTCGGCGGATTGGGGTGACCCACAGATTGTCTGATAGTAGTCACCAACCATCTAAAGACTACAGCTATCCACCGCAGACTGTAGTCCAAACTGAGAGTCTGTAGTCATCCACATAGTGTCGTCATTCACAGACTGTATTCTAATAAAAAAAAGTGGTTTACAAAGACTAAAATCATGGTGCAAAATTAGGAGAACATTGTGGACATCTCTGACGTCACCAGACTTTTTTAAAAGAGATGTGATCGTCTTATGAAATCGTCTTTTAAAGTCAGACGTTTTTCTTTTTCCTCTTGGCAAACGTTGCTAGTTTACAGTTGCCCTTTGCGGCAGAGTCCGTACTTTGACTAATACTGTCATGGTAGCAAAGTGGGTCACATACAAACACTATTATTCATGCATTTTTAAATCTGCCTGAAAAGACTGGCTGTACTTCTTACACTTGAAAAAAAAAGGTATATAAAACTAATGCACCATTGTCTAATTGTCCGGAAATAAATTTATATAAAAGTGCCAAATTTAGGTCAAATAATAATTTCTCAGACCCGGGTCATCTGCATGTGGGGAATTTCTATGCAAATAACGCCGTATCGTCTTGCATGATATAACAGTTTGAGTTAAGCAAACTAAATCAATCTTTTTTTTTCCTACGGTAATTAGCACTTAGGGGAAACTTTTCCTGAACGAAACGTGGCGGAGATATTGCTATCCATTAAGTTTCTGTCAAATAGAAGATGAAGATGGACTGATGGCAGATTCATGATGAAGGCTATTTTTTATCAAACAGTACATTCTTCTTTTACATTTTGTAGCGTGCCGAGACGGGTGAAAGTGATGTGAAATCCGTTGTTAAGGCCAGAACTTAATTCTTGGAAATAAGACACAACATGAGTTTCAGATTGGCCGTGCGATATACAATCACATCCAGGATAAGACACACAAAATAAGAATACACTGATATTTATGCCAAATAAACAAGTAAAATAATCCATCCCTTATTCCTATTGGCTAAGGGGGAAGGGAGGGGGGTCTGTCTATGAAATGCAATTGATCCTATTGGGTATCAGTCCCTACTACTGGGTGTGGCCGACTAATTAGCAATAACAGGCTTATCACAACGACACTGATGGTCGACTAAGTAACATCATATAAGGTAACAACAAAACTAACACGCAGCCCACCTATATGTCTCGACCGGCACGCACGCACGTACTTAGTCAGGTAAGTACGTACGTATGTACGTACCTACCGAAACACGCAGGTACACGTACGACTATGCGCACGCACGTACTAGCACGTATGGACCGTTCTCACGTATGAAGGGCTCTCTCGTACCTATGAACTTAACAAAGACAAGAACCTAGACTTTACCGATCGTTCTATAATGCATAATGAATATACATAAGAGTTAACTACTATGTCTATTCTACAGACGGCATTTTACAATATAATAGACAAGAAATTCAATAAAACAACCCCACATGCATCACTCCGTGGTAGATCGTACATCTCCTCAAAAGGAAAGATTGTTTACCAAATAAAAATGTGTTTTCAATGAACGTTTTCTTTTTACCCAGACGAAGACCAGAGCCTTCTCAAGCTGATAGTTTATTAGATATTGGGATCAGGTCGATATTTTCTGAGGAACACGACATTTTGAGACAGAACGCCCGCAAGTTTTTCAGAGAAGAAGTTGCACCAAATCGAGAGAGGTAACTGATAAAATAAACACCGTCCGTTTCTACGATAGTGACATTTGGAATTTTAATCATTGAGTGTATTTCACTTGAGGAAATGTAAGCTTTTACTCTTTTACCTTAAGTCTTTTTTACCGAATCTTTTTTACTTAATCTTTTTTATCGAATCTTTTACCTCACCACTACTTGCACACACACACAAACTTCCCTTATATCGTTTAAACAAAAGACCCAGTATTATCTATTCTAATGCCTAGGCAAGACGACGAATAGTTTTACTACATGTATAGCCTGTAATTCATCTCCATATTTAATTATTTGGCTAAATCATGGTAGTTCAGTCAGTAATTTCTCAATAGTCTGAAGCAATATCACTACGCTAACCTGTGCCCCAAACCATCAGACACAAGTTCAATTGTCCCTTTTTGCAACGTTGTTTGAATACTTGCTTAATTGGTAGGCCTATGTATTGTAAGACAGTACACAGCAGCCACATTTAAAGCTTCTTGACACTTTGACTGTAACGAAGACAGGGTCGTTGGTCCGTGGGGGTAGGGGGCGGTCGTTGGTCCATAGAGGGGGGTCGTTGGTCCATGAAGGGGGGTCGTTGGTCAGTTGAAAACTGTGTTTTAGACTCTACATTCTAAACAGGAAACTGTTGAAGAGAAATGTCCCCAACGTTGATGACCGTGCTGCAGTGAGTCTCTTTTACATAATTTCCGAGTACTAACCGCATGACCTCGAACACGAGTCCTGATTTTCAAATGACGGATCCTGTCGGTCAAATGACAGCCGCAAAACTCCTCTAATAGGTCAATAATTCTTACAACTCCCATTGGGTCGTTTCTATGGTCAGTTCCAACTCATCCCCCCCCCCCCTTCCTCCTCCAGTATGTCCTGAACAAGCTGTATCATACCACCTGATAAGACCGCTGAGATCTTCCTTTAAAATCGCAAATTTCTTTTACATATACAGATGGGAGAACGAAGGAATGGTAAACAGAGAATTTTGGAAGACGATGGGAGCAGCTGGTCTTCTCGGATTAACCATCGATGAAGAATTGGGAGGATGGGGAGGGGACGCTAAATGTGGATGGATATTTGAAGAGGAGCAGTACGTTAAACAATTATACACGCGAACTCTTCGATCATTTATAGTTAAATTCACTTTGTATTCTCCCCTTTATAATGTAAACTATAAAAGAACAATTCGATACGATGATGAAGATATATGTGATCCTTTTTAAGAGGGTCTTTGCAAATCGGAAAAACTAGTCGGAATTATAGCTGAAAACAATTAACCAGATGTCTATTTCATTTTTACGTACTAACATTTCTTGTATACCTCTGTCGTATATAGTGCTTACGTCAACTGGCCTGCGGGGGCATCTTTCGGTGCACACAGTGAGATAGTTATACCTTATTTGGCCCGTTACGGGGATAAAGACCAAAGGGAAAAATTCGTCTCTCCAATGGTAAAAGGGGAGAAAATCGGTGCCATAGCCATGACAGAGCCGTCGGGTGGAAGGTAATCAATTCATTAAACTTGAAACCTTTCTTTCATTCAACTCTTACATAATATGATATTTTGTTTAGGCTCCTTCTTTGTGAAGAAGAAATGTCAGCCTGATAGTACTCTGTGCAGTGACGGGCTTCGTGCAAAAATAAACTCGTTTTGAGGGGTCACGTGAGATGGGAGTTACCAGGACCTCTGAGAGCCTTTTCGTGCCCGGGCACAGAGCACAGGCCCCTCACTATCAAGTACCGTAGTCTAGGGGTTCACATACATATTCAGGTGCTTTGAAACAAAAACAAGAATATATTGATGTGAAGGGGGGGGGGGGAGGGGAGGGAGCGAAAAAGTTGAGTGTGCCATGAATACCTAACCGAAGTTGGGGCGGATAGAGCGAGAAAAAGTTTGGCTCTAGAAACCCCCAAATGGCAGGAAACGTCACTTCCACATGCTCTAAGTTGCATGTATCCAGCCTTGAAAAAGGTATTTCGCGTCTGCAATTTCTCAGTTTGTGAAGGATCGTAATACTCAGAGTTGACATGATACATGTTTTGCTACTAGTTCGAGGTATCGTCCAACACCTGGGTCGATTCACAAATGTCAGTATTTACCGCATGTGGTTAGCTCGTAAAAACTTGGCGAAGTTTATGAATGTACAAAATAGTGCACCAGGGTTACCGCATTGTGTCCATGACTACAGATAACACGGCTTCTGCGCGTGTGCAGTGACGGCTAGTTTGCCAAATTGAAACGCGATGACCCCATGTGAAAATCCCCTACATTGGCTTGTTTACCGAACTTCAGATTTTACAGGAACAGTAGCCTCAATCTAAAAATCGGCAAAAAGTGACATTTATTTTCATATATTATATCTACAATCCGATTTGAGTCAATGAGGAGAATTTCGAAAGAGGTTATTCATATTAAACCAAGAAATAAATTTTTAGGTTAGTATCATAAAAAAATTTCCTACACTGTAGAAACTGTTGACTTTTCAAATTTTTTTAAGAAATTAAAATGTTGCTCTTTCTTCGTGTCTCAAGTGACCTGCAGGGAATTAAGACATATGCTAAACAAGATGGCGACGACTGGATTCTCAACGGCAGCAAGGTATAAAAGTCAACAATTTTGTTAACTTATTTACCCGATTATCAAGCCATAACCCGGATCAGTGTTTTTGAAGATTCTGAACCTCCCCCCTCCTCCCCCCCCCCCTTTGACTTCTACAGGCTATGAAAAACAAAGAGCCCAATTGCAGTCTGCGATTTCATTGTAATTTTGTACTAACTTTGAGTTCACTGACGAGTTCACATATGTTAATTTACCAGTCCCAAAAGGGACTTCTGATATTTACTTCGACATCGATACGAAGGCTTAAAAGTGCCATCAAGGTAAGTATATCTTTGCCCCTTAAGTAGACAGTTAAGTCTGCAAAAAGTTCAAATAACAAGAACGCATCACATTGAAAAAAAAAAAAACGATCAATTGTTCAGCTGTGTTCTCTCAACAAATTCAATATTTTTCTGCAAAATGTTAACTTGCTTAGTTGATTCTCTGTGAGGAATTCAACAAGTTTCGGCAAAACGTTCTTATGACAACTTATCACATCCTGTCAAATCAACAATTTGTTGCAAAATGTTAACTCACTCATTTTTTTGTTTTTTTTTTGTCTACGTTAGCTCCTTCTGCAAACTGCTGAAAATACAACTTATCACATCTTGCTAATTCAACAATTTTCTGTTCACTTGTTCACTTTCCAAACCAGAAATACAAATAGCAGGATGAAATAAGTTGTCATTTGAACATTTGAAAATTGATTGATTGTTCACTTAGAAAGATATGAACAAGCAAACATTTTTAAAAAAACAATGTTTACTGGCTTACTTAGGAAAGAAATGATCAAGACAACATTTTGCAGAAAGCTGTTAAATTGACACAAATGTGATAAGTTGTCTTTTGAACATTTGCAGAAAATTGTCCAATTGTTCATTTACAAGAGAAGTGTTCCAGTCAACCTATTGAAAAAAAAAATTGTTGAATGAACAAGATATGATGAATCATCATTTGCATACTTTGCAGAATATTGTTGCATTTTTAGACAACAATTGATCATTTTCTGCTTTTTTGAAGTAATTGTTTTTTTTTTCATTATCGATGAATTTCAGTACGAAAATTTTCAGATGGAAATAAAAAATGATCTTGATTTCGTGAGTGAATTTCCTTCATCAATTATATTCCACTCTGAACATGCTTGTCAAGTATTCTTTTTGACAAAATGCTTGGTGAAAAATCCCCACATTCGTTAAAAGTGCCCATTTTTGGGTAACGTTAAAACCAAGAAAGATAGTTTTGACCAACTTGGGTATGTTTTTAACCCAACAGTTTGAAAGGAAGCATATACGTACACAGTTAAAAATACCTGTGAATTTACAGAAAATAAAACAAAGACTCTGAGGTAAACAAGAAATACAAACGTTTTCTGCCAAAATTCGCCAGAAAATCCCTGCATTCCTAGTATATTTCTTTGTTTTATTTTCTGTAATATTACAGACATTTTTTATAGTGTAT
The DNA here is from genome assembly GCA_021234535.1 of Stichopus chloronotus. Taxonomy (NCBI): domain Eukaryota; kingdom Metazoa; phylum Echinodermata; class Holothuroidea; order Aspidochirotida; family Stichopodidae; genus Stichopus; species Stichopus chloronotus. Next base: position 4,475,907 of record CM037850.1, read on the forward strand.
AAACCAACCATGGCTTAAAGTTTACCCAACGATTTTTTTTTTTTAGAGAGTACCATGTTCCACCACTGTGATTCTGCATTAATTGAACTGTAATTACAAACAAGTGAATGACTATAGAATGTTTGTAATAGGCAATCCGGTGATACGTACGACAGTTTTATTTTCATCAGTTTTATTATTTACTTATTACAGGTATTTATCACTAATGGTACCAACGCGGACGTGGTACTAGTGGTAGCTGTCACAGATCTCAACGCAAGCCACAGAGCCAGAGGTATTTCCTTGTTTGTAGTGGAGAGCGGGATGTCTGGTTTCAATAGAGGAAAACTGTTGCAAAAAGTTGGTATGAAAGCATCGGTAAGAAAAATTATTTTTCATTTTCCTCCCAGTAGCAAATGAAGACAAATCTCAGAAAAGCAACTGTAAATGCCAAAGGGTGAATAAAAAACTAACAACGAAAAGATAAATATAAAAATTTAAGCTAAATATCCAAAAGGAAACGGGAAATATCAAAAGGAAAAGACGAATCTTGAAAAGGAAAGAAATAAATTTAAGCAAAAAAGTGGAGACGGATATCTGAAGGTCAGAAGATAAATGTCAAAGATAAATGCAAAGTTAAAGAAAACAAAAACAAAAACAGGTGTGAAAATGTAAAACCAAACCTTCAAAGGAAAAATTAAACGTCATAAGGTGAAGACATTTTTAAAAGGAAGAGATAAATTGGAAAAGCGAGGACAAATCTCAAAGAAAAATGAAATTCAAGAGGCCAGTGAAGACAAATAATCAAAAGATACATATCAAATGGCAGAGAAAACCTCAAATGGAAAAGAGAAACGTGAAAAAGTAAAGACAACACTCAAAAAGGTAAATAAAAAAAGTAAAAGTAAAAAAAGGTAAATCTCGAAGAGCACGTAACAAAATTTCGTGAGGTGAGGACAAATTAAATATCAGGGGGGGGGGGGTCCTATCATTCACGGACATACGGCACCGTGCAATGCAATACAATGAGTGCAGAGCTGTGATGCGTGAGCAAAGCGCACGCATCGTTTGATTGCTATGTGCTGTGAGCAGTATTGTGACGTTGGTTTTAATTTTTTGTGGTAAGTCTATTCCTTTTTACATTTGTCCTTTCATTTCGAGAAAATGGATTGAACAAAGACATTACATTTATATTCATATCGATTGATTCTCCATGCCATTATTTCTAGATCCTCTTTCTGTCGACATCGATTCATAGCGGTTATCGCGGTTTCCACGTTGCATGATTTTTCGAAACATCGTAAAAAAATTGAGTATTTACAAATGCTTTTACCTGTTCCCTGCATTCATTTTGACCAAGTAGGACACGGCAGAGTTATTTTTCGATGACGTACGCCTACCCAAGAGTGCAATCCTCGGCGGAGAGGATAAACTTAACAAGGGGTTTTACTGCCTAATGGAGGAACTTCCTCGGGAACGACTAGGGGCAGGGGTGTCATGTATTGCCCTCGCGGAATGCACATTTGAGACAACAAGAGAGTACATTAAACAGAGGAAAGCTTTCGGATCTACTCTGTCGAAGCTTCAGGTAAACTTGCCAATCTTTTTGTAACTGAGAATTGGAATGATGGTTACCCCACTCTGTGTCAAGAGAAACACAAACTTTGATGTGTTGGTATTGGGATCACCACTTTAGCACTTTAGGTTTTCTTTCTTTACTGGTATCCATGTTTTCTGCCATGTTGTCATGTTGATTTTTACTTGCAGCATTCATTTTCTTGACTTTCTGTGAACTTATGTCATATTTACTAAAAATATGTGAAAAATAGAACAGTAATCTGTTTTCTCTGTAACGTTCAGAAAATGAAACGAGAATACGTAAGTTAATTGAAAGACAGGGGACGGCATGTTGTTCTGTGGCCGTTTCTACTAGATCACAGTGAAATTGTATTACGGGCATGTCACATAGTGTTTCAGGTTTGGTAATCAAGAAGTAACCTGTCCGACTTCATTCGTATAGTATCGTTTGACAGTATTGTTTGACAGTATTGTTTGAATCCGTACCAATCACAGCACCAAGTATATACGGTAAACAAATAGCCACCTTTCCCAGGGAGCGGATGGGAGTTGGCTGACAGCTGAGGGAGGAAGGGCTGGTGGCGAGCAGATATATTAGCAACGCCAATGAATGTAGGCCTACCCCTTGTCGAGAATCAATGTAAGGTATATATGCTCATTTGGCCTTAGTTTTTTTTTTATGCGTTTAAGTTTTACTTTGATGCTGGGGGCAACCGTGGCTTTCGTCTTCTTGACCGCATGCCTACATACCCTACTACAAAACAGGTGAACATTGTTCTCGTGAATGATTTCGAAACTTTTACAAGTTGAAAGTTGGGAGAAAGACTGTAACTTTGTCACTGTGTTGAAATTTTCAGACGATACAGCATCGAATGGCGGAAATGAAAACGAAATTATGCACAACAAGAGCGTTTGTTGATCGATGCATTTCGCTGATGGATGAAGGTAGACTAGATGCGACAACAGCATCGATGGTTAAGATGTGGTAGGTATATTGAAGCGCGGGAGATCCGTCTTCGGTTTACGGTTAATCGGACCCACCGATATTCGAACTCGGAACCGTTCATTGTGGCTTAGCTCTCTAGTGTGGTGGACTAGTGAGCAGTGGAATATTGGTGGCGTACTTCAATTAATAATGAGGGCGGTTTCATACAATTTCAGTTCAACTTTCCAGGGAATTATGTTTACATGACCTCATCGCACTTTACAAAATTTCGTTCAGTATTCACTTGTGATCACGTATATCACTTGATATGATCATGGGTTCACTTGAGCAAGAAAAGAAAAAAGTCGAATAAGATATTATTACAAACATTACAGAGGTTTGATTTGCTTTCCACAGGGCGAGTAAAGTGGCTTTCGAGGTGATAAATGACTGTTTGCAGCTTCACGGAGGATGGGGTTACATGTGGGAATATCCCGTTGCCAGGGCGTTTGTAGACTCTCGAGTAGCGCCGATTTACGGAGGAACTAACGAGATTATGAAGGAACTCATTGCGAGGAAGATAGTCGCAGATTAACCTGCGAATGCAGTCGTGACGTCATTCGCAAATTACGGGACGGTTGCGATGGCGACTAAATTACACATTTTTTTTTTTCGAATTCTTTGTACTTCATATAATTTAGTTATGAGATATAAATGACCTTACCAACGCAGGAAAAGCTGACAATATATGGCAATATTTGTTCCATTCAGTTTCTTTTTTGCTTATTATTACTCACGATTTGAGGTCGTATATAGTAGTCATGCGTTCATATATACTTTGTGATTTATCTAAAATAATTTAAATTACGCATCGTTGATGTCATACTGGAGATGGTCTATTGTCAGTTTCTGCGGTTTGCAAAGTGTAAATAATCACCCATTATAAATGCCATAGTGGCTAGGTTAGTGTCTGAGAGAGCTGGTAAATCTTAAAATGGACGATCGACATACTAGCTCGCGCTTTCTGTCGGTGTGGGAAGCATTCGCAGCTGATATATGTTAATCAGGTTACCAACGTCATAATGGGCAATAGTCACATAGCGAATAGGGACAATCATTCATTATTGTAGTGCGCTGCACTACAATCTTGTCATTACTAGTCGACCAGCAGTTTCTTTTGTTGAGCCTTGAGTGTATGGCTCATAACGCCTCACCTGCGCGTGATGTAACTTAGTTCATACAAATATGCATGCTCGACCTAGCAATAGCAGTATAGTGCGAGCTACGGTCGTCTTCAAACCAAAATCTACTAAGGAAAAGCAAATGCCACGACTACAAGAACGATTTAAGGAGTTAAAGTGATGAGAGAGCCCTGCGGAAAAATTTCCAGAAAACGTGATGAAATGTTGTTCGGCCTTTTCCCAATGAGGTGATAAACGTGGAGTGTCAATGTTGTTTCCAAATTGGTATGCAATACACCGCCATTGTGTTTAAATATGATGTCGCAGAATCGTGTGCTGCTTCAATGCTTTTTAGTGGTTACAACATGGCGTCCTTCTACAGAATCATGTAGGCCTACTGCTCTCATGTTTTATTTCAGTGGTGAAACAGAAAGACAGTTTTGACATATATACAGCTAGCTAGTACTAGAGTACAAGCTTGTACGACATACGGTATATAGCAACGATAAGCGTCGGCAACTTTACCACATTGTGCATGTGGGAGAGATCCAATGGAATTTTTGTTTCGTCCAGCGTGATACAAATAAAAAGAATGGATTGGGAAAGAGTTCGACAGAAAATGGCACTGCCTTAAAAAAAATGCTAACTCCTATGAGGAGTGGGTCCACAGAGACTGGCTTATTCCCAACAACAAGGACTTAGCCTACCACGCACTACAATTCTGCGTATTTGTGGGCAAATGCAGTTCTAGTTATCTACATGGTCTCTATTTAAGGTTCTTCACCGACGTCATTGAGCTCTGCCTCCCTCTATTTTGATGACCAGGCGTCAATTGCATTACGATTGTAACCAAGACCAGGTATACTGCAGCGAGGGCGTATCGATAACACATTCTGCGCATGGGCAGTGTCGGTCAGTATGCCATACTGAACATGAAGCGCAAATGACCTCCCCTCCCCCAAAGAACCTATATTCGTTACATGGTATAAAATGATATGAAACATTTTTTTTTATATGACAGTCATCTTTTGTGTATGTTATATGTAGCCAGTAATGCAATGTTCTAAGTAAAACCCTTATTGTGAAAGTGGCATATCAAAGAGATCTTCCAACTACCATGGGTGTAGGAAGTACGTCACCCTCTTGAAACTTGAAATAGAGCAAAATCAGTTGGATGACATATCGAAAGATTGTTTCATAGAGTAACCCTAACTTTTCAAATGTTTGTGAGTATAGGGGAAGTATGGGGAGAGAGAGAAGGGGGGATGAAACGGACCCTGTCCGAAGGGGAGGGGAGGGGTGTTAAGGCAGAGACACTATTTTTTTTGTACAAAAATGTGACATGTAAGTTTTAACGTTTGTCTTTGTATTTTCATGATCGTAACACATATGCAGACTAAAATAAAGTAATGGGACACTGTGCATGTGTTCATAATAAACGGTATATTACGTCACCGGTAGTCATATTACTATACAATCTGATGTCTATGATTGGTGATTTTTGTTTTTAATTGAATTACACATAAATGACGTTGTGTACACAGACGGATAGTAAACTCGCAACGTATCACATAAATGCCGTCAGTTCACAGGATAGGAAAAACTTTTTCAATTTACATCATGTAGTATCATCCAGATTAGGAAATCTCCAGATTAAGTTATTTCCTTATGTATACAGTAATTTCATTTGATATCAAATATTCCAAATAAACAAAAGTATAAGCACAGCAAATATGCAGTAAATATATACATACAATAGACAAATACTGTGAAACAAGCAGTTTTTCGATCTCCTCCCACCTTCCCTACCCCCTTCCCCCTCCCCTGCACATCAGGCTATGTACACTCTACAGGAATGTGCTGCTAACTGAACCATTTCATCAGTTGTGACAGAGGTAACAGTAAAATGAATTGCATCCTTAACATTAAGAAAATTTGCCCTGTCTCGTAATTACTCCGTATTTCGTCAAACGTCAAGTTGGAGTACAACAAGTTATTTTACGAACACATATTACGTTCCCGAAGCACATGACCCTTAAGTATCGGCCATTTTTTTTTTTTTTACTGAGGAACAGAGATGACGTCACATGCAACCGATCCGTATGGGTCACTGGATGCTTGATATAAGACTTAAAGGGAAATAGAGCGTTTAGGATTTACCAATATGACATGCTAAAGAAGTAGCTTTAGTCATTATTAAACCATTCAGTCTCATCAATAAACGTCTACCAAAGCCTCATCTCCTCAAAACATGATGAGAACGGAAGATGCATCATTTGAATTTTGTAAAGTTTGGGTGAACAACTTAGTGTTGAGCAACAAATAAGTGAGTATCTATCTGTGAGAAACTTATTTCGTGGAAAAAAAGAGACTGCTGTCCATCCATATTTTGAGCAATCTATCATTCTGCATCCACAAACATTGGTTTTAAAAAATAAACGCTCTATTTCCCCTTAATTAACTTTACGGCCGAAAGTATCGGTGCATCTTTGATGTAGTCATTTTTAACAAAATATTATTTTACGAAGGTATTGGATAAGTTCATGTGGAACGAGTGAGCTAAATGTTCAACAATGATAGACGGTATATCAACAAGAATGTATTCACTGCAGTTTGCTCTGTGAAAATGTGAAGAACTTACAATCTGAAATCACTATGGAAGGACGACAAAAAGCCGTATAGTATAAAGCTAAATAAACGGAATTGATAAGTTTCTTTGACATTACACAACGATAAGGAGAATCGTAATTTAAGTTACATCCAAGAAAAGGTAATTCCGGTAAGATTGACAATTTGTTGGTTTCTTTGTCGATAAAAATCACTTAACATTTTTAACACGTCTTTGTCTACGGGTGGTTTGTTTCTTCCCTTCCCCTTCATACACCCCGAATCTGGTCTCTCCCTCACGACTGCGCAGTAATATCCATTCTCCTCTCGAAAATGTTTCTTATCGAAAAATGACGATACACCGAGGAAGGATTCTACTTCTGTGAGAACTACCCACGGTTCCTTGATAAATTTTTCCCCGTCTACGAATAAAACACTCTTACGTGGGATCATTTTTAGGATGGAATCTATGTAAACATCATAACAACCCAGTGACACTAATTTATTGGAGGGATCTATCACTCCTGAAGCGTTTAAGATACTCTTTGCAAAGTTTCCGGCTATTTCGTAACCTTTAAAGAGAGTCACGCTTTCATTTTGACCCCTTATCCTCCTCCTTTCAGGGTCCCACATCATTTCCTTCTTCAGTGACGTCAGTGACGATTTGCTTTTCTGTTCTTTTATCTTAAGTGTCACGTGGACGTAATCTGACAGGGCCCTCGCTGACGGATCTTTCAAAATAACGATGAATTTCGGATTTTCCGACATTTTTTCCAGTACCCTGGATATGTTTTCGGGAGCGTATTGAAGACCAATCATATTTAACAGAGCGATTTCGTTAGCCCTCGTAAATGGAGTGTATCCGTCGAAGGCAGGGCGGCTCAAATTCATACAGCAACCGTTCCATACGGGGTAAACTTTTGTGACGATATTCGGGTGTAAGTCTAGCATTCCTGTTAATGTCCCCGTACCACATTTCTTGACACCTATAATGGCGACACTAGGTCTTTGTTTGGAACATTTCAATTGTTCTAGCAATGACGAATTGACTTGTTTTCTAGCTGCCGCTAACCTTCCCTTTCTGTACACATAGCAACCTTCTCTACCTGTTTCGACGCTGAAATTAGGATTACTGAAGTTTCTTGATTCAAGTAGTTTGCTTACTCTTCCATGGACGTTAGTCAACGTGGTCCCGTTTGCTACCAATTTTCGATGAAACATGTAATATGCTTTTCCAGTGTGACTCACCAATCCATACCAAATAAAGACGCTCACGAAACATGTAAGCACCACAAAGTAAAGACAGCTTTGGTCGTTCCTCGGCATCCTTCCGTAAATTATCCAAACGTTTGTACAAGTTTGGTCTTAAAACTGTCCAATTCTGAATGTCAATTGCCGTTATGTGAGACTTTATTCTGAATCTCCTTCACTTGTCAATGTTAAACCTCGTCGTTGCTAAAGACGATATACCATTTCATGGATATCAGTCAGACCGGGACCGTAAGTTGCTAATAGTTGTGTGCATGCTGCATTCAAGGAGATTCTAACGTCACGCAGAGGCGACAACGAAAATCGTTCATAGCGGTTCAATCATGAAATATGTTTAAAACTAGGAATGAGTTTATCAGTATACTTACATGTATGTAATCACACACTTACTACGTGAACAACACCGTAAGTTATTAAACTTTCAAAGAGGAAAAAAGAAAAAAATCAACAACACTGAGGAAACGAACAGTCTTCAGAAATGAACAACCGCGAAGTTCAGAAATGCCAGACGTACTGTAAGTCAACGAAAATCATGCATGATCCACTTTATTAAAAACATACAGCTTCAATAAGGCAGCCACGGTGCAGTGTAATCCTTTCACACAAAATCGGGTGATATTGTGAGTTCAACTGTAAAAACCTCTACGATGAAAGGACAAGAACTCAAGATTCCTGTTGTCTACGTGTGTTTTTAAGACCGTTGAAGGTTCCACAAGAAAGCAGTAATATATATACTATAGAATGAAACGCGAACACAAAGTATTGTTGACAGTGAACTTGAAATTATAAACTTGCCGCCCTGCCTTTTGTTGTGTTTTCTATTCATTGGCGTTGAAGTAGGCACACAATCGGTTTGACAAGTTCCGCTTGAATGGGTTTTTGTTACATTATAAGTTGCAAGAGGCGTCTTTGAGAAGTTACCGAGAACGTAAAGTAGCCATGTACTTTGAGAAGAGTGAGACAAGAGAAATCATTCATGCGTTAACATGAATAGAAGTGTACATGTTACAGCAGCTCTTTTTAAAAGAGAAAACAAAATTTGTCTACCCTCACTTCGACCTATGTCATTGTGGCACCTCGATATCAGCAAAATTTAGGTTTTGAGGTACCTTTCATACATAATCCCACCCCCCCCCCCCCCCCAAAAAGGAAAGATTCCTAAAAAATTGTTCCTGTCCAGGTCCATGGCTCGATAATGAGAGACTTCACCATCACATACTCCTGAAACGTTCAGAGGATTGGGGGCTTGTTCGGGGAGCACACCAGCAAACAGGGGGGGGGGGGGCACACAATTTACACCACGCACATTGATGACAGTCTGTTTTTGTTAAGAAAAGGTCAATTTTTAAAACTGCATAGCAGACAAAGGACAAATGAAAAATCAAGTACTTTGCATTACACTGTCAAACCTTGTGGATGTATATGTACATATCAATTGTGCATATTCCGTCCCAAACGCATTTTTAAGTCTTTTGGTGGGACTTTGGAAGGTTATTGATGATGTCTCACGGAAAGATACTAAGGGGATGTCAACATTAAAGGCAGTCACTAATCACCCCAGACTGTTTTCATTCCTTTTCCTCCCAACCACATACTTCTGGTCCCTCACACAGCCTGTCTACAACTGCTCTACGTGTAAAATCTTTTGACTACATATGTGGTGGAGTTGTTCCGATGTGTATGCTGTACAATATGAGCTACTCTGCAATTTTGCAGAACCAATTGAGAATTTTGCTTACCCCAAGCCAAAAATGTAGGATACGTAGCTTGAGGTGATGAGTGACTGCCATCAATGTACAGTAAAGTGAATTCTTTTCAGAGCATTGTGACAATTTTCACAGATTCTTTTTTAAGCTGTCTTGTTAATGCCACAAACTTGTGGTGGGAAAATGAAGTGACTGTGAACATTTCTTCCCACAAATGGGCATCAACTTGCTCAGACTATTCTACATCACTTTCAAGAAGAGGTACATGCCATCACATTGGGGCTAGACTGAACGTTCTGTGATTCACAAGCGTCAAACATCTAGTACAAGAACATGACACATAAAGTGCTTCATTCAAGTTATTACTTTGTGAGATATATATATTCATCTAGATAACATGAAACACGACATATGGCACATAAAATGAAAGGAACCAACAGCAGTTCCATATTTTATGAAAAATCTGTTTAACGGCAAAAATACTCCAAAATGGTTTCTTTATGGGCAAATTGAATGTTTCACACATGTATCCTTTGAAGCTAAAATGAACATGACTCTGATCTAGCTAGCATTCATAAGCTTACCAAGTCCAGTGAACGGACGCAACTTATAGTTCATGCAGCACAAAACGGACTCTCTATTGAAAGCCATTTTTCTATTTCTTTCACTGGCCTCCGGTTATCAAAATACATTAACCTATTATGGATGTTAATTTATGCCAAATTCTACAAATTAACTAGCATGGCTGCCACCATACTCTAATATCTTTAATTTGTAGTCTAAAAAAAAAAACTAAAAGAGAACATGGTAACCTTTAGATGTGAAGATTCATTGACTGTGAGTCATGTTACCTGCTGGTTCAATACTGAGTGTGTCCAAATGGTGACTCGATAAATAAAAAAAAGTTTAGTAGTGTAGGGTGGGAACTTTGAGGCCAAGTGGGTTGAAGTTCAATGACAGTGGACCTTTACTGCCAAATATTTTACGCTTCAATCTTCACTGTCTTTTCCACTGACATTTATTCTGGTGTAAGAATGACAACATCCTGTCCCCTCAAAAATGAAACAACAAAACTGCATGCAATATGTTAAATTATTGATATTTCCTCTGATACAGAGTTATTTCAAGGCAAGTAACTACAAGATGGTGAGTTCTGTCTTTACAGGAAGTATTTCTCATTCCTGGGAATTTGTAGGACCTACAGAGCACACACAGTCCCGTGGTAGCATTGTTAAACAAACCTTACACACCAATGTTTCAAATTTTACAAACGCAATGCAATTAATTTCGTAAGCTTAACGAAAAACTCATGTTGGACAGTAACAAAAAAAAAAAAACACTGCCGAGGTCTCACAGGGGTACCCTACACTGTCTGACTGGAAGCAACAGAGCCACATACTATGCATGAATACCAATAATTTAACGATGGTATGGTCTCATCAGTACATCTGTGAAGTAAGCTGAGTCTTACAGTAGAGTAAAACAACCACATTTTATGTAATGGTGAAAAACATACACACACACACACAATGGGACCCTGGTTTGGTATGACATCTAAGGCCCCTCATCTGATCCCGGGGCCACCATCAGTTTACCAACCCCGGCTGCAGACCACGCTTTATCTGCTCCCTCAAGACTGAAAAGATCTGGCATGGTGTGTTGACAGTACAATCAAAGTCTGTAGTCTTTACAAGCAATCAGAAACATGATTGCCCACAAGTTATCTTAAGCCAGGAAGGCAACGAAATGACACCTCCACTGGTAGAAGTGCCCACTTTGACTTAAGAGGGCTGTAACAACTTGAACGAAACATATGATCAAAATTTTTGTGCAAGAAAAACTTGGATGGGCCAGTGTGTAAAACATTGTACATACTGTTTTTGGCCTGGCAAAGGGTCCCACGATCTTACACATTATTTTAAAAAACTGTTTAAAGAAAGAAAACTACCACAATTTCTTCTTTAAGTGACAGAAAAAGCTCTTCATATTGCCTGAATTTTCACAGGAATATTTTCTTTATGAAGGACAGTCTGTATTTGTTGCTGAAAAATGAGACAGTTGAAAGGAGAAGTGCAGATCTGTGGGCCCCTCCTTGATTTGTAACTCTGGTGAGAAAGGGTTCTCTGAGAGTCTGAGATGCTGCTTCTAGGTTGTGCCTTTGGGAATACTGTTGTAACAAAACCTAATGAATCTTCTCAGTGCATGCTTTTATGGACCTGATGGCATATATCGGCCAATTAATTGTAGACTAGGTGTGGCTTATGCTTCACACAGAATTAAGTGCTATTTACACATTACAGCTCTTGGAAATATGTATTTGTAAATAAGTTACAGCTCAACAGTACAGAAAGAGAGTCTTAAAGTCTGTCTGATCAGTGACTGATTAAAGAGCATACAATGTCATCTCATAAAGTCGACCATGGGAGAGAAACCAGGGTCCCTCATCTCAAATCTCCACGACAACTGCGCCAAGGTTTCCTTCTGTCAGCAGCACCAAGGTTGTACTCCATCGGCACTTCTGAGATTGTAATCCTTCAGTGGAGCCAAGAATCAACCACACAGACTGATTGATCCACTGACTGCACCAACGTTTCAATTCGGTGATGAGGCCCAAGATTCCTTCATCTCCACGGTGGTTCTGCTCCTCTCAGAGCACCAGCCTCTCCAGTTGTATGTGGTGCTGACAGGTCTCCTCTCTCTTTAGTGCATGTTAAACTTAAAAATTTTTCAGCAGATCGTAAAATTGTTTATCGTTTATTAATGGCTCATGTCAACAGTTCCATTCCTCGACTCTTCGATCTCTCCTCTTTCGTACACGCCCCACCAGGAACGTCACACTGGAATATGTGTAGAGCTAACACGCTATTCACAACTGGCATCATCTTAGCACAGACAGAATACAACCAAGGTACCAAACTCTTCCCTCTACCGTGATACACTCGTCCCACATCCAAACATCCACATGAGGGATAGCATAAACCTCTAAAAGCTTGTGTGACATTACTTAAATCTGTTCAAGGTCTTACATAGCACAATCAGCTTCAAACTGTATCCAGAAGTTTTTTTTTCTGCACTTTTCACTGTTTTTTTTTTGTCCAGATATCTGGAGGGTGAAGAGTAGCTTTCAGTTCAGGTGAGGCATGTAAGGGGGGGGGGGGGTTTCTATAGTTCCTTCTTGATAAGATACCACTATAACCTGGTTTGGCATTCAGCTCTGTCAGCAGCTAAGTCACTACTTGAAATTTACAAGCTAATTTAACATGGGGTTACAAAATACAAATGATGTACACAAAACAAAGAGCAAACATTAACCCTCCACAAAAGAAAAACAGAAACAGAGCTGTATCATGACTGGGCGGTGTAGAGTAAGCCTGGTTCACAAGGGAGAGACACCGGAGACTATTATTGCAATTACCCCATCTTTCCTTCATGCTATTGGTTCCATCATTGAACTTCTGGACTGGAACATCCTGATCCTAACCATCAGAAACACGAGAAATTAGTCCAAGAACTTGCGGTTCACATTCTGTCCGAATAGCATCTCACGGATCTTTGGTTGCATCTGGGAAACAGACAAATTGCAAAACAGACATCTATATAACATTGGTAACGGATGGGGGAGGGGGAGGGTGGGAGCATTTGAAAACATTGGTGGAATTTCTGTCACGACTGACTCATTTTTACTCGAGACAAAGCAAGGGTGAAACAGCAAGGGTTTATGTACATGGTGAGAAGGGTGAAGAATATCAGCAAAGGAATAGTAATCAGCAAATTCATGATGCACGCCTGTAGGCCATTCCCTACATTCAATTGATCGTTCTTCTGCTAACAACCCTATTTTCTTGAACGGAAGGAACAGAGTAATTCCGAAACGATAAAAGATGATCTGTTTGGTTGGTGGAGAGGCAGATTGAAAATGAGAGTAAAGAGTATGTGTGCCAAGGGAGGGGAATTTCGAGAGCCTATTTGACAATCAATTCAACAACTAACTGGACCTTTGGAAGAACAGTGGCTGATGGGCTTGTGGCCAAATCTGGAGACAGAAGACAAATGAATGTCCGTTTGATAAGGTTTACAAACAAACCTGTCGACTTATCATTTCTAGTCTGCTCTCCAGAGTGTTCGATACTTTGATCTTGCCGTTGCGTGCTGTCAACTCCACTCCTCCAGTGCTGAAAAACAGGGAAAAAAGGGCAAATGTAACATGATAAAAAGATTAAGAATGGATACATCACAAACTGGCAAACTCATGTAGACCGCTATCCGAATCTCGCAGGCAAAGATCAGGTTCAGAATGACACCAGAAATAAATTATCAGAGAGAGGGCTAGCTTCCATCAATTTTGGTGATGGTATCCATCATCAGACTAAGCCTTGTCTGCTGTATGCATCACCTCATTAGGATCGTATTGACCAGTCGGGTACACGCTTTGAGGTTCATTTCTGCAACTGTAACTCTGTCCTGAAGATATGAACGGTGGCATACATTCTGACAGGTTGAGCTTACCTCTATTCTGTTAGGATATACACAGTGACATACATTCTCAGGTTGATTTTTGCAATCATCACTTTGTTGAGGTTTGAATGATGGCATATATGCATATATTGGTGGAGTTTTGCAATCATCACTTCTATGAAGTTTGAATGATGGCATACATTGATGATTTTTGCAATCATCACTTCATTGATTGTTGAATGATGGCATACACTGGTGGATTTTTGCAACTGCTACTGTGTTAGGGGTGGGTATGAACAGAGGCATCTGAACTGTATAAGGAAGAGAAATTTACTAAAAGACCTTTCTTTAAACTAGTGTCTTCACTGACTCCTAAAACCTTGAAATCGACTAATTTTCTTCTGGGTACCTGACCAAAATAGCCGATTAATTGCTAACACTGGTATTTCCAAAGTAGCGTACATCACATTTGTGTGGAGGAATCTTTCTAGTACACCACATATACTCCTCTACACCCTCTCATTGATAGGACCACCTGTTTTCCTTGAGAAAAAGAAGAAAACTCCATTTTGAGATATTTGCTGTGTATGGTAGGTAAAATTTGTCAATCTGACACAGAGTGTTCACATAGCGGTTGTGTCCTTTTTCACTTTTTCAAGGAATCGGGTAGCTTTGGATCAGGGTAACAAAATGCCGTTCCGGTACCCGGGTCATCCGTGAAAACACTATTTTAAACTTACATTTCAGCTGGCAAGTAATTCTCTCTATCTATCTTGACAATCATATCTATCTTAGCAGTCTCCTTAAATTTTTTCACTGCCCCATCTATTCTCTCCTGTGAACAAAGACAAGAAAAAAGAAAGAAAAAATTCATTGTAACTTTGATGATGTAATCAGAGTTTTAATCAAACATTATGCACAGCAATGCATATCACTATTCGTTACATTTATCAATACCTAAAGCAAATGCGCCGGGGTTCTAACAAACACAATATTACACTTGCAATGACATTGGGTATGCACAGTATATATAACAAATATGAGATCTCCACGATGGAACAGCACACTGTTTAAATGTTCTCTTACATGTGTCTAGGAAAGAGCTACTGTAGCTTCAGACAGAAAAACTTTGCAAAGTAAGACCCTGAGTGGAAATCCGCTGGAATTTTGTTTATTTCCATTAACGTTTTGGAGATATGACTTTTCAAAGTTTGATAAACATGCAAAACAGATGACGTCGAGTGCCATACAGTGTGAGCATTTCTTTTCTTAAGTCTGTATACTGTATATTGCCTCTTTATTACTGAGTTTCACATTGAGAAGTGATATCAATATTTTTGAAGAAAGAAATATATCCTTCCAAAAATTCCTCAGGGTATATATATAAATTCTCAAATGTCCTTGAAATAAACATTAAGTACACAAAGGATTTATATACAGTAAGACATACTGTATCATAGGAGTCCATCTCTTGCCATCACAAATTTACATACTTAGCCAATGTTTATTCATGATGCAGCTGTGAGATATTAATTTGCCTGTAAAATTGTCAGTATTTGATGGATTTTGTTGTTATGTTTAACAATTTCAATGATTAATGCACCCAACACTCCAAAATGTCATTTTCATGTCACATGACCTTTAAATTACTCAGTGTAATACATACAACTTTGTACAGTAGTCACATATAAGGTCAATCCAAGCAGAACTCTTTTTCAGATATTCCGACTTTTTTACCACATAACTTTGATGCGTTAAAGGAAAATGACCAACAGTGTGCGGTATGACATCAACATTACGAAATTTGAACTCAAGGTGGTACAGTTAAAGTGCAAACAAAAAAGGTTGTCACTTCAGAGATTGGCCACTTGAGATGCAGAGTAGGTGATGACAGGGTTCATTGCAATTTGACCCCTGCTGACCTAAGATGACCTATGACCTGCACTAAAGTCAACAGGTTTGTTGTATTCAATGTGGTACAAATGCATACTGCACTACTAACAAAGTCGATTGAAAGCTTCCGTTCTTGATATACAGGGTACTGTGCTCACAAGTTTTTGCAATTTGACCCCTGTTGACCTCATGCGACCTATTACTGCATAAAAAATTTAAAAAACTTAGTCCAAAAGTCACTTTTTGTTTCAAATTTCTTTCTCGACATACTGCACAACATCAACACGACTTTTGCATTTTGACCAAAGACAACTTTAACTGATCCTTGTCCTCCATGAAAAACAACATGCGTCTTGCACTTAATGTGGTGCACTTACACACCAAATTTGCATGAGCTTTGACAGCAAGCAACCCTTTCAGGATATTGTATGTATATTCACACATCACAAAACATACACACTAAGGTTGCAGTTATCACAGAAACCATAAAATGAGCGAAAAATGGCATGAATCCTCGCTGTCCACGAAACACAAGTACAGCCCTCTTTAAAATGGACACCAAAACAGTGGGCAGCCACACGATACCACCTACTAAACATAAACTCTCCTTCTAACATATGCACACTAACGCTGGATCAGAGGAATGGCCAGGGTGGGAGGGGTGGCCAGGGTGGGAGATCACCGTCCTTAGGCCAACCATAGAAAAAAGTATAAAATAATACTGGTATGTATTGGTACAAACAATGGGTCTAGATCACTTTTTTCTTTCCAGTTATATATATGAGGTATAGTGAGATATGTAATGACCTTCAATCTAGTGTTCTGTGTCCAGAATGCCTTATACTGGAAGGACCTCCATGGGAACGCCATGGCCCCTGTATCCTGCCAACTTCTGTGCACTCCACTTGCATCCCCTTTACAGCAATTGCTGGCTCCGCCTTTGATTTCAACCCTTCACAAGTACACATGTTCACCAGTTGCTTGTACAATAATTATGGGCTGGCTCTCTCATGAATAGCAAAGAGGAACATTGATCAGTTACCTTGACGATGCCAACATCTGCTTCTCTGCATCGTATCGTTACTTCCTTCTCCAGCAGTTGGAAGAACCCCTGAGTGAGCAGCCCCTGGATGATGTCTCCATAACGCTGCCTGTCTCCTGTGACTTCGCTTAACCTGGCACGGGCCGACTCCAAGACGGAGTGGATGTGGTCCTCCCTATGTTTCAGAACTTCTAACCTGGCTTGGTTTAGTAAGTTGGACTGTTGACTGTAGGTATGATACATTGCAATACAAGGATAAGTCAGGTAATAGAAAAAAAAACCAGAGAGCCAAAAGGCTTTGTGATTCCTTGCTACATGGTTATATTACAACAAACATGAATTATTCAAATGACAAGTATAAGATCAACTGCAGTTATTTTTCTTGATACTCCACAAGCCTTTAACCCACAATGACCTTTATTTTGGTGACCTAAAATGACTGCGACATTTGATGTCCACCAAAAGCAACAGGGATCACCTACCCAGGCCATACAACCCACACATCAAGTACAGTATGAGTACAGTATGAAATCAGTCAACATTATCTCTGAGCTCCAAGAAACACACAAGTAATCAATGCTGCTTCTAGTCTTGCCTGTTGTTAGTTGAATCAAATAACTCAACCTTACCTCATCTGAACTCAGCTTGTCTGCCATATTTACCTCAAAATTCTTCGTAAACCACCAGGATAATTTCTTCCTTGTTACAAGTAGCTTTTAACACACTCAAAGTCCTGGTAAGTTGACCCTAAGTTATGATTCCTCCGCAATATTTTTGCTTCCTCCATCTTTTCCGACATTGTGAAATATGATTGAAAGCACTCCAATTTGATTGTTAAGACACCTTGTTCTGCTACCAGCTGTTCCTCTGGATATTGATATTATCCAAATAAATGACAGAACATGGTTTTTTTTTATTTTCTTCATTTTTTTCATAAACCCATTAACATTCCATTGCATGCTTTTCTATCTGACCCCATGACCTCCCATACCAAGACTCTCTCTCTGGACAACTTATTAGCCTCCCACACTAGAAGTTACTCACTAAGTTACAAATGCAGTACTGTAGGGAGCAATCCCATTGAGTTAACTGTGTGCGAGAGAATAAACACTTGCTATTGCACAATGTAGATCAATATATATTTGTACGGTAGTTTATAATAACCACAATAATGGTGTTTAGGCTATTATTATTGTTTTATAGTGAACAATTATCCCTTCCTCTCTATTGATAAGCATTAAATTTCACAGGGTTGTGAACCTGTTAATAACAGACAACCTTATCAAGTTTAAAACAAATCTGACCCATGGATACGGAACTATGGCAGTTTTAAAATTTTTTATGTTTTACCCCATAACCTCATTAATATGCCAAAAATGAAATTACTCAGAGTTACCCTTCTTGAGATAGAGTGTTTACGAGCAACCGTCACACACACACACACACATACGCATACATACCCACACACGACATCATGACTGCATAGATTCCCCTACCTACGGCAAGGAATCAAAAAGTAATGTTCAACAAACATCACATTCTTCTGCAAAAGAAACAAAAGGTTGATCCACTGAATAGAATACCAGAAGGCAATAATTGGGAAGAACAACTACATTCTCCCTAACATGATATGACCCCTCTCCCCCTTCCCTGTAAAATCTTGGTTTGGACAATATGTCAAAATGCCAATCAATGTACATTAAACTGGTCATTACTTTTCCAAAATGTGTCTCTTTATCTCCCAAATAAGCAAATTTTACTGTTTTTCAATAACTCATAATTCTTGTAAAGTAAATCTGTTATTGAGAACTTTCTGTTCTGCCTTAAGGTTAACTTGCTCTGCTTTCTTCAAGATATGCTGGAAGTTCTGTAACACTAAAAGCATGGAGAGGCACCATAAAACCCACACAACAGTAATTTCGCTTACACCTCTTACATACAGGAAACTTCTTATTACACTGGGTCATTATACAATATATCATGAGGTACCCCTAGGATAACATCACTGTAACACATCAAATGTTCAATGGGCAATCATACTACAGTATCTTTCATCTACGCTTTAACACAGGGAGGGGGGGGGGGACATACAGCCCATAAGGCGCATACTGCCCACAAGTGATTTTTTGCATCCTGCGAAGTGTCTCAAGAATAAATCTTCAGTGCCAGATGTATTGAATGCTTTCAGGTATATATTTCCCCATAACTTATCAACAATACTACAGTGAGATTACCTTTTGTAAATTCAAGGTTTACATTGCTTGAAAGTCCTCAGAATTTGAAGTTTGAAGTCAGTAGCAGGTCGTCGGTCGAGTGCAGTCCGGACAATACTTCATTCCTCATACTGTATCTGGCACATTCAATCAAACAGTTTGTCCACCTTTGCTTTAACATGTAGCCTCAGAAGATTCCTGACTTGAAAATGCATCTTTGCCCTCAAGGGTGATAAGATATCTCATTCCCCCTTTGCAGGGTTGTTTCTCAAAGCTTACTATTAAATGAAAGATACATGCTTAACTATACTTTAGCACGTGGGAGCAACATCAGTGGGTACATTCTACAGTAATTCACAGTACAGAGGAGGCTACAGTGTTTGTCTGAACAACTAAATTTACCTCTAAATACATTAAAAGGAGAAAAAAAGAAAACTTACATTTTCTTCTGCAGCTCTAAGTTTTTCTCCTTCCTTTCATAAAATTCCATAATTTTGACACGTTGCTGCTGCACGAGCCGGCCTTTCTCAATCTGGAATTCTTCTTCAGCCTGTGCACATAACAAACGAAAACAAATGGGAACAATGTCAGTATACCAAACAGTAATAAATACAGCAACTGTGGCAATGTCCATGTAGAGTACATGTCATAACTTTCACGTACTGTACAGTACTACAGTATCTTGGGAATTTTCCTGGAAATTGTACCTGATACAAAAAAAAGCTAAGGTCTACTGGTCTTCAATAGCTCACAAAGTTCCATACTGTGCCCTCCGATTCACTTCACTGCAAACGCTTTGCATACTGTACAGTAGGGACCATGACCCAGTGCGCACTGTACAGTACATTAGCTCTGAGCAACGTCCAAATTCCTAAACCACTGTACGGTAAAAGAATCGATGCCTTAAAGAAAATGTTGCTTTGAAATTTATTACAAAGAAAATACTGCAGATACAATCATAATCCAATACCTAATGAGCGTCAGCAATAATACGGAAGTTTTATCTCGCCAAAACACTTTCAATTATCAGATGAGGCATTGAAAGTGCATCACATGCAATTTTGCAAAGTTTGGGAGAACAAATTACAGCATTCTTGAGCAACAAGTATACCTGCGGCTGAATTTCTATAGATCTGCGAGCGACTAATTTCTTGAAAGGAAGGACGATGTCCTGTCTCATTACAAACAATCTGTTGTTCTCTGTCAAAAAATATTGGTGCTAAAAATATCATGACTTTTTCTGTAAAACAAACACAATGTTTCCCTTCACACTTACATCCCGAACTGTATCTACAAAAGGGAACTATTAAGATTAACTTCAGAAGTATGAAACACTTCTCAGGTACATTGCTAAAGCAGCAGGTCTCATACAGTACACGTATAACAAGGTTGCACCTGAGAGATTGCTTTTACAATTTCAGGATTCCTGCACTTTAAGTTTTCATGACTTTTCCATGACTTTCCCAAGCCCAAATCAAGAACTTCCATGATGTTCCTCCTGGCATCTCACAAAAACTTGTCAAGGACTGCATAACAGCAAAAGTCATTAAAGAAATAAGAGGAGAAGAGTAAAATGAACTTTGACATTACCAGTGCGAATTGCATTTTAACATTACAAGTGAGAGAGAAACACTTAACATCACCTCGTGAAACTTCCCATGACTTTTCCATGATTTCACAACTTCCATGAATGGGAATGGCTACCAATGAGTGAGTAACAATTTCAGTACTGTATCTTCTTCATTACAGGGCATTGTCTACAACAGCACTGTCAAATTTACTAATGAAATGCTGTAGAGTGTCAGAGGTTTGAAATCAAAGGTGGAAAGGAGAATGATCGCGTCTACAGAGGATGAGTGAAGAGTCAACAAGTTAACAAAGAGATTGACTGGTAGCAAGTGGTGTACCGGAGTAATGCAAGCAAAAACATAATAATGAGACTGCCAGGAAATTTGCACTCAAAGCGCAGCTATTTCTTCTCTATGCAGCATTGCTGTGGACGGCACCTCTCCGATGCACAAATCCACATTGCTTTTAATTCCACAGATCATCCTTGCTGCTATGAAGTACAAACAGACTGGGAGATGCATTACGTTTCAAACATAGATGGCAATATCCTCTGCATGTACAAGTACTTACCTTTGCATCTATTTCTTCAGCCTTTTCCTTTGCTTCTTGGTCTATAAAGCCCATCATATGACTGATCTTTAAAACAAAAATAAACATTGAACAATAATTTAGAAAAAAAAATGTCACAGTTTGACAAGGACAATGAAATGTCAAACACAAGCAGATTCTTCTGTACATATTCAAATATACTGCAAAGCACCCTACTGTAACTGTTACTATGGGTAAGAAGCATTACAAATTTGTTCCCCTCATTGGTCTTGCACCACTGTATGGTACATGTTAAAGTGAGAAAGATTTGGTAGAATGCAAATTTACTGACATTGCTACCCACAAGTAAAAATGCCCACTGCCTGAATACCTTGCAAATGCCAAGGTATATGAAGACTTCCTTCTAAGGGTGATTTTAATTTGTGCTCAAAGACAAAGGTGCATAAAGAGTGTTCAAAAGATGTGATCAAGAGAATTATAAAACTGGTTTGCACTTTGCAGTCATCAAACAAGTTGCATGTTTCTTCCAATGGAGCTAAAAGACACCCCTAGTGTGCTGTCCTTCAACTTGCAGATGCTGAGCAATCACTTTTATTGAAGTTGGGTTTGACTGTGACTCCATGAATCCAAAGAAAGGAAGAACTTCAAAAGTGCAGGGTTTTCTAAAGTACTCCCTGCATTATACATACTGTAAGTTAATGGTGTAAGTTACAGTAAGTTGGGCACGCACTTGACTGTGCAGTCGATGGCTGCCCCTCAAGTTTAAATATAGTTAGGTCTAACATGGTAACACCTACATTACACTCCAAAAACAACATTCATGAATAACGTTACACTAGTGACTACAGGAAGTGAGTAACTGTCTATGCTTTCAGCTTATAACAAGCCTTGACCTATACAAAACTGTCACATTCACAGTAGCATCGTGATTCATAGTTCATACAGAGAAGTAGATAACTAGCACTAGTAGTAATACTGAATTAGGCTACCACTACAATCAATGTTAGGGCCTAACTTGGGTCTACAGTAGTTAGGCCTAACCAGTTATCATTGGTTGGACGTACAGTATTCGCTTACCTGTTTTTGGACATCAGTATCACTAAGCGCCATCGTAATTTTTTTTCTCGCTAACAGATTCTTAAGAAGTAAGAAAATATGTTCGACAGGAGACGTTATTATGCTGGTATTTATACGCCAAGGTCTCGTGGTGAATAATATAACTAAGACGGTAACAGTCAGTATTACATTCACTGATTCAGAAACGGAGGTGATCGCTTTCTGTAGTTGTCATATGACTACCGAGGGCGCTATTTTTAAAAATAAATTCTGACAAGATGCATGATTGGAGTACATGTCACTCAAGATTTCTGTACAGTGCCTCACACATGTACCGTCCTCGTAAGCATTATAGCTATAGGGACCGGGTTGGAAAATGTCAGGTTAGCTTAGCCTATACCATACTTACACTACAGTACTGTGTATGGTCTGGGCGAGAAAACCCACATACTGTAGCCCTAGTACATTGGCGATCTAGACGTTCGCGTGTGTCTGGACCTGATCATGCCGATGAGTGACCCGCGTTTTCGTGTGTAACTGTAAGTTACTAAAATATTCTTGGTGGAATAATTACGAGGTGTGTTGTAAACTTACGTTTTCAGACTATTCGTATGCTGTTGGATAGGCCTAATGTTAGCGCACATTATTGCGGATGAAGTTCACCTGTAAGGTGAACATTAATGACATTGCCAGCCTAGTATTAGTAAGGCTAGCACTCAGTTGTCGTTGCTAGTGTTATTTGTTAGTGTTACCGGGCATTTACGCTGGTGTTTATTTAGGAATACAGTAACTTAGGATACAGTAGGCTAGACAAGCTACTGTAAATGTGTAATTACCTACTGTTTTAGGCGCATTCCAGTTGTACAGTAAATGAATTACATGAATGATGAAATGATGAATGTGTAAATTTCATCGTAAAATAACCACCTGTGGAGTGTGGTGGGTCAATTAATTATCCATGTATGTACACAAGTCATAAGTTCCAATTTTGAAATCTTTACATGAAAAAAAAAAATGAGTGTGATAATTAATCAATGTGAGTTAATGGACATTTGAAAGAATGTTTTGGACATGTGGACGGGACATTACTGTACATTTCCTGGTTACTGTTGCAGAAGAAAAATGACACACATGTAGTCCAGACATCAGAAGCATTCCAATTTCCATAGCTGGGCACGTAATTAATCAACTTAAATATTTCTACAGTCACAGTTGCTTTTATAACTGTACAAATTAATAAGTAATAATTAAAATTATGTCCTGTCTGCAACAATCTGTTTATCAATAAAACCCGTTAAATATTGGTTGGACTTTTTGTTCTTTGGTGATTCTCATACATACTGACTATAATGTAACACCCCAATGAGTCTTCCTTTAGATTCTCCACCCATTCATTTGCTTGGGTAATTAGACCAAATGAAAAATGCCCCACACACAACAAAATGTTGTGGATGGGACATTTTTCATTAACTACTGTCTGCATTGTAGTACCATATTAACTCCTTTCAAGAGTCCACACAAATTATTCCTCAATGGAGGGGTTCGACACAAGTTGGGCAGATTATTGTGCAAGTCTCATGGGATTCACATGGGTTGTTTGAAAACATTTTTTAGCAAGTGGAAATGTCCTATTAGCATCACTGATTTTTTTGTTGATCATGAATTTCCCAGTTTAAGGAGTAGCCCCTTCAAATTTACATGACCACTTTTTGTTGAAAGAGAATCCTGAAAGTAGTGTAACTTGCTTACCAAAGTGACCCTGCCATACCCACATTCAGAGCTACAGTACTGTATTCCAGTTTTACTTTAAAGGGAAATAAGGCGTTTCTTTTACAGAAAACAACCATGTTTTTGAAATCAATGTTTGCGGATACCAAATGATAGATTATTCAACATAAGGAAGGACAGTAGCCTGCTTTTCAAGAAACAAGTTTCTCACAGATGGAAATTCAGTTACTTGTTGCTCAACAATAATTTGTTCACCCAAACTTTTCAGAATTCAAATGATGCATCTTTTGTTACTCACCATGGGCATGATGTGTTGAAGAGATGATGCCTTTGCAGATGTTTATTGTTAAGATTGAATGGTTTAACAATGATCAGAGCTATTTTCTTAGTATACCGTGTTCGTATACTCTAAACGCCCTATTTCCCTTTAAAGGGAACTACTGTAGGGCGTTTCGCCACCATCGCGTACAAAGAAAATAGCTTTAACCATTGTGAAACTATTCAGTCTCACCAATAAACATCTGCAAAAGCCACATCTCCTCAAAACATTATGCATGTGATGAGTAACAGAAGATGGATCATTTGAATTTTGAAAAGTTTGGTGAACAAGTGATTATTGAGCAACAAATAAATGAATTTCACTCTGTGAGAATCTTATTCCTTGAAAAGAAGGCTACTGTCCTTTCTTATTTTGAATAATCTATCATTCTAAGTCCACAAATATTGGTTTTAAAAATATGGTTGTTGTCTCTAAAACAAATGCCCTATTTCCCTTTAACCCTTGAAAATCCATGCCAATATTCTGTAACATCTGCTAGGCAGTAGTGTACTCAACGTGTCACCCCAAGCTATAGTTTTGGCTGGTCGGTACCAAAATTCTCAACGCTCTTTGCTCTTTGATTGACAGCGGTTTTGAAAGGTGCAGAGCAGTTCATGTGTTACATAGCACACCGTGTAGTACACACAGATCCATCGTCTTGATTACACACATGTTAGAATTTTAGACAGGCTGTGGGATAGACTAGACGTAAGTAATTGAGAGAATTGAAACTGTTAGGGGTAATGAGTCTTTGTCTTTAAAATCAGTTAATTTATATCCACAATGGAGACAGTGGAGACGATGTAGCCACTCAGGAGAAAGCCTTTTAAATTTCCAACTTCTAATGTTAAGGTAGCATTTTAAAAGATTTCATGGGAGGGTCAGTGTAGGAACAGGGGAAAAGGTTTTTGACTTTTCTTTTCTTTAGGAATTCATGCTGATATTACTTTCAGTTCACCCTCTTGAACTCAATACCGTACATGAACATTTTGGTAAGAAACAGATGTTTTGGATTTAGCTATTTTTTGGTTCATTTGTAGCGGTATGTGACTTAGGATGAAATTCAAAAGTTTGAGTGTCATCTGCTGAGTATTTTTCAGGCATCTGCCATCTTAAGTCTTGATAGGATGGTTACTGTATAAATTTCTCTCCAGATTCCACCTATTGTACAGTACGGTAGTCCTCACAGAATTTCCATAATGTGCTAAAATCATGTCTCAAGATGACATTTTCTACATGATAGAACATGATATGATAGCCAGATGTATAACATAATGGTCAGGGAGGGTACCTCACCTGTGTGGCCATGGTCAGAACGCCAACTACTGTACTGTACGTAGTACTGCACACAGTACATAGCTCATCACTTGAAATGGACTGTGTCAACCCATTTTTTCCCTCCAAATAGTTCAATGAACTCTCAGTTGTGCTTATGGTTTTACTGTACTGTAGGTCTCTCACTTTCAAGCACTTGATCTAAACTAATATAAGACAAATGTACATTACTTTTGTACAGTATTCCACCTCTGATCGTCTGGCTAGCTGTATAGTGAAAGACGGCCTGCCACAGCAGCCTGCCTCCGAAATAGAGTAACAAACCTGAACCAATTTTGTCAACATTGTTGCGTTCAACTACAGTTGTCATCTCAGGTAAAACTGCTGTGGTTGAGGGGAAGTTACCCTCTTGATTGTTTCGGTCATTTTTGTGGCAAAAACAGTTGGTGTTTCACCAATTTTTGTAAAATTGACCTCATCAGTAGTTGCTAGATGAAATTATTTGTGCACATGCAGTCCATACACTCTACAGGACAATATTTCACATTTTGTCGGAGGTATTCGAACTTACAACATGTTCCAACTCTAAACTTGACAAGCATTTTCTTTTCTTTTTTTTTAAGTTTTATTTTGTGTGCCAGAGTCCCAAGCCTGGACACTACACATTGAGTAGCAGTACAGCACTGTAGATATGTACTGTAAGAATGTTGGAGTTAGTACTTAGTCATTATGGGGTTGTACAGTATGTACAGTACAGTACCATGTGGATCACACTAAGTACTGTATGGGCAACTTCAAGTTCAATCTTCTGTACAGTACTTTCACTTTGAGGAAGTCACAAGTGAATTTGTGATAGTGGCATCATCATGAAGGTACTGTTAGTGGTGTATGTTCTGTAACCAGAATCGCATTGTTCGGACATCCTAGGGAACATGACACAACAACAGCAGCTCGAAAAGCAGTCTAGAAGATTTCCAAAATATTTAAAGAGACTCATTGAGATGGTCCACAAATTTCATGATAGATTTTGTTACACCTATTGAGTATCACCGATATGTTGATGGTATATAGTGAGTTCTGTAAATCTCTAAACTAAGAGATTGTGAACATATGACACAAAACTGAAGCTACAATGATAGTGTAAATTAAAATAACTTACTGAAAATCTGTGATTAGACACTTTTTACTACAGTATACTCACCCTAGGCAATTCCTGTTCATAACAATCCCCTAGTTTCTCACATTTTCAATAACTGTAGGAATAGATACATGAATAAATGAGGCTAATTGGAAGTGTTGGCATGAAGTGATTTCTGTTTAAGTTGCCACTAAACTAAACTACAGTGCTGCACTGTATATCAACTCAATGTGTCCCTTTAACAGCACTTGGGATCAATTGTAATTTCGTATTGCTAATTGTTTAATCTCCAAACAACAGAGCGTTACCCGTTCTTGCCGATCATTTGCAGGTGAATTTACATTTCCAAGATGAACATTAATGCTTGATGATACTTTGTTTCATTGTGTACATGCATTAATATTATCATACAGGTACTTCATTTTACTTGGATAAAAATGTTTGCACAAGAGTCTGGACTTGCAGTCATATTTTACTGACAATTGAAGGGGTTATTGACTAAAAAAGTATGATTTTCCTCAGTTGTAGGCATTTCAAACCCCATGCCAGTACAGTATCTTGTTGTTACAAACTCAAGATACAGTATTGCTGTTTGAAGAGAGAGTTCTGTGGTAAAGAAAGATTTCCAGTTGCCTTAGTGTTAATTTAAACACAATGTTATGTAACAGTGGCAAATTATTGCAAGAAGTCACTGTTTTCTTTGAAATTGAAGCCCTCTTTTTGTCTTGAAATTGGACACTAGTGAAAACATAGTATGGGGACTGTATATTGTAGATTTACTGTAACTTATAGCAATGTGAAAAATTAAATTAAGTTCACATCTCTTGCAGTGTTTCTTTCATGACAGTCAAGGAAATACAAAGGATATCCAAGTATGTACAGTACTGTAGTTGTCCCTGGGTGACATCACAACTTCACCATTATGCAATGTACCATTTTGAAATACTTTTTTTTTAAAAATTGTAACTTCCAAACCAAATATACTATTGAGGTACAACTTTTACCAGTAAAGAGAGGAAAAGGTATTCCTGATTTTTATGAAATATCCTCAATTGGCCAATATAGGTACCTATTGACAAAGACATTGAAGTTCTTGCCAGTACCCATCTTGGCTTTATGTATCTAATACATTGCACTGGTTCCAGCTTCCAGATTTGAGACTGGCACTCAAGCATTTTTAAACTGAAATTCTGCATTTGTTTGCCTAGTTTTTATTCTTGTCTTACAGTACATACTATATTACCATTTCACTGACAGACATTACTGTTCAACATCACTAGTGATTTGATCATATCATGTTGCCGATTTTTTTAATTTTCCTTTTAACAGTAATGCAGTACGTACATCCTCTATGTTGTTGCAGCAATGGTACAGTAGCTTGCTGGTACAATAGTGTTGGATTGCATGAACCAGCAATAAATTACACTAATAAGGGCAATAAAGTTTGTGAAGAGGAACCATTTTATGTTTGTCCGGTTTCATATTGTAGATCTATCTGTACAAGTGTTGGTACTGTACAAGTCTTTTCTGTTTCAGACATTGAAAGAATGTAAAACGTGGCACAGCAGGCCAAAACGGTGCAACTACTGTAGCAGAAATCCTTACAAATACCACATGCGTAAATTACGAAACATGAAGCAGTGTAGACCTAACATAATCCCCCCCCCCCCCCCCGAATCATGTACTACCATCCCCTACTTTTTATTTTAAAGCTTCAGATTATCAAAATTCAAGACAAAGTTGCCTCTTAACCATACCACAAGTTTAGACACAGTTTACAGCAGTTTACAGCAGCTGGAAATATTAAAATCAGTTGACACTACTCACTGTGTGCACTGCCCTTCACAGATGAACAAATACGTATATTGTAGACAATGGTTCTCTGTTACCTTAAAATTTGAAGACTTGCCCTACTCAAAAAGTTGTTTGCATACTGTAGGTCAGTCCTTTACTATGCATAAAATACTAAAAAAAAGTACTGTACATAACAAGTTCAATGACATACAGGGTTAGTCATACTGTATGTACAGTATGTCATTTGGTGTACTTGAGCTTCTCTATTTTGCCACACGGTATCTGGCTAAATCTGTGGTGTCTCTGGATATTCTGTGTTAAAACTGTCAGATGCAAGGCTCTCGTACATTGCATGGCTTTTGGCTTTGTTGAAGGAGCTCTGATACATGAGAGCAGGGTGAGCTTTGACACAGGGAAGCAGAACTTTACAGTATTATGTTTCATTTAACCAAGTTTAAAAACCATACTTTTGTTTGCCATTCTCCAACATGACTGCCATAAACATCCTGAAATGTACTGGAATATGTACAATAGGCATCAGGGTTGTTTGATTTGAATCAATTCAATTCAAGTTACAATTAAAATCGTGATTCTTTAAAATACCAAAAGAAAAAAAACATACCAATACTGGTAAGTGCATGAGCAATTAAAGAACTCTTAAGCCAAACATTTGGACAAATCCCTCACAGTTGACAGAAATGATGAAAATAAGTATTTCCCATAGTCATGGCTTCTATTGTGGTGGTGGTGGTGGTGGATACCTGCAGTTAGGGTTGTTGAATTTTTTTAAAAAGAAATTTAAATCATTGAGTTACATCAAAATCACTAATTTCAATTAAATAAGTCAAGTTAAATCTTTGAATTTTTTTCAATAAAAATCATGATTTTCATTGTGATTTTAATTAGCTCGTTTTAAATCTAACAACCCTGCCTTTAGTTACATTTAACCTAAAGACAAAGACTCATCACCCCAGACTGTTTTAATTCTCCCAGCCATTTTTGTGAAGTCTCTCCCACAGACTGTCTAAAATTCCTCCACATGTGTAATCAGAACAATACTGTATGGATCATGATGTGCGCAGTGTTATACTGTAGCTGCTCTGCTTCTTTCTAATTTGCTGTCAGTCAAAGAGTACTCTTGAGCCAGTTGAGAATTTTGCTATCCCCTTGTCAAAACTATAGCTGGATGTCATGAGTGGCTGCCTTTAATTCACAGAGACCATAGAGTATTGAAAGATAGAGGGCAACTGTATCCCTAAAGTAGTTGCTCCAGTACAGTACAAATTTTCTTTCGTGTACAATATACTGTATGTACAGTGTGTACAACTGCTGCGCAGTGTGGTTGCAAAAACAGGTGTTCTTTTATTGCTCCCATGATCCAGGCTGCGTCAGTGGTGGATAACAGTACTGTGTTTTGTGTAATTCATTTTATGTCAGTTTGAACAGTTCCAGTGTGCAAATTTGAACACATTCAGAATTGCATGCATGCAGTTTTGCTAAATCAATGTCAACAGGAGAATGATTTTACTGTAGCTGAGTGTAGTGTACATATTGATCATGCAGTAACTCATTACAGTGAGAGTGCTGCGACAAGGTCAGGCACAGCAGCTGGTGTGTTCTGGTGGAGGATAGAAGTAATGGCTAGCCACAGAACACTGAATGTTACATACCGTTCGCTCACTGCATGCTTGGTTTGAATTCTTAACTTTCTCAAATCTTTGAGACCCGTCAGATGATGAAGTACAGATCCGTACTGTATGTGTGATGACAAACATGTCCTGCATGTACCGTACACAACTGATACAGTATACTTAACAGCATTACTTAATGAAAAAATTACATGATCGAGTGATCCCTCGTCATACAGTAATAAGCATAATGTACATGTACTAGCTGTGCTGTACAGTACGTGTGGTTGAATACATGACACGGGTGCCATTTAAGAACTTGCCAGAATTAAATGTTACTCTTAGTGTGCAAGTTCCTGCCTGTGTACGTATACTGTACCACTATAAAATGCCACTGCTGAACTGAAATACCTCTTTAATGTTAATGTGTCGTACATGAAGGGAATAATTTAAAGATTGTGAAATCTCCACACAGAGTTTCTCCAGATCCCTTTTTTTTTCCCTGGCAAGTGTTTTTTATTCTTAAAGGGAAATAGGGCGTTTAGAATATACCAATATGGCATACAAAGAACATAACTTAAATCATTGTTAAACCATTCAGTCTCATCACTAAACATCTGCAACAGCTTCATCTCCTCAAAGCATTATACATGTGATGAGAAACGAAACATGCATCATTTGAATTTTGAAAAGTTTGGGTGAACAAATTATTGTTGAGCAACAAATAAATGAATCTCTTTCTGTGAGAAACTTATTTCTTGAAAAGAAGGCTACTGTCCTTCCTTTTTTTGAATAATCTATCATTCTATGTCCATAAACATTGGTTTTAAAAGTATGGGTGTTTTCTGTAAACAAACGCCTTATTTCCCTTTAATTGGTCCTCCTAAAGAACACATCAGTTTCCTGTAACACACAGTGTTACAGTACTGTATGTGTTTCCCAAAACAGCTCAAATTAAATGGACTGTAGCATGAATCGAGTGCCTCAGAGTTTGTTTCATCACGAGTCTGCGACATCGATCCCATATTTAAATCGATGGGGTTCTCCGTAGCAGCGGACTCGTTCACACAAGCAAGGTACAGTACTGCACTGTACATGCAACCCGTGGGACTCTGCGGTGCGTGCAGTGTGAAACGCTAATCCGTGGAATTTATGAGACAATCCGTAGTCTTTATGCATGTATATGCATGCCCAAAAGTACCTGTTCCACCATGTGTGTATTATAAATATACTGTACAGTATGGGCTTTGCATCTCTTCGTTCACAGGCTGTGGTGACTGTACAGATTCTGTGATTGAATGTCGCTCCCTTCATGGCAGGAGACAGGTAAGATGATTTTATAAGGTTTTCAGGTTCACAAAGTACTTTAACCCATTCCTCCTCCTCCTCCATACATGGTATTGTACTAAAAAGCCATTTGGACAACTCATCTACTGTATACCTGCCGACACAGTTTCATGTCAGAAGTGTTTTATGTTTGATACTGTAGCTTTGTGGTTACTACACAATACATCTGCATTTCCCTGGATGTATACAGGATCGCCAATCATTACACACCATATGTACCAAATTACCCCCTCCCCCCGCTTAAGAATCACTGATGTAGAGGGTCTCTTTGAATCCTAAATTTTTTCTGCCTGGTGTAGACCATCTGCATTGGTCTCAGGCGATGGCGACATTTTCTTCAGTCGAGTACCTGTGGCTTTCAATTGTCCCGATTCTGGAGCTACTGTGGTACTGTAAGTAGCTTCTCATACTGCACATGGTATTGGTTTCAATGACTTCAAGATTGTCAACTACTTTACCGTACTTTACGAACTTTACACATTCGAAGCTCAAATTAACACATCTGTAGAAAGTGTGGGGTCTCAAACAGAGTTGTTAGTTGAGACTTGGACTTCCCTCAATAATCCCAAGTTGTCAGAAATGGGCTAGGTCTTTGATGTGTGTGTAGGGATTACGTCTCACGACTGACTCAGTGCTGTGCAAGTGTAATGTGCAATACTCTGACGTTAAAAAAAAAAAGGACTGAATCTTGCTGTGGAATTTCATCCTTGGATTGACTGGAACTGTAGAGTACTTTGCATGTAGTTAGTGACAACTGACAACTTAAGAAGCAAAGAAAAGAGGTTTGATTTTAACGTTATAGTTTGTATTGAACATTGTCACTTTACTAATCACAAAAAAGAAGATAAATTCAAACTTTCATGCACGTGTACAAAAATCAATCTTTGTGAATGTTTTTATAGCTTAAAACTTTTTTCAAGATCAGCGATGCCCAACGAAAGTGGGAGTCAGATTGCAACTGTGAAGTAGAGTAAGTCGCCCAAGTCTAATGTACTGTACATTGCTGTATGATGCATGCTGCTTTATGCTCAATCCTGACCAGTTTGGTTCTTTTTCTATTGCATGCATATTTGCTGTTAACCTGACAATATGTGACTTAAATATAACCTACTTGCAGTAGTCATAGAACTAACCCATCTTTAACGAATTTCTCTGATCGACTGCATGATGTGTTGTTTTTGCATGTTACTCTCATGGTCACACCAAGTATGTGAGTGTCTCTGAATAATTTTCTCCAAGTGCTCAAGAGTTACAGTAACTGCATCGTACTGTACAGTGAGTGCACAATTCCTCACCTTAAATGATCTATCAACTTCATTCTTTGTATGAAGTATCATGTAAATGGACTGTGTAAATACATTACCTCCAGGAAGAAAGGTTGGACAAATCTCATATGTGGTATATAGATGTACTGTATTAAGAACAAGAAGTCTATTCTTTTGGTGGAGTGGTGGAGATCAAAGTTCATTTGGGGTCAACTCAACATATCTTCACCCTGCAGTACTGTATGCAATATATAGTACCAGATTCAAATTGCCCATAATTGAATCATCAAAACTACAATGCCTTTTGGCTTTCTGGTATTTCTAGTTTAAGCTTCTCCTTCGATTTGTTGTCATGGAAGGGTGTAACAGTAAAGGTTAGAGTACTGTTGAGTCCTGTCATGTTTTTAACATAATTGTGTGCATTCTCATCTTCAACATAAAGTAGAAAAGAAGATTGTAATATACCCAGGTGTGTGTTTACAGTAGTTAGATTACTGTTAATACTCTAAGACCCCAAAAATCCAGGAAGATAACCTCACCAACCAGCTCAAAGATATTTCATCCTGTAAGGCAATTTGGATTCAATATCATTTGCTTAGCAACATCATTTTTAGTCAACTAACCTTGCAAAAGTAGCTCACACTGAACAATGCTTTTGTTCTACAGTACAGTATGGGTTAGTGACATAGCCACCCACATTTTCAGAGAAGGTGATGCAAAACTCAAAACAACTGGTTGGCTGACTTGCAGTAAAAGAACACATTAACTGTACCTTGTTACTGTAACAAGGAATGGCATGCGAATGAACTGAAGAGGTAGAAGTCTAAATGTATATTGTCAACCAAAATCAACCAGATTCATCAACCAGATATGTCTTGACCGGATTCAAACTTCTCTATTTCTGTTGTTTATCTCTTCAATCACAATGGAACTGTTTCTAACATGTTCAGAACATCCTTAGAAAGGAATATTAGACAACCAGAAGTACTCAGAGTAAATGGCATTGATGCTCTACTGCGGTTTGTCTGTAGTTAGACTTAAACATTGGCTGTTGTAAAAAAAAATAGGTACAGTTACTGTGTGTTCTTAAGAATTGACACTACCGATATATGCTCTGAATCTTTTACCAAACTAAGACTGTTCTGAAGCCTACAGTAACTACTGTACATAAACATAATTTACAATTCATTGACCTACAGTGCAAATAAGTCCAGCAGTGGATATTCATTGGTTAGCATGAACAGTATTTTGTGTTTATGGTTGTTTTCATTCTTGATATCATATTCATGCAGTCTTTTGGGGGAGGGAATTTTTTCAGTTTTGGGGGAGGGGATTTAAAGATTGCCTTTGAATTAAGAAGTATTTACTTTACACAGATCATTTTCACTCTGTGTATTTCCACTGCCAATTTACATTACAGAATTGTGAATTATATTTAGATCTACACGCTAAAACTTGAGTGAGGGTCAAAGTAATAACTGGTTCCGTAGGTGAGCCGCCTTAAAGTAGGAAACATGACCAAGGACTCCTGGTGTTTATTCACATTCATTGCAGTTTACCCAACAGTCGGTGGTCATTGGAAAGATTAAATTCTAGATTTGTGCTGTTTTGGCATGTACTGCAAGGGCTTCCAGTGGCATTTACAGTCTCTACAGTACATCAAACCAATTTATAAGCACTGAAATACTTCGGACAGATGGCACAATGGGACCTATTCCTCCTCACACATTGTCCAGTACAGTACGTCACAGTTTGTCCCGTACGTCGCAATCTTTAATTTGATTGTAGAATACAAATTAGAAATTTTCCTCTGGATCTGGTTGAGCAACTTCCTAAATTAGAACCTTACTGTATGAAATGTCACATAAAAATGTCACATAAAATACAGGACATAGCTATTTTTGACACTACCTAATTAACATAATATGTGAAAAAAAGGAGAAAAGCATTTCAAATTTACTGGAAGAAAGAATGTCTAAGGTCCCACACAACACACATTTGATTGGCTGATGTTCTACGAAGGGAGATAAAATTTCATGTGTTTTTCAAATGTTCTGTTCATCTCACTAATACAGTATCTTTGCAAATTATTTGCAAATGAGCTCTCTGTAATTAACTTAATTTGGAAAATCTGAAAAAAAATGTGAAAATTATAAACTTCAACTACATCCACCTTTAAAATGATACCACATGTTGAGTGTTTCAATAAAGTTTGAAAATTGCCTTCATGGGATAGAATACTGTAGCTTTGACCTGCCCTTTTACAGACACATTCATGTGTTACTGAATGTTTTACCTACGTCATGAATGAAGATGTAAATTCACGACATTAAGAGAGAGGGACTCCCGTCATATACCTGTTCTTTGTTTTCTTATCCAAATTTCAAGGACAATTGAGAATTTTTTGTGCCCCAAGGGTTCCGTTTTGGAAGCACGTATTCTTTGCAAATATTGATCATGCTTTGTACAATATCACTTACAGTACCAATGTGAAGCCCAGTAATTATGAGTCAATGGCCTAACAAAGCAAATGCCGACACTGTCAGTGTGCAAACACTCCATGTCATCTTTTTGCTCTCTGATCAAACTTTTAAGAGCCGTAACTTAGAAAAGGGGAGTATTAGGTACAGATACGCAATTCCAGCAGATTTTCAATCAGGCTTTTACTCGGCAACTTTTAGAAAGAAATCAGCTCGTTTCCAGGTACTGCATGCAAGCCCACAGATCTATACCAAATCTGCTCAGCATGCAGTAACATGATGCACTGTGCATGTGCTCTAACTTCGAAGCTTACATACAGTAGTCTGTACTCTGTAGGTACTGTAGGCACCATAATTTTCTTTTTTCCACATATTGTGGATACACAGAATAAACTTTACACAGGCACAATAGTGTGCCAACACATGACAGGGGTCTAACGAGTGCAGTACATTACTTTCATGGCAGCAGGTGAATAATCAATCAATGATGGATTACAGTAAATATTGGCACATTTCAAGTACAAACTTAGTGTGTAACATTTGTTAATGAATGTTTGTCATGAATACATAATCGCACTGTGTGTATTTAGGTGGATTATACATTATACAATGTATGTACGCTCTTGATCAAAGATGCTGGTTTAAAAAAGGTACAGATTGGTTGACGATAGAGGAAACAATTGAAGTTCCTTTTTTTTTTTTTTGAAGATGAGCAAAGTTACTGATGAGTATGCCATGTACAGTATGTACAGTAGGACACTGTGGCATAAAATTTCGGTGGCATCAGTTTCATTAAAATTCAGTGATGTGTGCACAGCTAACCGAACTCAGCGTCATGTGAACAATGTCATGTTGTCCACTGAACTTAACTTACCGTAGGACGGGCATCCAGTTTCATGTTGCCTGCACGGTACAATACATAAGGTACATCACTTGATGTATTGTAAGGTGCTACAGTTCTTATTATTATTAGTTCACCTCCATTTCTCTTCCATATATCCTAATCCATACCATACAGCAGTACAGTACAGTGCTACTAGTACAGTACAGCACCATTCTAGGTGATATCTTGCATCGATGTCAGCTACAGCAACGCTTCTGTAGACCTAAGGTTATACTGCCCGTTATCTCATCACTGTTAGGCTTCAGTCTGTTACTGGCAAAGCATTGTTTCCAGCTCCACTGAAGGAATCTGTAACAGTGCAACTACAGCAGAGTATAAATGTTCCATTGGAACATTTTTCTGTTTAGTTGAACAACAATGTGCAGTGCTGTATAGATTCCTGAAAAGTGCACCAGTGTACAGTACTGTAGCTTTCCTTTCACTGTAGATGCATGCATACAGTAAAGTACTGTAGATCTATGGATTCCATGTTTTTTTATAGTTTTGTCGGAGTGTTGGATTGGCAACATACTGTATTGTATTTCATGTGATTTGATAACCAATCATGTATCATACATGTACTGTAGATATGTACAGTACAGTATTTTAAATACTGCCACCTTACACATGTTCAGTTTTTCCGATTTTAATCTGGACATCCCACAAAAATGCGC
The DNA here is from genome assembly GCA_021234535.1 of Stichopus chloronotus. NCBI lineage: Eukaryota > Metazoa > Echinodermata > Holothuroidea > Aspidochirotida > Stichopodidae > Stichopus > Stichopus chloronotus. The sequence goes on from CM037850.1 coordinate 4,512,460, forward strand.
AATTTGAGAGATCAAAAGCTCCATTCACAGACCAGCTGTAAATTTGACTACAGTAGTGCAAAAAGATGGTTGACTGTGAAAGGTTTGCAGTTCCAAGTGTGGGGTCACAAAATTAAACAACAATTGGACTGAGTCCAGCTAGGGTCTATGCAGTCACAGTTAGAATTGATTCAATATTTTAGAGACTTTACCGTAGATAAACAAGCACTCTCTGACAATGTGCGATGAGAAACATGCTGTCCTGCAGCTGCTTGATTTTACTGTAAATATTTCACACCTGTTAGAGTGAATGTCGACACCAACTAGTTATTAGTGCAGTGTATGGGTATTTACAGTAACACACTGTACTAGTATACTGTAGGCATGGTGTTTCAATGGAACAGCATCCTGACTTAAATTTTATATGTTCTGATTTCTTATATACGTAGGATTACGGACCTTGAGATGGGAGGTAAATGTACGGCACCGTGTTGTGCGAACTCAATGTAGACTATATCTGTACTGTATTGTTTGTGTTTTCTTGTTCAATGCTTTCCATAGTTACCCTTCTATGTGATGAGATGAGGACATCAAAGCTAAGGAGGCTGTTGATGTACGGCCTGGTAGCCATGGCATTGTTCACATTTTATCGATATCTGATGTGGCAGCTTGAGCTCAGCAACATGCTCCCCATCTTGAACAGTTCCCAGAGGTCTGGCTACATGCGATTGAAGCAGAAGATTTTCAGTGGCAAATTTGTCAGAGATGGTAAGTCATAGCAGCTTAATACAGGCACTTACTGCCAACTTTCCACCTCACTGTACAGTACTGTACCTTGAGCTTTCTTTCTAAATCTGTGTTTCTCTCCCCCCCCCCCCCCTTCGACTCCTTCTCATGTCTTTTGTGCCCATTGTTCCAGCAGTAGTGTACGTACCTGATGCCTCATGCTCTAAAAAAACATTTACTGTATATTCCTTTATTAGGTTTCTGTTTTTATGATTAAAAGCAAAAAGATTATCAGTCACAGATTATCAGATTATAAGTTGTCAAAAGATGACTATAAATCAAACCCTCTCACCGATGTACGTAACGCACCTCTTACAGTACGTTACTGTCGGTACGGAAGTATCTGAGTTCCATTCTCAAATGCACTCTTCGTTAGCTTTTTTACATGCAAAGGAGGGTAGGTACAGCTGTAACATTCATTGTTGATAACTGTTTCTGCTTTCTTCCTCCAAATCGAACATGAACATATATCTCATTACCAGATTTAAGGTACTGTAAAAAGTGATCTGCCAATGGCAACTTCTGTCAGAATGTGCCCTCAGTAGAGAGAAAAAGAAAAAAATACTACCTTTTATTTTCTATTTTGTGTTTATGTACCATACTTAGATAATGTGAGCACAGTACAGTGTATAGTTTTCTGCCTCTATCTACTGTAGCTTGAATGTAGAATGTTGTCAAAGCACATCAATGGTCACCTGCAGATTTAAGGTAAACGGCAATGACTTTTGGCCAAACAACATTCCTAAAATTCAAGATACTGTACAGTAGGAGGTGGCAAAAAACACATATTGTATGCTCATGAATGTTATGGGAGGGTCAACCTACTGTAAAGAAAAGTTAAAAAAGTTATCTAACAGCTTTTTCTCTGTACTACTGTAGCTGGGGCATTTTCCGACAGAATCTGTCATTGCGAGAACAACTTTTCACAACAAATCCATTAAGAAGATGCTTATAAAGTGCACTGCCTTATTTGGGAGGAAAAGTGGAAAAAGTTATGTAGGATGTGTGTCACAACTACCTGGAGTATCCTCCTTTAAACTATCGATTCACTGTACAGTGGTGTATTGGCATGATACACTCCTCAATTATATAACTTACAATATGTACCCTGTATAGTTGACAAACTATAAAGTATGTACGTAGATGCATACCTGTGTTAGGTTACTGTACATGCAGTAGATCGCCAAAAGATCAGCTGGCAAAGCAACCTGAATTCATCTTTGGTGTCGACACTCAACAATGCTGTAGCTGTTCATAACAAGGTGGAGTGTCAAATGTTTCTTAATGCATTTTGAAAAGTGTATGAATTCAAATAAATTCTTTATTCTTTGTGCAAATATAATCCCATGTATGAGTGAGAATACAATTGGCGGTCACTGTACAAGTCGCTTACAAATAGAATTGGGCAAGTCATGAATTTGCCAGTACAGTACAGTACATTTGTCACATTGTGTCGTGATGAGGCACCATTGCTAGAAAAAATGTCCATTTCCTGGGAAGGGGGTCTTAATTTTCCACAATTTCCTACGCTGTTATTGTGAAAAAACAGGATAGATTTTCCTCAAGTGCCAACACATTTCCTGGCTTCCCAACTTTTTCCACCCATGATTAGGTACAGTAATTGTGATGATAAATATGGTAGAACCAAGGTTGTTTCCTGGTTTAAGTTCTGAACTGACTCCCTTGGAAATTTAAACGTTCATCATTCAAAATAGTCAGTAGACACCAAAGAGGCTGTAGTATGACTTTTCAAACCGAAAGCCACATTTTTCATGGCAACATTACTGTAGTTTCACTTTATCATTTCTTGAAACTGTTGCATGCAACTACAGGTACACTGTACAGTATTTATCATCATCATCTTTGATCTTTCATATCCCGACTCTTCCTGCAGCAAATTGTTTGTCGTCCAGGAAACCCGAGAACATAACGACGTCTACCAGGAGGAGACCGATAGGATCCCAGATGGAGATGAATAAACTGATAGCAGAGTCTGGATTGGACCTTCAAGATGCATTCGTGTCAAATACAGAGGGTAAAAAAAAAAAAAAGCCATATGCACAAAGAGTTTGTAAAATTGGAATCATTTTCATCAGTTGTATTATTACCAACATGCATGTGGCATATTTTTTATGATTTTTAATGAGATTTGATCTGAGAAAAGGATGTACCTTTTGTCTTTTTCTTTGAAGGGGAGGGTCTTGGTAATAAGAAATTTTAAAAGGTGATTAAGGATGTGTCTGAATCACTGTAAGGGAAACGCAGTACTTTTGTGCAGCTTGTGTGATCTAAATTACTCATTTGGCAGGCACAGTTCTCTGCTTTAGCTTCTCCAGCCTGATCAAGCACCAAATTTGCGAGGCTCTGGATTTTTTTTGTTACATTCTGTTCATTAACTAGAGGTCCTGAAACCCTAAATATAATGAATAAAGCATGCTGGAACACCTGAAGCAAGAAGTTATAAATCCAGTCTTTTGCATATTTTGTAAATAAAGTAATTGGTCATCCAACAGCCAGGTCATTGTTCCAGTTATCATGACCCTTAGTCAACAAAAACCTTTTCTCGCTGTTCAGATGTTACTTGGCGGGTAATTTGAAACTGGCCTGAACTGTTTTGTGGTTAAGCAAATCCACTACTTTTCTGCAAATCTTGTGCATGCCTTCAAAATCAGTGCCTGTCACATTTTTGCATTTTTCAGGTCTTTTAGTCCCTTTTGAATATTCTTACATCTGTTGGCCCTAGAAAATCAACAATGTACATTTTGAAATGAATAATATTTCTCTGAAAAATGTTCTCTAAAAGTCTGTAAAGTTTAATAATTAGAAGCAGGACAAACAAATTAACTTGTGACATGAGCAAAACATGTTCTTCTTTCTTGTCATTTATACTATTAACAGTGTGGTGAAAAAAGCTGTAACTTTCACATCATTTATACTGATTGTCTGACAGTGTCCATTCATTAATGATATCAACATTAATTTCACTGTGTGGCCTCATTTCAAAGAACATAGAAATCATCACTTACAGTATTTTAAAGTTGCTCTCCCAAGGTATTGATTAACTCTAAAATAGCGAAATGCAACTGTGTGTCAAACTTGCCTTCTATTGCCCATTTCTTTTTCTGTGAATACTGATTTAGTACAGTATATATGTTCTCTTATGCCTCTTTCAACAAACTTTTCTTTGCACAGCTATTTTCTCACCCGATGCCATCATGATTTCAGGCTTACCACATTTTAATGCAAGGTAATTTTGTTTTTCTTTTTTCCCTTTATTTTGATGGGAAGGATTATAGTGTTGTTATTTTAGTCATATAGTGTTGTTATTTTAGTTTATAGTGTTACACACACTAAAGTGTGTATAGCACACCACATTATAGTGTTGTTATTTTAGTCATACTGTGTGTGACAGGCACATTGTACATGATCGCATTTTCAACTGCAATTCATTTGATCCACCTTACCCAATCAACCCGCCTTACCCCATGTCACCCACTTGATCCACTTTGCCCCGCCACGCATCTATCTGGACGTGTGGATTAATCCTTAGGCACCGAATACTTCTGGCTTCTCGGTCGAACCTAGTTCGCCCTGTGGTGGACACTTTAGCGGTTCCCATAGTCTGCATTTTTGGGAGTATGGTACTGTATTTCGGGGTGGAGGCGCCAACCTATTTTAGGCTATGGTGAAGGTAGAGGCAGGGTTAAGGGTTACCAGTAGGTATGCTGGCACATTAGAGTGACATGCACTAGTTGTGCAAAGACAGGTAAGTTGTTTTTGTAAATATCCAAACCAAGTGAGTCTCGAGATTTCAAATGCAGTTCATATTTTTGTACAGTTGAGTAGCAGTGGATTAGGATGGATCAAGTCTTGTGGTAAATAATTTTTCCATTCCTTTGCAGGCAGATGCAGCTTTTTCTTGTTTTCATTTTTTTTTTTCATGAAATAAACGCAAAAACAACAACAAAAAGATATAGGTTTTTAATACACTGTAATCATTGACCTTTAACACAACTGCTTTTTTGGCCAAGGTTATCAGAACTAGGAAATACCAAGTGTGATCTTAATGCAGTAAATAAATAAATGAATAAATGAATTTGACGTCAATTAAAAGAGAGTCAATATTGTTAATCATATTTATGACTGAACAAGTAACATGTGCAGCTTGTTGTATCACTTGCAATTAAAAAGGCGCTGTATTTTTAATGTAATGACTTCATCAGACACAGCTGTGAGCATAAACAAACTAGTGTTTCCACCGGGTCCATAAATCAGATGCAGGCGTCCGAAGTCCACAGTAAATCGGGTACTCGGTTGCCCCAAAATGTAGCCTTTTTTAGGTCACAAGTTAGTTGCGAAGTGATAATGCGATATTTTCTTTGTATCGGTAATGTAACACCATGTTCTGTATCTTACAGACAGTAGGTGACAAGGAAATGGTCTTCAGAGAAAAGATGTCATCCCCTTTTTTCACCATGTGCAATGTTCATTGAAGTTTAGGTATAGCATTATGAAAGGTAACTGTACTGTAGGTAAACCACCATCTTGAATGTTGTTCGCTTTAGTTGTTTGTAGTAGTTACGTTTTAACCAATGCTGTCATGGACATGACCCAGGACTCCCTCCTCCTCTAGAAATTTAATGTAGTGAACATAAATGAGAGCAAAACGGTCTTTTGTACTCCTATTGGGTTGTAGTGATGAGTGCGCTGTGCAGCAAAGTTACACCCTGGTGCTATTTTCCCATGTAATGGTGAGAGATGTTGGTTGATATTCTCATAATGAGTTCTGTACACACTGTACAGCTTTCATGGGCAGCATTTGACTGGTACTTTTCAAATGCAAGTCTTGGCTAGGAGTCTTTTCGTGGCAGAGCTTCACTCTGAGACAGATGTTAAAAAAATGGACTTTTGTTGTGTCGAGATTTCGAAGTAATCAAATCTGTTTTGGGCGTCTGACGCTGGAGGTTACAACTGAAACTGCAGGTACCATACCAGTATCAAAATTGTTCTTAATAGCTTGGATGGCATGTGTGTATCAGAATTCTATCATTAAAATATCAAATACCGTGTGATATGATGCTAGTGTGTGTGTGTGTGTGTCAGTGTTCCTGGAATCATTTTGTGGATAGTGATCTGAAAGAAATAGTGATAGGTAGGTAGATAAGTAGGTAGGTACATAGGTAGGTAGGTAGGTAGGTAGGTAGGTAGGTAGGTAGGTAGGTAGGTAGGTAGGTAGGTAGATAGGTAGGTAGGTAGGTAGGTAGGTAGGTAGATAAGTAGGTAGATAAGTAGGTAGATAAGTAGGTAGGTACATAGGTAGGTAGGTTGGTTGGTAGGTAGGTACTGTGGCTAGGTTCAGGTAGGTTGGTATTTGGTAGGTAGGTACTGTGGCTAGGTTCAGGTAGGTTGGTATTTGGTAGGTAGGTACTGTGGCTAGGTTCAGGTAGGTTGATATTTGGTAGGTAGGTACTGTGGCTAGGTTCAGGTAGGTTGATATTTGGTAGGTAGGTACTGTGGCTAGGTTCAGGTAGGTTGATATTTGGTAGGTAGGTGTGAGAGAGATGTTGCTGATGCTGTTACCTCCAGAAGCAGTCTTCCAGGTGAACTTCAAAACAATCACCCGCCAAAGATTTACCGATTTACCGGAGCCCAACGGCATTAGATGTCGATGGGGTCGTAAGAACTGGGGCAGACAGCCATCTCTGGCTTATGTAGAGCCCCCTTCTTTTCTGGAAAATAGGATGGATGATGTTCTTGAATCCGTTGACTGTTGTGGCAGTGACAGCCTCCTGTGGCAGGTTGTTCCATTCAGTAATAATACGCTGATTAAAAGAATACTGTCTAATATCTTAGTCTACAGTGGTGCTTCTGGAATTTAAACTGATAACTTCTTGTTTTACTAACATCTGACAATTGATTGATTGATTGATTAATTGATTGATTGATCGATCGATAGATCGATCGATAAATCAGATTGTGAGTGACTAGGTTCTGACTTTACATGAGATGTTGGGATGAAAAAAAAAAACCAATAAAAAATCAGTCTGAAGTCAAGTTTTCCTGAAAACTGGGAATTCTGTGCTTGCTTGTGGAATATTTGAAGTGAAAGTTTCAAAGGTTGTTGCTTGTAAAATTTGCTAATATTGAGTCATTATAAACTTACATGATTTTTTCATGATGAATGCTACTGTATGGCTCATGTGCAGCAGGAAAAATATTTCAAAATCTGTTATAACTAAAGTGCTTGATTACGTTTAAAGTCATGTTACTGTATGACATATCCTGCTGTATGACATACCGTATCTTACTGTATGATATATATTGCACTATGACATATCTTGCTGTATGTTTGAAGCACTGTATGGTTTGCAGTTTGGCATTGGTCAGTTTATTTTCTTTATTACAAGTTCTGTGTACAGTGGACTTGGACCATGTAAGTCTGCTGTTTGTACATGCAGCGTTCGATAAGCACACCAAAGTACAAATCCAGTTTCATGGCCTGCATTGTTGTGTTTCTCTACACTGGGACGTAAAATTGTTTGGGAGGGAATTTAGGAAATTAGAGAAATAAGAGAGTGGGTGGGTGGTCAGAATGTTGAATGTTGATCTACAGTAGATGACATAAAGTGAGTATCACAAACATTTTGTAAATGCGGGTAATCTGTAGAAACAGGTGGAAGCCTGAGATGACTGGTACAGTGAAACGAAGGGGATATACGCTGTGGAGTATGATCCCAGAGTTAAAGATTCATCGTTACTGCTCCTGTATTTTACAGAAATGATTGACTGTTTAGAAGTACGTATGATGAAGTGATCAGTGAAAAAAGAAAGCATAATTCCCAACAAGGAGTTGTTATTCTTCTTCAAGGGGGGGGGGGGGGGTAAGGCCAAGGGAAGGAGTTCTTACTATTTCATGTAATTTTACAATAAAGCAGTTACATTAAACAAAGCTTCATTGCTGTTTGGGATAAACGTCATATCCATGGGTGAGGTTGGAGGTGAAACACAGGTGTAAGTTCATGACAGTTCATGTATTTCATGTTCTTTTCGAAACTCACACTACCGTGTATTTGTCAGGGTACATTTTGCTAGTATTCGTGGAATTTCTCATTTGCAGGATACCCGCAGTTGTTTTCCACAAGAATACTTTTATAGCTTTCTGCGAGGCGAGGTTCGAGGGCTTTCAGGACTACGGAGAGATGATGATCGCGATGCGTCGGGGTGTGCTGACCGCCGACGGTGACATCAGATGGGAGAAAATACATTTAATTGCTGGAATAAAAACGTTCAGGTAATTAACGAATGATGGGGTATGCATTTAAAATTTTGGACAAGGTAACAGGTTGGAAATCATTTTTAGAGTTGTTGACAGGAAGCTCATATTCATACCTGCAGCCACTCACTTCAAACTTCTGTCTGTCAGTTTTTAAATCTAAAGCGGGATTAATAGAGATGTTACCATCAAACACATTTTAAATGCAGCAGTTCAGAGATTCATCTTAGCCATTGGCATTCATCTGCTAAGTTCTAAGTGTGTACAAAGCACAGGAGTTTCCAATGTTCCCTCAGCTCCTACTTTGAATGAAAGTGAAGTAGGACAGACATAGTCCTCTGATGATTAGCTAAGGAACCTATGCAGTCAGGTTGGTGCGTGGGTGTGTGTGTCTGTGAGACTTGCTTCAGTAGCTCAAAGTCAATAGGGGAAAGTTGGGATGAAAGTCAAACTTGGTATATATGTCCGCCATATTGAGAAGGTGTGCCCTGTTGTTTTTGGTGGAGGTCAAAGGTCATTTGGGAACACTAGGCGCAAAACTCTCTGCTTCTGGGATACTTGCTTTGGTATGCTTTTACTCAGCAGGGGAAAGTCGGATGAAAGTCAGCTTGAAATGTAGGTCTTCCATTTGGAGAGGTTTGCCCTATTGTTTTTGTAGAGATCAAAGGTCATCTGGGACACCAGGGGCAAATTCTGAAAACATTTGTAACACAATATCTTAAGTTACAAGGCCTGGACAAAGTCTGCGCTTTGTGTGTAGATGCATCATTGTAGTGGTGCCTTCAGGGTGTTCAGAATTTTAAGATTCGAGGTCCAAATGGGCCATATGGACCCTTTTATAAAATCTTGCAAAATGCCTCTTCTCCTCCAGATTGTATGGTATTAAGTTGAAATTGTGTCGCATTACTACTGTGGTGGAGGGTCCTTCAGGTTGTGCAGTATAAATGGTCCCATATGGGCCATATGGACCATTTTATAAAATCATGCAAAGTGTTTCCTCTCTGAATATTTTTCTGTACAGTGTGAAAGGGTTTGTAAAATTAGCATTGTGGTTTGGGAACTCAGAGTGTTCAGGATTTTGGGGTCCAAGGTCCAAGCAAGCCATATGGACCCTTTTATGAAATCACTTAGAGTGCCTCTTCTCCTACAGAGTATATGGTATTCAGTTCAAATTGTTTCACATTACTACTATCGTAGAGGATCCTTCAGGTTGTTCAGTATTAATGGGTCATATGGATCATTCTTTAAAATCATGCAAAATGTTTCTTTTCTGCAGATTTTGCTTTACAATGTGAAAGAAATGTGAAATTAGTTTGGTGATAGTGGAACCCTTTGCAGTATTCAACATTTGTGGGTACAACTTCAGAATGGGCCACAGTTGCCATAAATTATTACATTGTTCAAAGCGATAGTTTTTCTAAAAATCATATATTATGATGTTGAGTGTTTTTCATATTAGTACTATGCTAGTCAGTGCTTTTGGCTGATCAGCATTCTTAGGAACAAATGAGGCTTCATACTGACATTCATAGAGCATGCTGCTGAATAGGTATTATTCAATTCTTAAAGTGGGTAATTCGTCTCACAATAACGTTAGTTTACAGTATTCCACATTTTGTTTATATATTGCAATAAGTAAGCCACCTGTGCTGTATCAGTCACCTTCTGCCTCTGGGGTCAATCAGGTCAGAGAGTGCTGGGCATCTTGCTATTTAGACATTAACTCCCTGTTTGAAAATATTGGTCAACAGAGGGGGAAGACAGGTTTCAATTGATAGTCATTAACGTTCCTCCTTGCTTCCTATAGCTATCATTCTTTTCAGCAGTTTGATAGAGGACATTGCATGCTGCCTTCTGGTTCAGATAAGTACTATGGTAGGGGAATACTGTACATTTGGCTGATCAGCATTCTGAAGGACAAAATAGGGTCCAAACTTTTTTTTTTATTTGATAAATTGTGAATTACCCTTGGTTAAGCCTTAAAGTGATTGGGTGTGTACCGAAAAACCAAAAAGATAAGATTATGTTTGATCTTAACTTTTTCTTTATTTTTAAGTGTACACGTGAGGTTGTACATGAACGGACTATCTCTTTCAATGAAGGAAAATGACAGTGACAACTTCGAAAAGCAGCGAGATTGGCATAAAAACAGTAAAAAACAGAAATCACATTTGAAAATTAACGGTTCATACGGTAACCGCCTAAATAATGAATATGCAACAGTACAGGTGTCACTAGTGTATCACAAACATACTACTCAAGTCGTCGCTCCCTGGTAGGTATCAGGAATTGTAGCATTTGGGGAAAGGAAACACTGTATTTACAAGTAACCTACGAACTGAACACAACCTTGCCCGCAGTGTCAGTGATCCTGAGTTGGTAACTGAATATTTAAGACTAGTATACTTCCCATTGGCTTGCTCAAACAAGCACACCGTTGATTTGAATGAAAACTGTCAACCACTGCATTATCGTGTTCAACACTTTTTGTCGTTATGTTAGAAGAATTTGAAATCGTATGGCGAAATTAACCAACTGAAACCTATTTATTTTCCCAGATTGTCTTAATGATGTAATCGAAAGCCTTACCAAACTTTTGGAGATAAAATTTCAATGTTTTTCCTTTTTGCCTACGCACGCAATCATTTTAAGGACTACACTTAGAATAATCTCCATGCAAGGAACCACAGAGCCCATCAGGTTCTCATTTGCTTTTAATCATTTTTTTTTTTCTTTGTCAGGACGATGAATCCAAGTCCAGTCGTAGATGTCATCAATGATTACATCGTCCTCGTCTTTGCTGCCTTTCCATCTTCGATGTCATTCCAGGACATGATGTCCTTTCCGACATTTCCTTTGTCAAAGCTCTACGTAATAATGGTAAGCGTCGCTCATTTATTTCCTTACTTCCTACCTGTAAGTCTGGTATGAGTTTCAAAACTCGCTACTAAATATGATCAATTTCGTTTGAAATGTCGACAGTGATGATACTTCTCTTTTTCATCCCTCTGTTCTTTCTTTTCCTTTTTAATTTCTCCCTGGCTTTGATTAATACTTAATAGACTGAGGATGACATCAGGTATACAATACCATGACAGATACAGTATCTTTCTCAATCAAAACTGTATGTATACTCGTGGTTTGTCAATCCCATGATAATGAGCTGTATTGTTGAACTAGGTCACCTCGAGAGAGCTAACCTAAATATGAGGTGTTAGCAAGCATGTTGAAATAATCATGCTGTTCTTTTGTCATGTCGTTCATGTATCAGCCTCATTTTATTTTTTTCTGCCGTCTGTGATCCTGCATCTGCCAAAGTCTCGTGTGAAAACCAGTCTGTGTAACCACGGTGAGGATCTCCACGAAAAATGTACAAAAAATGAATGTAAAATGTGACCCGTATGTACATGCCTGCAATAAACATTCTGTGAAAACCATGGTAAAGGGGTTGACATTTACAGGGTCACTGGACTATAAAGAACAGTGACAACAATAATCAAAGATGCGTAATCATTTTAACAATTAACATGGTTGAATATTTTTACAAAGATGTTTAGAGATGGTTGACTTCGTGGTAAATTCTGCCAGCCATTTTTTTACCTCCCCTTTTCTCGGTTTCTTTTCAAAGAGCTACGACTTGGGCCAGTCTTGGACGGATCCTGCTGACATTACTGATGACACTATTTTAAAAATTAAACCAAATCCTGTTTTATTAGTACCAGGTGAGTAAAATTGTAAAGTTGTTTCGGAATGAAACAACGTTTGCAAAGTAAGTAATTTGCAATGTTTCTAGGTCAATGCCTTAAACTAGATTTCTCTCTCATTATCAGTAAAGTTGTTAATCTTCCTGTGAAAGGTCACCATTACCCCCGTAGACACTAGTGAGGAGCACTCCCCAAAACTGTTATGTAGTCACAGCGGATGGCACCTCAGCGATTACTGTAGCAAAGTAAATTACAGCCCAACAAGATTAGTAACAGAGGAATAACAGTGCTTGAGAAAAAGGAAGTCATCATGTATTGAGGTACCAGTAAGATGTAGAGTTTGCTTGCAAAATATCGTAATTTAAGGTAGACTGAGTACATGTAATCTTTGATATGGTATTGCTACCTTCCCACAATGCCATGCTGCATCTTCGGACTCAAGGTACGAACAGGAATGGAGACATTTCAATCTCTGACAGACGTGGAAAAGATCGTTCTACACATTTTGGGACATTTTACTCTCTTTTTGTCGTTAAGTTCAAACTGATACTGAGTGATGCAAATACACGGCTGAGGTAGATAAAAGAACGTCCAAATAAAAGTACTCATTGGATCCCTAAATGAGGAACAGTGCTAGTTATGTCATGTTGATATAAATTACTGATAGGATATTACCATTGCATGTGTGTTGCCCTTAGGGATGTGGGAGGGGGCAACAATCCATTATAAGGTATCTTTTGTAAAGACATCAAATGGATGCATGTTATTCACAAAACTAATTTTGCCTGTTGCTGTGTTAGACTGACTTTTTCTTGAGGCAATCATCATCCACAGTTAGACGTATCACATTGTGTAACCTAACTTAATCTTGTACAGTCTTAGTGTACCATAAGGTAGCAACTGTTGATCCCCCTCCATTTTGTCCTGTGGATCACTACAGGCCTATGCAGAGGTCAGCTGCCCCGTCCCAACTGTTGTCTGCCCCCCCAGAGAGCACACCACCATGATGTTTAAGGTTAAACTCACATTGCTTAACACATATTTCACTAACAGTATTGCCTACTAAAGCTTTTGAAAGTATTGTAGTCTCTAAATTTGCAAAGAAAATTTGAAACCATGTAACCGCACCCAGAAAAACAAGCTATGTAGATGACATAGAGGGCAGTCTTTGCTAATGTAAGATCATCAGTCTCCACTTGAGAAATAGTTTTGAGATCAAATAAGTTGCCTACATGGTCTCACTGTTACTGTATACTGTATAGTGTGTGCTTCTAAGTATAGTGTTACTCCTCTGCCTCTTTTTTTTTGGGGGGGCTGGGGGTTGCTTTGTGGGGATGCAGTTGTGTATTCATGGTTAGCCCAGGTAACTGACCAACATTCCCCCCTCCCCTTCCCTTGTTTTTCAAAATCACTACATGCTCCCTTCTTAAAGCTGGCAACAACAAAGTTCAAATCAATCTGGAATGCTATCTGTATATCTGTTATGTTTTAAATAATTACTGAATAAATACTGTACTCTAAGTAACTTGTATTAAGTCCGATTCGAAAGCACTCATTACATCACGTCATGTCTCTTTTATCCGTTCCACGTCGTACATAATTTGGAAACGTCTATGAAACACCAATGTTAACGATAGGTCTTACGTTTTCATGGGCTACCCTGGTAAATTACCTGATTCCAATTAAAGGAATTGACAAATAGACTCTGGTAACTGCATTTAATTTGATCTGTTTTTATCATTTTATTGCCTTCCCCCATGTCGATGTTGCAGCCGTTTTCAAGGCTGTGTCATAATCGTCACCTTTACCAAGAAGTCTGCTGTATGTATCTGTCTGAATGTGTTGTTAATGTAGTTACAGAAATTTACAGCGTACGATGTGCATATTCCTCAGTACTGCAGGTATATTGCAATCTCTATTGTGCCTTCCAGTCTTCAGTATTTTTTCACTGTGATATGCTAAACTGGCAACTTGCATTGGCATTTTGTTGAAACCTTTTTCTGTTCTAAAATATTGCTAAGAGAAATGCATATTTCACACATATGCATTGCGTTTCCATGTCACATAAAAATGTCACATTACTACGGATCATACACAGCTGTGTGATGTTTTTGATTACAAAGTGACATGTTTTTGACAAAGAAATACAAACATAGTACCAAGGTCAAATACTATGCCAGTAAACAGGTCCCATGTTTGAGTTGTCTTTCTGCTAAAGCTATCAACGCAGATGATAATATTAAGTAAGACGTGTCCTTGAGCCATTATACATTGGTGTGTTAATGTTGTGTTACAAATTTTGGCACATGAATAACAATGTTTTATGAGCTTCAATGTAAAGGGGAAATCTGTCGTACTGAATCTAAAAATGTTGAGTTGGTGAATGTTGATGTCATCATAATCACATATCCAAATTGCTTTACCTCCTGTCTTCACCATACTGCAGACAAATCCCACAAATCTTCAGCGCGTGGTACCTCTGAACATGTCAGGAGACCGAATTTAACGTGTCATGTCGTTTTCATATATGTATCTGTTCTTTGTAGGTCCTGGTCATTCCATTCAAATGAAGTGTGGTAGAATTATTGTGCCTATAAATTACTACACACGCGATAAAAATAGCGGTAAGTTGGAAGTTTATCTCCTTCAAACTTGTGATTTTTTTCTTTGTCATGTCAGCTCTAACTTTTGCATTTTCTTGCGCCTACAGCATAACCCAGAGGATTTGGTTTAGTGATCAGTTTAGCATTTTGCTAGTAGGTTGGATTGGCATAGCCCTAAATTACATTTGCTTAGTAGAAAATTTGTCCTGGGAGACTTGGAGCATTCCTCTAGACGTCTCTGGAAAAAAACTCTATGACGAACCATTTGATTTCTTAGATACCTGCAATAGTCATCCATATAACAAATCTCTTTTAAATATCATGGGGGTATGCTCATGATTTTAGTGTAGCAAATGTATAAAGGTATTTACTTTGAAAGTGATACTTACAGTAATAGACACATCACTTACCTGACTCCACTCAGCTACTGTACTTCCACTCAAACTATGCCAGTGGTGCAGTTCCACACCATTGCTTTTCGTCACCAGCCCTTGTGGTGTCCTTTTAGTATTATATGTTTTTTTTTCTCATTTCATTTTTATTTTCTTTTGACCATTATCATAAGGTAAACGTAACAAGATATGATAAACAGAGCACATATTGGGTTGGATTGAGAACTTTGGTATTTTCGGTTAATGTTTGATTTTCAATACCTGTCAGTATCATTGTCATTGACTGCTAATGTATGATGGACAGAGAAGATAACCTGTAGTGATGTATGTGAAATTCATATTCCATGTAGGACATATTTAGACTTTTGGTGGTCCTTTTTCATGTATCAGGATATCTGTGTGTATGTCTGTTTTAATATTGAAACATGTCCTGTTGTTTGGAAGATGTTTGAAAATCCTCCAGATGAAACTCTGATCATTTTAATGAAGAAAACATTTTTGCCTAATGTTTGCCAATATTTTAACTTGTTTCTTTCTGAGTCATTTTAAGTTTTCTTCTTTTTTTTGACAGAATTTCTGAAACAAATGTGTGAAAATTGTTCAAATATAAACAGAATTATATACAGTGATAATGGAGGTATAGACTGGAGCGTTGGTGAAACCGCAATGTTTACTAAAGATGCTTACGGTGTTCCAATATATTTAAATGAAGTGCAAGTAAGTCTTTGTATTTCTATCTGACATTAGACTAAATGCCTGAATTCTGACAAGGAATACAGTCACAGAACAAAATGCACTATGAAAAATTTTAACAAGAATCCTGATGTTTTCATGCTGATATGACACTTTTGACAGGAATCCTGGTGTCTTCATGCTTACGTGACACTGTTGACAGGAATCCTGGTGTCTTTTTTCTCATGTGACACTGTTGACAGAAATCCTGGTGTCTTGATGCTTATATGACACTGTTGGCAGGAATCTTGGTGTCTTCATGTTTATGTGACACTGCTGAAAGGAATCCTTGGGTCTTCATTCTCATGTGAAGCTGTCAAC
The DNA here is from genome assembly GCA_021234535.1 of Stichopus chloronotus. Classification (NCBI taxonomy): domain Eukaryota; kingdom Metazoa; phylum Echinodermata; class Holothuroidea; order Aspidochirotida; family Stichopodidae; genus Stichopus; species Stichopus chloronotus. Next base: position 4,528,250 of record CM037850.1, read on the forward strand.
ATGAATCCTGGTGCCCTAATGCTGATGTGACACTGTTGACAGGAATCCTGGTGTCTTGATGCTGATGTGACACTGTTGACAGGAATCCTGGTACCTTTATGTCGATGTGACACTGTTAACAGGAATCCTGTTGTCTTCATTCTCATGTGAAGCTGTCAACAGAAGTCCTGGTGTCTTGATGCTGATGTGACACTGTTGACCGGAAAACTGGTGTCTTCATGCTTATGTGACACTGTTGACAGGAATCCTGGTGTCTTCATGCTTATGTGACACTTTTGATAGGAATCCTGGTATCTTGATGCTGATGTGACATTTGACAGGAATCCTGGTGTCTTGATGCTGATGTGACACTGTTGACAGGAATCCATGGGTCTTCATGTTCTCGAGTAGTTGTTAAACGTGATATTTTGAGTTATGTCACTGACCTATATTGGACTGTCTTCCATCTCCTTAAGTCACGTTGCCACATTCTTAGATATTGTTGACCCTGGTTTATTTGTGACTTTAATGACCCAACTTGAATACCAGCCGATTCTTCTGCAACATTTATTGAAAGTTACTGTCTGCAATAATGTTATTCTGTTTAATTAATAATCCAGTATTTTCTTGTGAACACAAAGTGATTGTTTACTTATCATATATAGTATGCCGTACTGTACTTCAAAGTTATGTCTCGAAAGGGAATACATCAAGGCTGTGACATGAGTTGGAAGCAGCTCAGTGCAAAAGCAGATGAAGTTAACTCCTTCAACTTGTTGTCATCAGTCAGATTTTTTTTAACCATTGTCAAGGTGCTGTCGTTAAATAGTCCAATAGATACGAAAAGTGGTGGACATCTCAGTTTGTGGAATCATTCACCATTGAGGGTAAAAAAATTAAAAGAAAAAAATGTTCAAATGGTAACGTCACCACAGATCTCTTTGAATTAGCCCAAACTCTATCAATATACATTCTTATGTGCGTTGCTTGTTCTATTAGGCACTCCAAAAAATATAATTATTATGCTCTGGAACCAATAGGTATGTTTTAAATGAAACTTGGGAGTTGTGTAAGTTAAATAATCGATTACAAAACTTTGTTGGTCAATGTGTCCTTTACAAATACATCACAGGAATAAAGAAATCACTCGAAACTGAGGGGTTGCTTTAAATTGCACAAATAAGCATTTCTCTTACATGGAAAGGAAGCAATCATCAACATAGGAGACTTAATAAATATCTGCTTTTTCTATTTTCTGTAAAAACCAAAACTTCTGTCTACAGTCTACCTCTTTCTTCTGCTGACTTGAGTTACTTTTGTATCCTGAGAAGAACTGTAGCTGCATAGGAGATTAATGAGATTAGTCATGTTTATGTGACATACAAACTTCCTGCAATCAAAGAGGAATGTCCTTCAGTCGAATATTCTTACACATGAAACAGATCTAATAGATACTAGCATTGTTCAGCATATATTATATTTCTTTGCTGTTACAAGTCATCGTGAATATCCTTTACTTTGGGGAATCCTAAGTGGTCATGTTTGTTTTAATATCACGATTGTTTTTGTTTTTAGGATGGGAACCAAAACGTAAATAAAAAACGTAAATAAAGTGTAAACAAACGTAAATAATCCAGAGAAAGCTATGAATTGGAAAAAGTTCTCATAAGAGTGCTTTCGCACATGCAGAGCTTTCAGAATACTGCAGTTGGCCTCTCCTTGCAATTATATCCCTCATTAGATTTACACTACCACATTGACTGTGAGAAAGGATAATTTACATTTTGTCCAAAATGCATCGTGCATGAAAACTGGAGGAATTTAATTATCTTTTCAGATTTATACATGCTACTTTATCAATCTTTCTATTAACTGTTGATAATTTCTGTTCGTCTTCTTTTTTTTTTTTGTCATTTTACCTTGCAGGCTGTTGAAGTAGAAGATAACGCCATATGTCTCAACACGAGGACGTTACAAGCAGACCAGCCGAGAGCGATATCCGTCAGTCTAGATGGAGGGAAAACTCTCTCGCATAGCTTCCTGGCAAAAGAACTAGTAGAACCCGGCTATAAGATCGACGGTAAACCGGTCCCGGGAGCCGGATGCGCGGTAAGAAACGTCATACTTTCTCCTGTCGAGAGTTTTAAACATGACGGTGGATGCTGCTCATCCTTCGCCTCGATTCACCGGTAGTCTTCTTACCAGTGATCTTTCTACAGTTTTCAAATTGATTTGCATTGCTTACTTTCAGACCATCGATCGTTTTGCAGGGTAAGGCTCGTGCAGACCAGTTAAGGATGATCTTGTGTATCGGTGGTCACATGCTATCGTAATTTGTCAACCTACAGGTTCTTCCTCACCCTTCTACACATGTACACTGTCTGCATGTTTGTTAGGATTTTATTTGGTAATTTTTAGCTCATACCAGCATGCTGGTGTGAGCTTTTGTTATCACGCAGCGTCTATCTATCTGTCTGTCTGTCTGCCTGTCTGTCTGTCTGTCTATCTATCTATCTATATATATATCTATCTCTCTACCTATCTATCTATCTATCTACCTGTCTGTCTGTCTGTCTATCTATCTATCTATTTATCTATCTATATCTATCTGTTCACAATTGTTTAAAATGCTTCTCCTCCCCCATGCTTTCATGGATTTTTTTGAAATTCGAACATAATGTTTCCTAGGTGGTGGGCTATTTCAGGTCTTCAGGAATTTTTCGTCCAAGGTCCCATGTGGGCCCTTTGGCCCATTTTATGAAATTCTACAAAATGCTTCTCCTCCTACAGATACTCTTGTACAGTGTTGATGGTTTGTCATAATAATACTCTGTTAGTGGTACCTTTGGGGTGTTCAGGAATTTTTGGTCCAAGGTCCCATGTGGGCCCAGTGACCCATTATGTGAAATTCTGTTTGAAATGTTGCTTCTCACACATGCATCCATGGATTTATATTTAACTTGGACACAGTAATCCCTGGGTGGTGCTTCATCTGGGGTGTACAAAAAAGTTTCAGTTTTAGGTCCCATGTGGACCCTATGGTCCATTTTATGAAATTCTACAAAATTCTCCTTCTCCTACAGATTATATTGTACAATGTTGATGGTTTGTCACAATGATGCCCAGTTATTGGTCCCTTCAGGGTGTTCAGGAATTGGTAGTCCAAGACCCCCATGTGGGCCCAATGGCCCATTTTATGGAATTCTGCAAATTACCTCTTTTTCTACTGTTAAAGTGCCCCTTTAAACTGTCATACACATCTCAAGTATCGCTATCATGCATGAATGATAATTGAGTAATTGGACAGCGTCAGTTGCTATGCTAACTGAAACTCTGTATTGCCCTCAGGTATGTTGACCAGTATTTGGACTTGAAGGGGCACCTTGAATTGTTTCATGAACTTCAATTAGTCTAAAAGATCAACCTTCTGCAATTTTGTTGCTCTAGTTTATGAAATTCTGAAAAATTGTGCAGTCCTACAGATTTTCTTGTACAGTGTTGATGAACTGGTATAGTGATACTCAGTGGTATTTAATTCATAACGCACACCATCATATTGAAGAGTAACTGATAATTTCATTCTTGCACATCAGCATTTCGAATGTCATTTCGGAATAAATTTGAGGGGGGTCATTCTTCCAAGGAAAGGAATTACCAAGCCTCATGGCTTTCCGATTTCCTATTTTGATGATGTCAATGTCTGGATACCAAGCCCTCCGTCATCGTCCTTTTCTCGTTACTCCTCTCACAGGCCAGTGTAATAGGCTTTAAGGCACCGTCAAAACCATTCGGGAGACAGAGTAACACCCGCTGGGTGTTGTTTTCCAACCCAGCTGACCGAGCTACAAGGAGGCACCTATCTATACGTCTCAGCATAGACGGGTGCAGGACGTGGTCTTTACCCTGGGGGATATACCGGCACAAAGCGGCGTATTCCGACCTCGCGTATTTCGAGGGGTTCGTCAATGGCAAAAAGCAGCCGATGGTCGCTATCCTGTTTGAGGGAGGCTTTGAACGTGTTCAAGAGGGTCTGAGATTCAAGGTGTTCAATCTAGAGGCAGTGCTTTCAGGAATTAAGTCACAATACGAAATGAGTAGGTAACACATGACTTGAGTCGGCCAGTAGGTGGCAGACCACCTTTGAAAACATTTTCGTTCCTGTACTGAAAAGGAAGCAAAAGTAAACTATGTACTATTTGCTTCCAATTTCCTATTTCCAGATACTTTTTACCATTGTTTTAAATTTTAATGTAGATATAAGCATTTCTTTCTTATTTTCAAATCTTCACTTTCTGATATCATCATCTGGTACATGCCCTCGCCACCTCTGGATGATGTCCCACTCAAATTCTGTTTTTGTCTCGGGAATCTTGATTTTCATGCAGGAGCAATGTCATTGACATGATGTGAATCGAGTGGTTGTTTTGCTTAAAAACGTTGATGTGATAATTTGGAATGTTGTTGTCCTTGTTGTAAAAGAAGGACATGTTAAGCATTCATTTTGATGGTTGACTAGAGGAGAGGGGGCAGGGAAGCAGTGGATGGGTGACCTTTCGTCCGTGCAAACCTTAACAAAGCCGTAGGTGGCCAGACACTCTCTGCATGCCGCACTTGTCGTGCAACCAAACTTGTTGTGCAACCGCACTTTAAAGTTACCCAGTTCAAGGTTTGTTCATTTGTGAAAAGTTGTAGATGAACGTCAAGCCCTATCGTGTACACGATCATACATTTGTCTGAAACGTCATCATACATCAGTATGACTATGTTCATCGCCGAGTGTACGAGCATGTAGACAGGCTCCCCAACGAAGCTCCAACGGGTATGATGGTGTTGAAAGTGCTGGCTGCATGTTTTATCCTGCCAACAAACGTTCAAAACAGTCGTAGGCGTTTCCACCTATACTTATTATTCATTCGTTACCGATGGTCCTGGGAAGAGAAATCGTCGCACGATCTGACTTGTTTAGTGATTTCTGGCATATGTGGCAAAATCATTTCCTTAGTGCACCTCCAAGCGTGAGAGACATAAACGTTGCGCACACAGGTACACTGTGCTATACGCTCTAAACGGGAAACTGTAAACAATTCCATGCATTTGCCCGAAGATGATTGTGGACCGCTGTATGATTGTGTATACGGGACTGAGGATGAAATGATGTAGTCTGATATAAGTCATTTACTGTCCTGCTATTGTTTCAAGTACTACAGACATTGTATGGGGTTTCCATTTTCTTTTTTCAAGTGCCATTGAATGTATTTGCAAGTCACATAGGATACCCCACTTTCAGTACTCCAGTACTGTATGTAATCATACAAGCGTTCATCCGTTTGCCTTCGAACTCATGCCTGTCTTGCTCTTACTTTTAAATTTGAGGACAAGGTACTTGTGCTCGAAGCTGTGGATGCAAACTGGTACTCAAGACCCTGTAGTGGTACTTGTACTTTTCCTAGCCATTCAAGCATGTCAGATACCAATCTTGACGTCATTTGTCACGTTTTGGCCCCAATGACTGATGTATATCTTTCCTAATGCTGTCATGTGTTTTTTTAATAGTTTTACCTGTCAACTGGAGCTTTCACGTCCTCTGAAACTTCCTTGACTCACTTGAAGAAGCTAAAAAGTGCTGGATATGAGGCCGTAGTTTCTAAAACAAACTAGTTGCATTGGCAGAAGTAAATCATAAAATACCGTAACAGTAGTTCTTATTATAACTATGATGGTGAAGAAACATATCGGTCGTTCCAAATACTGCTTGCAGAGGTCTGTAATATGTATCAGCAATAAAAGAATTACTAACAGTTTTCAGAGGAAACAAAAGACAGACATATGTGTCTATAGTATCAATATTATCATTAATTTCAAAGGCAACTACTGATAGTACCAACTACTGATAGTACCAGAGGTATTTCATATCAACAATTCCAAACAGATCTACTTGTACTTGTAATATATGAAATGTGTATCAGCAATCAAAAAAAAACTGACAGTAGTTGCAGGGGTCAAACAGCCACTACTCACAAGATTCAACCGAAACATGGACAAACATGGACAAAGCAAAGTTTGAACTTTGTACTCAAGGATTTTTGCTGGGATGTGATGAAGAGTGACATTTTTGTCGAAAATCGTAGCTGCTGATTCTTTCTTGAAGGGTAAATATTGTCAGAGTGAATGCACAAGCTTGTCAATGTATTTGATCCTTGGAAAAATCCAGCAATGTTCAAATAGGCTTTTTGGTAATGGTAACCAAATTTATGGGTAGGTTAAGGTTTTTTTTTTTTATCTGACTGGTAATTTAATGAATAATGCTAGAGTTTATAGAAGTTAAACTCTTTTGTCATTTTCCTTCCAGAGAACAATGTTATTATGAAATTTGTGTGGAATATCTGCACAAAAGAACTTCAGCTGGTCTCTTGTAAGACATAAATTGAAACAGATCAGATTGAGTCGCAATGGTAGTGTCATTCAAATGACGTTATCTCCAAATCCTTTAATTGGATGAACTCGTTCTCCCAAATATCCAACACCTTGTGTCGGTTCGATGGAAGTCTTCGTAGGCTTTTAGCTCTACTTGACCAGTACTTTGCAATGACTGATGCCAGATTTGAAATGAAAAAAAAAATATATTATCAGCTTCTTATCTCTTCCTTGAAGGAAGCAATCGTAACACCAGGAAGTAAACTTCGGAATGGTCCCAAGGCTCTTTTCGTAATGTTTGTCATATGAATCACCCCTCGATGAGGAAGTGACGTTACGTCACCGCTTTGTTTTGAGAGAGTCCGTGTCGGATTCGTTCCGTGTAAATTAATGGGTAGCCTATCATTCCCATGAAAAAGCAGCTTGGAATCTATCGACAATGAAATATGGGAATCCATCCGTGATTGGATGATTCGAATGAAATTTGTACGTTATTAAACTTCACTGATTTGAGTAATCAATTAGAATCAATTTTCTTCATATATTTGTAACTAATCTTTTCCCAATGCTAGCGATAATGCCTGCGCATGAAAGAGATGATACTAAGACTCTGAAATTTTGCTGTAGTTTGAATATTTGCAAGAGTAAAGAGTTAGAGTAGCCTTTGAATCTGAAATTGGGCAAAATTTTAAATAAATTCTTAAATGTCGGATTCTTATATTCTCATTTCGGATGAAAAGTGAAGAGCCATAAGTCAACATTATTGCGAGCGGTATCGATCACAGAATCTTACCTTTTTCCTACCTTTCCTTTCCTACCTTTTTTTTTTGGACCAACCGCTAGTATGCAGAGGGCTCCCACCCAACGGTTCCGTGTCTTGAACGGCACCTGAACTGCCTTATCCGTCTAATAAAATAATTGTGTCATAATCAGTCTAAAATTGTGTGTGTTTCCACGCTATGTATGGCGAGCGCTGTTTGTTTATCTCACTTCCATCCCACAATTCCTTGCGTGAATTGAGATTGCAAAAACGCTCATTGGCGTAATGTATCATCTGAATTATATTCTTATGAGGAATGAAAATGTGGACGAGATCAGTTTTTTTTTTGTGTGTGAAATATTGTGTGTAAATCGCGAAGTCTGTTTAAAAAAATGAATGAAATCGATCTTGCTTTGATTTGTTAAAAACTTACCAACAGTTGGACTTTTCTAGTGAGTTCTTTTTTTTTATTTCTGATTCGATGCTGCATACGTGAATCGATAAAACAAATAAGTGATTGAACAGGGACTTGTTGGTGGGTCCATCGACTGTCGGTCGTGGTCGCTAGTGCAATTTGAATCACATTGTAACATTAGTTTCAATACCTGTGTGTGTGTGCCTGTTTCAATAACTGCCGTAAATATGGCACGTGTGAGCATTGTGCCGTGTTCGAAAGAGTATGCTTGTTCTGGGGGCAGTGGGGGCTGACTTGCTGTCTCATGCAGCAGTGTGTCCCAGGCCTTTACAGTCCTTTTCCTTAAAGAGGTAACTATTCATGCCTTTTTTTTTCGAGCCAATCACCAAACGTGAAGAAAGACCCATCAATACAGAGACCTTGGATCTTGGGTGAGCTAATTCTGTAATTGTTCTCAGGTGTTACCATGTGTGCAAGTTGAAAATCTTTACATACCAACACCTGCTTGGAAGGTCAGCGGGCATCCTGTTCTGCTGAGGGAAGTTAGCTCTCGGTCAAATTACCGTACACCATCCCTATGATACATGGAAAATATTGAAATATAATAATCTATAGCTGTTATTAAAGCCAGTGATTGGAATACAGATTTATTTCCTTTGTTAATTGGATTTTGAGAGTATAATTGCCGGGTGAGGGGAGTATAATTGCCGGGGGGGGGGGGAATTGTGCTTTAAGTTTTGTGTTCTGTCAATGTCTGACCACATGCTTGGTCATTCACTGATGCGAGTCCTTTTGTTTGGGATGCGCCAAAACTACTGGTACAGTGACATCGAGAACGGGTGACTCCTCCTCATGGGACTTTTTGTCTATAACTGCATGACTCTAGTTGCGACCTGTTCGTGCAACAAAAGTGTTTAGTTGTGGAGTTAATTTTCTTCTGAAAATTTTATCTTTCTAGGTATAATATTCGATAAAGAAGTGAAGCATTTTCTTTTTCCGCATACCTTTGGGTCCCTCCCCCGGCCTCCCTCAGGATCCGTCAGTACGCGCGTGGGGTATCGTTTTGTCGGTGTTTACCCTTGAAATTTGGTTTCATATTTTCAGCTACGTTCTTCTTACGACTACTTAAGAAAATGAGTTCTGAGATTTATTCAATCAGTACTATAATTTACGATGATCTCGCGTTGTCTTCTGAGTTCAATATTACGCATTACGTAATGTTTAGAATGTGTAACCCTGTGCCCCGAGGGCTCACGTATTGTGTATAATTTTTTCTGTTATTTTGTGGCTTGAAAATTACGATACCGTTTCTGTTGTCACTAGTGAGGTCTTCTTATTTATGCTCTTTATATTCGCCACCGTGCAGCTCCCTTTTCAATTTGTCAGTCCATCTGTCAATGTAATCCTTATATTAATTTGCTACTCCTTTTTAGCTGTCCGATTTATTGTTTAAGCAGCAGCAAGTTCTTTTTTCTCTTGGTTTTTAGGTATTTCACAATACTGTGACTTCAGACTTGACAATTTATTCTCGGCCATTTTGTGTCACCGCCGTGTGAATTGGCGCTGGCGTTCGTCTCTTCAAATGAGACATGTTCACTTCTCACTTTTATTTTGCGACTATTGCATTTTGAAAATACAATAGCAGCAAAAGTAAAAGTACGAATTTGTCTTCGTCAGATACTGACTTCAGAGCACTGTTATAGTACTGTGTATTCGTTTGGAAAGAGATGTGGATTTTTACACAGTGACGTGTTTGTATGAAGACGGACTTTTGTCGTAATAAAATTGTTTAATTTATGTGTGGGATCCACAGTTATTTATAATGTGAGCACCCGGAAGGCTAAATGTTAGACTTTCTATTGTTATATTGTTATTTCTTTATTCAGATTCGTTTTTATTTGTTAGTTTTTTTTTCTGTCTTATTGAACCAGATTACAACATGTTTTATATATCAACCACAGTCTTGATTATATTATTGATATTTAGCTTTTAGGGAATGCCATCGCGTCTGGCTCAGCAAAATTTAAGCCTGCCCAACTGTTTTCAGTGGGTGTTATTTTATTTGTGTAAACAGTGCGTGGTGATGTGCTTTGAAGTGAAGTTACCGTTCTTGGGGATGAATGTGCAGGTAAACTGTGTATTCATTGGTAGATATACAGGAAAGTTCATAGGCGTAAAATCATCTTGTTTGGTGAGGGAACCAATACTATAGTAGGACTTATTCAATAGAGGTTTGGTGTGTATGGATTTCGATTTGGGGCCATACCTAGCCTCATGACATTAATATGACTGATTGTATGGTATATAAAAATAACAATCCTAAGCCCCCCCCCCCCCTTGACGCTTCCTTGCTCATTGTCAGCGTGTTTGTCCTCCCCCCCCCCCCCCCGAGATTTACCCCTTCTTGCATACCCACCCATTCAGAAAGGTAATCAGGCTATCGTATCGTTTTCGTTTATGTGGACAGTTATCATCTTGTTTACAAATTGGGAAAAAGTCCGCTCTCATTCTACCCAAATTGCAGTCGCACTTCCACTGTGTATGTTCCCCCCCCCCCTTTTTTTTCTGTACCCCTTTCTCCTTTTTTCTCTGTATTTTTTTTTTACTAACGTGATTATCCAACATACTTACCTGTTGTTTCTAAAACAGACTCATTTAAAGATATTCAAAGCTGTTTGCACTCGAGTCGATCAAATCATACAAGAAGTGGCAAAAAACCCGCCTGAAAGAGACCGTCACAATCGTCTAGTTATTACGTAACGAAGACGTCATAATTTAAGTCGATACTACGGCAGGTCTGTTGGACAGCTGCTTGATGCAAGATGAAAGCTTACAAATTAGCTCAGGCGTGAGACTTCCCTGACAATCCTAGATTACAACAGAAGTAGAACAGAGACCGCCGCCCTTAAACTAACATACATATAGCTCAGTCAGTAGTTTGTGTTTAGTGTGTCGAGTCAGCGGTGGGCAAAACACACTGTAGGCGGTTACGCCATGTATCACAGTTGTTCAAGTGCAGGCGGCCTCGAAGCTCCAGAATAGCCTATAACACACTTATCATTTCGAAAATGGAATTGTTTAAGAATTGTGGACGCAGCGGATTGAAGGCACTCGTGTATAGTACACAACCCTCGAAGAAAACAAGGAAATGTCATTTGTGTTGCTACAGTGAGAAAATCCGCTACAGAAATTGAAACACTCAGCCGACATGTCTTTTGCTGAACAGCTGTGGACGGAGCGAGCTGACAGCCCCTCGGGATTTCGTTGGAGGAAAGACGGGGTTGCAGTAAAATTTTCAAACCAATTAACGATTGAGTGTAACACAGTGGTTTCTCGAAGTGGTCCCGCTTACAGAGCCACTGGTGGAAGGACGTTGAGGAACTTATGATGACGTTACAGAGTTAACAGGGATGGGGAAGGGGACGTTTTCACCCGATTTGGGGGTCCTTGGCGATTATGACCCACAACGGTTGCACTTATCAAATACAAATTGTAGTTTAGTAATTCTTCCCCATGGCTAGCCCCACTTACCTCCTTCCCGCCCTTTCCCTCGCACATAAATTGTGGTACGCAATGTGTCTAAAAGTAATATTAAAAGTTTAATAACTCCACCCTTAGGTTCAATTTTTCAACGTTTTTTTTTTTTTCTTGGGGGTGTAGTTAATTGCAGGTGTTTGTCGGTCAGGCAAACAGAAAAAGTTAACAGAAGAAAATTTGAGTGTCCGAGTATGAATAGTAAAGTGGGACGGTCGCAAGAGGGGGGGGGGGGGGGGTGCGTGACCGGGGCATTTCAAGATGCTTAGAGGGGGCGGTAGTTTAAAAGAGGTTGAGAACCACTGGTCTAACTAATTTGTCAGTACTCGTATTTCCGTTCTTGTTGACTTACGGTCCTGTTGACATTCCACCAAAGTCCATTAGAACCTCTTTGGGTCGTCATTCTGTTCCAGCCGTGACTGATGTTGTCTGTTTTAGTGCCTTCCAATTTCAAACTGTGGTAGGGCCTAATCTGAACCGGTAAGACGGTCTGTCATTGTTACTGTATAAGGTAGCACATCTCCAATATATACTAGCTGTGAATCACGACCCAGGCTGTGTCAGTCGCTTCATAGGATCTCTAGGCTCTTTCACTTAGGATACCTACATTTAAATCGCTCTTAGTTTACGCAGGGAGCTGCCACTCTTAGAGTGGCAGCTCCCTGGTTTACGTGCATGCGTTGACAACGGGGGATTTTTTTTTTTTTTTTTTTTTGGCCAAATAAAATGTTTTTCGTAAGAGCTTGTCGAAATTTGATATTGTTTGGATACCGATCGCTAGCTTTCAAAAGTTAATATGACATGACAATATACGGTAGGTTACTGCTTGTAGGTGTGATCGAGTCACAGGAATATGTATCGCCAATCTATTCCTACGGTTTAGGTCTACCTCGAAATCTTCAAAGTTGTTGGTTGCCAGGACACACAGGGGGTAGCTTCATTCTAATATAATCCATGATCTTGCCTTGTAGTGCATCAACTGTTAACTAAAATTCTTACGGTTTAGTGTGTGGTCACTATCGGGGGCGTGTGGTGGTCGCGTCTGGACCTGACGTCAGTACGGTTTTGACGGTTTTGTAAGGTTCCTGCATGAATTCGACCTCAGGATGAATGCCGGTGAACTTTATAGCTTTATGAAATTACCGGCAACCATTAGTGACACAGAAAATAAGAAATACCAGGCATCACTCTTTGGGATTATTGATCATAGCACATAGCCCATATTATGGAAATATGAATTTTAGTGAAACTTTCCAACCATACGTGTGACGTGTCTCATTCAAACACATTGAAAGACTGCACGAGAGAAAACAAAATGGCATTTTTATGCGAAGATTTTAATCTTTTTAAATATTGCTATAAAGCGTGATATACATGTAAATCATACCAATTAACCGAATGCAATGTGGTTAGGCGGCCTTCCTGTCGTTTCTTTTAATAGTTTAAACGTTATATTGTTCATTGGAAGTACAGTAGAAGTAAGCTCTCAAATAGCGGAAAATGTGAAAAAATGAACGTAAGACACACACAAAAAAAAAACTAGTCGAATTATTTCATAAATTCTTAGATTTGTTCGGTACGTTAGATTCCAAAGACCGGTTAGGCGCAAACACAATCTAAATTCCAAAGCGTGAAATTAGAGATGAATCCAAATTCTGACTGAATATTCACTCAAAAAGAGTGAGAGTGACTCTTTTCGATCGAAATCTTTCACATTAAAGTTAGATTGGTACCTTATTTCATTCTTAGAGAGTGATTAATCTCCCTTTAGCGTTTTAGAGAGTACTGACGTGGGATCGTGCCCTATTGGTCACTGTACAACGGAGCACGGCGTTCAATGTCAAAGGTGCATTTTGCAGGCATTGTTAAAAAATGCGACGTCATTTATTCACTTATGCAAGTGACCAATACGAAAATCGTGTTCAAGGGGCTTTTTTTTTTTTGGTTGCCCTACACGTTTTATGACTTAATGTGCGAACACTTTTCGTAATTCCATAAAAGAAAAGAAAGTTGCGGTTGTCGAGACTAGGTCTCCTGAGTCGAGATACGTATACTAGTCTAGTTGAATCCGGTGTTCCCCGTTGTCCACCACTTATACCATGTCTCCCGAATATTTGATTAGTTTAACGTTTGAATCAATTTGGTGATATAGTCATGTTGCGTACGTATGAATGCAAATGAAAGGCGGATTAAATGATCCCCAGAGTTTAAACTGAATTCATTTTCTGAGCTCCGAATGGAACCGTATACATTCAGCAAATAGTTATACGTAACCAAAAGGAAAGCGTCTGCATAGTCGGTGTGATATGATGGTCTTATTGCATACACATTTGAAGCCGAAAGAGACCGTTTTACAAGATCAAATTTATCTGCGGATTACAGAACAACTGTCAATATAGGTGAAAAGGACTGACTTTTTGCTTACCTTTTCCAATAATCAATTAGAATACAGCCCCCCCCCCCCCCTCAGGCTGCTACCACGTAATGGTTATCATTCTACACTGTAACTACGAAAAGTCATAACAAAAATTAAAATTACTCAATTTCGTTGCGTGATTCGTCTTTAAAGATATGTACTTAGCCTGGTTACTATGGAAATAAAAGTTTTAAATTAATTTTTTTTTTTTACAAAAGTTGTAAGTATTGCTCACTGTATAAACCAATATGAATATAGCATCTTAATAGGTATGTTTAGTGGTCACAAATTACATTAAACTTAAGTAAGTTATGTATACGAAAACAAAAAAAGAACGATACAAATAGATACCTTCTTTGCTGAAGTAAATTCGAATCAAACTTGACGAAGTGAATTTTCGTTCCCGCCTTAAAATTATTCTTCTCATAAAATAATCTCACCTTAGCACGAACTTCACCCGATTAGAATAGAACTCAAGGTTCCTTTAAATTTGAGGACAGTGCCTCGTTAATAATCTTAGAGTCTAATTTACAGGTGTACTGTAATCAGGAATTATCATTAGCTATTATTAGATATTAGTCATTAGATATAAACATGTATTGTATTTAAAACTTCTAACATGATAACAACCGACGAAGCATGCGTTTCCTCTTTGTTGTCTTGCGACTTGTTTTTTTTTTTTTTTTTTTATTCATCTCTTTTAATTAACGCATCAAACTCGGGCATTTCACGTTTTGGTTTGTGTTTTTCTATGCTTTGTTATACCATTGTGTAGAAACAGTGCAGAGTTTGCGTTGGCACATTCGGACAAATTTTCATTTTTTCTCCTATTTTTTTTTTTTTCGACAGGAAGAGAACACCAGGAAATTAAATGAACATACAACCTAGCGGTATTTCCAAATTTTGCCTATTTGTGTTAACGTTACTATGGTTTCAGGTGGAAATTACTACCACACCGTTTCCTTTTTTTCACATGTTCCTCTTGCCCTTGGAGCATTAATACAGTTATCCTGTACTTAAAAGAAGCTTGAACTGTGACGTAGGTACGACCGGTCGTTGATTATAAATATTTACAATGTGTATGCAGAAATTTCCTTAGCTCCACGAAGTATAAAACAAACAAAGGCGTATACACGGGTTATATTATCAATTGATATCCATACATCCCTGTTGCTAATCTGTGTGCAGACTTATGAAATTTATATATGGGAAAAATTTCGTTAGCCTATGACTGAGAAAGGAGTGAAGAAGGACTGAAAGAGAGGTTAAAACATAAAATCCTAGACTTTGGTCTTTTTGTCCAACAAATTGACAGATTGAACCGTGTAGACTGTCATCTAAAACAACAGTTGTACTGATTGTTTAATATGTAAATAACATCAGCTGTATTCATAAATCCAGTTTAAAATTGTCCATTCGGACAACAGTTTTCTACGTTGTTCCAGATGTGTGTTAGCCAATAGAACAGTAACGTAATACATTGTTCTCCCAGATATAAATTATCCACTGGTAGAAGAGCTAAATAAGTATATTGTTTGAAGGTCTTTACAAAAGAAAAACAGCTGTGTATATTGTTTTAGGTCTAAATTATCCAACGGGAGGAATAGCAATATATTCAAAGTGTGAGCTATCGAATAGAACAACAGCTGTAAGACTTACTCTTCCACTGGGGCAAATTGCCCAAACAGAACATTCTGTACGTATTGATTCGTGTGTAAATTGTGCCACAGAAATAAATAGTAATATGTAACATTCCATTAATGTGTAAATTGTGTAATAGGACATCAGTTGTATGTATTGTTTCAGATATAAATAGTCCAACAGAATGACAGCCGGTATGTATTGTTCCAGGTGTAAATTATTAAAAAGAACATTACCTACATGTTTTATTCCAGATGCCACCTGTCCAATAGATCAACAGACTTACGTATTTTCTCTCAGGTGTACATTATCCAACAAAATGACAGCTAGGCCTATGTGTATTGTTTTAAAGATAAACTGTCCAACAGAAGTAAAAAGAGCTGGCCCATATATGTAACAGAGCAACAGCCATATGTATCATTCCATATCATAAACTATATTCAATACCAAAACAGCTACGGGTTTAATTCCAGGTATAAATTGTCCAATGGAACAACTTTTAGCGGGACTATAGAAACGGCTCACTGATAGGTCCCTTAAAGTGTGTGGATGTGCTCCACGGTCAAGTCCTCCATATTTGTACAACGACTGTTCTTACGTCATTATGACGTTCAATTTCATCTAATACATGTCCACAATTTGTAAAATCAACTTTCTGAAAGACAGTTGAAAAATGGTTACCTTTGATTGAAATATGCCAAACGTGTTAAGCAAAGCATTATGCTATGGTCTTGATGATGTACTTTAGCTCACGTCTCTTCATATCCTAATTGCAGGTAAAGTGGCGTTTGGGTTTCCATTCTTCGCCGGTGTCGGCTGCAATCGAAAATTCTCATAGTTCCCACTTGACGTCTGCAGTGGAACGTCTGCGTAATCTGCGGACATTCTGTACAGAGAACTCCGGCTAGTGTAGGTCTTCGCCGGAAGAGTCGCACTGTGTTTACCTTTAGATAAAGCTAATTCCGACGTCGCGAAATGCGGTGCTTCGTCGTAGATGTGTTGGCTCGCGCGATTGGATTCCGTCCCGATCGGCGGAAGAACCAGCTGGCTCATGGGTCCCACTTTGTCCTTAGTACTCCTGATGCTGTGCGAACGGAACAGTACTGCGTTTGGTGGCATATCTGACGTCACACCACTGGCCACACTGCGAGGAAGGGAATCACTCTTTGCTACGGGAGACAGGTCCTCCTCCTCGACGGTCAGAGATCTCTTCCTCTCGGTTTTCGTCTCATTGCCACGACGAACCACCCAGCAAGCAGCGGCGACTATCGCGAAGACGATGGGCACCCCTCCGGCGATGATCAACCCAAATAAGAACACTTTGTCTGATGTCATACCCTCTTTCGCGGATGTCTCCGGTTCCACATCATATGCCAAATGTGCCCTGGCCCTCAACCCCGAGGGAATCTCTACCTCACACGAGACCACCATCCCTCTGTCTTTGGCGCTCAACCCGACGACCTCCATTGCACTCTTTGAATACATTATCACTCCCCTCTCACCGGCCTCGTGGCTGGTATCGAGTTTCTCATCTAGCGACGAATAAATCGGATTGTATTTCGAGATACTTTCGTCGTCGATGAACCATCTGTATTCCTCTATTCTCGGGATACCCTCCGCGAGACATAAAAATATGGCCGTAGTGTCGCTTTTCAGTATAGACTGTTCTACCGTGACAGTCGGTTCGACGTTCAGAGGGGTAGCTTCACATAGGACATTGAGTCCGTCGATTCCGTCCTCTGCACAGACAAACGTGACGCCGTTGTCCCATCTCGTAACGAACAACTGACCGTGTTCCACAAGTTCTGCAGAATCGCTTGAATTTAGTCTATACAATGCAGCGGAAGATTCGTTTAATCCATTTTTGCTTTGGTTTTGGCAGTCAAAGGTTATAAACTGTCCGATGATATCTTCAACTTCATTGTCCTTCGTAAAGTTGCATTTGAGCATTTCGTCTCCCTCCGCTTTCGTTAACGTCGACGTAATGGCGAGGGTGAGAATCCCAAGGAAAGACAGCCATCTCGTAGATCCAATGATTTCCATGGCTTTTTTGGTTTCGATTAGCGATCCAGTCAAGCAAGAACAAAGAAAAAGAAAAGTAAACTGTAGAGGTACAGGTTTAACTTTAACTCATGTCGTCCAAAGTAACTTACACACAGTTTCCATTCGAATTTCTGTTTACTTCCAGACGGGTTTTCTGTATCTGTGTCAACAGCTGTAGTCCAAGCTCATGTACGCATAAACAACATCGTTACGAAGAATTTTTAAAGGCCGTAATTCCCCTGCACGCTCTCCTTTCACTTTCTAGAGTGATTTATCATATCCTGTCCTTTTTTTTTTCCAAACACTTGTCGTGTATTACTGGAACTGTATCCGACTTTGCCGAGAGTCTGTATAACTTTCTCCAAATATCACGGCAACTTATCACTCGAGGCTTGGACGGAAGGCTAGCATGCAATATTTCCTTTTCAACACAAACAATCCCACTTTTGTTATCTCGTCTGTGAACGCTCTTTAACAGGTTATTTCGCTGCACTTTATCATATCATGAACATACATGTGGCATTATGCGGTGTATTGACCCTCAGTATCATACGAAGATGCCGTCTGTTAAGTATTTTCCAAGTCCTTCACAATGTTTATTTATTTTTCTTTTGTTTGCGGTTGATTGAATGACAATTTTATTTATTGTTGTGTATTTGTCACAGTGGAGTGAATCGTCTGCCTGTCTAATGATAAATAAAACGAATAAATGGCTGTGGTGACTTTATCATCCCGTACTTAAGAATATTATTGCACAAGTCGAAATCCAAACGCGTATCTCTTACAAAAGTCCATGAGTATGTTCAAAAGTCAGGAATCACTCTGTTGGGTGTAGTTCCTTTTTAAAAATCAAGTCATTTCTGCATAACATAAAAAAACGGCACAATGATCGTTAATTAAAACTGAAGATGTGAACGAGAGGCTCTACCGTGGATGAATATGGGTATCAAAGTTTAACAGACTTTGTTTTTATAATCCTGTTTGCAGTAAGTCCAACACAAACTCGGCTTTCACACACACACACACAAAAAGATCAAAACTATATCAGCTTCAAAGTGTAACATGTGTTTCCCACTGACTTAATTCGCGATAGGTGCGCCCAACTGTGAACGGACAGGGCAGGTTAATTGTTTTTCCGGCTTCTCTTTCTCTTTCGCTCACACACACTTTACCAATGAGATGCTAGAAAAATGTCCCCCAGTCGTCCAAACAGGCAAGAGGAAAATGAAAGAAAATCCTCAATTTTTAAATACAGCCTGTTTTTAACCACACAAGGAACCTCCGTCTGGCATTCAAATAAAAAAGTCACAGAGATACAGCATGAACTCTCCTTCTCATCAAAATGAAAAGGTGTTGTCATCTCTTTAGAGCTCGCGTACGTAAAGTTTACCACACAAGATATAGGGGACGTATGGAGTGTGCAGACAACATCCCCACCACTACTATATCACAGCACTGATTCCGCGAACTCCGGTTCCGTCGAAAACGAAAACAACCTGTTATGTGATAATTAAGTCATACAGTCACGATCCAGTTCCCCTCGTGTCCCCGTGATTGATACTATTGGTCTTAAACAAGTAAAAACTTGCAGTATTAAAACGATTCTGTCGAGCATTTGCTGATGATATAAACACCAGATGAAATTTTAGTGATTCGCCCTTTCCTCACTTTCTCTACCGCAGAGATTAACCGTTTCCTTTATTACTTCCCCTCCTTGCGAAAGGTCTTAATAACAAGGCTGATTGGAGTGTACTGCAGTGGTCTGTAAGATACACGGTCTCACAAATACATGACTGTGCTACCACGCCGTGAAATCTCAACACCCACTCTTAAAGGTAGATTTAAACTGAAACTTCGTGTCGATGTGTTTCACTCCTTCATTACTGCCAAGACCCAGGAAACGTCTATTGCATAACACGATGGTTCTATTATTTAAAAAAAATAATAGTTCAAGTAAACTTAACTTTAAAATGACCTAAGCCGTTCTTCGTTGCACATCTTGCAATTGGTTGAGCCAATGTAAGACCAACGTTGGGAGGAACGTTGGACTGAGGTTGTCCCTACGTCGGTTTAAGGTTGGCCCAGGTGCATTGTTACGACGTTAGATGCAGACGTAACTCTAACAACAAAATGCATGAAGTTGAACCAACGTTGTAACAAGGTACACTCCCCAGACCAACATTGTTGACCAGTCGTTGGCACAACGTTGGAGAGACGTTGATCTAAGAAAGAATCAACGTTGGTCCAGCGTTAGAAACTGAACGTTAGGCCAACGTTGAGTTGCAATAGGCTAGATGGCTCTCTGTTATTCATAAATGTTGAAACAATATTATAGGTTGACATTTTTTATTTGTTAACATTGGGGTACAAGACTGATTGCTCGATTGATTGATTGATTGACGGACTGACTGACTGACGGACTGTCTGGGGATACAGTTAACTTTAGAATACCTACACACAATCGATCTAATATAAACATTACGAGTTTGTTCATACCTATACTGGTGATTTTGTCACAAAAATCACATTGGTATAAATACATATTCATATCATCACAATGTACAAAGTATAATATCTACCAACAACGACAAAGTTTCCTAAAAGCCTGTGTTATAGGTGGATGTGAAATGAATAAAAACGCGTCAATATTTTCAATTACCGAAACTCTTACTCTCTTCATTGACCGTTAACTATGGATTAATTACATATATCTAATCCCGATGCAATTAAAATTATGAATAGTCATAAGCTGCACTTGCCGTTTGACCTTTGTTACGTTAGGGTAACGTTGGAGCAACGTTGGTGCAAGTGACACTGCTCAACTGTCGGGTGTATTTCGTTTACGCAACGTTGAGTGGTGGGGAACTACCCAATGGCTGGTTGCTCTAACTCTGGCTTATAACACACAATTCCATTTACGGTATAAACAAAATAGTTCCTAACAGAAAACGTTTAAAATTTGCTAAGAAAGTTACACATTTTTTATTTCTTGGTCAAAATCCCCAAAAAAGAAAAGAATAGTAAGGGGGTTTCACAATTAGTTTTGCTCACCGTTGGCTACTCGTGCGTTGTTGGTACCGTGGTGTTGAAACGAGGTCTTGCCAACGGTCGGGTAGCATACGTTGGCGCAATAACCAATGCCAACCGCGACTGTAGCCAAGGTTTGCAAACCAAATACCAATGCCAGTCCGATGTAAATGTGGTATCTGGAATTTTGATGCCTCCAAAAGGCCAATACATCATTTTTTTTTTTAAATTCCAGCATGCATATTATTCCGTGTAAGTACCGTACTTCTTAAAGCATTGCATGAAATATTAGATTCTTCTTGTAACTTCTGGGTGACCATTTCAAGTTTCAACACCAGTTCTCACTACGGTCTACATGGTGGCGGACCTCTTCGTCTAAATTCGTCTGCGGTGTTTCGTACATTAATCTAGCACACACACACACACACACACACACACACACAATGGCGACAAAATGACGTTGCTTGAGTTTGAGCCATATGTCCTTTTTTGTGTGTGTTTATTTTCGACAATTTTCATGAGGAAATTTAGGTCATAAACGAAAGCAACGCAAGCACATATTCCCTATTAGGGTGTAGGCTAATCTTTACAGGTATCCATTCTATGACTATGGCTATGATATACCACATATACCGTATATGCAACCCAGCCCCATTGATCGCCCACATACCTCCTATACCAGTTTGGTGCAGCCCCAACACTGAAATCTTGCAGTAAAGGAGTGTGGCAGCGTTATACCAGTAAGAGTCCCCAAGCATTTATCATTTATACTTTTACCAACAACAAGAAACCTTCATAAACGAAAAATGGCGCAAATCGAAGCCAAGTTTGGCCAATTTTTAGTAATTTTGATAATCTTGTGTTGTCAACCGTTGTGGTAGGCCTACTGAGATAATATTTCTAAAGTTACGTCATCATAACTTTGCAAGGAAGAAATACAAAATATTGGAATTCAAATAATAAACGTGACCATGATATTATTTTTGGTGATGCTGTCGCCTGGCATCTTCTTATAGATCATGATGACGTCAGTCACTGTGGTTTCGATTTACAAACGATGTTGATTTTACTCGTAAGGTTATCTGAAGAAGGAAACACCTGTCACAAGTTTTCGCTATAATTACTCTGATATCGTCCGCTCGTTCTAAAATTCTAAAATGTTCTGATTATTTTTAGGTTGATGATGTGCTTACAATCTTACTTTTTGAATTAAGAGAGAGAGAGGCGTCTGTAGGAAGGAAAGGAACAGCGATTTCGATTTTATATTCTTGGTTAGTCCACCTGGAATCCAGTCACGATGACGAATACACAGCAGTCTGTGAGTCTTTGGTTATTGAATAAGCATACTGTTTGCACATGGACACTATGTGCAAATTCGACGAGGGTTTGTCGTTACTCGCAAACCGTCAACCTCAGCTGTTTTTTAGACTGATTCCAGAAGCGAAAGTTGCGACTTTGAGAAGGATAAATCTGCGATATCAACAGGATCACATGATGCCAATAAGGTTACGTTAATACTCAGCAAATCACCCTTTGTTCGTCAATAACAATTCAAAATCGAAAGCTCCGTTTGAGCCCTTCGCATTTCCTGTACCTCGTATCTGTGCTTAAATGGACTCAGACTTCAATACAAATTTCTTCTGTGCTTCCTATTTCGAAACACTGAATGAGAATTTAGCCGTGCTAACGTTGCCAGGCTTTCGCAGAGTACCACATAGTCGTATACCGTACACATGCATACCTACGTTCAGAAAGGAGCCTTAACAGGAAAGATACCGATGCAAATCCTGAGTGCGTCACTGATTGTTTACGTCAAATAATCTAAATAAAGTCATGAGCAATAAGTCACCTTTTATGTTAAATAATCTGACAAACTGGTTTGACCTGCATGTTTAAATTTAGTGCAGCGTATTCTGTTCTCAATGTGCACGTCATACATTTAAGCAATGTGTTTGAAATTCTGCTCTCTAGTGAGACTGCCGTGCAGAAGGCCACAGTGACCATGTGGTCACCATTTAAGTTTAAGGTAGCATACCCCTATTAATTCCCCCATTTACTTACACACTAAATCGCAAAAGTAATATGGTTTTTAAAGTCTGGTAGAAGTTTTCCACATAGGCTGCCACTCTATGGAAAGCTGACACATTGGCCATTCATGGCTTCTTCAATTTTCCGTACCTTATGTGGTTAGATTTTCTACTAGAGGTCGTCGAAGTTAGCACACCTTGTCACTGGGACCCTTGGCAAATCACACATCGCCTCCAACGATGATGCTCCGTCACCTGAGATTCCATAACTATTCTATTATTGCTTCAATTTCCCCCATTTTCACACCATGTATGCTTAAACTCGCCCACTTCAATATTCAATCCACAAAAGGACCCGTCTTAAAGGATAAAATACCAAAAAAGTTGCCCAAATGTCCCTAACAGGGACTTTCACCGACGACGAACAAAATGCGGAATGATCTCCAACTTCTGTAGAGGGTATGCTAACCTTATTAGTTTGAAACCTTAGCTACAGCATTACGAGCAATCAGAGTTCTAAGGAGCCTGCCATGCGCGACAAATGAAGATTAAATTCCCTGGAGTCGATATCCAGTACTTACAGGGAAACAAAAATAGATTTGCAGAAGTATCCTTAATGTCCCCCTCCCCCCCCCTCATTTGTTTTGTTTTTATTTTTCAAGTGGTGATGATGTGTTAGCACTCGGCGTGCCCATTAGTTCGTGTATATTTTCCTGAATATGTCGATGATACATTAAAACAGTCTTTTCGTCACTTATTGCTAACAAACGACGTGCCATGTTGTGTATGAAGATGTGAACGCATTGTCAGAGTCCCTGCACTGCACTCGCTGTATCTTTGGAAGTGATCCAGATTTTAACGACCATGTGTAATTCAACTTCCCCTAACGCTTCCTGATGAGAAGGTCATACGTTCTGTTATATACGATATTCACGATACATCTTGTTATACTCTGCGTAACTCATGAACCAGCGTAGACTGCGGTATAGGCCTAATATTTGCACCCCCACCGGTCGAGTTGGACCCATTCTCCTTTACGGACCGCAGCCCCCTGTCCCTCATTTCATCGCGTCATCGAAACTTAATTATGACACTATAAATCTATCTTTCAATGTTTGTTATATGTTTGATGACCATCTAATTCGCCCAACCTTTCCGGTAGCTAAAACCAGTTAACCTGCTTCGCGCGTTATACCAGACAAGGTTTGTCCCGTAATGGATGTGTTGATGACAGACGTAGTGATGCTAATGATGGATCCGCAAGGATCGAAATTCGTCTGAATTCTGTCCCATCCGTGATAAAAGTATTTGATTTGACTTGTGACACCCATCAGTTGCTTGTTTAGGCCAAATCGTTTGTGTTTGTGCGTCCCCGCGTATGGACTTCGATCTGCGAGTGTATTTATGCGTATCTATGATAATAAGCCGACATATACATGCCTATGCTGCCTTTGATGTTTAATGTATGCAGCCTACATCGCCGAATTCCTGCCAGGTGGCATGATACTACTAAATCAATCATTTGATACGCACGACCAAGTTTAAA
This sequence comes from Stichopus chloronotus, assembly GCA_021234535.1. Classification (NCBI taxonomy): domain Eukaryota; kingdom Metazoa; phylum Echinodermata; class Holothuroidea; order Aspidochirotida; family Stichopodidae; genus Stichopus; species Stichopus chloronotus. The sequence continues at coordinate 4,552,052 of CM037850.1, forward strand.
TACTAAGGACTGTATTGACCTTCATTCATCCAATCACTATAGCAGGGAGCAACATCTTCAGGAGTATAACTTTAAAAGCCCTTCACATGAAAGTTACTTACAGTGTAGGAATAATTACGTGTTTTGAACGATATAACCCGTGACCGGCTCAAAACCGCGCATGGTTAATCATTCACCATAAACCGGAAACATAACCTAGTTCGCATCTGATAATAGAGTATGTTGTTGGTGATACAAGAAGTGATGAGAAAAGTATAGGCTAGACAATGAAGTAACGATGAACACTGACTAAAACAACATTTGCTATAAGTGCATTCTTTACGAAATAATGTAGAGTGCATATAGGTACATGTCATTAACGCGATCATTGCTACACGAGAACCGAACCAGGTTCAGCAGTAAAGTATAATCTACTGTGTCATTTTTAAAGGTATGCAGTCATGCTTTGGGACATTAAAGGGTATTATGGTTCTTTCAGTTGCCATGGTAGCATTATATATATGGTTGATATATGACACATAGGGGTTAACCTGGTAAGGTACTTTAGGTGACCTGGAACCCCCCTAACTCATTAGGGTACGGGTCAAAATGAGTGAAGATGTGTCTGCGTGTGTGAGTCTCTTTGTGTGTACTACAGAAACTTTCAATTTCAAAAGTTTGCGTCCGCAATTACTCTTAAACCGCAAAGCAGACCAGGGTCAAACTTAGTAGATATATGACCCATGGTCTGAAGTTGTGTCTCCAGTCAAATTTTTAAGTCAGAAGTGAAAGGTCAGAGGTCAAAGGTCAAGTTAGTGAAAATCTCATTTTTGCTCTATTTCTTAATCAAAAATGGCTATTTACTTCAGACCTTCAGATATGTGACAGCTATACCTAAAAATTATGTTTCTATGTGTTTGGGGGTCAAGGGTAAAGTTAAGAGGTCAAATTTGACACTTAAAAGTTTGCATTTGCAACTTCTACTGGACCACAAAGCCAATAGGTTCAAAGTTGGTAGACAGATGACCCATGGTCTGAAGTTGTTTCTCACGTCAAAGTTTGAGGTCAAAGGTGAGGGGTCAAATGTCAGAGGTCAAATTAGTGAAAGTAATATTTCTGCTGTATTTCCTAATCCTAAATGGCTATTTACATGGGACCTTTAAATATATGACCGTATACAAGATTTTATCCAAAAATCATGTTTATATGATTTGTAGGTCAATAGTCAAGTTCAGAGGTGAAATGTCAAATTTGACACCAAAAAGTTTGCTTCTGCAACCCCTCCTTGACCGCAAAGCCGACGAAGGTCAAACTTGTTAGATATGTGACCCATAGTATGAAGTTGTGTCTCCCATCAAAAATTGAGGTCACAGGTCAAAGGTCAAATTGGTGAAGAAAATTTGCTCTATTTCTTTATCTAAAATCTCTGTTTACAAGGGAACTTCAAATATATGGCCGGTATAGGCCTACAACAGTTTATTTTAAAGTCATTCTTGTATGTGTTTTGAAGTCAAAGAGTAAATCTAATGAACTCCAAACTTGGTCGTGAGGTACCTGAGAATGATATGCAGTGTTCACCCAATAGGTGAATCATAGGTCAATAGGGCACATAATACAGTACCGTAGGTTCTGTTAGTACAAGGAGCGACATAACGTATTAGCTCTGTACTCTTCCATACAATGGGATTTAATATTTCAACCAACCTATGCAACCATGTTTGCACTGAGTGATTATAGCTAATAACAATGTCATTTCCCATGCTTTTGGTAACACCTCCACTCAATACTTTTTTACTAGTACATGTCGTGTACACACTAGCCAAGGAATTGAGTTGTTTGCAGTACGTCTTGGCGAGAAAAAACAATTGAGTTATGCAAATGATTATGACGTGTTCCTTAGAACTATTACAAAACGCCCATGGTGGCGGCGCGCTGATCTGAGGAATAAAAAAAAAAAAATCAAAGGATAACTTTGACCCACACGTGACCTGTATGCGAATACTTTGATGCTCACGTGACTTACATATACACACAACACGTGCGCGTTATTTACACATCAATGGCCAAGTGTGTTGTGCCAAGCTACGTGTGCAATACTTCTGTAATGTGTAGCGCTGGGTGTTCAATCAAACTCACACATACGTGTAACCTTTTGACCATCAACAACAACAACATGGGAAGGGACTTGTGGGAAGATATGTGGATAGTCATGATCGTTTTTTTTTTTTACTGAATCTGTAGTTTAGGCTTAATGAAAATGGGGGTGGGAAAGGGTTATTCAATCTCAAAATTTTCGTGTACGCTACGCGCCTACTGATGTGGCGCTCCGCTTAGATAGTCCTGCCGGCAGACAGATACTCTTTCCCCAATAGTTTTGTTCCACCACGCCTGTCTTGGTAGGGGCATGCAGCCGATCGCATGCAGACCAGTTTCATGGGGACAAGTAACAAGTAAGCCACACCGAACGATAATGAGGTGAAGCGATAGCATAAGAATGGTGAGAAATCTAGACGTGTATCTAAGTTTTCAATGACATAATCGATGTTCAAGATACTATAACAGACGCTACTGCAATTTCAAGACTTGTCTCTATGCAAGTCGAGACACTGATATTCAGTGAGAGACTATTGAACAAACTTGTGTTTGTTTTGACGCCGTCTCTAAGTCTCGGCGTGAGAAAAAATAAAGAGAGGCTACAATAGCCTCGTTATGTTTAATAGCCAACGACATGAATTATAATGTACCACATGAAGGTAGATTATGGTTTACAATCATCGACCTAGACACGATACAAGTAACATCTTTGCCGCCGACCTCTGCTATAATTGAGTAACGTATCAACACCGGAAGAGGGCAAATTGGTCGCCGGTTGGGGAGCGGATGTAGCTCATATATGACCAAATACGAGAGCTTAGAAGTTCAACGGTATCAGATCAGGGAATGTTTAGGACGAACATTTATCGTACTAAGAGACTGAAATAAACAGAAAATATGGCTTTTACAGTATACCGGTTAATGTTTGAAAGTATGATCTCTATTATCATGTAGAATATATGCTGAAGTGAAGCAGAGTGTGATTCACTAATCTATGAATCGACGAGGTCGTTAAAGTTTTATTCAAAGCGCACGTAAAGACTCAGTAACTAGTGATGACCATCATGCACGATGATCGTAATATTGAAACTTATGTGCATTTCTTAGACAAGTCTGGAACTTCTAAAACGAAAACAAAAAATCACGAATAATTATTTCCAAAAAGTCATTACATATGACAAATCGGACGAGGTCAAACAAAATGGTGCCACCCAAGTCCAGGGACGGTCACTGCACTACGACACACGTCATTACATAATCACCATACGACATGGATTGAATTTTATCGTTTCGGGTTCCATTTCTATCAACTGGGGGCATATCAATTACAAATGATCACAAAATCGGGAGTTTAAATTAGAGCGGACCCTACCTAATCGGCGATAAACGGACAAAAATCACGAATAATTATTTCCAAGAAATTATTACATATGACAAATCGGACAAGGTCAAACAAAATGGTGCCACCCATGGCCGGGGACGGTCACTGCACTATGGTCACTGCACTATGTCACAAGTGATTACGTCACAAGTGATATGCCCCAGCTGATTTCTATCAACTGGGGCATATCAATTACAAATGACTACAGAATTTGGGAGTTTAAACTAGACCTGACCCTACTTAATCCAGAGAGTACCATCATCAAAGGAGTCTTGTAAACTCTTTTTTTTTAAACAGTACGACTCACCAACGAGTTTGTCAGATTGTAACACCAACCACAAAAGCTCATTTAGAAGATTGAGTATCATCGAAGTCCGTTCATCAGATAATCCATGGATCAGAAAGCTCTATCTTCCAAACTTTGTCGTAAACCTGCGTCAGATTCGTCAGCAATGTAGAATTTGTTGCTATGGTACATTATGTTGATATGCCAAGATAATAAGAGTGAAACAGTTGACCAAGTTACGATTATTAGGATCAAGAAAAGTTGAAATAAGCACTCTTCGAAATATCCGTAGTCTCCAGTACAACATCCACTGAATTATATACCATTATTTGATATAAAATTCGACGCTGTTATCGTGAAAGCAGTATTTAAAACACCGTTGATACCAAATGTAACGTGGTCCGAGTTGGTCACGGAAAGCGAGAGTTCAAAGAGATTTCACTATACATGCAGTGATTTCACGTACAGAGAAAAATGTTTATTTGGCTTGATTCTCCAATCACTGACTACATACAACCTCAACCAAAAACAACTTACCGCTTAACCAAGAGATGCATAAACCTATCAACATAACAAATACCAACTTTAGCATGATAAAGGGCAAGTGTGCTCCAACAGGTGGAACACAAATCAACAGCTGAGAAGGTAGCACGAGATAATACAAAAAATTCAACTAATGGAATTCGTTACATCAATTTCCTTACACTTAGATGATAAGATGTAATGTTTTGCTCCCTAGGCAAGACAGTTTGAAATTAAAAAGAGTGTGTCATGTGTGAATTTGCCTCGCTTCCTATTTCTTCTGCCGAACATGTACAAATGAAATAAAAGACTGCGAATGTTTAGTATTGTTAATCTTCAATATACACCAATTGGCAGATTCACATTTCCCGCTTATGATTTAGAATCTTAAAAAAGAAAATGATTTTTTCACAACCAAAACGTAATATTTACACTCACAGAATTATTTACCTAAGTTATGTAAAATAGGAACTCCATAAATTTTATGTAAAATTAATGTAAGCAGTATAGGTAAATTCTACATAATTTTGGTAAATTTTACTACCTTTTAGTAAAATTGTTACATCATAATGTAAGATTAACAATAACTGTGTGTAAAATTTTACCAAAAAGTTATGGAGTTCTTATTTTACGTTACGTTTTTGTGAGTGTACAAAGAGTTAAATTTCGTAAACTGGTGCAAAAGGTACTTAAGAACAACCGAAAAGGGCGCTGTTTTGGGCACGTTTTAAGCATGTATTGAGTGCATTGATGAAACTTCAAAGATACATTGCTTACCTGCTACTTACAGTAGATCAACATTTCTAAAGTGTTCAAATTGGTGCGAATGGCTCTGAAAAACACGTTGAAGAGGGCGCTGTTTTGGTGCGATTAAAACACCTATCGAGTACATCCATGAAGCTTCACACATACCTTACTCACAAGTCACTGATAATATTTCAAACTTTCTTAAGTATTCATATAAGTGCAAAATGTACTCAAGGAGACCTAAAATGGTGCTGATTTTTAGACATGTAAACAACATACAGAAAACGATGTACCTTGTCGACAACGTTCTCCTGCCAATACAAGGCCAATGTACAGAATCCACTCAGGGGACGGAAACTACAAAAAGCAAGAGACCACGCAAGAGAACCATCGCCTTAACTGACGACATCTCACAGGTAGACGAGGCTAAACTCGTATCCTACCCGCTCAAGGTCCGTAGAAATCCACCTAGGGTCCCGGAGCACCTTATCTTCTAGGAGGAGTTCACGAGTTCTTGGAACTCTGTTCTTCGACGGGAAGGGGAAAAAGGCTCTGCGGGGTTAAAAAGAAAAAGCTGTCACGCCAACCTAACTTCAACGTGAAAGATTCCTCGAATACGAAAAAAAAGAACCAAGGCTGAACCCCATTTCTAAATTCGTCTATTTTAACCGCCTCCGACAAACTCTCTTAAAAGCATCTGCCGGGAAGGAAGAGAATAAACTTTAAGTCTCTCGTCGTCTAAAGGCATTCAATCTATCCTTAAGACAAATTGGGTACGGAAGGAGCGTAGAAGTTTGCCATAAAAGTCAACAGCTATTTTAAGGGCCACCAAAGAGTAGTTCATTTTCCCCTCTTGTTAACATGCAAAGTTTTCTCTTTCATTTTCTTCCTCCTTCTTTACCATATCTAAGAATAATAATAGATTCGAATAATAATAGATTCGAAAAGAAAGTTCGTCCGTTTTTTTTTGAACTGAGAAAAGCATAAATAAATGTCGTATCAACTTCAATGGAAATGAGGTTACAAGTGACCATTCAAAACTTTTATTACTCCACAGGAGAGCCAGACACATGTTCAAAGTTCACGCTCAACATCTCAGACAGAAACTTGTCTGATACAGAGAATATTGCACTGGATAAAAAGCTGATATTTATTGCTGGGCCGCTAAAATCGGAACGTGGTGAAATTCTCGCCACCATATGAAGACCTACAGAGAAAGATGAGAATACGCTTCATCATGCATGATTAAAAACAAACATAATACAATTAATTACGGCTTTCAGCTCCATGGTCAACTCAAGTGACCTTCAGCGAAAATTTTGCGGACTTTCTAGAAGCAACACAGGCAAAAAAAAAAACTTGTGTTTCTATCAGTAATGTAAATGGTAATGTTAATGGACTTGTTTGGATTAAGCACACTGACACGACCTCTTTGTCTTTTTTAACCGTTTCATCAACGTATAGACATTGCAATACTCAACCACGCAGACTTTTAAGCTGAAGTTGAAAAGTGTCTGTCTAGTTACCACTACAAAAAGTAAGGTAGCGATAAGACATTTAAAACTAAAACGTCATCCAAGATATGTGGCTTTACATGTTCTATGAAAATGGGATCGATAAAAGCACTTTGAGTTTAAAGGAGGATATTGAGTTGTATAATACACCTTACAGAAGTTTTTGCACTTTTCCCCCAAATCGAGTAGAATCATACTTTTTTGACAGATGTGTGGTAAAAAATAATCTGCAAATGACAAATTTCGTTAGAGAGTGCCTCAATACAGAGACAAAAAAAGTTAATTTTTTAATTTCTGTTATGTTGTATCCCGTAAGATAATATTCATGAGTATGTGTTTTACGTCTCTTTCTATCTTTGAAGCTTGAATGATTTTGGTTGAAGGCCAACATTGGAACTGCGAGAAAGCAACATACCGGCATAAAGGACCTATTCATTAATATCATCGTATATTATCGGAACTTGGATAACAGCGGATGCTCTGATATCAAATTCCAGTGTTTCAGAATGGCCTCTTAGAAGCTGTAATTTGATATTGTTGGGAGGATATATCAGTTTGAAGACTAAAGGTGGTTCCCATTATTTGTGTTTGGTGGTGAGTTATTGCCTCTATAATGGCTTAAACGATTCATTATCAGAACCGATATGAAAGGGCGCAAAAGTTAAAAGATTTACTTGTTAAATCAAGGTTCCAAAGTAAGGGAGAATCATTTTACAGTCAGGGCTCGCACCAGGATCTCTTAAATGCACTCCGAGTGTCACTTTGAGCTTATACTCGTTAACGTGCGCCACAGAACACGTATTTTCTAAGAAGAAAAATATCACGATATGTATGTCAAATTCGCAAACTATTAAAATGTTTTACTACTAATGTCTTTGCTCCACAATTGAGTATGAGAGCAAAAACTGGTCTAGTTGGTCACAAAACCCGATACTTTGTCATATTATTCTTTAAAAATACGTAAATTCCATAATTTAAAAGTACATTTTCACTTATCAATTTTTAAAATCTTTCACCACGGTTACATGCAGAAAGCTCATGTTTTACCTCGTCGTTTCCGATTAAAAAAAATTCTCAGTCGGGTTCTGCGTCATCTTGTTGCGTTAGAAAGTGTCCAACGGCATATATACCCAATTTTCGTTTTCGAGATTCATCGATGCACACAATATTTAAATTAGATGTACGACAGAAATATGAAGCTAAAATTCAAGCTCCCTGTTCGTAAGTGAGGAACGTTGGTTGTGCTCGGAAGTTAAAACGAGAGTTCACCATGGGTGGTAGGTGACATGCGTTGAATATGCAGACATAAAAGTCGATCGGCCGGGTGATCGTGCAATGACGTGCGCACACTCGCATAGAATACATAGATTATGTAAATAAATTATGATATTGATTGTTTGTGACTGCATAAAAGTTTAATGTGTACTTCAATGGGGATTGCGAAAAAGTTTGTAGTCTACATTTAAATATTCCTGTGAAAGGTGGAAAAGAACACCGCCATTTCCGGTACCTCTTAAGTACATTTTGCACTAACCTGGACACTTAAAAAGGGCTGATCTGTTATTATGGGCACACAAGCAATTTACCTGTGAAGTTTCATGGATGTTCTCAACAGGCCTACATGCTTTTAATATGCAAAAACAAAACAGCACCCTCTATCGGACACTCTGAAGTGCCTTTGCACCAATTTGAATTCTTAAGAATTGTTGATCTGTTATCAGGTGCATGCAAAGAATATTCATGCGAAGTTTTATCGATGTACGCAATAGGCTTTGTGCTTTAAATGTGCCCAAAACAGCGTCCACTTTGGATTGTTATGAAGTGCATTTTGCACCAATTTGAGCACTTGATCTGTTATCAAGTGCATGTCGAAAATTCATTTGCAAAGTTTCATCCATATCCTCAATATGTGCTTTACATGTATCCAAAACAGCGCCCACCTTCGAATGTTCTAAGGAGTCTTTTGCACCAATCTGGACACTAAAGAATTGTTGATCTGTTATCAGGAGCATGCGAAGAAAGTACTTGCAAAGTTTTATCGATATACTCGATATGTGATTTAAATACTGAAACCACGCCTATTGAGGGCGTTCTTAAGTGCCTTTTACACCATTTGTGCACTTAAGAACATCAGATTTGCAATCAGGACCATGAAATTGGCCAGACTGACCTTTTTTCGTGGATGTACACAAAGATGTAATTTGAACGTATTTTGAGGGTCATTCAACCCTCTTTCACCCAGACGCACCATTTTTAAAACTTAAGGATGTCCATCCCTATGTTCCCACACCACCTCCTTTCCATTTAAGCACTCACAATTTGGGGCCATCAGTCAGATAATTTGTCGGACATGGGGATTTCTGAACTATGCAGGATACACTTGATAGTGAAAGTTGGTTCCAAGTGGTATTATCAATAGCTTAAGGCAAGTCATCTGTGCTGTAGTGAGCCTATGGGGTATACATATGGACTGTCTGGCAGGCCATTTAATTTGCAGCAGTAAATTTGTCTTGCTGGTTCATAGACTGAACTTTGAATGACCCTTTTGAGTACGGAGGTGTGGAATGATGATCTCTTTACAACAGTACGTCTCCTTTTTGCACAAGTTTATCATTGTGTAGAGATGCACTTACAGATAAGATGTAAGAAAACAGTATTCACTTTTCTGAAAAGATTTTTTGCATCAAAGAATGTTCCACTTTTAACTGAGAATTTTGAACGCACGGTCAATGGGCAATGCTTTCGTGACGTCAGTAGCTAAAGGGAAAAAATACTCGCAAGTTAACTGAACACTTTATTAAATATTTCTATTTAAGTACTTACTTCCCATGTTGATGTTATCTCTAAAGGAAAATAAAAGAGAGGAGAAAATCAGCAGTCAATAAAGCTTTGACAATAAAAAATCTAGAAAGGGAACCACGTAGTGTTTTCAAGTCAATTCTGACTTATTTGTGTATACAACCACTGGCTTAGCCAGATGCATGGGAGAGGAGTGCTCCACACAGAAACTTTATGGACGAGAAAGGAGCAAAACAAAGAGGGAAAAGAGGGAGGGTAAGTTGGTGAGGTGGAGTGCATTGGGTAACGGGAGGGTACTTTGTGAATATTGACTTCACGAGTGTGATCTTTGTATACATTATGAACTTACACGAAAGAGAGTAACAGACACATCAATAAAAATAAACACACTCATCAATAAAAATAGGTTGCATGTGTTCATAAAAAGCTAAAATTAGAAGAAAATTTTAAGAAATTTAAAAAATTAAAAGAGGAATTTCGTAATATTTACGTTGTTCCCTTGTTCACGCAGAAAACGTACGATGCCCTCTATTTACTTTTCATCTACTTTTTACTAAAAGGGTCATTTCATAGTTTCATCGCTGTGCAAATCAGTTGTTTTTAATTCCTTTCTCTAATACTCAATTGAAATGTTTCAGCTCAATATGCAAAATAAATTAGAAATATGACTGTTAATGGTAATAATTCAACAAACAATCTTGTGATCCTAGATATTTAAAATAAAACTTCATGTTTTTTATGCAAAATCACACCAGTCACAATTTTCACAAAAGTTATCTTGTTTCGCAGGGAACGAACGTTAATTCAAGAAAATTATGGATTCTCTGCTTCTATACCTTAGATCATCTTAAGGCCCAATCTTAATTAATTAGTGCCAACTTTAATCAAAATAATCATGTAACACCTGTCACAATTTTTGTGAGAGAGTGCCACTTCTATAGCTAAGCCATTTTATTATTAGAGGATCAGTCAAAATAATAAACCGTTTTTCAAGTCTATGCATGACAATGCCAGAGATTTTCTGGAGGCTTAGCTTCCCGAAGTGCAACCATCTTTAGGAGAAAGAATTTGGTATTGAACTCAAAACAACTACTGTAAAACATCAGGTCAATCAATTTGCTCAAAATCAGAGAATGAAGTACATGTATGTCACAAATGTCTTTGTTCGACTTCTCAGACGTTCCTTGACACCACCCTAGTGTCTCCTCTTCTTGAAGAGTGTTGATGTACGTGGCGTCAACATCAAGTGTTTCGAAGAGTATTTTTTGGGTGACAGGTCTCTTCTAAAACTTTTAATATGTGATTGGTATCTTTCACATATTTTTGTTTTTGTACAATGGACAGCAGAAGGTAACCCACAATCTCAGACATTTTCTGTGTAGGAGATTCGTTGCCACTGATAATAGGTCCACTAGCAAAGTTTGAGGTAGGTGGGGTGCTTTGTGAATTTTCGGTATATACGTAACTTGTGATCTTGTGGTTGTACGGTGTGTTTAAGTCTTTCTTTTCTTGAGAGAGCATGTCTAGCAGTTATTACTTAGCTCCGTCTTTCAAAAGGGTATTTCACAACTAAGGAAACTTTTACGGGAAGCAAAATATGTTTAAATGATAAACGGTGAAAGTCTATCTTACGTTAATGCTTTCTTGTCGGAAAACATGTTTAACTCATAGAAGGGTAAAACGTTTTCATCTTAGGTTATGTTATCTTGTCGGAGTACAGACCAAATCTTGATCCTTCCCCTTTTCCCCTATGTCTTTCTTCTGCTTTGTAGCGAAACAGTTCCAATCTTATGATACTTATTTTGTACATGAAAACTAAAATAAAGACATTTTACTCTATGTTTGCGTTTGTGTCTGTTTGAAGTTTCCTTATTGTTTTCACATACAATGCAGTACATGGCTTTTCTGGATATCAGGCTACATCAACAATAGCAAAAATAGATGTTCAACTTGTCAAATACGTGAATTACAAAGACGCAGACAACAACAGATAAATGTCAGGGGGTTTACTACATTACTTCATTTGCCTTTGCTTTCGCAAAAAGAAAAACGAAATGTGTACGTAATAGTACGTGGCCAAACAAACTCCTCATATGGTTTATAAGTTAAATATTAATTAAAATTTTGGAATGGATATTACGCTATTGGCGAAATAAAATTGCTACCATTGGCATGTATTTGATATATTTCCAATTACACAAAGATACTTCATAAGTAGTGCCTAACCATTGTTTGAAGCAAAGCAGGATGAGTGACTTACATTCACTTGAACTGAGGAAATTTTGTTTATTTTTTTGTTTATTACATATCTTTGGTCACTATATAGTAACAAATACTTTTATCAAGTAAATACTCGAGAATGGTTTGCCTGTGTCCGGAATGTTCTGATTATATATTAAGATATCTAATGTCGTGATGGTTGTTGCCGTTAGATGAAAGTGTGAATGTATGGTATAAGAAAGTTTCAGAATCTGGTCGAAGGGTGTTTTGATCGATCTACATTGCTTCTCTCTGTAAAGTGGGTGAAGAACACTTTTAAAGTGAGTAGTTGAACTGACTAAGTTGATAAAAGAATGAACTCTCGTTTAGGTTAGACAGAGCTATACTGTTGAATGAAGTAGTAATATCAAGATGAATGTTCAGTATAAAATGTGACAAACACAGTTTGCCAAGGAGGATGACACGATAACAAGACGTTTCTTTTTCAATTAGTGATACTTCATTTGGTGTTGAGTGTTAATCCCTGAAATGTGCTTGCCTTACCATTATGAATGTAAAAGATTGAAAATAATGCGATAGAAAATAATTGAAACACTACAGTATGCGTTCCCGTTTAATTGTTTATTCAAATAGGAGATAGTGCTGCAGCTTATGGAAGACAACCTCATGTCTAAAACAAACGTTTTCCTTGAATACAGTCATTACTACTAGCAAGAAGAAGTATGCATCAGTTCTAACTATTTACGATTAGCATGTTCACATAAAGCTATCGTCTGAATGACTTAGGGTAGATTAAGTATGATGATTACCACAAAATTCGAAGAGTACAATAACATCCAATTGAATGAAAATGTTTGTTAAACTTTATGATTCAAACATTAAGTAGATCTTAACGTAAACTGCATCTTTGAACGTTTTCATTTTGCGGTTTCTTTTAACAATATCCAAGTTGCTCAGGAGGTTACAAGCAATTACCAAATAATGTTGATCAGTACTTTTTTCTCTTTGCAGTGAACTTTTTAAAAGTGTATTGCAGAAGGCACTAGTGGAAGATATCAAGTGCAGCACATTATGTTTAAAAGTGATTCACGTCTGAGATGACAATGATGTTTGATAACACAAAACAAAAAAAAAACAAAAAAAGAGAGCCGGAGAAATCTTTAAATCCAAGAGCAGGTGAAATGGGGAAAGCAGGGGAACTACTCCTCGACTATTGTCGTTGATGCTGTGTCAGTACATCAGTTTAGCTTGGTGTAAGTGAGGGTAATGACGTCATTGGGAGAAATGAAGATGTGACGAAGAGCTGCAAAAACAACAAAATAAAACATCATTGTTTATGACGAACAGGTGAACAATCCGTCGGTTGCTGTTCTGTTAATTCACTGCAGTAATGTGCAAAACTCAAGCCCAATGTTCTCCTTAATAACTTTTTCTAACAATTGCACTTTACAAGTAGTGCTTTTTAACACACTTTAAAGATTATCTATCAAATCTATGTAACTGTAGCGCGATATAAATCTTGAAAATAAGCTGATGTATAGTTTATTTTTTTATTTCCCTCATAGTTTTGGTCAGGTGCAACTAAATGTTTAAGAATAATCAGATCTACTCAAAAAGTTTGCTCCCATAGTAATGTGTCATTACTTCTACAAAAATACAAGGTAATAACTGAGGTGTACTTTAAGTGTATTTGGGGGGCCTTCATTTTCACAATATTGTGGCTCACTTTTATAAACCCAAATCAATTTTTGTCACCTGTGTCAAATTTCAAGGTATCATTATTTGGCTTTGCAACTTTCGAGAACAATAAAGCAAAATTTTGCAATTTGCAGATGTTATATACCATTTTGAAACTTCGAACAAACAGAAACTGTTTCTTTACCATTCTTTCTTCAAAAAAAAAAGACATCCAGACTTATATACGAATACTGAAATTGAGTTTAAAGTCTCTTTCATTGAAGGCCACATCAAATTGCCATTGATAGTATTTCTTTAATATTCCGTTATTGCTCTTGATGCATCCAAGTACCGAAAGACTGAGACTGAAATCAACAAGGCCATCTCAGGAGACAAGGGGTGCTGAATATACATTATGGTCATAGTGATAACCTTCATCTTCGTCAATACTCACGTGGTGGTGTTTGCTTGGTTGCCTGCTTTCCAAGGGAAACAGCCCATACGAATTTTGAACTGTTGCAAAAGCCATTCACACCCCAACATGTGTCGTTGTCTTCGTTTCGAAAGCTGTCGATAAAATCCATGCACATAAATTGAATTAGATCCTGCCGAATGAGACGTATAACGGAAACGTGCTACAATCGAAAATTTGTATACCGCGGTACGCAGCAAAATAAAATAATGGCAATAGCAAAGCATGCAATGTAGTTCCCTGCTTTCACACTATTTCCCTGAAAAGGTGATTCTATAAATTCGGGTATTATTTGTCGTATTTTCTAATGTGAATATTTGAAATTTGTACTACGCAGATGAACTTAAATTGAAACTGGCATATAAGTTGAAAAATTGTCAGTGAAAGTCAAATTCTACTGAAAATGTCATTGCCACTGCAAAAGAAGATTGTTTAAGTCACAGCTTAGATGCATGAGTATTCATATACATTCCCATTGGTCTGTCTGATTTCAAGTAACAGTGATTGACTGCTGTACTGTTTGAATTTTGTAGGGCTAACAGAAATATCGAGGCAATTTTCATATTCATATATCTGGAAGATGAGTGAATACTTAATTTTCAGATTTTGTGACATATCTTTTCCCCTACTATCTCCTACAACACCGAAGAAGAGCAAAGACAGATAAGCAGGCGATAACCAATACAATTCATATTCCAGCTTTAAAATACTGTGAGTGGATGACTCATTGTATCACATATTTTAAATTGTAAAGGAACGTGTGATTCCCTGAACCCATAATAAGTAATTTATAGTGGATTAGATACCTATTAGTAATTCATTGAGTGAACTCTTAAGTTACAAGTTGTAAACATGTAGCGTAGGTGGACATCATACGCTTAACTCTTTTGTCCTTGAATAACATTGACGTCGGTACACCCAGACATTTGTCAATGAAGGGACGAAGAGTGTAGAAGACTATCTAACGTTGCCATCAGTTGGCGTAAAGTGTTAAAGAAAATTCTTTGCAATACGTACATGCAAGATCAATTGAAATTAAACTTTCCAGGACTTTGAAGGCAAAATGATTGGTAAATTATCGCATGCAAAATGAAAAATAGTTGCAATGTCATACAAAACATAAAACAAATACTAAAAACGTTATCGGGGCGGTCCTCCCATGTTTGAATAAGTATACAAATTCAAATGCTTGAGAGGAAGTAAACCGGGTCTTTGAGAACCTTTACTCAATTTCCCAACCTTTAAACTTGTACATATTGCAATGTTTCCTATTTTTGGTTTGTGTTTTGGTTAATGGATAACAGCTGTTGAAAGCCTCCATGCTGTTATCAGCTGTGATCTTAAAGATTTACATAATATTAATCATAACTATTTATATACTTGCGTCTGCGCTAAAGATACGTTCAGTGGTGTTCAACATGTTATTCAGTACTCATCTTTGAACTTATTACATCATACACAAACGTAGAATTATGATACAATAAAATCAGATCCGTAATCAAAAATTACAGTTTAGAAGAAGCAAAGTTTAAATGAAAATTCAATGCAAATGTCTTCATTTACAATCTTAACAACAGAGTGACCTTCTATCCATATGTCTGAAATTTTATAAAGAAACATGCAGTGTTTGTTCTACTGAAACTTTCTGCATGTATACCTCAAAACATTAAAGGCGGTGTGCAGTATGATCCGATGTCTAATTTGTCACCTGAATTATGCCCTCCACTCTCACCGCAATGCAGAAATAATGAATTGGCAAATTCTCCATTGAACAGACATCTCCACAAATAACTGGGTGCAGTGTGCCTTATTTTTCCCCTGAGGTGTTAAAATGTAATCAAATAGATAATGAACATGTAACAGACTTTAAGAGAGACAGTTTCATCATGAAATCGATCATACGTGTTATGAAATTTACACGTCATTTCCTGAATAAAAACTAGTTGTAGCAGCTGTCCTGCTTTTCAGCCCATTCTTTTGACTTTTATACTTTAATGATATCTAGTTATCCTGTAGGTTAATGTTTTTACATGAAACGGTGGGTCAACCCACGAATGATAGAAATGGTGAATGTATGTGTCTTTCCCTCTTATATGAATAAAAAATGTGATGTTTAAAGTAAGACGGGTCCAGTATGTGATTTCGCTGTAATTGTTTAGATTACTTGTTACTTTATGTCCCCACTCTCCAAGCTAGAACTAATCATATTTTTTGTCTTTTTGTTTCTCTTTAAAACGCAACTGCTTTGATACTCTTACTTTGGAATTGCGTTTAATCCTGCCTTGTGACAAAGTTCGATAAAAAAAAGTTGTTTAGTTATCTTTTCTTATTTTTTCTGTATTTTTGTTTTCTGCAACTTGGTTTAGATAGCTCTCTATTACACGTAGAATCCTGTGAAAATGTCCGCGTTAAGTGATAAACAGATAATGTAACAATGAAACTATGACGCTGACTATGACACTATCTCGTTGTATGAGGTTACATGAGCATATTTCCCATTCCATACCAATCGAAATTACTCCCTTATAACACCGCATGGCTACTTAAATGGACAATGCACATCAGAACAGAATGTACAAAGCAAATTTACCGGAAGTTATTCCTTTCGAAGTCCAGGTGCGCCAATGCTTCGTATAGGGTACCATCACCGACAATGGGTACATTCTCGTACTCATGGGTTTGGTAAGGTCTCACCGTGCTGTTGACAACTTTTAGAGTGAACTCTGTGACGAAACCATCAAAAAGGTAATTTTAACGAATTCATACAGGAATAGAAGATGATATGTTATAGGGAATTTAGAATTGTTTAATGTCACCATATAGAGACATCTTTGACATGGATAAGAACGAAGTTATGATAGAATTGTCTATACTTTACAGTAAAGGGCATTGAGTGTGTTACTGGCACAAACTTGAAATAGGAAAATATGTGAGCATGTAACAATATATAAACTATCCAAGAAAAAGTCGCATTGTTGGAAATGTATAAATGTGTATGCATTTATGCATAGTACTGGATCATCCTGCAAATTCTTTTGGAACTTTCTGTACCTCATAAGCCTTTGAATTTAACATGAACCCGGAAGCAATAGACAAAAAAAGTCATCTATTTTAACTGTGTCGTTAGCTGTTCTGGGGCACAATTAAATTGCTACAGCACAAATAATACGAAAGAAAGAGCTAAAGCTAAATAAATTTGGGGAAATAACAGTCATTTGTCAGGTTGTAAAACGATTACAATAATATTTTTGCTTCATAATGCTGAGTACTTACGTGCCATGTTGATGTATCTGGAGAAGCATAAGAATGGTGTTTCAGAGCATAAAGACAGAAATGAAAGAAAAAAAAAGAAAGTGTAACTTTTTGGACTTTAGAGTCTCTGTAGAGAAAACGTTTGCCTCTTGATAATACCCATGTTCGTATGAAATCTCTTAGTTGCACAGATATATCTGTACATTACTCAAACGGTCGTAACTAAGAATAGAGGAGAGGACCGTGGTCCTTCTCACTTGAGACGTCCAACAACGTCTAGACAATAAATATTTACTAAAATCTCAATATACAAGAAAAAATATACACTACTATATCAAATAAATTATCCTGGAAAACGGTTGCTGATTCTGCGACGAATCACTAAGACCAACCCAGATCATTTTAAAAATGAACGTCAGCACTTTAACCACAATCTCATCATCTCATTCAGTTGTCATCTGGATATGCCTTGATTACATTAGTAGGGGAAGTTACAGACCACGCATGTTCTTGAAATAAAATACCTCAATAATAGAGCAAGTTCCATCATAATGAAATGCTAACTTAATTTAATAGGAAGAGTTGTACATTTGAACAACCAGATGAAAGAGCAAATTAACACGAAAATGTTAACGAAAGTCATAGTTTAATACAAACGTTTTCGAAGATATCACATCTTCCTCCTCAGGTAAGTGAAATAAACAAAAGTAGCAAGACAATACAACATAAGACAATATAGTATCAGAAATATAACCTCTGACAGCTTTTAGAAAACGCTGAGTGTGTAGGATGATTCATTTGCTCTTTGATATTTGCTCTTTCATCTGGCTCTTGAAATACTAACTTATTTATAGGTAAATGAAGATATCTAAAACTGGTTTAGTTGAAATTTATATTGTTTATATTTTCAGAGGGAAAACATGATTACTCCTTTTCTATTTTGGATTAGTTTTTGCCAGCAAGTAAGTTGAACAGTCAAGGGACTTGACAGTGCTCTACAAAATAGATTTCTGTTGATCTATTAGTGAAGACCCTGCTGCACTTTGAGTCAGAAATATAACAGTTTGTGGCAATAATGGATGTGAAACGTATGCTATTTCAAGTACAACAAATGGAATTCATGGAGAGGGAGATTTTTACACTAAACGCATCATGTAGGGTAACAAGAATTGTTTACGTTTATCAAGATTAAAGTGTTCTTTGACTGTATTTTTCCAGGTTACTTCATTATTTAAACAATTACATTACAAAAACTTCATTTTTTAAAATTTATACTGTATTTAACTGTAACAGACTACATTTTAGTATTACTGCGCCCATTTGACCGTTGACACTTGCTTATAGCCAACGAAAATAGGTGTATATGATTGATAGAAATTAGGTAGCACGCTATGGGTCGAATTCATGTTGATTAAATAACAATACAAATATCCTTCACACAATTTAAAAAAGAGTAACATAAATACAGAATAAGACATACATTTTTTTTGCCATTTCTTATTGCACCTTCTCTCTATATAAATGCAGAGCATATTTTCAAAATTGTTAAATTTCAGAGAGGTACAGGTATATTCAAATTTCTCTACAACTGAACATTCTTCGATGTCAAAAATGTTGGCTTACCTCGGGTTGAGACTGGAAACAGATGATCGTCTTGTTTTAGGCTTCGTGAAGAAGGTTTGTGGGAGAGTGATGAAAGATCAAGAAACTTTCTACTCTTATAGGGATCTCATGACACCGAAAACCTCATCGTAAAGTTAAAAATCTAATTTGGTAGCAGGTTTTTCCTAGAATTGTTTATTCTAGTTTAGTTGTGTTGATCATCAACGGATGCCTCTAAGCATCACTGAATGAATCCATGTGAGAATGTATATTTTAGATCAAAGTCACGATTTTTCGATTTAAATAAATGTTTCTTTACGGAAATTTTCAGTAGTATTTTCTGTCTCATTTGTATATTTATATTACTGATAAACAAATCAAAATTATATAAATCAACTGCATGTAATTCAATATATTATTATACTTTGTCGTTGTAGATTGTTAGGGTAAAGAGTGTAATACCATCAAATAATTATTTTTTTCCCCCTATGTTGTTCTCATAATTCACATAGCTTAATTTCAGTCTGTCGTTGGAAAATTTACTAGGAGTGATTACAGGAAGCTTTGAAGCACTTATCGTAGCAATCATCCCTAAAAAGGAAAAATAAATTAAAATAGAATATACAAAAACAAGAAGGAAACGAGTACAACATAGAAGAAAACAGATGTGACATGTTACAAGTAGGTTTATCTAAAAGCAATATGTTTAGGTTCATATCTGCATCTGAAAACTTCAAATATCTAGAGGTAGAAAACCCATGTCGCTAACTTGTCTAGTATCAGATGTTCATATTTGTCCTCAGTATGCTAATGTCATGAAGAGATCACTGCAGTTTATTTTTCTCTTTATTTTTGGTATTAATTCCTCCCTTAAAAAAAACCTGCGTGAAACGCCCTCCGAACTAAGAGAAACATCCATCTGCATAGAATGATTAATATGTGACACCAGATAGATACTACAACATTATTCCAAACATTATTTAATGGTGGAAAAACAGTTAAGGCAAGATTACTAAACACGATGTTGCCAATAGAGATGTTTAATTAATACCGACAATTTGTGACTCATTTGTTCAGCAATTACAATTCAAATAATCAAGTACAGCAAGTCTGTGTTAAATGGAGTGGCAATTATTATCCATTTCCCTTCTTTGTTGGCATCACATTTTTAAATAGGAGTTTCTCTATGCCCTCCAAAATGTTAAAAATGCACACATACAGTGTCAGACTTGAACGGAGAAATGAAATCATATAACCTCTATCTCGTGTTATCCCTCATTTATCTAGTAATACCTAACTTCCATCGACTTTTTTTTTTTTTGGTGTACCACGTAAAAAGAATTGCATCGAATTTACCATTTCCAGATATGTTTTCTAGCAAACGGTTACGTTCTTATTATACCCGCGATGCCCATATAAAATTTCAAATCGTAGGCAAGTAAAAATCAAATTTATTCCAACATTTTTTTTAATACTAAAATATCTCTCTTTAGATTGTCGCATAAGGAGATATCCCACTCCGAATATTTAACGTTACTGCTGACCCTAGAAACGAGTGTAAGGTTCCAAGAAAATAAGAATACTTTAAGGGCGTCGAAGACTTTACATTGACATATATGGAAGGATATGCTTACATTTCACATGTGATACGATACTCACACTATTCCAAAACTTTAGCTGCCTTAAATCTGGAGTAAAAATGATTAGCATTTTAGTGACCAGCGACCAGTGCATAAAGTGACCAGTGTATTATCGATATTAGAAGAACTGATTTTCATCTTGCAACAGATCGTTGTGATGAAAACACTCCACGGGTACGTTTTTTTTTTTTTAAACGTGTAAAATCTGAAGTTGCTTCAGCGTTTCAACTCTGGACATTTAAAACGTCCGTTACTATATCAGACAGACCGCACTTACAATATCTTGATGAACCAAATCTAGGATACCAAGTCATCATTCTCGAAGTTACTGCGGTACACCTCGCAAATGCTAGTACATGAGAATATCAGGTCCAATCATTGTGCATTGTGCATTCAAATTAGAAAAACAAGGGACGACAATAGGACGAGGTAGGTGGTGTTGGTATACCTTGCAAACATGTTTGCAAACATTATGGCAATATCAAGACTTCAACGGTTTGTGGCTTAGTTGAAGTCTGACCACAATTTTTCATCTTAATTAAGATGACAGTAAAAAGTAGAACTGTGGTTTATGAATTATCAGGTTTGATATGTGATGGGGAATATGTGCAAAAAGTGTAAATTTGCCAGGCTTGACTTGAATCGTAAACCATGTCAACCAATCAGAAACATTAATTTTTGACAGTATAATGAAGTTACAAAACAGGAGGGACAGATGTGGATGGAAGAAAGGGTAAAAACTTTTCATTTTAAGGGCCACTTCATGAATAAGTGTTTAATTTCTTACAGAAATAAACTTTCATTTTTTCAGGAGGATTGCGTATTTAATGAACTAACCTATGGCATTAACAATGGTGTTTATTTCAATCAATATAAACACAATAACCTGAACAGTATTCGCACTTTACATGTATCATCACCGTATAATATGTAACTGGCTGTTATTTGTTGCTTGTTAGCTCATACTAGAAACATTCAGACCTAACTCTGTTTCGAATTCCTTGAAATTATTTTCCATGTAAGGCTGGACTCAGAATCACTACTTTTTTTCAACATGGGATCATTTACTAATGGTATGCGTTTTAAAATATGCATCGGCTTGTAATTAATAAAGGATATGATGTCCTTGATACTTTTTAATGTTTATTACTATAATGAATTGAAAAAAAGTGTAAATAGTAAACGTGATAAGAATACGTATACAAGGCGACTAAACTAGTGAAGTGTTGTTCACGTCATGCAGCCTATGTAAACGATAAAATGCTTATCTGCTTTGAAAATAGAGCTTCCAAACGCCGTAATGATAGCCTACTCTGTTCCAGTAACCGATGCCCCCTAAAATCTAAGAAAACAACGTCCACGTTTTACAAGATGTTAAAAAACAATTAACAGAACAAAAGGTGAAGACATTCGTTGGCAAATTGTTGTTCGCACTGTTTTGTGAGAATATCGATATATATAAATCATTAAAAAATGTCTGATTTAATTTTCTATTTCGTGAAATATCTAGAGTTTTAAGAATTTTGAGGAAGAAAATAAGTAGCCTACATTACGTGATTAACGTCTGAGGTGATATTATTATCACCATGGTAACACAAAGTAAAAACAGCAAGAGAAGGGTAATTGTCCACAAAAGAGATGAAAAGAGAAGGGTGGGGGAGAGAACTACCCGAATGTTGTATTCGGGCCTGTGTTAGCAAATCAATTGAGTTTGGTGTAAGTAAAGGTAGTGACTTCATTATGGGAAACGAGGAATTGACGAAGAGTTACAAAGAAGATAACATTATTGTTAATGATTATTGTCAATGATGGATGGGTCGGCATTTAGTCCTCTCATAGTTCAGCAAATGCAGTAAAATAATGTTCAAACGCCAAGTCTAATTATCTTATCTTTAAATCAGTGTTTCTGACACTTGCAGTTTAGGAATATGTGCGTTTTGAACAGGGTGACACTTTACAGCTTAAAGGAAGATGTTTTGGCTTACATATTACGTAACTTTTAAACTTTCCTCTTTTATCAATACACATTCGTGGTGTTTCCCTGCTTTCCAGTGGAAGCAGTCCACGAGTGCTTTGCACTGTTGCAGTAACCGGTCACATCGAAAAGATTTCCATTGCTGCTATCGGTTTGAAAGCTACCGATAAATTCATGCCCGTTAAAACGAAGAAGATCTTTGCCAAAGGAGACTTTTAACGGAAACGTGTTCCGAAAGTTTATACGCTATTGTACGTCGCAAAATAAAATAATGGAAGCAGTATAGCACACAATGTGGTTCAAATCCGCTTGCTCTTCAATTATGTCACTGCAAATTTGACTCTGTGAATTCAAGTGTATCGTGGTATTTAATACCCATTTCTGATGTGCCATGTTTAACATCTGTACTACATGGATGAACTATTCCTATGTTATTCCCATGGTCTTTATCACGCTAATCGCGACGGAATTTTCCGTGGAATGCCTAATTAGTTGTAAACGTGGGTGAAGAATTTGCGAAGTTAACAGCAGATCACAATTACTATTCTTTGTTGACTAAGAATGTAAAAACTCTATATAGTGTAAACATCACAGAAAAGCTTCTGGATTGCATTAGATATTCATTTCAAAAGATTGGAAATCACGTGGTCGTAACATAGTGATATGAACAGAAGTGTTATATTCAATGTAGATGTATTTTTAAACCTTGTTCGAGGTAATTTGCTTTCACGGGGAACTGGACAACTGAAATTAGACAAAAGGGTAGCATAGGTATGAAATTTTAATTCTAGTTTGATCCTGGTATCGTACACTATATCGTAGACACTTGATACTGACATAATGTGAAAATAAAATTTCAAACAATCCAAGAACAATGCCAGGGTATTTTCAACAGTCTCGAAGGCTCATGAGTTCTAATCTTTACTGTTTTGGCGATATTTCATTACGTTTGAAATGATTTCTCGTCGGAGTCATGTATAAATCATCTGAGGAGAAGAAAAAACAAAAAGCTGACAAAAGCATACTGTTAGCAATATGGGTTATCTACTTTTAGATATTTCCAAGATATGTTGTTACTTAGGTAAACTCAACCTTACAAGGGGATTTAATTTTACGAACTAGGTTAGACTCTAAGTTGTTAGATGTGCAACTTATGGTCGCAAATGATTTACATTCTGCTATACTTTTACAAGATTATGTATGATTATTTGATCATTATTTTGATTTTATATTATGATTATATTTATGATTTATTTTTCCAGGGAGCTGCTATAAGAGGGCATAAAACGGAAACTTAAATTCATGCAAATAGATTAAGACCCACCGAATGGAGTGAAGATTACATTTGTATACGTAGTTGACGCAATGGTATTTCTTGTCCTTATTCGGCGCTTGCAATTGAATATTAATTGCCACTAATCCTCAAAAAGTCCAATGACAGCCTTACAACCTAAATGTTATATTGTCGTAGGCGTCGAAATGCAGAATAATTATTGTCTCGACGACTGGCAATGCTGCTTCATAAAAAAAGACTTTCTAGTGTAACAGAAATTGTAGCAGACGACGACAACTACTACATTTAGATTATTTTCTTGTCCTGTATTAGACTCATAGAGATGTCAAAAACGATACTGAAGACAGATTATAGTGTGACCTTACCGGTACTAACCTTGATCTCAAAGTGTTTTCACTTACTCCTACTAGAAGAACCTCCCTGTTTTCTTTTTCGTTTATTCTACACTCACAAAACGTAACGGTAAAATAAGAACTCCATAACTTTTAGGTAAAACTTTACACACAGTTGATGTGAAATTTACCAAAATTATGTAGAATTTACATATATTATATGTAAAATTTATGGAGTTAAACAGTATATGTAAATTCTACATAATTTTGGTAAACTTTACATTAACTGTGTGTAAAATTTGACCTAAAAGTTATGGAGTTCTTATTTTCCCGTTACGTTTTGTGAGTGTATACAGCGTAATGTAACTCTGAATATTTAGATTCATTTAAATAAAGTTATGCTAAGTAAAATAAACGTGACTGGATGTACATAGTTCAATGCAGAGAACATTCATGTTCTAGACATGTCAGCATGATTAGCATAAATTTTACAAATACGTTTTTAGCTTTGTGTTCTTCCTTTTCTGAGGATTCCTTGTACTATACTGAAGGGTTTTTTTGTTAGTTTGCTTGTTTGTTTGTATAACATGTTGTTGTGATTACCATTAGAGTATCACAACCAGAGGGTCGTAGAACATTGTGATTCCTTGCCCATATTCATAATGAACAAAGGATAACATGCATACAGTACAAATATTGTATCAAACATTCTAAAGAGAGTCTAAATAATTTCAAACTATGGTCTCTGCTGACCTTAGGTGACCTGGGAGCTCCATCGGTATTAACAACAATAACTTCTTTCAAAAAAATTAAATCCTTCTTTTTTCTTCACAATCTTCTTGTCAAAATTTTTCTCAGGTACGGACATTCCCTCCCAAATTTGAAAGATTAGTGCAAACATTGGTAAGGACCAATAGCGAGGCATCGAAGGGCCAGTTCGTCAAAGCAGAAGACGTTGGGTCCTAAAGTTACCTATAGATTATAGGTACCTATAGATGTATAGGTTACCTCCAGCAGTGACAGTACTGGTGACGTAGGTCTTGGCCTAAGTCAGAAAGTCGTAATGGATGAGGCAGCCCCACAACTTTCTGTATGAAAATTAAGTATAGGTAAATTCCATCCTAATCAGTAACAATATCGCCATCGATATGTCAAGCTTTGATAATGGTTACTGAACCACATCGATGCCTTATAGTCGTACTAACGGCGTACTACCACTACTAACGTTAGTTTCTTTTTTTTTTTTTTTACTTCCTTTATACACTATAGGCATAATGGGATTTCAGAAAAAGAGTCGTGATTTGGGAAAAGAACCCCATGTTAATACAATCAGGGCTACTTTGGCCTTTTAAATGGAAAATAGCCATAATGGGGTGTATCTTAATTCCTTTACTGTACCTATTCTGGAGCTTATTGCAACTGTGCAATATAATAGATTAGTAATAGATTAAGTTACTTCATGCTGGTTGGCCTGTTTCAAATGATGTAACCTATCCAAAGGTCACACAATATTCTGCATGAAGTAAGGCGTAACGTTAGGTTACGGTGCAATAAGACCTGCCATTCTGGAAGATCGAGACTTTTGAAAATTACTGCATTGATGTCGAGAAATCAATACATATCGAACTAAAACTAACCACTTTTGTAAATCTACCCGTAGTATAGACCTGTTTCAAATTGGCTAAAATCTAAGCGAACGTATGGCCTATATCTGCTTGTTAAAAGAAAGCAGTTGTATGTCACCATGACTAGTACTGTGAGGTCCTCATATGTACATCAGCAGTTTCAAAATGTTTTTGTTCTTGTGTCCACCGGACTTACAAGGAATGCCAGTTTACTTACTGTAGTGCGCATTACCTAAATCTATACAACAGTGCAATGACTAATATAACATGTGTTTCTGCTAATCACTACAAGAGAAAATGCCAGAAATATTGCAAATACTCTTATTTTATTCCTTCCTTGGTCAACAAATGTTGAAACATGTTTGCTAGATAGTCGGAGGACATGACAAACTGGTATAAGGCGAAAGTTTTAAGTATTTTCTTGACACATCTATGCGACATTAGGCAGAAGTGCAAGTCCGGATATGTTGATTACACAGTTTGACGTTTTGACCACTTGAGACTCTAAATAATGCTTGACCACCACTTGTGATAAGTTACGAACCGGCACTGCGAAAAGGTGATATTTTTTAAGATTCTCCGACGGCACTTAATCAATAGGGAATTTGTAAGGATATTCCACTAATTGGTGCATGACTGAAATTGTTCTGTTGCATTGTTTCAAGGGATTATAATGTAATGTATATTTCATTGTTACAATGTATTTTAAGAGTTATGCATTAAATCAGAGTATTAATGATTTGCACCTGTTAGGAAGGGTAGATAGATCGAGCAGCGCATTCGATTATTTCATGATATTATGTTCTGGTTTAATCTAGCCAATGATGTGACCCCTGGATTTCTTTTGGCATTACACTTTGAAAATTCCTTTACTTCAATTGCTCTCAGTTTTATAGAGTTTTGCTACTTTTTGATGTGGTTGTTGATTTATGATAATATTTCGTTGGGCTTTCTGCTTAATAGCTTCCGCTCTGATTGCTTACCCATCCAAAGAAGACGTACGGTACATAGGGAGGTCCTTTATACCACCTGCCTTTTTAACTGAGTTGTAAAAACGTTAAATACGGAACTTTACATGAACCCTTACAATTAAGTCGAGGCATTAGCATACGAGAAAAGGAGACCAAAATAGCACAATATGCCGACGATGCAACATTTTCACAAGTAGGAAATAGTCATTGGAAAGGAGATAATGATTTTAGATTGCTTGATGATATCCTCACTTACAGATGTTACAAAGACGACTTTAATTAATTACACGATTCCTTTAGAAAGAATGAAACGATTAGTCTATATCTGATAGAAACGAAATATCAACCGTTTTGATAAATAAATGTATTTAATATTAATTGCTCCACCTCTTTTAAAGTATTATTTTCTATCACTTCCTGATCCACCGAAAAAATTCGTTGATAGAAGTAAGTTTATGATTGCGCTGAAATTTGCCTCTGTGTCTCTTCGACAGCTGCATGGGCAAGGAATGTCGTGGAAGGTATCCCAAAGATTATTAGTCCTTGTGGCAACAGGGACAATAAACATCATCTTGATACTTATATTAGTCTTTGCACTGTAATATTAACTTTAGATTTAAAGAAAACAAACAGACAGTCTCGCAAATCGCATGATCAGCTAAACTTAACGTTGGATGGGTGCAATATGTAGTTCCACGTAATGCACGTACTTTGCTTGTTCGTGCAAACCAATCTGTTATTGAGAAGGCCATCTGTGTGATCAACACTGCAGACGAACATGCGGAAATGACGTAGAGAATTGTGGGGAACTTGGAATTCGTGATTCATGAGGCAATCTGTTCTCTTTAACTTTACAACACTTTCATCATAATTACATTAAAAGGGGAAATCAGGGTTTATTTTCACAATTTATTTCACTACAATTCCCCACCGGTATCGTACAATGAGTTATAACTTACAAATATGATCAAGATTATCTCAAAACATGTGGACAATTTCGAGAAACGAGTCAAATTCGCAAGAATCGGTGAAGAACTCCGAAATTCTGTAACATCCACATTCATCGAATCAAATATGAATATCCAAAAAAACCGCCTTTTCAAGGTATGAGCAGGTGTGGCTGAACAGTTTCATACGTAGCCTACGGGTGCTGTATGTATCATCATATATCATTACACTCTAGTTTACTTAGCACTGCGCAATGCACGAACAGCATGGAAACCGTGAACATTCGGTTATGTTTATTCATATAACGTCATCTCAGTCTTACGCTGTGATTGGTCATCGTATAGAGGAGGCTGTCTTGTCTTGTACATGAACATTTATTTTTTGTACCAGACAAATATTAAGAGTTCTCATTCAACAGTAATTAACGCAATAATTACCGTTTCTTCTACCTTCAAACATCTCCACAACGTCTCTATATTTCGGTGAATAATCAGTTTAGAAAGAAAAGTCAACTAAAGGTGAATTCTCCCAGTCAAACCCTGATTTCCCCTTTAAGATCACAGGATCTTGAATTTCTAATCTGAAACAACGAAGAACTTACACTGCGCCCTCGTTCAGGTTTTTGCTACTGCTTTGACTAACACACTGAAATAGGGGCCACTCTTGCATGCGAGGTACTCATATCAGTAATTCTCTACCCACCACGTGAGTGGTTATAGCCTTTCTTATCATGGCATTTAAAATTTTCTGAGTGTCAACCATTCAGATTTTGAGCTAGAAGGGTTGAAATTTTGAGAGGTGCTCCCATCTCTTGGACATGGCTCGTGGACGGAAATATTACTGCACCTTACAGCTTTTCTAAAATCATCTGAATCCCCTTCAATCGTCCAAATTTTCTCACCATCTGCACTTTAATTGGAGCTCTTCAACATCTAAAGAAAAAACAAAACAGTGATGATAACTGAAAACTGTCGAAAAATCGATACCCATCGCTCTGTTTAGAAACGTTCCCGATAATTGTCAGATCTCGAGGATGGTCATAACCTATTTCTGATATGGGATCTGTGCTCTCTGAAAATATTGATTAAAACACCAGCACTACATACTTCTTTAGCAAACCCTGCTACGAGGTCGTTGTATCCCCAAAATTTCTGTTACGCTTCACCAAAAAAAAAATGGAAAAATACAATTGACGGCGCTCTTCTAAAATTTCGAATCTGCGTGCGATCAAATTCTTGTCATGGTTATCCGGTTGTCAGGAGGGAGTGGATCCATACAGATGTGACTTGAGCGGTAGGCTGGAACAATTTCGATTGAGAAAATGAAGAACTGTTGTGAGTAAAGTTTGGGAACCATTTAATCGTCACCATTTTTCTCATTCTACTGAGATTCATCCCGAAATATTTGTAGTTATCGAGACACCACTTTTGCAAACGAAACTTAAGTTTGCAGTTTAATTGACACCAGTGAACATGTGCGTCGATTGAAAGAACGGGGGGGGGGGGGGGGGGGCACATGTCCTCCATTATTGGAACCTAAAAGGCCATATGTAGATCATGGAAGATGTCATCGTAAAACCGACTCAACTTTTTCCATCAAAGTTGGATGCATTTTAGCATGATCTGAATTCAAGAAGATTGCACGAAATGGGGATTATTTATGACTATGAAAGAAAACATTTCAAGATTTCATCATGACGGACATTTCAAGTTTGGCGTAGTTAATGTTTTAACCATTCCATAACATTGTAATTCAAGAATGCCAGACTATATTCTATCCCATGTACACACGACTGGTATGGTTTGGGGAGGGGGAGCCCAATCCTTCTGGAGGTTAACGCCATAGGGGAAGTAACTGTGGTAAATTGTATTCAGAAAAAGAAGTTACCATGTTGTTGTTGTTGTTTTGTTTTTTTTGGTTACCAAATGCATATTGAAATAGCGCCATTCTTAGAGCACGATTGGCCTGCGAAGTTGTGAAAGCGCACATGATAATTGTTTTCAGTAAGAACGTTTAACTACTGTAGCTATTTGCACGTTACATGCAAGCACGAAAAAATACTCAAGAACTTGAATCTCCAGTTAATTAACGTCAATTCTTTCCTTGTTCTAAGACAATCTGCTCATTTCGTATCATTGACTATATCTACCAAACCGTCCGATGTGTACGATTGTATGCCCACTGCAACGATATATGACTTAAAGAATTCTCCACCATCGCTTCTTATGTCTCTTAAAAAGATGCCAACATTATTGTAGACAAGTCATAGTTCTCATTTTCAGGAATATCTAAAAAAATCGCAAAATGAAAGTAAAAATTCGAGGTGCGAGCCTGTTGCTAGAAATCAATGGGTAGTACCAATAAATCTAGATTGAACATTGCCCTTGATTTTTAGCTCAAGCTGTGAGTCACAGTACTGTTCTGATCTCTTATTTGGTGATAAAACCTTTGTTTCACCAGGGAGTGTCATAGACCTAACTTTGAAAGCATTGTTCGGAGCTACCTAATTGTTTAAGGCTTATTTGACTTAAATGACGTTTGTCTGTGAATGATATTGAACTGGTTCGACGAATAAAGGATAGAAATACCTTTGAGCTAATTACACAGCCTACCTTCGCTTGGTTTGGTGGGTCTTAAAGTATAAGAAGCAATTACAGTTTATATCCACCACAATAACAGCTCCACTCGTTCCATGCGCTAAGTAGGTTAGTATCATACGGAATGTATCTTACTGAAAGTATCTTACTAAACATAGACATCAATAGGTTTTTCATAATCTCTGAACGAAAGAGTTTTTGCGTCCAAGACCTTGCCAGAAACAGGAAGAGTGCAAAAAATGGAAAACGATTTCTGTCTTTTCTACGCCACGCATTTTCAGGCTCGTGCTGAAGCCCAACTTTCAAAGCGTTATTTCACATCTAGGGAAGCTTCCTCTGGTAAGATAGTTATGTTTAACTGATAGAACGGTAAAGAATCTCATATATTATGTGAAGTTTTGTTGTTGGTGGAGAATTCCTTTAAGTATTTGTGTTGCTCAGCTACATACAGCTTGTTTTCTAATGAGGACCAATGTTAATACATATCACGTCAATTTGCACATAGGCTTGCAACAAACGATCATTGCAGTCGAGTGGAGAACACCCTAGGTAACACTGTTTACCACTAATAATGTAGAATCGAACCCAGTTGCCCAAAGTTTCCTCCTCTTCTCAAAGGCAAGTCCTAGAGGAATTTGTTATTGAATTCTTGATATCTTCTTTTGTATTTCTCTTTCCTTTTTTTTCAGATTTTGCGATACCTCCTATTCTAGAGGCCAGAGAGTTTATATTTACGAAAACCAAACTTTATAGATAAAGCGAGTACAAGAACGATCACAATTACAACTACTCCCGAAGCTCCACATATGACGTAGATGAAGACTGGTTCCAACATCTGGTCATCGTTATCCTGGGGGGCGTTGGTTTGGGTCGGTTCATTAGAGGGCGTAGTTTCAGATGTGAAGTCAAACGGCACTTTCACAAGCTATGGATGATAAAAAGATACCCAAGAAAATGATAGTATCACATGTCATGAATACTCCTTTATGTGAGAAAACGACGTCACAAAAGCTAGATGTTTGTATCATCATATTTGACACAAAGATGGCTAACTAGCGATTTACATATTTTCAAATAGTATCGGTAAAGACAAGATCACATGGTTTCCTAAGTGACGATTTCCACTAGTTTTCTCTTCCCGTCCCCCCCCCCCTTTTTAAATTTGAGTTGATTTAATTGTGGTAAAACAAATTTTCACTTTTACAAGTTAGAATTTCGTAATGAAGTATGGGTTATTGTAATCTGTTTTGTTTATAATTTACATATTGCATATTGAAATAAAAATCATCCATAGAGCAATACAATATAATACTTTCTGCAATAACTGCACACACTAACATGTGTACATTATTGAATTATCAGGATATCGCTCCATGTGAAGCTAATGTTTTTCATAGGAACGATGGAACACAAAGACCGCATCGACAGTTTTGATTTTCGGTGGGGTTCTAAAGTCTTAGATCACACATGATATTCGTTTAAAATGATGGGAAATACTGAAATTGTAATAGTTTTGCACGCTTTCAATTTTTCACATTTTTTTTCAAATATTTTGACAAGAATGTAGAAGTGGTTAATGCAGTCGTACAGAACTAATTAAATCATGTCTCCACCCCAGCCTAGGTGATATTTTCGGCATAATTACTTGATTTGATAAGACATGGCGGATATTTTGGGATTAAGGCAGGTTTTTTGTTTTTCAAAATAAGTCGCAATACTTGCCCTCTTAATAACAATATACCTTTCTCTCTGTCATGACGAATACAGCAGTGCCATCCGTGTTTAGAGTCAAACCTCCAGGAGTGCTAATCGAACCGCCGTCATCGATGCTCACAAATTCTGTCTCCCAAATTTCGAACATTTTTCTCATCTTGGAAAATAGCAAAAATAAAAATGACATGTATCTGTCACCAACGTATAAAACAGAGAGTAGTGTAACGTGAAGCAAATGCCGTAAACTCTCTCTCACACACACACACACACGCACCCACGCACACACACACCCACACACACTCATGCATTCACCAAGCAAGACTGTGTTGTAAAGATCTACAATGGAGGACATTTGTGGATTAACCACCACAATGGACTACTTTATTTTGAAGTGTATTGCGAAGTGATCTTTAATAGACCATTAACAAATCAGTACAGAAAATACACCCCGTGACCTTATCTCATCCAAGCGTCTTTTTTTGTTTTTTTTTTTGCCTAATAACTGAGAGCCTCGTGTATAAAGCTTTCACATTCATACGATGAATGACTTATTGTCCTTTACTAGTAGTTAAACACTATAAAATGTACAAAATATACACACCAAATGGTAAAAAAGACCCACCATTTTACATGCTTTCAATTCCTAACTGTACCAGTTGATTTATACAGATAGACCTAATAGGAAGGGTTGCTGTGTTGCTTTCTACCTTACAGCTGATGTGCATTACACAACTAGGAAAGACATTGTGCACACCGGTGATCATTTAAAATATGAGTTTATTCAAATAATTTTAAGTAAAAGGGAAAAAAATACCATTGTTGGCCCTTTTTATCTTCCACCGTCAAATAATATCTCATGTTTCGTTTACGATTTCTCCAGAGTACTAGGTAAACTGACTGATACTTCCAAGAATTGCTTATAGAGGAAACTTTCAACATTGACCTGATCCAATATGCGAGTGATAATGCTGTAACAGTTTTTCTAGGTATATGCTTTACTCATCTTTTTTTTCTTCCACTCATTTCCAAACCTTCTCGAATCCTCTTTTATTTAGGAAACATATTTTGCAAGACATTGAATGATGTTCTTTCTTCTAACAAGAAAATTGATATTTTATAGAAAAAAATATGAGTATTTTGCTTTTCTTATCGTTGAAAACCATTCCCTTTTGCCAATTATGAATTTTTAAGGAAATATCTATTTCAAAATGGCATATAGCATAACAAGGAATTTATGATGTCACCTCTTTTCAGAACTACATTAATTTACTTTGTATTTCTTTGTAATTTTGAATGTCCTAGAGCAAACATAACAACAGTGTAGGAGATGCGACCATAATTTTGCCATTTTTTTAAGGTATATTGGCAATATTTTCACTATATTGTTTCCTCTGGCATCCTTATCTCTGACATCAGTGACCATTTACCTTTCTTACTGTATTAATTGATTGGCCACAGACGAAAGTTGATATTTTACATAAAAGGTATGAATATTTTCTCTTTCTATTGTTAAAAACCAGTTCTCAATAGCAATCGCGTTTGCCAGGTATGGATTTTTAAACGAATTTCTATTTCAAAATGGTATAAGAAATTTATGATGTCGCCTCATTCAAAACTGCATGAATTTACTTATTCCTTTATAATTTTGACTGTCCTTGAGTAAATATGACATTTTCAACATATCGTCGTATTTAACATATTGCAGTAAATAACATCTTGTTCTGAGGTGTACTTTTCCACTCTGTGGGATGAGTACGGGGCAGTCACCTGTCTTCGGGTTCTTGTATTTTGTCTGTTCGTTTTTTTTTTGTTTTTTTTTGTTTTCTTTTCTGATGACCCTGCTTTAAAAAGTTTTGCTTATCCAGATTCGAAATGCTTTTTTTCTCTTCATCCTTGTTGTCAATTACAATTTTGTACTTGTACTTCAAAAGAAGCGAAATCAGTCAAATCAGATCAAAATACATATGAAGTATAGGCCTCACTAATTTGTCTTGAAAATCTCATAAGGCCATCCTGTTAGGCTCGTCATGCCACATGTACAATGATCACAACTCTCCTCATCCTCTTTTTCTCGTGTGTCCTCGGTTAGGTGGTAAGGATCTGGTCAGAGTCCTCTTTTGCAGGTCGTAAACAACAGCGCCTACACTCTAGATTCGCGATGGTCAAAATTGACCATAGATTGGTCAACTATGCACCGACCCAAAATATGGTCAACTTTTGTCAACGGAAATTACGTGTAACAATTTGATCATATTTTGGGTCGGTTCATAGTTGACCAATCTATGGTCAATTTTGACCATAGTAAATTTAGAGAGTATACTCACACGAGGAATACTCTATATTCTTCAATTTTTGTCACATTTTTGTCAAATTGTGTTACAAATCTTGTGAATGAACACTTATTAATAATCCCCTGAGTCATAGTGAGAGGCATGTTGCCATATGTACTTCAACCTGTAAGTATGGAAAACTTTTACTTATCTTTTCTATGTTTCAAACCCAATTAACAAAAGTTTAAAAAAATCATATTAAGTTATTTTGTTACATTTTTGTCAAATTGTGTTACAAATCTTGTGAATGAACACTTATTAATAATCCCCTGAGTCATGGTGAGAGGCATGTTGCCATATGTACTTCAACCCGTAAGTATGGAAAACTTTTACTTATCTTTTCTATGTTTCAAACCCAATTAACAAAAGTTTAAAAAAATCATATTAAGTTATGATTGACAAACTATTTTTGTGTTTTTCTTTTAATATCTTTGTCTCTCTTGGAAAAAAAAAAACGTAGTAACAAACTCATCGAAATGCTTGTATATTGTAGCTTAAGTTATATCAGTATTTTTATGTTTTTTGCTATGATTTTTCCCAGTTGTTTGCGTAACAGTTCTCAAGCTCCTTGAGATTTTGTGTGTATCTGTGTATGTCTTTTTGCTGTCGCGAAATTTATGTTCAATTGTGTTTGTGCTTGAACTTTGCCAAATATTTGCTAGATTTGTATTTGCATAGGTAAAACGTTAAAACAATGAACGAAACGAAATAAAATGAAACGACATACAACAGAAAACACATCGGTTAAAAGCTTAGGACATACAAAAGAGAAATTAAATGAGTAAGATGGAGATGATATATATATAAATGAGGTTAGGATGTGAAGAAATGAGTAGCCCCTCCCCCGACCACACACACACACATTATCACCATATATGTCCCTCAAATATTGTGAAAATCATTGAGGTGTAAGTCTCTTCATGTGGAAGTAGGTTACTCCTGTCCCGGATATTGGCGAAACAGTAATAGCTACAGTGTTAGTATATGGCAATCTTCCGATGCACGCATCAAACAACATGTGACAAAACTGGTCTATAGCTTCTATTTGAAAACAATCCAATTTTTACATCTCAGGTTTACGATCTCTCATTTATTGTATTTTCTAGGCTTAAGCGAGAGTATAAGAACCTGCCAGAGGTCCCTCATAGTTAAAAACAGTCTTAAATTTAGTCCTATCCGGATAGGAAGAGTTTCGGCCAGGTGTTGTTAATTGATATTGTTGAGGGCAATTAAGGAGGTGATATTTAAACTGCACAACGAACCTTCCTGACTGAAATTGGTTGGATTTAACTGACAATGGAATTGTATGTAATTCTTTACAGTCACTGGCCAGATACAAAATCGACGATATAGGAATGGGAAAGAGTTGCATACGCAGACATGACGTAAATGGGCATGAGCGTGGCAAGTTTCGCTTTCCAAGTAATTGAAACAAATTTGTTTAGCTCAAAGATTCCTTGCTGCAAAGAGATCCGGTTCCATTAGAATCAACACCTAGCTATTGGAGGACATCCTCCATTTATTCGAACCTTTATACAAAAACAGGTAGTGACATTTGAAAATAATGCTTCGTAGCTATTTATAAACTGTAACAATAGAGTTTAAAAGATTTTCAAACGTTCCTGGTATACACCAGATACGACAGACATCCAGTGCCTGACAAACATTACACAGCTGTGCCCAGTGTTTTCGTGAGGTAAGTTAATTAACACGTCTCTATATATCAGTCAAATGTTTGTTCTTCATTTATCTGATGTTTTTATAGTTAGCGAGAATATGATATTAAACAATCATGTCACCATAGAACAATTGCCGGAAAGCTTAAATTTTTGGCGTTTGTATCATTGCAGTGCTGAAAGTTCATTTGCCCGTTTTGAGCAATCTTTTCCTTAACGTTTTGCGCGCCAGTAACTTTTCAAGTGGCGGCTCCGGTTACTTCCTTCCATTTAACTCGTGGTGCCCGTGGTGCCCGTGGTGCCCGTGGTGCCCGTGGTGCCCGTGGTGCCCGTGGTGCCCGTGGTGCCCGTGGTGCCCGTGGTGCCCGTGGTGCCCGTGGTGCCCGTGGTGCCCGTTATCACTTACAAGGTAGCTAAAGTTTGGGGAAGACTTTCTAAGCGGAGCGGCAAAATCAGTTGGCACTGAGCGTTACAGAAACTTGTTGGATTAAAATGCTCATAAAATCGAAGAAAATCGACTTTCCAGGTTCCGCTGGCGCCCTTTACTCTTGGCTCCTAGCGAAAGCCGCTGCTGGGGGATCTTGAGTTAGGAACAAGATTTTGACATGGGTTGGAAACACCTGCAATGGACAGTTATTCTCTTTTGTTTAAGAACCCCTTTATTTGTAAGTAAAATATGTCATCAACTAGTTTTAACTGTATATCATTACTCATTCCAAAGATGGAATGCACTATTTTTCTTTAAAAATCTTCCAAACGAAGAGTGCTATTGATGTATGACTTTCATTGCACAAGATATAAGGACAGTCCATGAAATATCAATGTTCTTCAATGACCAGTCAGTTTTAACTCACCACTAACTATTGATTAATGTGAAGAAATACCTTTATGAGTCTGCCATTATTATCACCAATAAAATAAATGGTATCGCCTTGGAAGTGACCAACAGCGATGGCGTTGACGTCAAACTCTACTTGAAAGAGGGCGTCCTCTTGGATCGGTTCATTCCCTCCTAGGGGGTTAGCTGTATCCAATACGTAACAATACTCTGGGTCATTCAGATCAGAGATGTTAAACTGTGAAAGGAAAGAAAAATACTACTAATCAGTATAAGTTGAAAATAATTGAAGATTAAGGTAGAGTTAGTTTATCTTGCAGTGTTTGTACTTTCCTAAAACATGCCACTAAACCGTCTACAAGTACACGTTAAAAGGACATGATCACATGATCATGACACTGCGTATTACCTATCCAAGATACACATGGGGGCTTACATGTAAACATTTCAAACTAACCGCTTGTAAGTAAAACTGCAATATCTTCCCCCCCCCCCCAAAAAAAAAAAAAAAGATTTTTTTTTCCAACTCAGTTCTGTTTACGCGCTCCGATTTATCCCGTTCTAGCCTCTGTGATTATTTACGTAATACAACCTTGAATTGTAACCAATTGGAAGGTGACGATTCGCTATTTACATAATGTTAACTTCCTCTACATTGTCGTGTCAAAAGAAATCGTTGCCTATATTAAACATATGGTATACACACATATCTAACATGGAATTTGGAGTACACAGCAACGCTGGAATCGAAATACAGTGTCCATCATCAGATTCTGGTTGCGCACGGTTTTACTGCCGTAATATGGAACTGTATGATTGGCAAGAGCAGAAAACATATTCACAGTTTTATCATGAGTCCGATGATGCCATACTTTCATCAATTGACAAGCATTTGATCTGAGACATTCCGTACTAACCACAGTGTCAGGTATGGACCCGGATGGGCAAGGAATAACCTTGTACCACTCTATCTCTGTGGTAGCCGTTTCTCCCAACAAGCATTCTCTCCTTCGGTCTTGAAACTTTTGATTTATTTCGGTGATGTTGTAACGACACACCACAGAACTACCTCTCGATGAGAAGGAAACGATAAGTTCACCTCCCCCAAGAGTCGCCGATGACGCGTCTTTGAATACATCCCCTTCTTCTCCTGATCGGCATTCCAATGGAAGTTCTATGTATGATCGATAATTGATGTCCTTTCTGCAAAATCTGATCAATTTGCTCCCGCTTACCCCTCCCGTGGTTGTCTGCCGTTTTAGTAAGTAGTCGTAATTTCCATTCGAAAACCCATAAATAGGGACGATCTCGTCGTTCGCTTGGGGCAGGTCTATCCACTGTGCCGAGGGGACCAGGTACTCATTCTTCAGAATAGCTAAAAAGTCCGTCGGGGGAATTTTGCTGTCTGGTAAATACCTCGTAGATATACTTGGGGCTGAACTTGAATTACTCAGTCCTGACGACAATGCTACGTGGAGTACCTTCTGCATCCCGTCAG
Organism: Stichopus chloronotus; assembly: GCA_021234535.1. Classification (NCBI taxonomy): domain Eukaryota; kingdom Metazoa; phylum Echinodermata; class Holothuroidea; order Aspidochirotida; family Stichopodidae; genus Stichopus; species Stichopus chloronotus. Next base: position 4,590,034 of record CM037850.1, read on the forward strand.
GTCCTAGACCTATCCACCCCAATGAAACATCTTTTCTATGATTCCGCACGACGTTCATCCTGTTGTATCCTTCCATCAAATCGAGCGAAATCAAGTCGCGAAGTTCGCAAGATCCCCCGGGGTCCTTTTTACATAAAATGAGGTTTTTATCTGTAAGGACCATCAAATCGTTTGTTTGGGCGCCATCAGGCTCTGTCGTAAAAACGAAGGAGATCGGAACCAAGTTTTGGTCGAATTCGTAGATGCCATTCTCTAACGCGATGTACACGTCACCGGTGACGTTGCTTTGTCCAAAATTCACGATTTCTCCGCAAGGTGCTACCACTCTGTTTTCAGGAGAACATTCGTGACTGATAAAAGTAGGAAAGAGTTCAGCTAATACTTCGACGAAAGTGCATGCCGTTAGCAGAACGACAGTGATCACTTCCTTACGAGCGAACATCTTCGAATCACACTGACTTCGCTCTAGAATTCTCTGAGTCGCCCTGATGATGGTACAAAATTTTTATCACTGAAATAGTATTCTTCCTATAATAACTTCTCTTTTAAAAGATGTTTAGTTACAACGGGTGCACCGAATAGCACCTTTTGGACATTTTTTGATGGTTGGCGACTGTAGTGAAGGCTGCAGTATACAAGTTTTTCTCTCTGATATTATCACTCAGTAAATTGGTTAACTTTTCTTCATACATTGAGGTTGTGTATACATATGAATGCGTCATAGCTGAGACGCATTCATCCGTGTAGGATTCCATATACACACCCTGTATTCATTGGCAAAGAAATATCTAAAAAAAGTGGTAAATTTACAAGGTTACGCAGACACGTCGCGTAGTAAGGTCAACGTCATTACCACATAGACAAAAAGTCGAGAACACTTCATAAAAGAAACCACGCCACTTTTAGGAGAAAGAGATATGGGCTAGATTCCAACTCCCCCCCCCCCCCCCCTCCAACACTTTCAATAGCAAATCGACTAGTTTTACACCAGAGGCTCATTGGTGGCAATCTGCTGGGATAGTAATACGGTAGTAAGTCCCCCCCCCCCCTCCCCTCCGAAAAAAAGAAATAAAGTTAGCAATGTAGTTAGAACAACGTTTGCAGTACCAGTTTTGCAAAAATGTTGGTTACCATATTGCAATAATCCTCTGACATAAATTCTCATTGAATAGGACAACTTACTGTGTGTGAAAGATTTGCGGAGAAGTTAGTTAAACTATATCCAACGAGACAATCTAACGAGAAGCTGTAGGGTGATAGATGAATGTTTTTATGTACGGCTCTCAAACTTATTCCTGTTTCAATTTTTTCCACTGCAGCATCATCAATTTTAAGGAATAACATCTTTGAGCCCAACTCCTTAGATTGTCATTGTATTTTCTTCTAAATATTTGTATTTCAGCAAAAAAAAAAAAAAAAAAAAAAGAAAAAAGAAAGTAGGATACGTTCACAATTGCAGTTGACCTCAGACAATAAGCACTTGAAAACTTGCAGCTATTTCATTGTTCAGTCCCCAGTCTATTGTCTGCACCATTGGAACTGTTGGCATATTAGTTTCATACTTTTTAATCATTTCATGATGGATACCTCACGTCTTTGAACATTGTTCTACATTTTTAAAAGCAAATAGTGACACGAGGAACTAACGCGGTAACGTTGTTTTTAAGGTAACATGAAATGTGTTTTGCATAGCCGGAAATAGTACGAATGCCTCCCATGTTTTCTTAATATCTTGACACTCCGGGCTTGTATATATCCTGCTGAGTCTACGACTAAAAAGTGATTGTTTCGGGGAATGTCTCCATGTTTGCCGGGAATTCGTGATTTCCTTCAGGTAGGTCTAAATTTATCCCATTTTTTTTTTTTATGTTGGAAGAAAATAAACCCACAGTTACTCGATTCTTCTGATGCACAGTTAGGTTCACTTTCACTATATTTGAGAAAGTATGGCATGCATGCACGTGCGCATATCCTGCACCCCCCCCCCCCCCCCCCCCGTCACCTGCTTTCCCAACATTAATGTGTAACTCGCAACATATATGCTCAGTCAATACCTGTGTATTCGTTTGTGCAGTTCAATGACACTTCCTCATTGTGATACATGAACACAGAATGCAAATCATTGCTCGCTATCTTGTATCTAGCATGCATGCAACATAATTATCCGTGCATGTACTCGATATGTATATACGTAAATGCCTTGCGACTTCAAAAGAGTTATCTGCAGCCAACCGTGTTTGTATCAACATGAGTGTGTGTTAAGTATGGCTGGATGTACATTTGCCGGCTAACTGGTTAGGTCACACAGGATTTCGTACGAGCCTCCGTATATCTGAAACGAAATCTCTGAGGCGGTTTGTGCACTTTTTCTCACATTAAACTCCCTTTATATTTTAATCCATATCGAGACTTTATGCAGGGCTATAGCTGGGGTTGAGGAAATCCTAATTTAAAGTGGTGGCAAATTACTCATCGTTAACGGATGGGGGGGGGGGGGAGAGAAAAGCAACCGGAGTCCCTATCTTTGCAGTAGGGGATCAAGGATCGCCCTCCTAACTTGGTCCCCTTATTTGGGGTCGATCGGTGTTCCTGGAACCCCAAGGATTTTTCTAGCTTCTTGTGACTTTTTGAAACGTTTTATATTGTCTCTAACTTCAATTGCGTACGGTATAGGCAATTACTTTCAATAATAAAGGGACTTGTCTTTTTTTACACGATTGTTGTACCAACAATAGTGTACAGTTTTCCCGTTACAGGCCTAGGAAATAAAATAATGGTTTAATTTGTAACGACACCTTTTAAAGAAGATAGGTGATCTTCTCATGAAATTTGTCATTTTCGTGTGTTTGATGAGAAACATTGGTGGTGAGCGGTACTGTGTCCTCGAACCCCGAGATGTGGGGGGAGTATCCGGTAACACAGACCGCCGTCCACCGTAGCTACAACCCTGGTTAAATTCAAACCTGGACAAGATAAACGATTGAAGAGTTCAAAAGTAAAGTCAACAATTAACTCTGACGTCGAAGCTGCTGGAGCGGTGTTTTCCAAATGGCATTTTCCTCACAGTTTCCCCAAGTTTCCTTATTTCTGTTTTGCGTTGGTATATACCAAAACGAAGGCATATCAAAGTGAATGCCGGATTATAAAAGCAATGAGTTCAATTTATAGGGCAACTTGAAAAACGTCTACGGAAATTATTTCCCCAGAATTGGGGGACTGTGGAGAAAATCTACTATAATATGCTTACTTCATACTCATTGCAAAAAACCATATATCAAAGATGTGTAGTATTCAGAAGGAAATGCAACTTGCGGATAATAACTTGCCGTCACCGCCAACGATTTAATATTTTCTACGAAGCATTCCAACACTGTGACCAGTTTATAAGACACCACACTGCTGTATTCTGGCGAGTTAGACAAGCGCAGCCTAACTAAGGTTGTATCCTGTCAGTTTCCGGTTATATTATTCACGGTCACCTTCTTAATGTGACTCAAAACGGTGAAGGTACAGGATTATGAATTTCACGGAGGGACATCATCGGAGACTATAGATGATTAACACTCTGTAGGCTCTGAAGACAGTTGGGTAAACTTTTATGTAGGTCGGTAACGTAATACATACCTCCCGCTAAACAAATTGTGTGCTTTTTATCCATTAGTTCAGCCGGCAGGAGGCAGATGTACTCAAGTGTAATTGGAAAACTATTATCGTAAACGTGTTGACGAACTAGGTATAACACTACAGTGTTGCAGCTTTTCAAATATGACGTCACGATACTGATACCAGGGGTCTGCGCCTGTACAATGGCACATTCGTGAGCATTCGTCCGTACCCACTTGAAAATGGTGCCATTGTCGTCATACCGCCCCCCCCCCCCCTCCGATCATAACAAGCATATATAAAGATATTGCTGTACAGACGCTATTGTATGTTGCTGGTATATACGCAAACAATATTTGTCATTGCTTGTAGACGTACAGTACAGATATGTTACCTTTGACGTGGACGTGCGTAAAAAAAATAAGCTTCTAAAACAGCAACTAAACCATGGACGTTCTACCTCAGTGCACAGGTGAAGGACACTGGTGGATCCTTTGCTTAGGAGACTTGGTCGTCCAGTGACTTGGTCTAAGGGGAGCAGTTTAACCTTCCCTTTAGAAAATTTTTCTATAACTTAATTTCCTCACACGGAACAAAAGTCACTTGTAAAGGTAAGTTTCTTCTAAAAAAAAATTATTCCTCTTCCTACAACGCCCGCACAACGGTCGTTGTACTCACACATCGGCATTAAACATTAAACGGCCGCACATACCAACACCTGCTTACACGTATAAATTCTGTAAAGTAATTTTTAGCGAACTTTGGGTGGGAAAATATCTTTACCTCCATGGATTTACCAGTGGCCAAAGAGATGGATATACATGGAACAAAAGAAAAATACAATGATATCCAAAAGACAAGCACCAGTATAATAACCTTTTAATTTCGGTGACGATGTATATACATTTCAATGTATGAGGTACTGAGGTCATCTCGAAATAGCAATTTCATATGTCTCTGAATTTTAAGCTCAATATTTTTGAGCCACTGACTTGTTTTGCTGTCAATTCAAACACCAAGTACATTATTGGAAAACCAAATGCATTTTAAAGAGAGAGTTCCTTTCACTCCGAATTCGAAAAGAAATACTCATGCCAAATGTACCTACACCAGAATCCATTAATAAAATAAAGCAGCCAGATCCCCCATTCCGAGCTAAATTCCTTCTCCCAACTGCAAATAATCGAATTTATATTTTCAAAACAAGAAAAGAGTTACACAAGTGACAAAGTCTAGCTAAGGAATTGCAAATTTGGGATACTTATTTTCAAATCTAATCCTATGCATTCAGGACCTACCGACTAAAACTTTGTTCAACGGCATCTGTAGATTGAGAAAATTAATCAACGGAAGAAAGAGAGAATACGAGATTAAGTAAATGCATGATTAAATGATGGGATCGATGACCCAATGAGAAAACAATTAATGCATGGGTCGAAGGATGGACGTATAACTGGAAGTGTGGCTAAATGAAAGCATGAAAGAATGGATGAGACGACACAAAAGGATGAATGTGTGTATGAATTGATGTGTGAATGAATGAATGAACAAATAGATGAGAAAATGAATGAATGAATGAACCAATGAATGAATGAATGATCCTGGGCTATAATGCACCATACATTGATGAATTAATGAACACATGAATGAGTGGATGAGTGGATAATTACATGGATGAATGGTTGAATGAATGTATGCCTGGATGACTGTATGGGTAGATGAATGAATTGATAGAAAATATTATCCTTACTAGCTTTAATTCCTACAGGTACATGTCATAGTCAAGTTTCATCTACTCATTAACGACCGTTCTCCTTTTTCTTTTCAGATATAAGATATCATGTCGAACATAGGTAGGTTAATTTTTCTTTTTATTTTCTCTGAGTTTTGGTCCTCTGATATGAGCAGGCTATATCGCCCAATGAACATTGCATTGTGGAGAATCCCTTAAAGCTACCGGTGTCACAGATTAAATAATGTTATAAACAGAGCCACTAATTTGGTTCATTCTTGTGGTATTTCGTGACGAATCCTCTCAGTAGGAAATATGAAAATCAGGATCCAAATAAACGCAGTAGTGTAACCAAACTCCGCAAAGTGCTCTATATTTGAGGAACTTCTAAAAATAATGTAACCGTGTATGGTTTAATGACAGGTTACCTTGCCTTCTTTCTTACTCTCCGCAAATTGTTACATTAGAAACAAACTCTAGCAATTTCCAGCTTATTAAATCTGGCCACTTGCTCATTTCCGGTGAGCCACTGTACAATGTGCTTGTATTTACATACGCTTGAAGGTTTAAACAGCTGTGCGACTATGTACTTTTTAAGGGCAATGCTTGTAAACGTAGGTGTTCGTACGCACCACTTAAAATCAGCATGCCACATATAACATTCATCTCTGTTATAGTGCAATCAATGTTTTTCTCCGAGTCACATGTCCGGAGTATGAACATAATAAGGAAGAAGGACAGACAACAACGTTACTCAGGAGGAACTTACAGAAAGCTCCATGGACCCATGAGATTGTAGTCCTCCTAGCCTTTCAAAATCTTTCTCGACGAATGAATTCCCCTCCTTTGATGCATTCCTTTTATACCCAACCGAGGATATTTACTCATCTAGTAATCGCTTTTCCCTGTGATCGCCGTCCGCCGAGGGCAGCAGTCTATGAGTGGAGTAAACACTCTTCCGGAAGAGCAGTACAGAAAGTATACTGATGTTTCTTCAGAGGTGGCGGAACCAAGATAAAGGAACAGAAACTTTCCAGCCCAAGCAGACTCTGCAGAGTCTAGAGTCCGCCCTAAAGTGATTCCGTGTTACTGAAAAAAAAAAAAAAAAACAGGAGGATAAGATTATGTTTGATCTTAACTTGTTCTTTATTTTTAAATGTACACGGAAAGTTGTACATGGAGGGACTACGTCTCTCAGTGAAGGAAAGCGACAGTAATTACTTTGAAAAGCAACGAGATTGGCATAAAACAGTATATTATTTGAAAATTTACGACTCTTACTATAAGCACCTAGTCCACACAGCATTTTTATAATGTGCTAAAGTGATGTTTTGAGGAAACGCTTTCCTGCATGATAGAACATGAGTTGATATCGAGTCATACCAACATGGTTAGGGTTTCTTTCTTCAATCAAACCTTATCATGCACGATATCATATGAGGATTGGCTGCTATAAGCGCCTACATAATGAATATGCAACAGCAGAGGTCTAACTGGCAGCCAATCCTCACATGATATCATACATGATGAGGTTTTATCCAAGGAACAAACCCTAACCATGATGCTACTTTTCGATGTCAGTTCATGTTCTATCATACAGAAAAGGGTATTCTCGAGAAATGATTTTAGCACATTATGGAAATTCTGTGAGGACTAGGTGACTCACTGGTGTATCAAAAACATACTGCTACCCAAGTCGTCGCTCCTTGGTCGGTATCGGGAATTGTAGTATTTGGTGAAAGGAAGCACTGTATTTACAAGTAACTATGAAGTTGAGTCTTCAGTGTTCCTAAGTTGTTTGGATTAACTGAATATCCAATGCCAGTCTACGTACCATTGGCTTTTTCAAAGAAGCACACCGTTGATTTGAATGAAAACTGTCAATTACTGTATCATCACTTTTTGTCGTTATGCTTGAAGAATTTGAAATCATAGGGCAGAAATAACCAACTGAAACCTATTTATTTTCCCAGATTGTCTGAATGGTGCAATAAAAAGCCTTGCCAAACTTTTGGAGATGAAATTTCAATGTTTTTACTTTTTGGCTACGCACGCAATCACTTCAATCAAAACGCAAGTACAAAATATACAACAAACGGAAAACAGACAAAACGCATATGACACTGAAAATCGGGTAGGTCAATGGATACAAAAGTTATCCTTCTAATTTTCTGCAAGAATGGTTTTTGAGTTGCTTTATTTTAAATGTAGACGTATGCGTATCTTACGATTACATTTCCAATTTTAGGTTACTTTTTGTCCGTTTGTTTTTATCATAGATGGATTGAATTTAATTTTGGAGAACTGACATTGTAGACATTTGGTATAACGTAAAACTGGTCGTACGTTACCTGAATAAAGCGTATGATTTTGTTTCTGAAACAGTGCATAGGCCTTTCAAAAGACCAGTATATGTGTATGATAAGAAAAAAAATCGTAATCCGTTATTTAATAATGAAAATAAACATTTATTTAAATGAATCTGTAATTATGTCAACAATTATCCTTCAAATAATGGTTTCAATATTTGCAGTGACTTTCAAAATGGAGGTAACCAACCTCGTAAATCCTGCACCTCCCGTTCTTTACGATGATGTTAAAAGTGTTCATGGGGAAAACTTGTACAAGGCAATGTGCGCATTTGAAAAGGAACCTGGTTCTAATTTCTCGTAAGATCATTTTTCTCTTTCCTTGTCGTCGAATCATTTGTTTCATTCAATTTTCCTTATGGTAACCATCAGGAAAATCGCCATCACAAATTTTATTATTACATGGTTATGTTAAAGTTTTCGTTGTCATCGTCAGCATCGTCATCATCACCATCATCATCATCATCATCATCACCATCATCATCATTATCATCATCATCATCATCATCATCATCATCATCATCATCATCATCATCATCATTCTCATCGTCTTATCGTTAGTACAAAAATGTCGTCATTTACAGTAGCCTATCATAATCTCCACCGCCGCCATCATCATTGTCCTTCTCACATCATCTTTGTCATCATCAATGTCATCATCATCATCATTATTACCATCATCATCTCATCACCACCATCGTCATTGTAATCATCATCTTCACCATCATCACCATCATCATCATCATCATTCTCATCGTCTTATCGTTAGTACAAAAATGTCGTCATTTACAGTAGCCTATCATAATCTCCACCGCCGCCATCATCATTGTACTTCTCACATCATCTTTGTCATCATCAATGTCATCATCATCATCATCATTTTTACCATCATCATCTCATCACCACCATCGTCATTGTAATCATCATCTTCACCATCATCATTATCACCACCATCATCATCATCATAATCATTATCACCACCATCATCATCATCATAATCATTATCATCATCATCACCATCTTCATCATCATCATCACCACCACCATCATCATCATCGCTATTGTTTACATTCTTACTATCATTAACATCGTCATCATACTCACTGTGTCAAAATGACTACCGTATTATATTACCGAAAATGTACTACCAGGCCCACATTATGCATATTTTCTTGCTTTAGGCAAATATAACCTTTTGCGATGACGTATCTGCTTGTGGGTACGTATTTCAAATCACCCATTCAACTTAATTGGCCAACGGGGTGGTGCTTAATTCATCTTGAAGGTCGATCAATGATTTAAAATATGCAGAAGAAAACAATCTGACAGGACCTCGTTCACACAACACTGACAAAGTGCTACACCATACCCGGGGCTCGGAATCCTTTAAACCCTGCTGAAGTGGGTTAATTCTCACTGACGTCATTGTCGTCCTCTGCGCATCCTTCTACTTTAACGGCCAGGCTTTTCGTTATACAAGAACTGTAGCGAAGAAAGTGTGGTTGCGCGCGCGCTTATGGATAACAGACTTTCTGCGCATGGTCAGTAATCGGACAGAATGATAAATTGATGAACAATTATATCACGAGAAAAACAGCTAGAGTTAACTCAATCGAAAGATGGTAAGTTATATAGACTAAACTGCTACGCTTGAAACCAGTCATGATTCATTTGTTTCCGAAATAGCTCCACCCTCCCCTTCTCTACCGTTTCTTTTTATTTCTTAATTTTTGTCATTTCACATCTGTTTTCAACAATTTTCAGCTTTGTAAGCATCCTGGAGTCTCTTGGCCACTACATTACGACGATTAATGGTCTCGAACAGAACGAAGAAAAGGACTACTACTGGACCATACGGATTGAAACTTTGGACCATTGGGCCCAAGAAGGTATGCATGACGTGGTTTGATATGCGACCTGCTCTACAAAGCTACACTTACGAGTCATAACCGATACGGCGGGAGAATGGATAGTGGTGGTTATACTTGAAGAAACCAAGTAGCAACCGCACCCGAGAGGTTCTCAGGTCGATCCCCGGCCGGGTCACAGTAGGATGGGGGTTTTTGTCCACGAGTAATCTACGGTTTCCCCATCTGGAAAATTGGCTGATTTTTACCCTTTTCTTTAAATTAAGCAACTTCTTTTGCCATCGGTAACGTTAAAAACTTCATAAGGGCTGATAATTAATCAACTAATAATTGAGAATTTCTTACCATAGTAAAGTTAGTTTCTCCCCTGAAGTGAGCGATCTTGTTGCTCAAGATTAAAATCCTTCTTCACTGCCATGCCCCATTGTCTAATTATAGAGGAAAGAGTGAGCAAAGGAGCAATAGCAGAAGGCGCCAACTGTATTAATTCGACCTTTTAAAGTTACGTGTAAGAACTTGTAAGCCATGGTTTCACGTGTATATATGAGAATTAACGTTAAAATGAAATTACTTTTTTTTTTTTTTGAATTTTAAAGTTGAATCTCGCCGTAAATGTTGTATGAAGATGTACTGGTGGATCTATAGGGGTCGGGGAAACAGGGGCCATGCATATGGGATGGTTGGTATTGACAGGGTAAACTCGATCGCAGGCTCTCTTGGGGAATTGGAAGGTAATTTGCAATGCAAAAAATACGTGTAGATGTTGGCCGGTGTAAACCACTTCCTGCAACAGCGCAATACAACACATGCACACATAATGGCAGTAATTTACGTGCCCACAGCCATTCGAGTACCATAGCTTTGGTCTTCAGATCATGCACAAAAACCTAAAGAATTTTTGGTAAAATCTTAAAATATTTTAAATGGTACTTTTTTCAATCCTTTTTGTTTTGCAGGCGTTGACAAGTTGTACCCAAAACAAGGAGAGAAGTACATTTTCGCTTACACTAATTTCTCCGGTGACCACGCGAACAAAGTGAAGAAATGAACCCGGGAAACAAGTTGACCTAAAATGAACGTACATTACATACTAACTCTTTTTTGGTGAATACAAATGTTGCTTTTTTAAACATTCATCCTTTTTAATTTCTCTACTGCAAGCTCATATATTGACCCGCGAAATAAGAATAAAGATCTGTTTCTACGAAAAGACGAATTACAATAGGAATTATCTTCTCTATCACATTGAAAATATATTAGCTGTTTTTTTTTTCATGTTAACAGTTTCTTCTGTAGGCTTCAAGACCAAGAACAACCGGTACTCATTACTAAACACAAAACAAAACGACTATTCGTTTTGAATACCTAATGGTCAGATTTCTTATTTTTGATAAGATATGGTCAAGGGTAGGCCAATCCATGAATAGCTGTTAAGGATATAAAAGTTAAATAAAAAACATGCAACTGTACCATTGCGATATGACTTGCAGTCACTATATGACTCATGCTGACACATTTTACTTTTCACAGCTGCTGGATACGATCAAATTACAATCATACTATTGTCATGTCACAATATTGTCATCATTTAAATATTAACGAATTTTGGTAATTTAACTTGATGAACTCATCACGTAATACCAGATTAATTAGTTCGAAACAGGTTCCCTCGATAATAATGCTTCTAAAATCGACCTATTTTCAAATCAGAATATTTAGTCGTTGGACCTATGTCCCATTCTGATCGAAGTATGCTTGATGACAGCCAATCGGTGTATCGTATATGACGTCCAGGTCACCTCAATAAGCAACTTGTTCGTTTCATATTACAGTAAAAGATCTAAGTTAGAATAGTATTTGACAGTATTTTTCCTTTTTCTTTAAAGGCTGATGTATATTAAGGATGACATTTTGTTAAATAAAGGTAAACTTTTAGAGCTCAAAACGCCCTCTGAAATGTTTGTATTCTCCTTTCCTGTTTTACGCGCATCAGTGAAGGAGGGGTCACATACAGCACGCCCTTTATCTCTCATATTCTTGCACATGGTATGCGGTTTATAAGTGTGAAATCAATTAGACAACACGAAAGGTTTGAAGGGGTTCATTGAGTTGATATCAATAACTTTGTGACAATTTCGAAGGGTATAAACACATGACAATACTTACAATTACCATAATTAGTCAAGTTTCACATCCAATAGTTATGAAAACTCTCAAATGCTTTCAATTTTTATCCTGACTTGTACTGGTTGAGTTCTGATGAATTAGAACTGATGTAAAAAGCGTCTGGTAATGAATTTTCAAAAACGAAATTGATTAGTTAATTTCTCACTCATTAATGTTCCTTTGTATGTAACACATGGGGATCCTCTTAGTTTGACCATATGTCATTATGTGAAGAAAACTCGACAGCTTAAGGACAGTTGTAGTGAATTCAGGAAACAACTCAATGGGCCTCTTTCATAAGTGAAAACAGGTGTGAATAGGTATGGGGGGTTGCGGTGTGCGTCCCCATATACGCGTCTAGTAGTACTGGGGAATGGTAAGTCAGGACCTGGGTAAACATAATCTTAACTGTCACGTGCGAGGGGTCGAGGGGTCGAGGGGGCGAGGGGGAGAGGGGGCGAGGGGGAGAGGGGGCGAGGGGGAGAGGGACAAGTCCGAATCTGTCCGAGAAGTAACAAACATTTTCCCGAATTTCCGCAATAATGAGACATTCTTCAAGTAGGAGCAAAACGATGGAAATGAGATGGATTGATGTTCAGATAGCTCTAATTTTACTCCATGTCAGATAAATTCCATTGTCATATAATATCATATACCCCCCCCCCCTCCCCTATACAGGTTACTTCATGATCCTGAGGAATTCAGTTTTGACCTAGTTTCCATCAATTAAGTTCCACACATGCTCTATTTTTCCTCATGACAAACTAATGTAGTCAACTTGCCACAATGCATCGCTGCCACAAATAAACTAGACTTTCCTCCTGATGGAAGGGCATCGACCCTTTTGTACCTAGTTGACCATTATATAATATAAAAATATGTATCAAATATGTAAATATATATTTACATTATCTCAATGTGCCTCTTGATCTCTCATTTTCTATTTTCCCCTCCCCCTGGAATATGACTGGATGCAACAAGTAACGTTACATGATACATTAGTAACAAACCCAACTGAGCAATCAACTGCATTTTTACACAAATGTGAGTTGTTGAGTTTACAGCGATGATATAGCTATTACAGGTATACACGTGCAGCTATTAATATCTAGCTACTGTCTAACTATTACAGATAATGATACATGCGTGATGCTATTGGCATCTAGCTATTATCTTGCTATTACGCGGGTGATGCTATTGGCATCTGGCTCTTATAACAGTTCTGGTCAGTGGTGTCGCCATGGTAAAGGAGGTGGGAAACACTGGTGATGAACCGTCACAATGTAATTTTAGGTTTGCTAAAAAACAAATGAAAAATTTGCTTTCATAGTGTTTTTCCCCCAAAGTTTTCCTTTTCTTTCCCAATGACGAATTTGTGAAATTATGACTTTTCAAATTATCTCACGCGTATTAGTTTTTTTTTCTGGGCCCCACTTCCCTCCATTGAAGAAACTTGAATCGAAATATAATATTCGAGATCTGAAATTATATTGTTATTTTGATTATTTAGATAATGAAGTTCAAAACTTTAGCACTTGCATTTAAGTTCAACTTTGACCCCCAATACATTACATCTTCCTATGTTCAGAGGTTAACGCCAGTATCTCATATGTAATTTTTCTGCCCGCCCGACCGCGCGCCTCCCCCCCCCCCCCCCCCCCCCCGTCATTGAAGAAACTTGACTTGAAATGTAATATTCAGTTTCTGAAGTTATATTTTAATTTTGATTATGTAGATAATCAAACTTAAACTTTTTCACTTTCACCTGGGTTCAACTTTAGCCTTCATTAAATTACATTTTCCTATGTTCAGAGGTTAACGAGGCAGAGGTGAAACCAGATCGACAACCATTCATCAATGCAAACCCAAATCCGCAAACCCAAAACCGCGAACGCTGCAGGACCTAAATCGGACATCAGGAACCCCTGCAGTGTACCGCGGAAAGCTGCTAAATTTGCTAAATTGTTCAGTGGCAGGCCACTGATTTAAACCCTCAGAAATCCCCTGATAAAAAGTGGTTTTTCGGGGTTTTGATCCGGACACCCAGAGACTGCAAGACGGACAACCTGACCACCAAGCAGGCCTCTACCCCAGTTGTCATCGGGAAGCTGACCTTGCTAACGGTCCAGCTGCTTGCACCATGAGTGCCGGGATGAACGTAGGCCATACAACTGAACATTCTGTAATTTCTGTCGGTTCATTTGCAACTATTCTAGGAATTAAAGTTGGTGACATAGGTGGGAGTACGGGGGACAGGGGGGTACTTGCCCCCCCCCCCCCCCTCTACTTTTTCCCCCGAACTTAGTTTTTAGAAACTAAATAAATAAATAAATATAAAAGTACACAAATCTGTGGATTTCTTTAATAGTTTTTTTTCTTTAAGTTAATTAGAAGACAAAAACAGAATCATACACTAAAACTTCCTACGTAATCGTAACAGCAGATTTAATGATGACCAGTCTGGCCGATCATGTTAACCGCAACTTGGTTACTTACCAGTTCTAACTCACATGGCGGAAACTTTAGGTTCGTACGTTATTTTCTCTTCTTTTGTCCCAGTTGTTAGATGTAGTAAATCAGTCGCCTTAACTTCTTGAGATTATGTGTTATGGGCAACATCACGTCTTTGATTTTGTCTTTGTAGGATTTACGGAAAGAACTGAGTGTATGAAATTTGTTTTTAAGGCGAGACCTACCTGTGTGTCAGGCCATAGGCCAGTTGTGGCTTTGTGTAAGCCTAATGGTACAAGTATAGCCTAAGCTTGGAGCCTAACGTAGTATGTACATGAAGTACCGTTTAATAAACGGTTTGGACTGATGAGCATTTCTCTACTGTACTTCAATTTGGCCAACACATACTGTAGTCTGGAGCCACCATCCTATTGATTAGGCCTTTCGTAAGACTTAACAACTCTGGGCTCTAATTTAGAATCAGTGACCACCAGTCAAGTTATTGATGATGTTAGGATTGAGTATTTGATGAGAATAAACCAAGTTAAGGTGTAAAAAGCTGTTTAGGCCTAACTTTAACCTAAGTAACCACCAATCATAGTTAAACCTACAAGTACAAGTGTATTCATGCAATGCACCCAGGCCTAGTACAGTGGCCAGTACTACAGGCCTAGAGGCAATCACAGTTTGAATAACAACTACAGTATATGACTATCAAAATATAAAACTTTTTCAAAAATCAGTTATAATTTGCAGTGATATTTTGTAATAATGTCTTTCTCATTGTGCTTTATTTTGATTTTGTCTGGGATTTTCTAGGTTTAAAAGAAATATATAAACAATTATGATGATTACAATGTTTTCCCTCCAAATTTGGATTTTCATTTTGCCTGCAGCACGTAAATACTGTTGTGTAGACTACCAGTACCATACTGTTTCAGCACACTCTGGTTCTCGTCATTCACCATTTTCAGCATTACAATCTCGGCATTAACTGTTTTTTAGTATACACTGATGAAAAATTTGATCTGGAAAATGTCATTGATGTTGCTTCAAAATTTAAATGCTTCAACCTAAGTTCAGGAAGTACAGTATTACACATGACAGGTAAACCAAACTACATTACATACATTTCCAAGTTAAAATAGTCAAAAGTCTTATGAAAAGAAATAGAAAGGATCAGGTAAACCCTTTGGAAAATGGAAAGTATTCATACTGTACAGTATTCCAATCCAATGAAGTGAGGCGCAGTATAAACAAATAGCCCACTCACCTCAGTCATTGCATATTTAATCACCACAGCAAACAGCCAATTATTTTCAAATTTGAGATGTCAGGTTATTATACGACACATGTAAATTATATTTTGCTGTTTTGTTTATAAGCACTTTCAGTCTAAGTTTTTTGATTTTTGGTTTGAAGTTGTCACTTCGTTGAATGTTAACACTACTGCAGGCCTATATTACCTACAGTACCACTTTTACTCTCCTTGTGTTTCCATGGCTAGTGCTGTGGTTGGTGCTCATGGGGTTATTGTTTCGATGCACACTGGCATTTATCAGAGTCTGTGCTGTTAATTTTTAACATGTTGTGGAATTTTGACAGTATTTGTGAACAAGTTTTAGTATTTCATATCTTTAACAATTACAACTATCACTATTTTGCAAATCTTAACATCGTGTCATCTCATGAGAACAAAAGGGCTTGACAGAGTTACCCACCTCAAGAGCCCATCAGATTTTCCGAGCAACCTTAAGCAGACCAGACATTTGGACAACAGGAGCCCAATTAAAACACCAAATACCCTCACAACACTACTGTGAACAGGTTTACTGAACAAGTACAGTAATTCTGAGTCCTTTGAGAAAATTTTTTAGTTATTCAAGTTGTGCACTACTGTACTTTTCCTCCCCTTTCCCCCCCCCCCCCCCTTTTTCTTTTTTGGCCTCAGAGGTGCATCCACTAAACACAGACATCAGTTGTTACCATACTGTACCCTTTCACGAGTCATCAGATATATACTGCAACCTTTAAGCAGTGTAGAATAGTAGCAATGCATTAATTTCTGGTGGTTAATGTTCATCTTTTGAAAAAAAAAAAAAGTCATCCTGTTTGTCTTTTTTTTTAAAGTGAGGGAGGGTTGTTTTGTGACATTTCAAAGAAGGTTTGTCGACCAAGCACTCGTACAAAGTATTGCAGAGTCATTTTGTTAAAACTGTGTCACATTCAAACATTTGTGTTTGAGAAATGGTATTTTCATGAATGGTGTTGGATATTGTCCTCCCTGTCAAGCACAAACAGGTACAGTACCTTTCATTTGCAGCGCAATACTATACAT
The DNA here is from genome assembly GCA_021234535.1 of Stichopus chloronotus. Classification (NCBI taxonomy): domain Eukaryota; kingdom Metazoa; phylum Echinodermata; class Holothuroidea; order Aspidochirotida; family Stichopodidae; genus Stichopus; species Stichopus chloronotus. The sequence continues at coordinate 4,606,561 of CM037850.1, forward strand.
CACAGTGCGGTAATTTGTAGAGTGTTGACACTTCATCATAATTTGAGTTGGTCGGCAGAAAACAAACTTCATGGTCTAATTTAAAGTAACACTACAAATGCGTCCACCGTCCATTTAGGGAATGTTTTCATCGATACACAGTATTTGTGTAATCCCATGAGTTGGTTGTACGGTATTTTACTCAAAGATCAATCTCGTCAATGGCTCACATGAAGGAAGACAACACAGAAGACGGCTACTGTACGTATTCTGTGTCTCAAAACTGGTTGCTAACCATGTCACACAGTTGCGATGAAATTTGCTGATATTGTGATGATCGGTTTTACAGCCAGTGTACTGTACTGTAGCAAAGTAACTGATCTGCAGGAGAGAGTGTAATAATTTGTTAAGAGTGAAATGCAAAGTATCAGCATTTCCTCCAATTGTTTGCCTCTATATTAAAATGCGTAGGCAACATTGTTCTGCTGTTTTATATGATTCAGTTTTTAGTCTTCTGTACACAGTTTTTCTTACTCTGCCTTTTTCTCCGCAGGTTCCAAGTTGTGGGGTCCTTTCAAAGAACTGTTTTACGTGGTCGACGGTGCCATATCCAAGAAGAATCCGGATGCATTCAATGATTTAGAGGCAGCCCTGAGGAAACACAAACCAGATTTTGTGTCACTCCTTCAGAATCCTGTAAGCACTTCAACAACTTCACCAGTTTTTTGCTCATGAACTTAAAGATGTCTAAAAGTACTTGTGGATGCTCGTTGTGATGGCACTACGGGGTGTGATACTGTACAATGTGACCAAGTGACCATGCAGTGTTTGTAAAATACTGTATGGTGGTCAAAATTTGAGAAGTTGAATGTCGCTGCTGTACTGTAACTCTGCGCCACAAACAGTGACAGACGGATAGTACAGTAGCACCACCGCATCAGCTCCACAGATCTTTATTAAATCTTTGGGGACCTTTAAGAAAAAAATCAAAGATGATGGTGATTATCCCTCTGTGATTTTATTTTTGTTCCAATTCATCCAATATTTTTGTGAGGTACTGTACAAAATAAACTAATGCTGTGTAAAAAGTGAGTACTGTATGTAGGCTTTTGCACTGTATATGACTCCAGTGTCATAACGACGGTGTACTGTATACCTTCGGATCATTTCAGAAAATAAACCCCGGTTTTTTTTTTTTCATGTTTGAGAATCGTACTTCACTGGTGGAAAAAGGTTAAGACTTCATAAACGTTGCCAAGGGTAAATTTTGCGTTTAACATTTTTCTTTCCCGAAGGCCAAAAATGCCCAGCATCGAGAACAACTTCGTAAGGCCCACACTGACGGCATTCTCCTGCATGGAGAAACATCGCCAAAGACTTTGCCTGTGGAAGTTATAGAAGAGGCACTCATCGTCAGTGACCTCTTTGACCTCAATGAATATTCATCAGTTGAACTACTCTTGGCTGGTAAGAGCTTTGGAAGTTCTGTGGCAGCCTTAAACAAGAAAAATAATGACATTAGGGTGAGATAGGACTGTGTGTGTTAATGATAACCTTTGGGGATGCTGTCCGTTGAGGCGACTGTGCAATTGTTACACTTTCAGCTGGAAAAACAGCAGATTCAGTGGAACACGCTAATATTACAGGATTGGTAAAAAGGTCATGGAAAAGCCACGGAGGTTTGTAAAAAGGAAAGACGTCATTGAAAACACATGAAATTTTGAACAGAATGCTACTTTTTTATTCGTTAGAAGTTAACTCTCTATCACGATTGTTACACCGTAATACTTGCGTGAAATTCTGGAGCAATTCAGTTAATTGAAAGTCATAAAATGGTCACGTAAAAGTCATGACATTTCTTATTGCTTTTACAGTTCAGGAACACTGAATCATGGCCTAAGCTATTGACTTTCTGCTTGCAACTAGTCCTGCAGTACGGTTATCATTCATGGTTTCCTTCAGCCAGTTCCTGCAATCCTGCACTATGAACAACTTGATTCAGTGCTATCTAGTCTCTTGTGTGTGTTGATCAAGTTAATTCTGTCAGTTTTTTTTTTTTCAAGGATAAAAAAAAAATTGTTCTTTCAGAGAGAGTGGACAAGCGTTTATTCATAAGTACTAAAATGATAAACAGTCAATACTTAACTTACTGTACATATATCGTACATTTGGAATAGTTTCAAATTGTCGGTGGGGGGCATTGTCGGAGGGGTGGAATTGTACGGCTGGGAGTTGTTGGGTTGTATTAAGTAGGTACTCTTAAAGTTTGCTGGTACAATATCATCACATATTTTGTACTTTACTGTAAATTCTTGGTGAAAAGAAACATTGTACATCACTGAGTGTCATTGTAACGCTACGTATATGCAGTGATATAGCAGTTTCTCAATTTCAGCATGGACTCATTGAAAAACTGTATAAATGTCTTTTTTAGTAAATTGATTGCAAATTTAATCTGATGTTTACGTTGGTGCATGGTACCCGTAGGTGCCATAACACTGTATTGAAGGTGGTGAGCATTAGGGTAACATTTGCTGCAGCCTTGCAATGAATTAGAAAGTTCTTCATTGGTTTAAATTCTGTCGTAGGAGAGCAAGAGCAGCCTCGGTTCCCTGGTTACGCTCGAGGCCTGGTCGCCGTTTTGCTGTACTACGATGGAAGAACCAGCCTCCTCAATTCTCTTCAGCTTCTCATCCAGGTACTGAAGGATAATTTTACAATCCAAAAAGTCCAGTTTGGTGTAGCTTTTTATCCGGAACACCTTAACTTGGCAGATATCTTTAGAAGTGATTGGGGAAACTTTAGGGAGAGTCTCAAACGAAACCTGTGAAAAGTCTCCATACTGTAGAAGTAAACAGATGTGAATCTGCAATGTCGGTAATTATGATCAAGAAAGCAGTGAACAATCATTCCAAGGAATGTACCTGCCATGTAAATTTCTCTTCCTTATAGTACAGTTTTGAGTTTGTGAAGACGTACAGATATGCGCAAGTCTTCTTACATTTGTAGACATACTGTAAGGTAAGTCTACTAAAAGTGCAATAACATGATTGGTGAATGTTCATCTGGTTACTATACATTTGCAGTTAATCTGACAGCACAATGACGTGATTACAGAACCTTATTCACATTAACTGTACATTTACGGTTAATCTGCAGTTTATCTAACAGTGCAATAGCATGACTACAGAACATTCTTCACGTTCTTGTACATAGTTACTTTACAATTTATCTAACAGTGCAATAATATGATTACAAAACGTTACTCATATTATTGTGCATTTAATCTACAGTTCATCTAACAGTAAAGCAATGTGATTACAAATGTATTTACATTACTGTTGATTTTGCAGTTACTCTACAGTAAGTTAAACAGTACAATAATTAATATAATCATATAATCAGAACATTCTTTAAATTAGTCTACATTTATAATTAATCTTACAGTGCAGTAAGTATAACTACAGGATGTTCCTGTACAGCCTTATCTGCCTGACAGCACAGCCATGTGTGCATATATTGCCTTATTCAGTTCACATTTGGAAGTTGACTCTTTTGAAACTTTAAATTTTTATCCTCACAGGCAAGGAGAGGAAGAACCTGGTCTTTTGAAATCGAGGAGGAAATCACAGATCTAGCTACAGAGTTTACGGATGACCTGATGAAAGACGGACTCACGAAGAAGATATTGACCCTCCTAGAAAAGCTGGACGTCGTCAAGGAACTCGACAAATTAAGCAAAGAAAGGGCCCTCGGAGATGCCAAGCACCGTCATGATGTAAGTCTTTTGGATCAGATGGGGACTTTGCCCTCGATTCAGTGTTTTTATTTATTGTTCTATCGTTTTATTTGTTCGTTCCAGTATAAATATAAAAATTTATAAAAAGGAGTTACAAAACAAAGACATAAAAAAGTAGAAGTTTAAAAAATGTGTGAAAGTTTAAAGTGTTTTCACTCTGATGCTAGCAGTGGATATAAGTCATTATTTTGGACACATAGGTTACGATAGTCTTCTCAGCGTTAATGTACCGGAGTACCGGTACCCCTTGGGGGTACCATCAAACATCACAGGTTTGCCTCAGAAGCCTCGTAGACAGTTGAAAAAAGTAGTGCTGTATGATGATCAAATATGTTAGGGGAATATCTTTAGGGTATTAACTACGGTTCTGGGATGGTTTGTCATGTCTAGAGGGCGAAGGAGTACCGGGAGATGGCATTTTGCCTACGAGTTTTAGAGCTGAAAAAAATTGCACCAGCGGAAACTGATGTGTAGTAAGCACATGCAATATTACTTTTCAGCATGGATTCTACCCCGTTGCCCCTGAAGGTATTCCCCAGTGCACAGAAGTCAATTTAGAACTTTTGGCTTCAAGCAGTCTTACTTGAAATTGCTTCATTGTTGTTACGAAACAAAATCGATACAAATCAGAAAGAAATAGATAATAGGTCAGTAAATAAGCATCATTTTAGAAATCACCCATGTTTCCGTCCTTCCCTCGATTAGGTCACAGAATTCCTGAAAGGCATTCGAACCTCTCTGGCAGAGTCCCTCTTTGCATGGTCCTGCCAAACCCCCCTCCAGCGGCAAGACGTCATGCTTCTCTTCAACCATTTGAGGAAGCACGCCGCCGTCGATCACGCCGGGTGTCTGGATGAAGTCACCATTGCCCTCACCATGGCTTTCCTCTACTCCATTGACATCAGCAATGTTGAACCTAGGGAGGAGGACAGGGATGGTGAGAGAAAATTTTGTCTACCTTTTGTCTTCATTGACTTGTATCTTTTTTTTGTCTGTCTTTTTGAGGTGATCGTTTTTTTTTTATTTGTTTGGTTAATATTCAGTCACGGATCATAAACTGAGAACATGAACAAAGAAAAAAACATAGCGTAAATTGAGGAAGCGCTATTTAAAGCTTAAGAAAAAGTTAAAACTTGAAATAACAGCACGCTGGTATCAAACCCTCCAAGGCATATACACAATGCTCACTATATATGCTGCCATTGTACCCACATCTATACATGACAGAAATACAGCACGAGCAGATGACCTTGTAAATATTCAATGAGTCATAGACACACAATCCATATTATTACGAAAAGATTGTCATCGTTAAGTTATGAATAATTTAGTGATATTTTTCAAGCTGAGTATTCATATCCACTGTATTCATCCCCCCAATCTGTAACATGTTATGATGCATTCAATAAGTTTCAAGACCGAAACCCCCTCATGTCTCTGACCTAACCTTGTGACTGTGTTAAGAGGTACGATACAACATGTCTTGGTGTCATGGTCTCAACATGATTTGGTGCACCAGCGATTCCTCGCCCGATGTCATGTATGTTTGTGCCTTTTGGAGAAAAGAAACCCTAACCCTGACAATACATCTGCTTACAATGTTGCATCTTTTCATGAAGGAAGAGTCTCTTGGAACCATTCTTTTCACATAAAAGGAAAACATCCCCTAGGATACCGAGGGTGTTGCCCTTTTCCAATTTAATGAATATTCATCTTTCAAATCCAGAAATAGTGAAGCTCCTACCCCTGCTCCAAGACCCCCAATATTTGCCAGACGTGCATCAGCTCATTTCCAAGGAGACGGATTCCTCGGACACCGCGACGTGGAAGGGACTGAAGACGGTGCTGGAGTTTGGAATGGGTGTAATGTTGAGACGGGCCACCCAACAGCCTGAAACACAAGGTAGAAAATGACCCTCAGAATTGTTTCAATTCGTGCATTATTTCTTCTTTCAGAGAAACTGCTGTGACACAATTTTTTGAGATAGAAGTGCATCAAACATGTCAAATGTGATTAAGTTGGACTGAACAGAAATGAACTGACTTTGCGACAGGTGAACGTGTGCAGTGCATTTAGCGTTCATAAGGGTTGTGGCACAGGTGGAAAGTAAAAAGGGTTTTTTTTTTCCCTCTGTGCTTAATTTTTGAGCTCATAATACTGGTCAGGCTGCTCTAAACACAGAAACACTAAACACAAAGTTTAGTTCTTCTACAATATTTTTCCTCTAAATGGTAAAGTCCTGGTCATGAGAACTAAGGGAATCATGAAGGAAAGTAATTGTAACCCGGAGTGGGAGAAATGATTGGAATATGTACCTCTGAATCACTGGGATTGCCCGTTATGGGTTACTGATCAGGATTTTTCCTTCATTCTCTCATCAACTTTTAGAATACCAGGATATCTTGGAGAGAGACGAAGTTCTTGTCGATACGGCCGTCCAAAACGATGTCTTCAAGTTCATCAACTCCTGCATTTTCAAGAACAAACATTTCTTCCAGGTGGTAGGTCACAACAGTTGATAACTTTTATCCACGGTGTGGAGTGCCCTGTGTGAACAAACCTCAAACTCAGGTGGAGATGGGGTTTTATTTTGTCTAGGCTCTGTGCTGCATTTCACGTTGCTGTGTGAGAGTGCGTACAGATACTGCAACTTCAAATGTGCTTAGATAATTCTGAGAACACGTGTGAAAAAAAAAAAAACAGCCAAATCTCGCTGCCAAAATTGGCTGATTTATCGCACTGTATTAGACCATTTGTCCTTTTTTTTATTTTGGGTTTGCTTGTTTTTGAAACAAGTTTTCTTTTGGATGTTGAAACTTAGTTAATATTTGGCGGAATGATTTGGAGTCATCTTGCAGACAGAATGGTGAAAGTATGAGCCAATATTGATTGCCTTATAAAAAAGGCAAAATCAAATGGGAGTAGTACAGATAGACAGTTATCCTTGGTGCGTCTTTCAGAAATAAATTTTTGGGAGAATTACATTTATTGCTTTTAAGGAAACCTTGATTGTGTGTGAGGAATTCCCCCCTCTCCATCCACACCAGCCAGTGAATCTTTATATGTATTTCATAATTGTATGTACAAGCACAAGTATTTATGTAAAACATTCACTTTTACAAGTGTAGCACCTCACACAGGTAAATGGAAACTACAGACTGACCCATTCGCTTGTCTCTCATTCAGGAATTCTATGTGAGGCAGTTCCACGCGTTGTTTACGGACTTCATCACACAAATGCCTCTAAAGGTAACGTAAAAAATACTCTCACCTGATTCATGAAGGTACCACTCATTTTCCTATCAATAGGATTCTATTTGATGTAATAATGTGAGCTGTGAAGTCAAAGTTGTGTGAGACAGCAGTCTAGATCATTTTTGCATAGTGTTTGACAATTCATATGCTGAATAATGATGCAAACTGGTGTCACTTCGAAATGCCCTTTGTTGACATCTTTGTCGGCCCAAGCTAAGCTTTTGTGGGGAGGGGGAATCAGTTTTTAGAGGGCGGTTGCTGGTTTTGTGGGTGGAAATGTTCATTAAGGGGTATGCCGTCTTTCTTTATCCACCGTGGAGAACACCGTGTAGAGTGGTACATCTCCTTTCCGCAATTTCAAATCATGGGTCTGGCTTGCTATAGCCTGAACCGTCAACAATGATTTTGCAACAGTAACCTGAGGGCATCCAATGTATTGGACCATTCTGTCCAGTGCTATTTCACACCTCATACATATTTAAATGTATTTATGTATATTCATTACAATCGCAAAATTTGCACCCAGTTGGGACAATAGGTTTTACTCTTTACTGTCATGGCCCACTTTGTAGCAGTCTCGGCAGTGTGAGTAACATTTTTAGTCTTTTTTACCTGCTCTACGTTTAGGAGCCGTTTGCAGGTTTGGGTATTAGTGCTTTCAAGCATGGTATCGGAGGGTCGCATTGAGAACATACTGGAAATTGTCCCTAATAGCTGAATGATGCCACTGGGTGAAATGCTATCTTCAAATGTTGCAGCAAAACTGAAGATCATTCATACACACTGGTGAAATATCAAAGTGACATGTACCTTTTCTAGATGGGACACTCAAATGAAGGTTGGCCTCTACTGCAGACCATAGGTCAGTTTTTAATGTAGCCAGACAGTAGACTGTGTCAGAGACCATATTCAGTTTTCAAAGTTGCTGAATGATGCAGGAACAACATTCACTATGTACAGCAGTTTCAGAATGCAGAGAATAGCTAGACAATACAGGATGCATCAGAGACCATATTCAGCACTTAAAGAAGCTAGACAATGCAGGCTGAATCAGAGACCAAATTGCAATGTTACAGTGTATGGGGTATACGACTAACTGATAAGAAGTCTCAATGAAAACCAAACAGTAGTGGTCATATCGTCAGGTAACTCAATTGTCAGATAAGTCATGAAAACCATTCTGCTGTTGCCATGGTGACACTGGTGTTGTCTGTGATTTCATCTCCAATCTTCGAGGTAACAGTTCATTTTGATGTACCATCATCAGGCTTCAACACAAAAGCAGTAAGAAAAAAGGGTCAATTTTATGATTGATCTGACCCCAAATGTGGAGCTCAGGTGTAACATGTTTAGAAGTAAAATGGTAGGAGACTAGCACAATGTTTTACTGGCAGTGAGTGACAGCATATTGGATTTTAATTCCTTGGATACGATTTTGTTTCATTTTGATAGCTGGTTCCTTTCTTGTCCTTCAATTTCTCTCCAGTTAAAAGATTTGAGAAACAGAGGAGATGAAGCAGGGCGGATTATCCTGGCCCACGAGAGGGAGGGTCTGGAACCCCCGGAAAATCTTCCTCGATACTTTGAAGATCTCTTGAAATTGGTGAGATTTATATTACAGTCTTCGACTTACATCTCAGGTAATTGATTACAACTTCTCCATGTAGTCCAACTAAGATGTTTTTTTTTTTTTGGGGGGGGGTGGGAGTGGTGTGATGAGGGTGTAGGTGGGTCACACAGTGTGTTTGCAAACATTGCTTCCCCCACTCTCTGATGTCCTACCGATACTTTCCTGTTACTGTGTCTGGTCTAACAGGTTTTCTCACAGTATGTCACTGTTGCATCACCACACTACAGTTTAAAAATTTTGGGGGGGGGATGAAGATTGATGCTCATAACTTTGACCAACCAAATGATCTTGAAAGTCATCACAGGAAGGGAAGTTCACATAGTACATCATGATGGCTATTGAGGTGTGTGAATTCCTGAATTGTAAGCAATCACAGCACCAACCTGTTCTCAGAGAAAGGGAAACAGTTTGTTCATTCATCGGATTCAAGTCACATTTGTTGATTCATATTCCAGATCGGTACTTTGTACGGGAGCGATGAGATCGGATTGGAACTCTCCAGCGATTTCTGGAATGCTCCAGAGAGGACGGGGAGCCCCCAAGGAGGAGGCGGTAGCTATCTGTCACATTACGCTCAGAAACTGTTGCCTAAGCAGGTAAAGGGATTCTAGTACAAGTTTTGTTTTTATATGATCAATAGAAGTGATGTGAGATAATGCGATCATTTCTCTTAAATTTGGGAACTTGTATCAGTTGCTGTTGGTGCAAGCAAAGAGACTGTGTGACTGTAACATATAAGAGTTTTCGTCTGTCATATATGTATGTTATCTCATTCCATTACAAATGTAAAATCACACCTTTGGGGTATTTTTTTTTTTCACTTTTCAGATGGCCCTTTTCAAGTTTGTTCGCATGGCAGGAGATCTGCTGCCACCGTCCATGTATGTACCTTATCTGGAGATGCTAAGAGGGTTGTCCAACGGGAGGCAGAGTGCAAACTGCTGCTTCAACTTGCTAAAGACTAACGGCACTGGTGGAGGAGGTAAGGAGTGGTTCATTATCGTTGCCATGGAGATCAATGTATCAAAAGAAAGGAGGGTAGGAAATGAAAATAGCTCTCGCAAAATTGAAGTGAAACCTGAACCCCAAAGGTGGCATGTCTATGAGAGCCATCTTTGATGAATTTCTATGTCAGAGATGTCTCATCCGTCTTGCTTTAAAACTCAAAATAGTTCTATTTATGGAATTAATAAAACAAGGAGAAAGATAAAGGCATGATTTTGTAGCCTGTCTCTGACTTTGTAGTTGCTTTCCTGGCTTCCTTCCGACCATCGCAGTGACATTTCTGTCTAACACAACTGCAGATATCAACCAAAGTGATACCATTTCCTCCACCTTCACTAAGGAAAGTCCTGTCCTTTCTCTCAATTACTTGGCAGTCACAATTTTTAGTTACCGTAAACTGACCTGCTAGGTACATTTTACCTTGTCATCTCTATGAAACCTTGACTAGTTTGTCAAGCTGTCGACTTAACCCTAAATTGACATCTTGGTTTAATTTACACTTTAACTTTGTCTTAGCAGTAAAAATTTGGTCAAAAAATACAGACTAATGCTTACTTTATAATTTTGTAATGTCAGATTGTCCATGTTAGACATACCAATTATCTTGACAAGAATCAGATTTTTGTAAAATTCTGCGATGTACGTTGACTTTACACATCAGTGAATTTTGTTAGATTGTCTAAACCTGTTGACTGCAGGCTTTTAGAGGATGGATCTTTGTCGTGATTATGCTAGTTGTTAACTAAATATTAAGACAATTGTGTCGTTGTGACTTTTCTGTTCACACACTTTAGCAGATTGCATCACTGTGTACTTCCCAACAGGATAGAGCTTGTGACAGCAAGACCTATGGTCTTACTATTACTATAAGACCATAGGCCACTCTGTGACAGTCAGTTCATTGGTCATTGTCATGATTTATTGGTTTGCTTGCAGTAGATCATGATTTATTGGTTTGCGGTAGATGTAATGTTTGAATTGATGATTGTCTATATATTCTATTACGCCCTGTGTAAAGTGAATTCAGGAGATACTTAACATGGTTCATTCATCCAATTTCATCTCTCTCGTTTGATTTTAACTCTTATGTTTTGTCTCCAATCAGGTGGCAGCATTCGATCCATCTCCTGGGACCATTTCTTTGGGTCCTTCAACCTCTACTTCTCCTCTTTGAGACAGGACATAAGGCCAGAATCTCCCTTCCAGGACCCCAACAGGTCCACCACTGTATACAACAAAGGAATTACACCCCAGGAGCTGGAGGGTCTGATAGCAGTTCTTAAACTCACCCAGACTGTTGCAGCATGGGTAAAATTTCCCTCCCCCCACTTTTGTTTTTGTTGTAAAATTGACTCTCTTCAACTGTCGCTGCATGATAGAAAAGCAGCAGTGCACTTTTCGATCCACATCCTCAGATTACTTTTTCGTCCATCTTCTAGTTTTCCTTGGGATGGAACTTTTTGAGCAAGAAAAGCAATGCATAGTGATGGTCGTCTCAAAAAGTTGAAGGAGCGTAGGGCGTTCTAAAATACATCTGACATTACTTTTTGCTCCTTCTTCATCCAAATGGAATAAAAGCATGCCTATTGAACAGATTTGTGGTGAAAAATGATCTGCCAATGACAAATTTTTTAAAAGAGCTCACCAGTAGTGAGAAAAAAATGTCAACATTTGGATTTTCTTTTGTTGTGGCTTGCATGATAATAGTCATGAGTATGTCTTTTATGCCTCTCCTCAACTTTGCAGCAGGAATGTTGTTGGTCGAAGGCCATCAATGTCTACCTGCAGAGACCAGGTAAACGTTGATAACGCTCGACCAAACTGCAATCCATGCTCCTTTGAGTTAGAAGGACATTCACTTGTAAAAGTATTTCTGCTTACCTGTCTCTTGTCAGAGTGAGGATGCAAGGATCCAGCTGTATGAGAACCAGTCCTGGCTGCCGACGATACTTTTGTTTGGCCTTCTCACTTGCAGCGTGCCCTTGCCGCTGAAAGCCGAGTGTCTCAACACCCTGGCGGTCTTTGCTAAGTCACCAGAAGTGGTCCTGTCACTGTGGCAAGCCTTGGAAACTTCTCAGGTTAGAGGTTTTCTTCTTTGTTAGGTTTTCTTCTTTATTTCACTCCTCCTGGCCTGCAAAATTGTGAAGTTTTGTAAAAATGATGAATTTAGCTTGCTTAGAGTTCCCAAAAAAAGAAACAAGTTATCAGTTAAAGATATTGTTTTTTTCGTGATTGTTGTGCCATTACTAGTTGATCAAAATTTTTTCATATTTGCTATCAATTTTGGCCATGAAATTTTCATGTTAAAGTCAAATTCTGCATTGAAAATAAAACAATATGGCATACCAAAAAAAGTCCCTTGTATCATTGTTGTACCATTCATGTCGCACCCCCTCCAGTAAACATCAGCAATAGTGTTGACTCCTCAAAATCATACATTAGAATGCTCCACCCTTCTTCCCCGTTGTTTTCTATCTGTTGTGTTTGTATCTTGCAACTCTGAAATTATGAGCTGGCTGTACTCCCTAGCCAGACTTGTCAAACTTCATGTTGCGATATTGACTTGTGGACATCCAATGCACTGCACCAAATTTTCGTACAGTGCCATTTCACCCCTCATACATATTGTTGCAAACGGCACCACTGTTTTTCTCTCCCGTGGATTTGTCGACACTGTTGGCTGGAAGCATACAATCATGGAGAAAGTTTGCATTGGAATCAAGAGAAGAGGCGATGCTACGAACCTCTCTGCTCCTGTTTCATATTTTGACTAAAGATGAAAATATTTTTATCATACACATTTTTGTCTGCAATGAGAAGCTATCAATGGACAAGAAATGCATCTGTTGAGTTGAAACTTCTGCCAAAGTAAGAATAAAATGATTCCCTTCGCACGTCCAATATATTAAAGGGAATTCAAATGACACAGGAACAGGTTATTCGCTGCTTTATTCAGCCAGCTGTTGACTGAATTTTTGAAGTGAATGCTGACCATTTAAAAGATGGAGCGATTCATGTGCAAACATTCTGAGCTGGCTCAAAATTTCTACCAAAGGCATATTGTTTTCTCTCACAACTGCCTAATCTCCTTTTAAACTTTCTTCCCTGTTACCCTCATACATCTTTTCCGCCTGTCTTTTCATCTTGTTTAGATCGTTCCCACCATTGCCCAACCCGGTGCTCCATCCACCGGTATTCCAGTGGAACTGGAAGAGACCGAGTCCAGAATGGAGTCATACCCAATGACCATCGGTTTCCTCAGGCTCATGAAAGCCCTCACGAAGGTCCCTGTTCCCCAAGCTCTTGGGGCAGGGTGCAGGGCTCCTGGTTTTGACCCTTACCTGGAGTTTCTCAGGGACAATGTGTTCCTCTGTTTTCAGGCAAGGTCTTACAAGGACAAAGCAGAGAAGGTGAGGTGACAAATACAACTTCAACTCATTGATACAGCACAAAGTGTGAATATGTTCAGACTGTGATTGTACGATCAAACTGGCCACAAATTTGAATGCACTGTCTGCTACTTGTGTTCTTGTCGTATTGAAAGCACCTGCATCATAATGTGTATTGACAAATTTGTCAGATTTGTCATGTTGGTACAAATCAGTACTGCATTAATTAGAGTGGAAAGAATATTGATTTAGTTTCCTTGGCTCACCTCTTACGTTGCAAGTATTCGCACATCAGTTCCGCAGCTTTATCGTAGGACCTGGTTCTGCTGAAATTGACAGTTTTGAAAGTTGTCGGTGTTTTTATTCACATCTGGCAAATAGACGGTGTGTGTTTTATAGCTTTTTACACCTGCCAGAGGTAGGCTGTAGCTAGTCCTTTGGTGCACTTTTGAAAATGTAGAAGATCATCCTCCTTCAACTGCAGCATACCGTTCTCGTAGGTTAGGAAGGAGGGTGTTTTCTTTTTTATTCGTGGAGTATGTAACAGGTTTATGTGTGTGTGTTTTCTTTTTTCAGTTCTATAGGCTACCCGTGCTTCATAGCTGACACCAAACAGGGTTGAAAGTAACTGGCAGGGGATGATCTCTCAAATTTTGAAGTGATTTTTGCTCCAATCTAATAAAAAGAAAAAAAAAAAAAAAAAGTCTAATTTGATTTTGTTGTTGTTTCTCTTTCAGTGGCAAGTGGCTTCTTTGGTCACGGAGGTATTCTATCAGCTCTTAAGGGATCACCATCCACAGGGCAAGGATTTCATCAACCAGCGGGTAGAGTTACAGGGAGGTGGAATCACAGTGGCCAACAAACCCGCCGGACACCACATACTCGTTCATCTCTTGAACGATGGAGACATGCTGAGAATGGTAAGAAGGGCTAAGGCAGACCCCCCTACCACCAGCAGCAGCTTAATGTGTAATTCTAGTGTCGTAATTCCATCGTCACCTTGGCAACGGAGAGAATGTCCATGCAAAACTTTTTGTTGATATAGCCATTTATTGTGATGTCATGATTCACAGCAACCAGGATCTGAATTCCGCCAACCGTATAATCGAAGTTGAAATCTCGTAAACAGTGTTAGAAACTTATTATCAATTAACAGGTTTTCTGCAGCCTGGAAAAGTCATGACATGTTTGTACCTCCCAGGCCTGAGAAAGTCAGGAAATTTTGTTTTTACTTGCCAGGCCTGGGAGGTCATTAAACTTTGTTAGAATGGCATCTTGTTGCCGCCTGAATCTGTTTAACTCTAACTACAATATTGTATGACAATTTGTTACAGTTCATGTACATATGTGTAACGTTACTGACAAGGAAATCCTGAAGGCAGACTACTTAGTCATCCAATTGTCACAGCAATCTTAGACCATGTTCAGGCTTCCATAGTAACCTGATTCATCGAAAGAGAGATTGCAAGATCAATTTGAGGATATCCAATGTTCTGGATGAATTTGTCATTCAGAGCTATTTCACCCCTCAAACATATGCATATTTGTTTTCTTTTTCAGTTTTTTATTCCATCAACCAGATGTTTTTTGACAAGTTTGTATTTGATTGTTCAGTTTACTAATTTATTTTTTTTCCCCAATAACTATCCTTCATTCTGCTGCTAAACATATGCAATTAATGTTTGCACTTATTGTGGAACTTAATGTACATCTGTGATTTTCTGTTTGCATTTGTCAGTAGCGTGTTCCTCCAAATGTTATGATAATTGATTACTCATAAAACAATTGCATCTCCAAAACAGTTGTGCATATCAGCTGATGGCTTTCATATAAGATATGATCTTTAGTTAATTGATTGATTGATTAGTTTATTGATTGATTAATTAATTGATTAAATGATTAATTTATTTTGTACCTCCAGTTACTCTCTATTGTGGATGAAGCAACCATTCTTCTTAACAGACACACACCGTTTCCTGGCAAAGAATTCCTGGAAGAGAGCACCCTGAATTGCCTGAAATTGTTAGATCTAGTCTTAGATAAGCAGGACTTATTCAGCGATCTCTTGAGGAACCAAGGAATGACCACCCCGATCCTGGCCACGCCCCTGGATCGACTGCTGATGGGGATCAATCCACGATCTAGGAAAGCGGATCATCTTGTGAACATTGCACAGTGAGTTCGATGAAAACAGTCCCAAGTGTTTGCCACCGTAGAGATGCGCCACCTTTCTCTCAAAGCTTGCCAAGCCATGACAGTGTCAGTAAGGGATGAAAGCAGCGGGAATGTCGTCTTCGTGGAACGCTGCTTGAAGATGCTATCAGTCTGTGTCAAAACGACGTCAGTTGATGAACTCAAATGATCAGATAGTGGTCTTTGACAGCGTCGTAAACTAAGCATGCGACTAAAATTTTATCGACGGATAGACGTTACAATTACATGTCGATATGATCACATTTCCACCGAGTCATTGAAAACCTGTTTGCTTGTAGACCACAAATTTGAGCAAATACTCAGAAATGATTCTTTTCAGTTTGCCCGTTCATGAAATTTGACAGATCGTATTGAATGTGCTATCTTTCCTGAAGACTTTGCAAAATCCTGCAATGTCATAATATAAATTAATGATTCTGCTTGAAAAATGTGATTGTTAGGTGAATCGTATAGTTTAATTGACATATTTTTGTGCATTCTCAGCTATGGATTCACAGCAATGCTCTTCAGTGATAACTTCGCTTTTACTCACACCTGGATCTTTTGGTTTACAGGTTAGTGACCTTTGGCTCATTGCTCTCAGAGCACGCCCTCTATGCTCTGCGAGTCCTTTACAAGGTGGTGAGGTCATCAAACATGCAACCTGAAATTGTTAACCTGTTTTCGACGGACAAGGTTTGTCAACTCACAACGTATTTTACTGTCCCGTTTTGTAACTGCTACGTTCAGCCAAAATAAGCGCGGAACTAAGGTGTCTTTATCGAAACAGTAGTGTCACTATGATATGTGAAAACCATATCCAGTCGGAAATATTATGAGAAATTTAAATGCATCGTATTAAGTAATCCCACATCTGGAGATAAGTTACAAGTCCCAGGAGTGTATGAAGACTGCTTTTTATTGAATGTGTCCCCTATTGTAGATAGATAGATATGTGGATATCCTGCAGTAGTGCGACTGCTGTGTGTCAGTGAAGTTCAAAGTAGACATAGCACGACCGAAATCTTTACTTCGGACACTCAGTTCCGCAGATGGTATCATACTTGGGCGGGCATTCACGACTAGTGACTTTGCACAAATCTCATACCCTCAGCGTAGCAAGTTTAGCTGGGATCTCATCTACCGTTTAATGTTTTTTATGCGTCACTCTTAGCTAATTTGTATTGTACATCTAACAAATCAACCATCAAATTAACCCATGTGGTAATTGATGTTCATTATATGTATTCTTATCTCCTCTAGGCGGTAGCATTCGTCAAAACTTTTTCAAACCACATTCTCTTGAAAATTTCTCCCCCCCCCCAAGTTTGGGAAACCATGATCTGCGCAAAATGCATTTTCAATCTGACAGTGTTTTCCAGAAACAATTGCATCCACCTCTCCTGACTGAATGCAGAGAACTTTTCACTCTCCCTTTCTTTTCAGAACCTCTTCAAGAAACTGATGCACGGATTCGTGGAGTGTCTGGATTCAGACGAAACCGAGATGGAAGAGGCAGATGACCAGGATTTATCTCAGGAAGGTACGCCAACAAAGAGACGCCATATTTATTAACCACCCTCCTGACGTCATCGTCGATTATAGAAGTTGTAGCGGTGCCATGTCACACACAGTTCTCACCGCTCTCAAAATAGTGATCGTAAAGAGGAAGCATTTACGCAGCATGGTAGTGTAACATAGCGACTAGACAGTCAGTCTGGTAGTGTCCCAGGGTAGGGATGTGACACTTTAGGCAAAATGTTATGCAAACCAATGAACCTCATAGCAAATCTCTTTTACTGCTGAAGCAATAGAGAAATTGCACACCGTACGCTACGACCTGCGCATGGTTAACTCAGTAGCGAACGACATTTGCATTACCCGAGAAACCATCACACATGTGAATCCCCCAAATACTGAAACTTCCTGAAGTAGATTTGACGTCGGGAGCTTACGAAAAGACATCACTGAATCTAACGTTTTTATCATTTTGTTTTCTCTCGTTTGTTTTTTCAGAAGAGATGAGTGATGAAGAACTTCAAAGCAGACACATCTGTGAAGCTCGCATAACCATCCTGAAACTTCTCATCCACTCCCTCGGCCAACCCGGACCAAATCTGGCCCATCTGTTTCTCGGCTATAATCTCAGAAAGCCGGTCAGCAAAACAGAAATCCAGGACCCAGGTAAAATTGTTGATGTAGAATTTGTATTTAAAAGTCAAACATTGTACATGGTATATCTCTTTATAGTACAGTACTGGTTGTACATCCAGTCTTCAATAGGTGTCTTCCTGTCGTTGGACGAAATAGTGTGAACAAATAGATTAGCAGTTTTTGCCCTTCAGTGATTGATTCAGATAGCAGTCAACCCATTTTGATTAGTAGACGTTACAAAATCATTTCATGATAAGTCAAAAATTTAGGTCACTCATTTGTGTGCCATGAGCAGCTCAAAAATCTCATACGTCCAATAAAATTTTACCTCTACAAAGGACACACTCTTGTTTGTCGAGTTGCAATGCCCGTCAGTTTCAACTTACTGGAAGTTCTTCAACAGAAGACCATAGGTCGGGAAATACATTGATTTACAACTGTCGCAAAACTTACATTGAATAACAATGGGCTTCTACGGATCACAAATCGTGATGCAAACCTGTGTAATTTGTCCCTTACCTGTTGCGTTTACCTTTTGTTTGCAACCTGCTGGGATGCTAGTGACCTGTTTTGCTATCATCATATAGAAACAGAAGTAAGGAAGAGCAACAAATACTGACTGACTGACTGACTGACTGACTGACTGACTGACTGACTGACTGACTGACTGACTGACTGACTGACTGACTGACTGACTGACTGACTGACTGGCTGGCTGGCTGGCTGGCTGGCTGGCTGACTGACTGACTGACTGACTGATTGACTGACTGACTGACTGACTTTCTGACTGACTGACTGACTGACTGACTGACTGACTGACTGACTAAATTTCTGCATCTGTTTATCAAGTAAAACTTAACAAAATGTGAGGACATTGCCGTAGTAGGGCAAAAAGCCTAAAAAACAAGGGTGTCTTCATTCCTGCAGCGTCCACTCGATATTGAGATTGAATTTGTATTGGTGTTGATTTTCTTTCCACTGTCAAGTCATAAAATTTAAAATGTAAAACTATCTCCTTGCTTTGGCTTTGTCAGTTTTAACACTCAAGTCTTACATGCAGTCCTACCTTTTTTGAATCACTGACCTTGAATGTTGCTGAGAGGTGACGTTGCACATTTGTTGCTTGTGGAGAAACTGCTAGAAACATTCATAGCTCTCCAGCTGCTTTCATAATCTTCTTGTTTGAGGAAGACTAATCCACCTGAAGTACCGTCTAGGGTTGCCCCATTACTCAAAATTTCTGGTAACTTCTAGGAACCTTTTGAAATTGTCTTTAGATTCCAAAAGAGTAGAATAAAGACAGTGTTTTATAGTGACAAAATAATTCATGTTTTGTGCCTTGTCAAGTCCTTTTTTCATTACTTCTTTTTTTTTTCTTAGGTGTTTGGGGATCACCGAGGACTTGCTTGCATGCCGTACTTGGAATTCTCAGCCGCGATCTCTCCCCTCACCGTGGTCCCTCGACCATCGTGACGTCCCCCCAGCTGGCAGAGTTGGCCTACGAACTGGTGTACATGCTCACCGCAGACAGGGACACCTCGGGGCCCACCCTGAGGTACCTCAGGGGCACCAGGGATTACTTTTACCGCCACCTGAGACATGTTCCATTCAGCAAACACTCAGAAAGTGAGTCCATTCAAACAGCCATAGCTCTTTCAGGAGACAGCAGATCCTTTAACATTGTTTTTGTTTTAGAAGCACTCACACTGTTTGAAATCATATCATTCCAAGGACAGTAAAGGAGGTATAGAAGTCACGAGGAAGAGTTCTCGAATCTTTGTACAGCTTTCCAAAATTGTCTGAAACATATACATTGCAAAGTTTATCCATAGATATTGCAGAAACAGGTTTACCTCCTTCCATCCCGGGGCAAATACTAGTAAGGCAAGCATCCTATGCCTGCATTCAGGTAAGTTTGAACCTCCTGTGACCCATATCCAAGTAACTTGGGTTCAGCTGCATAGCCATGAGTCTAGTTATTAAATCAAAGAATGTGCCATTTGGTATGTCCACCAGGTGAGAGGCAAGAGAGATTGAGACTAAACCAGCAGGCGTGGTTGCTGAAAGCTGTTGCGGTCGAACTCAGAATAACAGCCATCAACAAGCAGCGGTCACACGTCCAAAGACTCATCAGGCTGCTGCTGGAGAACACACCGTCACATTTCATAGAAGAAGGTGAGGGAAGATTGTTGCTGTTTTCAGGAGGACCTTGACCCAGGAAATCAATGTTCGATGATTTTGTGGATTGCCCGAGAAATATTCGGTGACCGAAATGTAATGTGTGCAGTCGATTATGTTGGGTGAATCTATTTTAGAACTGGAAAATGGTCGACACTGTGTTCTGAAATGTTCTGAATCATTGTCTGGGTCATTTCCTGTTGATATTCTTTGCCTTTTCTTTGCTCTAATTGTTTCATTTTGTTTTTTCGTTGTGTTTCTCTATTTTGTCATACACAAGTAATGAGCTCTGCGTTGTCTTAACGTTATTCAGATGGTACACCCTCTTACTGTTAAATGCTTTCCTCTTTGTGGTTTACAGGGGCTAGACAGTCGAGTTAGTGGATATTTCTGTCTTTTGTTTGTGTGTATGTTTGTGGGTATGTTTGGTATGTTTTGTGGTTGTTCAATTAACTGTTTGTGTGTGTGTGTGTGTGTTTTTTTTTTTATAAAGATTCTTAGACATCAGCAGTGATCTGTGTGTGCAACTCAGTTGAACTAAAAGTTCCTGAAACTTCCCTAACTACCCTCTGTTCACAAACAGAACTGTTCAGACCTTGAGATCTCTGCTGTCCCCAACTTTCTACAAATTCCCCTAAATTCATACAAACATTGCCCTTCTGGCAAGTAATTGCCATATGTTGATATTCTATTAGATGTAATAGAAGATTTTCAGAGTAACCCTGTTATACATTTATCCCCTCTGTCTTCAAGAGGGTTGTTACATCTCTATCTGTAAGAGGGTTGTGCCCTTTTGGACTTTTCTCCTCCCCCCAACTGTGAGAGGATTGCACCTCCCATGTTTTCACTCACCAGGGAGGAAGAGTGAAGTCTGTGTGCATGTGAATGATTTTAAATTTCATGTTGTGTGACAATGTACCTATAAGTCAACAGAACTGAAATCCTGTGAATCTGAACCAGCGACAAATGCAGCATTTTTCAAATAAACATTAACCGATATATTTGAAATCCTCTCTCCCCGACAGATGACAAGTCAACGGGGGGTCAGTTGCATCATAGCTTGGCACTGGCAGAGCAGAGTGCCATCGGATTAGATCCCGCCCAGGATCACGATCCTGTCGTACACGGTACGTTGCCGTATCAGGACGCAGCAAATTGTAGAGAGATTGTCTCCCTAGCTGGCCGTTAATTTGCAGCCACTGACATAGGATCTATTGTTGCTAAAACTTTTTAGAGTGTGTTCCATGTGTGTGGGCAAAGTTACTCAATTTGATGAAAGTCATAAAATGCTTTTGCTGTTTCAAGAGAGACAGAAGAGTGTACATGGACGATGGAACCACTTCTGCTGGTAATTGTGGACACATTTTGCAACGGGCACTGTTACTAATGGCATAGTTCATCAGCGGACTGTGTAGTACTTTACTGGACTGAGTTATCCGTATACTAAGAAGGCCGACCCTTTGTAAGGACTCATCGGTTCTGCAATTAATGGTCATTGTTAAATGTAATTGTTATGCCGGTGTACAACATGTAGGATGTTTGTAAAAATATGCCTGCATTGTTCATTGAAAGATTAGAAAGATTGATAAGTAGAAGATTAGCAAGCCTAAATAGGATGTTAAGATTGTCATACGGCAGAATTTTAAAACAGGTGTACACATATCCCTTTTTTGTAGTCAGGGTTGGTACTGGAGGGTGAGAAATACATGCTTGCCAGGTTTACATCATTTTGTTACAAGATATGATAGACTACACATGCTCATAGAACCCATTTGATGATGTGGTGCATTCTCTCTGTTGAGAAGAGAAATTAGGAGAATACCATTAACTTTGCTGCAAATACGATAATTCGTCTTCTGTGAGACAAGATTTTTAGATAGATCAATATACCTCATTTGGTGTAGTTATGTGCCTAGTCACAACAAAATTATGGCAATGGTATGTAACATCTTTGCAAAGAGTACAGTTAACATCATACATAGGTTGTACATACTTCAGTGGTGTGCAGAAAAGGTTTGCTAATCGTCTCCCGAGTGTTTTCAAATGTGTGGTGTGCAAAGGTTTAAGTTGTTTTACTTCCATTGCGGATAAGATTCTTTGAAAGCCAAGGCCGGTGAGTTGACGGCGTACCAAGTTTCCTATCAGTCAAAGTTTTTGGTCTGTTGTATTTCTTGCCCCCAGGTCTCCAAATCAGAAGAAAAGTTCTCAGCATCTTGGATTCGATAGATCTGAGCCTTGACGTGCCCGGTAAACTGGAACTGGAGGTCATAGACAATGCCATGGCAGAGCAGGTCATCGCTGGATGCGAGACCAGGAACGAGCAGGGATTACCCATCTGTGATCTGAAGCTGCTTCACAGGATCCTGACCGCAGAGCTCAATAATCTGCAGGGGTCGTCAGTTCTGGGTCAAAGGTCACGCTTAGAAGAGGCAAGTCTGTCATAGGGTGACACTTTGTGAAAAGGCCAAAGTCTTGATTTGAACAAGTCGAGCAATAAGTTTGAACAAGTGGTCTTGTGATCCTTTGTAAAATCATCATTTCTTGTCTGGTATGGAGTCTGCCTCTGTCGTGATGGTATGGTGTAGTGTGAGGTGTCACTTGGTAGGGTCCCTCATTAATACAATAATGTAACTTTAATGCATTAGTGGATAGGAGGATGGGGTGTAGTGAAAGCATTGATGTTAGTTTAGTTAATATCAGAATATGTTTGTTATCACTGTCCACCATGGTGTGGTTGTGTATTGTATTTGTAGCAATGTATCGGTTGTTTCATGAAGTCATGTCTCAGTGGTCTTTGATGACTATTCTTGTTGCAGTGCAGTAATTCATATTCAAGCAAAGCCTAGGTCAGGCTCCCTCGATGGCGGCACACTCACAGGCCTGCAACATGGTTAGAGTGGTGTGCATACAGTTTCCGGGAAGAAAGTTGAAAGAATCACTTTTGAAATAAAAAGTACTTCAAAGTTCCCCCCAAACTTAAGAAATTTGCTGAGGAGACACCTCTTGATACCTCTCCCAGTGAACAGTGGTGCATTTACATCAACATAACTTTGCCATGTGGCACTTTATTATACTTCACTGAGGACACCTTATGTGGTACATGTGTAACATTCTATACTAAATATCTGTTCTAATTAAAACATCCTTCGACTGATGCTCTCAGTCATCTGTTTCAAGGTTGAGTACGCCATGACTTGCATCAAGATGCCATCCATCCATCCTTAACCCCTCTTGTTTCCTGCAGGAAGTTGGTCTCGTCCTCAGAATGGCTGTTGAGAGAAATGTAGCCCGCCTGACCCTCAAATCACGCCGCCACGCCTTTGATGCGTGGAGGCAAGTGGTGGAAGTTCTCCTGATGTCCTGCTCCGAAGAAATCCTCCCAAACGATGTTAGGCAGATAGTGACGGTAGAACTTCTCCAGGAGTTACTAGCAAAGGTACGTTCATTGATGCTGGATGCTAGGGGGATTGTAAGGGTAATATCAAGACATGGTGTTGTTGCTTGCTTGTTGTTTATAGTTTTCCTTGAGTAATGAAAAACTGTAATTGATATTCCTTTCAAGTTGCATACCATTGCAAGTATATTAAACGCAGGAATGTGTTCCAAATATTGTTCAGTCAGTGTGAAAGGGGGAGCATGACGTAATTAATGCTGGGAGAATACAAATGTACGGTTCCACTTGAGTGAGGAAGACATGCCTATGACAGTAATGTCGAGGTGATTTTGAAGTGAAGGGGAAGAACTGGCAGAGGGGAACAGACCCTCTTGGTGCCTTTATTTGCTGCAGTGATATGTTGTTACCAGGGACCCTCAAGTTACTACCAATGCCCCTGCCCCTGCCACTTCTTCTTACTTTGTTATGCCCTCCTGACACTTCCCAACCTTCCTTGGATGGAGGGGGGCAGTAGGGACCACTCTGAGAACCTCTTATTTACTTGAAATCATTCATTGATAGTTCTAGTGTCAGATATCAATGGCTACAGGTATCGTGCAAGGATACTGCAGGTGTCTTTTCATCGATGCTTCGGGTGTTATTCATTGAAAATCCAGGTATCATTCGTTGATACTGTAGGTAGCACTCATTGATACTTCAGATGTCATTGATTGATGACCACAAGTATCATGCAATGATAATGCCATATCTTTTATCTGATACTTCAAGTATCAGTTATTGATACTCCAAGTATCATTTATATCCCTCATTGATACTACATGTATCATTCATTGATTCAGCCAGTGTCATTTGTTGTTCCTCTTGTTTTGTAAATGTCTCATCCTTTTGTAATCCATTTGTATATTTGGCTTTGTTCTCCATAGCTGTTCTTGTAATTAGCATATATGTTAGAAAAGTTCTATACTTTGAATTTTTGTAGGTTCTCGACGAGGATGCTTCTCCGGAGCTCACATCTCCCGTGGCCGGTAATCTGCTGTCATTGACCACGACCTTGAGGCAGTGTGTGGCATTTGACCAATCACAAATAGTCTCCAAGATGACATCACCTAATTATGCAAGAATCCTCGACCAGTCTACTTCAGCATCAAGGGGAGCTCTTGCTCAAAAGAGTGAAGCTGGTCTCGACATACCCGTTGTGTCCCTTACAGGGATTCTCAGGGACCTGCTTCGATTCTTGTTGGCATCTGGTAAGAAAATTATTGTCACATTATTTTCTAATTGTATATTGTAATATATCATTCATTTTGAAAGACAATGCGAGTTACTTACTGTTAAGTTGATCACCTGGTTGTGGCTGTAGGCTATTAGAAACAATGTGGAATGCATTTTATTGCAGTATTCCCGTGGCCTGCAAAAGTCATGAAATTTGTTTTTGCTTTCCAGGTCTCTATACCATGACAAACTTTGGCAGTCTGATTATGAACTGGTTTTTGTAAAGGTCATGAAGTAGTCATGTTAAAATCATAAAATTTGGTTTTCCTTGAGGTGCATGAACAACTCTTGACCCCTCAAAATATTGTATGAAGCAGTTGTTGAACAGGATTTTGAAAAGTCGGTGATGTACACACGTCATGATAAAAATACGTTGTTGATTGTAATTTATGGGAGCATCATAAATGTATTTGTTATGTCATACATACATGTTAATTGTTATTGAAGTAAGTGTAAAATATGTGTTAATTTTGATTATTTGACAAGTGTATGATATTTGTTATTGGAAGGATTGTTACTCTAACGGTAAGGTAAGTCTACTACTTTTTTTCTTTTTTTTTGTAAGGTTTCTTTCGGTGGGTAAGTTAACTAGACATTTGCTTTTTTTTTTTTTTTGAGGATTGTTGATGCATAACTAAGGGAGAGGTAAGTTTTTTTTTTTTTGTTTTTGAGTAGTGTTAATGCATACCTAGGATAAGCATTTTTTGTTTTTGCTGTTGCTCTTTTTGAGAGTAGTTTAAGTAAAGGTTGTAAATGTTTTGGGAAAACTTTAGATGTATTTGTAACGCAGACATCTTTTTCAGGATTTTTGGTGTAAAAGGTGGAGGGTAAGGTAGAGGTTTGTACTTTGGATGATTGTTGATCACGATAGACATTTGTTGATTACTGCTATTTGTTAAGATTGTTCTTTGTGCTATGTATTGAATGCTATGATCATATGGTGTTCTTTGTAATGCTATGTGTCGTCTTATTGTGTTTCATCTATGTTGCATTATCGTATGGTTTGTTAGCTAATGATGTGTCATCTGGTTGTTTTTTATGCTATGTTTTGTTGGTATATGGGTATGTAGTGCTGTGCTATCTTATGGTTTGTTGTGCTTTGCTATGTGACACTATGTTATTTTATGATATGATGTATTGTGTAATGCTATTGCATGATTGAATTGTGAGTTGTTGCTTGTTAGTAAGCCACTTTTGTATTGTTTTTGTAATATATGGTGCTATTGTAAAACGGTTTGTCTTGTAAATGCTATGTATGTTTTCTTTATCGTTTGTTTTTATTTGCTATGTGACACTGTGTTATTTTATGGTATGATGTATTGTGTAATGCTGTTGTTGTTCGTATTGTTTTTATAGTATATGATGCTATTGTGAAATGGTTTGTCTTTTAAATGCAACATGTTATCTTTATGGTATGCTTTGTCATGCTTTGTCATCTTATGATATGACATTTTAGTCTATGCTATTATGTGCTATATCATATGTTGTTGCATGTCATCTCAGTGGCTTTCACATTGCTTTATTCTAATGCCTCTGACTCCTGTCAACCCCTGCAGGTGGATCACATCAGCTGGTTCGTGCAAACCTGTATGGTGCCCTCCTTAATTACCTGCAGATACCATACAGACCACCAGATGCAACAAACATCAAACGATCTACGATGTTTTTCCAACCGCCTGTGAGTGAAGAGTTTGAGAAAATAATGGCAGCAAATTTGGAAGTAATCGAAGAATTCGGAGAGCCCCTCTGCAGTCTCATCTGCAGAGATGCTTGTGAAGGTCAAGAAGTTGGAAGGGTAAGAGAAGCTCAAATTAAAGAATCAAAAAAAGGGATATGTTTTGGTAAAAGGGTGAAACAAGGACATGCAGGTCCGTACCATCTTCATCTCTGTTTGATCTTAGATGTAGCCATTACTTAGGGCCCATTGTTTTCAACAGATAAAGGCTACCACAATTTTCCATACCGTAGGTGGTCAGATTTTCTGCTAGAGGCCATCAAAGTTAGCATACCCTGGCAGTTGGCACTGTCGCAAATCACACTTTGACTCAAAGGATACTGCTCTGCCTTCCAGCAGTCAGTAACTTTTCCAAAATTACTTCAGTTGGCACCATTTCCGCACCATATATACCTCAACTTGCCTACTTCAATATTCAATCTACAATAAAACCCATCCCAAATGATTAAATACCGAAAAAGTTGTTCAAATGGTCCAATATAGGGACTTTCATCGATGGTGAACAAAATGTGGAGGAATCGCCAACTTCTGTATAGGGTAAGTGAGGAGGGAAATGTTTCAAAAACATCCAAATGTCACTTTTTGTTACCTTCAAGTCAATGTAAATGCCACTACACTATTACATTACTGCTTGGCACTGTGGCAAATCACACTTTGCCTTGAATGATACTGCTCCGCCCGTGAAAAGTCCATAACTTTTCCGTAATTGCTTCAATTGGCACCATTTTCACACCATGTATACATCAACTTGCCTACTTAAAGATTCAATCCACAGAAGAACCCATCCCAAACGATAAAATACAGAAAAAGTTGTCCAAATGTCCATTACAGGGACTTTCATCAACAGTGAACAAAATGAGGGAATCAGGGGGAATTTCGGGGGGAATTTCACAAATGAAAGTATCAATTACAGTAGAAAGATGATTAATTTAGGTTTTCCGGCTAAATTTCAATGTATATACGAAACAGAGTCCTGAAACTTTACCACAGGGTCCGGTTCTGCTAAAGTAAATGTTTGGCCTAAGTTTTGTGATTAGTCATTTTTTTTTATCTTGACAAATAGATTATGGTTTGATATTTTACAGTTTTTCACGGCTGCAGAAAGTAAAGGCAGTTTGTTGCGCATTTTCGAAAATGCAGCAATAAACTGCAGATCTCGCAGTAATTCCATACGTGTGGATTTCCCTTGTCTATGAATCTGTTCTTCCATAATCTAAAATAGTGCTGATTTCATTTCATTGCTGGTTTTTGATACATATAAGTATTGTTTTGATATTGATATTTTGTCATACCTAGATTCTGCAAATTTCACAATTGAGTAATATCTGATGGCCTTTTACTTTTTTCACAGACATTAGCGCTATCCCTGCTCAGTGCTGTTTTATATATCGACAAGAGAGGAGGCTGGCTGTCGTTTTTCACCTCACGGGGTTACCTCAGGCACTTCGTGGAGAGCATAGCTCAAGCAGACAATGAACTTCAAGAGTCACTCCAGATTTCGCCAGAGCCACTGAGGGCGGTATACATCTATGAATCGACGATGGTGAGTCGGTTGTCACCTCGTCAGCTTTGCTAGGTGACATCATTACCAGTCAGAAAGAATTTGAGGATGATTTTGTGGGAAACCGGAGTTTTGTAAAATATGAAACAATACACTTGAGGTATATTACTTTAGCCTTTAAGAGTTACCTGTGTCCTTACTGTTAGCATGCTATTTATTCACACTCTCTCTCAATAGGGATAATGCTTTCCATTTTGTTATGCACTTGTCACTGTCTGTTAAAATTTAGTGCTCTCACTGTCACATCCTAAGATTTTGTTGAAAACATTCTAGTCTAGACACAAAGGCAGAGTGTGCCTCTTAGTACTGTCATGTGCTTTCCTGTTGTCAGGTAGGCCAGTGCATTACAAGAGCACAGTGCCAATAACCCATAACTGTACACTTTATTCATGTGTAGTATGCATATGAAAATCCCGTTGGTGCAGACGTGGTGTGTAATGAAAGCATCACTGTGGTTAGCTTAATCTCAACTCTCTTATAAAGCATAATCTCTGATTGGTGGAAAAATTCTCTGGCCACATCATATTGTGGCTGTTGTTCTCTTTTACTCTGTGACCTGCCTTACTCCAGGATATGCCAGACTGCTATATATAAATCAATTTTGTTGAAGTTTCTTATGCAGCTTTACTGTGTATTAGCAATTATATGTAAACCTGTCAAGGGGAAAATAGTGTGAACAAATTGATAAGCAGTTTTTGCTCATCGGTGTTTGAACTGGTTTGAAATCAACCCATTGAAATTGGCAGATGTTGAACTATCACTGCCATGATGTGAATAAGCTGAATACTAAACTCACTCAAAGATGTACCATGAGCAATTCAAATGATCCCTCATAAATTGACCAATACAAAAGACATGACCTTTTGAGAAATTTCAGTGCCACTTGGTATTTATTTAGAAGTTCTTCAAAGTTCAGTAAAGACCAGAGAAACGGAAAATATATCATTCTTCAACTGTTGCTATGCTTACATTAGGTGTACTGGCTTTGCATGGGTTGCAAATTGCAAGGTGAACCCACTTATTTCCTCGTCAGTATAAGTTTGTTTTTTGCTTTTATCTTTTTCAATAAAATCCTTCTCAGGATTGCAGAGGATGCCTTAAATCTTGATTGACATGAAAGCCTCTGAATCATTATCGCCAAATATCTATGCTATCATTCACCCATTGTGTTTGCTCCCTGTCTTCAGTCATTTCTGACGGTGGTCGCTGAAGATCCTGAGGGCGCCAAAGCTCTGCTAGATGTTGGGATTATGACCAAGCTGTCGGAAGTCCAGTTTTTGGATTTCAGACCTGAACGTGAATTACAGCGGTAAGAGTGCTGACGCCCTCTTTAGTAGTTTTCCAGTTGCTGACTTTGAGCAGAAGTTTAACATGTATTGAAGTGTAATGCAAACATGATACTTGTTTCATGCTAAAGAAAATTTGCATTAAAATCGCTTGTAGTAAAGAAAAAAAAAAAGAATTAAAGGTTTGAATAAATGAATGTAACTTGTTGTAAGCAGGGAAAATAGTTTCATCAGTTTGCCATCAGTCACACTCTTGTAAAATTGAAGTCATAGGTCATTTGCATCATTTCTTTCAACCATTGTCACGCTTCTCTATCTGAATATGTCACATTTCAAGTTTGCATTTGCCCCTTCTCAGATGAAGTCATTTACGCATTGGGTTTAAGCTTTGAACGATTTGCAGTGTCATGGCTTAGGACATTGTAAATGTGTTTATTCATGAGGGTCGAAATTAAAGAACAATTTATTCACAAAATGTTTCTTGAAGGACTTACGTAGGTTTGAGCTCATGGCTCACTCAAGTAAATTGATGGAAGGCAGGGTCATGAATGTCCAAAATAAAAAAAGAAGCAAATCGGTAATTAATAGCACCAGATGTCATTTTGAATTATGCATGAGTTTAAGAATTTTGTATCATTGAAAATAAAGTGCTGCTGGTCTGTAAGTGCACCGTGGATCAATTTGCAATTTTCAGTTATCCCGCTCAAAGTTCTTCAACATGGGACCAGTACGAGCAGGAAGAATCCTTCGTTCCCACGGTGATGAGCCGGTACCGTCAGCTGCTCTTCCCGGTGTTACGTCTGTGCCAGGCGGTCTTGACTTCCTTGGGGGGCCAGCACAGCCACGCATTACACCAGGTGAGCCGGGGGTGAATGTACGTTGTTCAGGGTTAAAATCGAACTGCGTTTAAATAACGTAGAGGCTGTTTGAAACAACAGACCTACCACCATCATCTCTTGCACTAGACTTTGACTTTTTATTTGTTTCTGAGTGCTTGACTTATGCCGTGTGGGATCAATCTGAATTAATGTTCTCATCGAAGGCTGAGGTTATCCCTTCGATCAAAAGATTGGTGGCAAAAGGATGGCTAATACAAGGAACGATTGAAGTCAGTGTGACGCTATGTAAACTTTCATGGCAAACTGGTCGTATTAGCAAAATCGGTAATTAGACGGTTCCAATTTGGTTTGATTATTGCATTGAAGAAAACTTGAAAAAAACCTGTTGTAAAAGGCAAAAGATATTCTGATATTTTAAGAACCAATCGTGACATAATGAAAGTAATCGTGACATAATGAAAGTAAATTGTGAAATAATTGTGGAAATATTACTTAAAATCAAGGAGAAACTCATTGGGGGACCCTGCGGCTGAGGCTTCACTAGCATCCTGCCATCCTCATACTTCTCTGATTTAAAGCTACATATCAGGTTGTACCCCTGTAAAGTTTATGGGAAAAAATTGGTAATAATCAAATACAATTATTAGGTTTTGGAGTCGATTTTTTTTAAATATCGTTAAAGCTGAACTCAGTGGATAAACTACTAATTCAAGTAATGCATATACACCAACCAGCATAACGTATTTAAATTACTGAATTGAAGAAACTTTAAATGAAACATTTTATGTAAAAATCCATTTTTTCCCTTCCATTTTCAACTACCTGTTCTCCATATCCGTGTAGGACAGATCGATGTAGCTTTCTTTTCTGACATGCGCCCTCACCTCTGTTCAACTGATGAGATATTCCTACTGTTTGTCTTGGCACAACTTTGCTTTAGTTTTTAGTCATTTCCCTCATCATTCACCTCACTGCAGGTACTCAATCTGACAGTTTCTCATGCCGATGTGTTCACTGCCATACTGAGGGAGCCAGTCATGAACTTCAAAGCGGAGACGCTCCAGGAACTGTCTCTGGTAACCGGCGTCTTAGGGTCCGTCGTCGGGGGAGGTGAGCGACACTTCCATGGATCAGATCTCGTCACCTAGACAGATGCTGTGTCTGTCTGAATTGTTTATTCAAGCTAAAAGCTGCTCTGATGGGGGAAATGAAGTAGTAAAGGCTTGCTTAAAACTGGCCAGAACATGAAGATGAATTTGTGACTATATATATTGGAAGACATCTGTGTTGTCAAGTACTATGAAGAAAGATGGTTAAAGGAAAAAGTGCATTGAATTCTGATTGAGAAAACCTTATTTCTTGAAAAGAGGGCTACCATTTTGCTCTATTTTTGATAATCTATCAGTCTCTTTCCATAAATATTGGTTTTAAAAGTATGTTTTATTTTTCAATTTCTGTAAAAGAAACTCAATATCTGCTTTGATTCAGATGCGGGGTGGCTCAGGTCCAGGTCCAGAAGTCAAACTGGCAGATGATTGTGTAACCTAGCAACAGTGTTTGCCTCAATGTTAGCTCACTGATAGTAGTTGTTTCTCCAGAAGAGAATAGGGGATAGTTTTTGTAGAATATAATTGCATCATTTCAGGCATGTGGTTGTGACCGGTCAGTGGGTGGTGCTGTTACCCGAAACTTAGTATCTCGCTTAACTGATGTGGAATTTCTTTAAACTTACTTAAACTAATAAGTAATTACCATGTAAGTACTTATTTACTTCTCATGTAGCGAACTTGTGTCTGTTGCTAGCTTGTTTTTTTTTTTTTTTTTGTGATTGATTTTTCTTTTGTTTTTCTTATACTCAGGGAGTGTGACTACCCGTTAAGCCCACTAAGGTTTCCTAGAGCACTCCCTTTCAAAATGTTGTCTTTTGTATAGAATTAATTTTTGTCGTAACCTTTACGTAAGAATCGATATTGATGCATTGTGAAGAAAGAAAAAAGTGAATGAAATGTGCTGTGCTAGCATTATAACGACCCTAGATGATACCCCATCGTCAAAGGGAATAAATAAGCAGTCGTCCCTACTTTATTTTGAAAATCATCAAAGCGTTGCAATTTTCTTCTCATTTCTCTTACAAGTATTTTCCCCGATGTTGCCAAATATCAGGACTGAATGAGGAAGGTGCTATGTTGAAAAATTTAGCAATTCAACAACAAAAATGATATGACGTGTTTTAAAAGAGCCATCCATGAATTAGCATGGGGGGTCATACTAACTCAGTCTGGGGTGATTGCATTTCTCCCTTTAACTATTCTGATCTGAAATTTGTGAGTGACTTAAAGTAGACCTTGTTATTATAAGACACTTGATTGTTTCATGGTGTTTGATGATAATGGTTTTTTTTTTTTTTCATTTTTAGCAATTATTGCACCATTACTTATCGATCAATTCAGGTCGTGAAATGATAATGCAAAGGTGATGAAAGCATTATGGAAAAGTCTTGAAATTTTATTTGAAATCATCATATTAAAAAAACTTCTCTTCTTTATCCCTCTCCGTCCTTAGTCGATTACTTTGATCCTTCCCTGTCCGAAGTCTCCGGTCCCAACCAGATACCACTTCAGACCCACGTGACCCGCCTCCATCGTCAGCTCATGGCACTGGTCCCAAGGTACTGCGCCATGGAAAGTTGGTCAAAGGAACTAAAACTCAGAGATACCAAAAGGACGACCGGAGATAGTGCAAGTAGCAGAGGCAAGCTGAAACAGTTTCTCTTAGAGATCACAGCAAACCTGGTTGGCTACTGTCGAACCGTCATTGTCAGATCGGGTGAGAAATACTGATCCTTCATGTTGAAGTCATGAAATTTTATTTTTACTTCCTGATCATGAAATAAAAAACCTTTATTTTACTAACAATTGAAGAGTTCATAAATGAAAGAGAATAATTTTTCACTGCAGGCATTTCAAACCCCATGTCAGTAACTTGTTCCTAACTCAAGATATTGCCATTTGGAGAAAGACTGGCAGCTGCCTTGACAACCAACTTCTGACCCAAGGGGTGTTTCTTAAGCAGATTCTGTATTTGATTTTCTTATTACAACCTGCGCTTTTACCGACGTTTATTCCATTTTGTCGATGTGCAGGGACCACTGCTGCTGATTGTCAGATCTTATTCACTCCAAACATGATAGAGGCAACAGGGAGGGACAGCTCAAGAGTGATGGGTGAGTACAGCAGATCCTTCTCATTTTTGGTTGCCTAGTGGTGTATCTCTCTAGGTCTATTCCTTTGCAGTGTCCCAAGCATTCACAAGTGTTACCATTGTAGCGATCTGCACCAGGATACAATTTTTAACATGCAGTTTGCAGTGTGTCTTCTTTATATGACTTTCAAATCCCTCTACTTGTTTCGTTCAAAGGGCTTTTCCTGTCTGTAACATAATATCTAGTAAGCATCTTATTTATAATACACTTACCCTTGTGTTCACCTGTTGGCACGGTCTCTATCCATCAGGTTTTAGGTCCATAGTCCAAAAGGGAGGGTCCTCTTCCCTACAATTTTTTTGGTGTGGAAAAATCTTGTTAGCATTATGTCACACCATGCCAGTAGGTCTTCCTCTCCCATTTCTACCACTAGCCCAGCCCCCCCCCAGATGTGACCTCTCAGTGTAACTGTCATGTTCTCTTCTTTTGGTCTTTTTTTTTTGTGTGTGAAATTTGATTTTATCAATATCTTTCATTTATCAGTTGTATGATGGTTGTGACAATAATGATGATAATGATGAGTTCTTACATCCTCAAAGTGTTGTTGTAATCTACCCTCCACATAATCACCTCCAGACACCTCCTCCCTGGAGATAATCACATCGTGGCACCCACTGATGAGGACACCAACCACATCAACATTACCCCCCCCCCTTCCCCACTACCAATCTCTTAAACGCCGAGCACCAAGAGTAACAAGTACCATTAAGATAAAATCATTGGTATGACTCAGTCAGGAGTCAAAACCATGACCTCCAGGATGGAAAGCAAAGTCTGTACAAACTGAGTTAGCCATCCAATTTGCTGAATTCTTTCTTTCTTTTGTGAATTATGTTTATTCATCAGATTGCTTCATATTGGTCGTGTTTATTCACGAGGTCCTAATCACGTTCCCTTAATCAGATTCCTCCTTCGCCAATCTCGACGTGTCGAAACCCCCAAATCTGGGGATCATCGTCAGGTACCTTCGGCAGACATCCCAGGAGTTCCTGATATCGTTGGAAAAGCTGCAACAGTTCCAAAATAAACTGGAAAATGTCAACAACTTACCCACAGAAGAAGTCAAAGAGGTACGTTACCATGGCAGTGAAAGAAACAAAATGCGCTAGTTTCGAAAAAGTCTTTGACTCCAGCTTTTGTATACTATTTTCATATGTCATCTGAAAGTTTCGATGAAATCAGCTGGGTGTGCAGCATCAAGAGTAGTTAGGGCCCAAACTTGTCTTGGGCCTCTGGTGTCCTCCTTTGTAACTCATCAGCTAAAACTGAATTCTTTGCAGAATCACTGCATCGGCTGTTTCTGTCTTCCATCTCGTCCGTTTTGCAAGTTGTTGTCGGATCGACAAACCATATCCCTGCTATCATTTGATGAATAACCTGCTTGAAGATAACAGCACTAAAGCCTGTGCCATCTAAGTCTGCTATCCAAGGCTGCTATTCAAGTCTGCTCTCCAGCCTGAAAAATCTTTCCACTCACACCAAGTAGCCCCAGGACTTGAAAAATTAGGTGTCCAAGCGTCCAAAGGCACCATGTCTGATGATCAGGGCACCAAAATTCATTCAACTGCACAACATAAGATGCCCAAAGAGGCACCACCCATAATCTTCAGTCCAAATTGTGATAATCAACCAAGGCAGTTTGCATACTTTGTCCTTCATACCAATGAGATGGATGTGTTAAAAAACTCTGAAGGCTGACAACCACAAGCAAAAGAAACATTATGAACATGTGAAACAAAGGTTAATCTTCCAGTCACTATTTTACGATCCTATTTTCTACTGGGGCACCAACGATTGTTAGCTGGACACCAAGAAGAAAAAAAGAAGATCATTCTCCAAAAATCGATCGCCCAAAAAGGGGCATCAAGGCAGCAGGTGAATGTGAAGCCCAGAGCTTGCTGTCAAGTGCACCACATAAGTTCATTCTAATCTCTTTTGTATATATATTCCAGTGTTTGGCCACTTGACCATTACTTTGTCATTTTATTCCTCCTCAGCTGGCGCTACAAAGCGCAGACCCGAGCAACGAGAGCATCAACACCAAACAGAGACTACAGCTAGCCATGAAGACCATTGGCAAAATGGTCAGAGAGACATCTCTACATCTTGCACTGCTCTACAGTATCCTTTCTTGAAGTCTTTCTTCTCAAATTTGAGTTGCCGTCACCGCAATTTGGTTTTATAATACAGGAGCAAAGGACAAAATGGTGTGAGCAAATGGATTAACAGCTTTGCAAAACCATGTTTGAATTACATAACAGTCAAACCATTTTGATAGGCAGATGTAAACACAAACATTGTAATGTGAATAAATCAGAAACTTAAACTCACTATAATGTGGTTGCCAGAGGCAAAGTTGTGGCTTACGCTTCAAATATTCCAGTAGGAAATTCATCTTTTGCAAAACTTACATGAAATTTATTCACAACTTGGCTTCCATGGGTCGCAAATGGAGATTTGAACTGTGCTTTTTTGTCTCATGACTGCAGTTCAGTTTTTACAAGCAAATGTTATGTTATGAGGTCTGCTTGTTGAAATGTTAAGGGAATAGAGTGTATATGGGTGAACTGAAATGGTCATTAAAAAGAAGAACAATTTTATTAAACTTGATTTTGTCAAAACTTTTCTCTACATCAAGTGGAAAGTGTAAAGACAATAGGGAAGGGCCTATTGTGTTTGTTTTAGGGCATCAATTCATCTCTTTCCCTCTCTCAGGGTTAATATAAAAATGTCAATGGCTGTGAGTGTGTGAAGGTACCATCCGACACACCCAAGTATTTCTTTGCTGTGGACCAGTGTCCACGCTAAGTCGCAGAATTGCATGAATCCCGCATTGGTCTCCTGAATCCTGCACAAAGATAATTCCGGGAAAATCCCAAACACTTTTCAACTGCTTAAGTTGTAGCTTCCATTGTAAATGCATATAATAAATTGCAATAGAATCTTTACCGAGTGGCAACTCCCTCCTCGATTTTGAAAATCCCTCCTAAAAAATATTTTGGAGAGGGATTTCCCTTCCAGATTCAATTCCCTTAGTGCAAACACAGCTGCAGAGATGATTGGCTTTTGCAGAAATGTATCTATGTGTGACTCCGCTATCTCTGTTTCTCCTCTCATCTGGGGTGGCTTTTACCGTGCTTTGTGTTTACCAGTTTGCGGTTTATGTGTAGTTATCGTAGAGGTTTAGTTTCACACAGGACAAATGCGCACGGTTCATTTTGATCGTCGCAGCCTACCTGTGGCATTTTGAAGGTTATGATCTTGATTATATTTTCTGTCATCAAATATTGATCAGATGGCCTAGAGAGTTCTCTCCTACTGGTCTGGAGGCATCTCGAATACTACTTTCTTCATTGTCATCCTTCGCTGATCGGTAACAATGCATTCCCCCTCTTGGTCAACAGGAGACCGCCAAGGGATCTTGGAGGTGAGTGCGGGTGTTTTTTTTTAATGGTTTTCCTCAGCCCCAGAGGTTCGCAGCAACCTTAGGGTTACCCTACCAGAGTGTCAGAGTATTGGGGTCACCGTCTTCATCATCTTACAATGTGTCAAATGTCCAAGGTCACCATCTGTTGTGAATATGATTGTGAAATGTCTCCTATGAGTTAATACTAAATGCGATACCTTCTCCAGAAATGGGTTGTGTTGCTTAGAGCCGCAATTTCTCATATGTTCATGGGCATTGTACAGCTGTATGAGGCTTTATTAGCCATAAATGTGAGCTTGCTGAGGTTTGAAGTTGGGGCTTAACCAATATCTTTCAAAGGCTATGTAAGCCCCCCGTCATCCATTATAGATTACAGAGACACTGAAGAGATATTTTCATTTCTCATCTGTGTCACAAACTTGACCAGGAAGTATGATTATAGTTTTATTTTAGATTAAAAATATTTTATATAGTTTGTTTTTTAGATTAAAAGTGTTACGCAGTTGCTGGTCAGCTTAGATGGTAGCACACATAATGACATGTGTATTTCTCATGCACCAGCTCTGACTGCATTCATAATTCCATCATCCACATACTTTTAATACCTCCGTCCACGGACTATTAATACCACTATCCATGGACTGTTAATACCACCATCAATGGACTATTAATACCACCATCAACAGACTATTAATACCACTATCCACAGACTATTAGTACCACTATCCATGGACTATTAATACCACTATCCATGGACTATTAATACCACCATCAACGGACTATTACCACCATCCACAGACTATTAATTCCAGCATCCGCGGACTATTAATACGACCATCTGCGGACTATTAATACCACTATCCACTGACTATTAATACCACCATCCACAGACTGTTGAATACCACCATCCATGCACTATTAATCTAGTTATATAGTTTGTTTTTTAGATTAAAAGTGTTACGCAGTTGCTGGTCAGCTTAGATGGTAGCACACATAATGACATATGTATTTCTCATGCACCAGCTCTGACTGCATTCATAATTCCATCATCCACATACTTTTAATACCTCCGTCCACGGACTATTAATACCACTATCCATGGACTGTTAATACCACCATCAGTGGACTATTAATACCACCATCAACAGACTATTAATACCACTATCCACAGACTATTAGTACCACTATCCATGGACTATTAATACCACTATCCATGGACTATTAATACCACCATCAACGGACTATTACCACCATCCACAGACTATTAATTCCAGCATCCGCGGACTATTAATACGACCATCTGCGGACTATTAATACCACCATCCACTGACTATTAATACCACCATCCACAGACTGTTGAATACCACCATCCATGCACTATTAATCTAGTTATATAGTTTGCTTTTTAGATTAAAAGTGTTACGCAGTTACTGGTCAGCTTAGATGGTAGCACACATAATGACATGTGTATTTCTCATGCACCAGCTCTGACTGCATTCATAATTCCATCATCCACATACTTTTAATACCTCCGTCCACGGACTATTAATACCACTGTCCATGGACTATTAATACCACCATCAATGGACTATTAATACCACCATCAACAGACTATTAATACCACTATCCACAGACTAATAGTACCACTATCCATGGACTATTAATACCACTATCCATGGACTATTAATACCACCATCAACGGACTATTAATACCACCATCCACAGACTATTAATTCCAGCATCCGCGGACTATTAATGCGACCATCTGCGGACTATTAATACCACCATCCACTGACTATTAATACCACCATCCACAGACTGTTGAATACCACCATCCATGCACTATCAATACCACCATCCGCAAGACTATCAATACCACCATCCGCAGACTATTAATACCACCATCCATGGACTATTAACCACCATCCGTGGACTATTAATACCACCATCCACAGACTATTAATACCACCATCCATGGACTATTAATACCACAGTTGTGTGGAGAGATATTGTCACGTACTACATACACCCGTCTACACCTCATTCGTAGGACCATCGATTTTTTCCAGAGAAACAGAAGGAAAATTCCATTTTGAACTATTTGCTGTTGGTAATAGGCGAACTTTGGCAATATGACAGGGTCTGTTCGCACAGCGACTGAGTCTTTTCTCATTTTATGAAGAAATGGGGTAGTAATTGTTGATCCAGGTAGTAACCTATATACCGTGCCTGTACCGCGATTACCCCTGAACACACTACTTTGTATTAACAGCCCCTTGGGTTGATATCCTCAGTGTCGTCTCAGAACCAACCAGCAGTTCATGAGATTATTTTATATGCTCTGTTGGCTCAGACAAAATACATTTCCTTTTCCTGATTTCCACATATGCACTTTTTTTTTTGTAGAAATGTTCAAATTACAGATATCTCAAATGACACCAAATTTCCCATTTAGTCTTACACGTAGCTAATGTACTGTACAGTCACAGAATATATAAATTATTCTGGCAATATATTGTTTAATTTACGAATCCAAACTACTGTAAAGGTAGAACTACTTTGTAGTATTTAGTTCATTAATGTCAGATATGTGAACATGTCCTCGAAACGTCTCCCTCCATTACAGATCCACTTAGCTCTTTTCTGGATGAGACAACAGCGCCCTCAGTGAGGGATGCATCTGCTCTTAATCCAGAGCTACTTGGAATAACAAAAGAAGACCTTCAGCAGGTTTGCACATTTGACAAATACCATTTGCTCCAATTGTCCCCCATGTCTCCACTTGTCCCCATGCCCCTTAACTCGCCAGTCCCTTTTTTACATTAAACTGTGCTTAATCTGATTTAGGTCTCTCTGTGGTAGTAGATACTGTATGTTGATGGCATCCAGAGCATGATTGTCACAGACTGTTGAAACCAAAATTGCTTAATCTTACTCAAGTTGACATAGACTGCAGTGTGTGTTCCACAATGTATTCTGTTGCTTCATGGGGTAAAAAGTAGAAATCCTGAATACTTCCTTTTTTTCATTACTGTGGCATTTTAAGTGAAAGTGGATAATTCTTTTCAAGAATTTATTATTTTTTTTACTGCTCACTCAATTCATATTTCAGCTATTTTTGTAAATTATAAATACAGTTTTGTCTTGTGTAGTTCCTTCACTCACGTTTGCATGCCCTCATCTCACCTCACAGCTCAAAGTGGATTCCGTGGCATGCTTGAACGAGGGTTTACTGAAGCGGGTCCTAGACGTCGAGACCAAGTACGGTCCGATGAGGAGATTCCGTTATGCTTTCGTGTCAGCGATGGTGCGGAGGATTCGTAGACTTCTGATTATTGATTTAAAGTGACACGCCAGCCGATCAGAATCAGGAACGGATCAGAAGCGGACATCCGCGGGAGGTCCAGCGAGAATTTCATCAGCGGTTTGAGTTTTGACTGATCATGAAAGGAAAAGAACAAACCAAGAAGGGAAATGTAAAAACAAAATGAATTTTGCAATTTTGCTGTCTTGGCTGGCTGCATCATTTGTCTCCTGGTTGGATTAAACCCAACAGATCCTCAGTAGTCGGAATCATGCGTCGAGGATGGACAGACTGCAAAAATTCAGAGAGGAATATCATGGCAAAGTGCGACTATTGTGTGAAAAAACAGGGATGTGAGTAGTTTAATTAGTATTCAGAAAAAGAGGTTACTGTCAAGAGAAGGATTGTGTCCAAATTCAGTCCTTGAACCATAAGATGCTCCCACAACCACATCCCCTACCTTCCCAACCCAGTTTTGGTGAGACGAGAGTCCTCCCCCCACACCCATTTACATCAAGAATGGATAGGGCCTCACCAAGGAGTCGCTTGCCATTTAAAAAAGGTCCTCGTCACATTCCCAGCAAAGATTGATGTATAACAATCTCTTGGATAAGTGAATGACTCGTACATAAATTAGTAGTTCTTGAAGATAGTAACGAAGAGTAGCATATACCTGCTTTGAAGACCACATCCTCCCTTCCCCCCCCCCCCCCCTTTTTGTTTTGTCACTTGCATTTAACGAACACTACTGTAAACACAGATCGAGACTCACTGTACATTGAGTTTCTGTGAAGTACTTAGCCACTGGAATTAAAACCCATTGTCTGTAGTGAAGAGGACCCTGACAATCTGGAAAGGTTGTTAATGAGATAACAATAGCCAAAAGGTTAATGATGAATCAATATCTGGCACCCCTTTGTCTTGTCTGGTTTTGATTATGTCGTTTGGAGTTTTGAAATATCAAAGTCCCTTACGAGTTTTCAACTTTTTATCACTGTTGCGTTAAGATTTCCTTACCAGCAAGGTGTGAAGAAAGTTGATTTTGATTTCATCGTTGAATGTATCATATTTTTGGGTACCCAAGTACTTCTTGTATATGCTTCAAGAGAAATAATGACCAAATTGTGATTTAAAATGTAGTTTTTGTTTCCCATTTAATTTGAGGGTGGTGGACTTTTGTCCTCACTTTGACCCTGAATTTGGCCCACATTTACACCACGTGGCCAGTATAAGACGTGTGAATGTAAGGTGGGGCCTTTCGATGGCGTTTCTCGTGGATTCTGACTCTGTGCAGTAGGTCTAGTAGGGCGTTGTCCATAAATAGGTGCAGAGGAAATAGAACTTAATTAGGCGAACTTAGAGTGGTAACACAACTACAAGAAAAGTAGAAGAGGCACGATGGGTTGCGTGCATTGCTTGTATTGGATACGTGCTCCAACTGAAATCAAACAACAGAATGACATCTAACTCCTCTACAACTTACAAGGACAACTCAGCTAATTAACATAAAAATAACGGACATAACACACACATACATACATACAGCTGCAAACACACAGCTGGCTTAACACAAAAGAAATAGTTATGCTTGCAACAACGATACTGAGCATACTTTTACTCTTACATGAATATGAATGAGAACTAACTGCAGTTTCGTCCCCACTTGTGATCAACCCTGCGATTGGCCAACATTTGCACCACGTGACTGATTGATGAGACATTTTGGAATCATGTCAACGAATCACACTAAACAGCTGATCTGCTGTCAGGCACCAACACTAACTCCACATGATTGAAGGGGAGTTGGTACGGTAAGCTGCAGATGTAAGAAAATTTCCATTGAACACTGGAACCCCCAGAGACAGTTTATAAGGAACGTCTCTTTGCGTGGATGTGATGCCATGTCAGGGGGGATGATGGAGCAGATGTGTACTTCTGTTGTCTCAGTTTCTGATATTTTATTTTCAAGGCTCTGATGTCACCAAATGATCATTAAGTTGACAAAACAGAAATCATTCCCAAAGCCATTGCCTTGTATCGCATACTATGTGAGAATATTTTGTTTTTTTCTTTTCACTCCTTTCTCGATCAGAAAAGTGCTCTTTTTTTAAAAAAAAAAAAAAAAAGAAGAAGAGAGAGAGAGATCAGGTAGTTATCCCTACTCAATAGTTAATATGCTGTAATGTAAAGGTAATGTATATAACTTACATTTGTAATCATTGTTATGCTCTAACATGCTGATGGTTAATATTTTCATTATTTTTGTGTCATTGTTTTTACTTTCATTAATATCTTTCTGGTCCCTGAGTAGCTTGCCATTCATAACCTACCAGTTTTTCAGCAGAAACATTTCAGTTTTCCTCACTTGCAGTTCACAGTTCAACACGCTCAGCCAGTTATCTGCAGGTTTTTTTTAATTACCAAGGATTTTCTTTGGTTAGAAATTAATAAACATGTAACATAAATTAATAGAATTAATGGGATTTCGATATTAGTCTTTCCACTCCTCTTACTCAGATGCTGGTAAAAAATCTTCCTTGAGTTTAGAATGACTAGAAAGGGGTACACCTCTCAGTCCGACAAGTTTACAGTCCAGCAAGTTTTCGGCCCGACCGGTTTTTAGTCCGAAAAAAATACACGTTTTCAATCCGAAAATAAAATACGCGTTTTCAGTCCGAATATGAAATACATACTTTCAGTCTTACAAGTTTCCAGTCCAACAGGTTTTCAGTTCGAAAGTAAAATACACATGTTCAGTCCGAAAAAGAAATGCTTGTTTTC
The DNA here is from genome assembly GCA_021234535.1 of Stichopus chloronotus. Classification (NCBI taxonomy): domain Eukaryota; kingdom Metazoa; phylum Echinodermata; class Holothuroidea; order Aspidochirotida; family Stichopodidae; genus Stichopus; species Stichopus chloronotus. Next base: position 4,649,005 of record CM037850.1, read on the forward strand.
AGTCCAAAAGTGATTTTCCTTCAGGTCGATGAACTTTGACTTCACTCTCTATGGTTTTTATCGATTTCGTAAGACTTTATTGACCCACCCGACATTTTGTTGCACATTGAGTTGATATCAATAAGTTTGTGATGATTTTAAAAGGTATAAACACATGAAAATACTTATAATTAGCAAACTTATTCAAGTTCATATGCCATGTTTATGAAAACTGTCAAAATGGTTAATTTTTTACCTTTCACTGGCCAATGTACGTATATGAATAAGGGCTAATATGAAAAGAGTCTGGTTAAAAATTTAAAAAATACCAGGTTGAATGGTTGAATACTCATTCACTGATGTTCACTTGAATGTGACACATGGGGATCTTCTTAGTTTGAACATTTGTCATTAGCATCTTAAGAAAAGTTGACAGGCTACGGAAAATTTAGTGAATTTCACGAAACAACTCAACAAGCCTCTCTATCACAAATTCATCAAAAGTTATTTAGAATAGCCAGATCTTTGGAAAAATGGTTGCTTTCTGCCATGTAGCATATGAAAGTAATGTGATGGATGGTATGGTTTCCCTCCAATTGCCACAGTAACTTTGACAAGCACCTCAGACAATCGAAATGGCAGTGGGGATAAAGGGTGCTTTCTAACATTTTATCTTCAGATTGTAAATGTCTATTTCATTTTCGGACCGAAAGTGCGTATTTCATTTCGGACTGAAAACGTGTATTTCATTTTCGGACTGGAAATGTGTATTCCTTCTTCGGACTGGAAATGCGTATTTCATTTTTGAAACAAAAATGTGTATTTCTTTTTGGATTGAACACTCTTTTTTTTTTTCAGACTGAAAGCATGTATTTTGTATTCGGACTTAAAGATGTTGCGGACTGTAAATGAGTATCTCATTGTCAGACTAAAAACTCGGTTTTCGGACTGAAAATGTGTATTTTATATTCAGACTGAAAACTTGACAGACTGAAATCTCATTTTTTGGGACTGAAAATATGTATTTTATATTAGCACTGAAAATGCGTTGGACTGAAGACATGTACCCATTAGAAACACCTTGAGATTATGGCCGTCTTCTGATGTAGACCCCCAAAATCAATCAGTTTTTACCTCCAACATCTTATGGCAGGCACCTCACCATCGCTCTCCTTATCACTCTTTTGATGTAGAAGCTCAAAACACCGTGTTTGAAGCCACCTTTTCTGTATCCAAATCCTCCAGATCGGACTCCTTATGCTCTTTAACAATGGGTGATTCTAGTGTACCTTCCAACTATAGGGAAGTCCTGGATCAACATCTGCTACTCTTGGTAGCATCAACATTGAATTACAGAAGCAAAGTATCCTTATAGTAGCTTTAAAATTCTACTCAAAATCCATCCTTCAATTCTCTGGTGATGTTTGAAATGAGATTGTGAAGGTCACTTTCTCGTAGTCGTCATTCATGTGCTACTTTTGCCCACAATTGCAATGTTTGTTCTGGCATCTGATGTAATGACATCGCCAGTAAGTGTCCCGGTATTCCAAACCCCCCGAGGGGACCGTGACGTTCGCATCTCCCCGTTTTGATCGATGTCTGACGGAAAGGTCGTTTGTGACAGGTGTGACAGGCGTGATGAGTCATGACTCCCGACAATGTTCTGCGGTGTCGTAATGTCACGAGGTAAAGCGCCCAAAGCATACGAGATACTCATGTACTACATGCTTCGGGGTTATGTATCGCTTCTCTGCTGCATCAACAGTAGAATGACAATTGGAAATTTTTGAGCGAGGGAAATATTTGAGCAAGGGGTTACAGTCCGCTATTTCATTTTTCTTTTTTTCTTTTTTTTTTTTGAAAGGGGGGGATATTCTCCAGAATCAACTTCATTACTACAACAGAGTCCCTGTGGTCATGGAAAACATGGGAAAAGAATGAAATGTCAGAGAAATATTTCAAGTCCTGGAAGTTTTGAAATTTGGTTAAATAGTGTGAAGTCATGGAAAAGTCATGGAGACTTTCACAAAGTGTTATCTTTCTCACTTGTAAAAATACATTCTCACTCTTAACGTTAAAATTTAGTGTTCTCCTTATCTCATATTTCTTTGGCTTTGCTGTTACAGTTGACAATTTTTTATAAGAGTCAGGAGGTTATGAAAAATTTTTTTTATTTGCTCCTGGGAAGATCATGGAAAAGTTATGAAAGTTGATTTGCTAGAAAGTGCATCAAGACTGTTGGAAGTTCAGTGGCTGTAATGTCAGAGTAACATAAATCAGATCTTCACCACATTTCCCTGCCAGTGTGGTGGTTTGTGCTGCCAGTTTACCCTTCTCTATTACAAGGCACTTAGAAAGGGGCAACAAAAAAGTGCACTTTATAGTACCTTGCCAATGTTGCGATGACTTACTGACATAGATTTTACAGGTATTTTGTTTTTAAACTCTCTCAGTAGACTACAGAGATACAGTAATTCTCTTAGTAGCCAGCCTCTTAGGTCTCTTTAAAGCCATTTTTTTTACCATTTCACAGATTTTTGGAGATTACCTTAAGGGCATCTGTGACTGATGAGGATGCCATAAAATGACCTGATTTGAGTCAAATGATCATAGCGATTGACGTGATACCCCAGGCTGTTTTCTGAGAAAGACAAAATGTTTGAACGGCATCACTCATTCTGACCTTTTTGCAGATGTCGTCAATGGTATAGGATAGTACATACAGCCATATCCTTGACTGGAGGGAATGGTCCACATAGTAAGAATAAAAGTCATCACATTTATTAAATTTGCTCTTTAATGAATGTTAAACTGTTAGTTGTAGAGCAGGATTTGTGAACATGCATCGTGATGATTCAATTAACAGAAGATCATCAAGATTGACGGACGTGCAGAAAAGCCAAAACACCTGAACAGTTTTAATGAAATTCTGATAATTTGACTGCTTTTCGAAAGTCATTTATCAGTTGTTAGTGGCTGACTTGATGCTGTGTGTTACTAAACCAGATGTGCTGAAGCACCCAGTAGCTTCGATTAACGAACATCAGTCGTGTCCAGTCATACGTCTTGCGAATTTTCAAAAAATGACGTCGTTGTAAACTGATGATTTGTGTGGTGGATTTTTCCAGATGTTTTCAAGCTATGGTAATTCTGTTGCACTATGGCTGATGGCATACATTTTGTTCTCTTGGAAGGGTTTGGGTGGTTATTCAAAACAAGTTATTATAAAGTTTGCAGACTACAGTCTGCTAGCCAGGAAATGAAGTAGATATATGATATCTCTGCACTAGACATTGAGTGAGGTGTGAAGATTACAGCCAATTGTAATTTCTGCAGGGCAACTGCCAAAGGTCACTGAACTCCAAATACCAAAGGGGGAGAATATTATTATTAAAATATGTGATTGTGAAGGATTCAACTTCCATCTCAAGTTGCAAGTTTCTGCTGAAATCTCTGAATTTAGTCATGAAGCGCCAATATTTGACAATCTTTGTACAATCGCACAACGCATTGCTAACGAATACAGCCAGCCAATCAGGACGTGATGTCATCAAGCCATCCAGCTTTTATCGGATATGAATGAAAGATATCAGAGTGGTTTCGAAATAAATCTCTCATTAGAGTATTACATTGGATAAGATCAAATTGGGATATATGCTCAAGGTAGATCAAGGATCAGATAATGGTGTGGAGTGACGAACAAAAAAAAAAAAAAAAAAATGGAACACCCACTGGTCTGATGTTTTTTTCAAAAATTCAGATCTGATACATCATCGTAGTGTGACTCACGGTCAAAACGCTGGCAAAAATGGAAACAGCGCTACAAGTGATGTTCCGAGAAGGAAGGCATCGCATTATTTCATGCAACGGTAAACTGCCCAGAAAAAGCTAAGTGCTAAGAATTGAACAAGGTAGTTCTTGCTACCTGTAGGCACACTGCTCATTACTCCCTTTGTGAATGGGTTTCTTCCCAACAAGCTTTTTCCGAAAACAATGGAGGGAAAACGCCAGGATTAGTGAGAGTGGCCCAGGGTCATTTCCAGACAATTCTTTATTATTTTTCATGAAGGGTGGATTCTAAGTGCTTGGAACTTTACAAGGGAAAGGCCTATCACAGTCAAAAGGCAGAAAACCAAATTGTGGGAGGATGATTAGGCCCTATTAAGTACTTTTATATTTTGCGCATGATGTTTCAGTTTGCCTCTAAGATATAAGAGTCTTTATTGACCATAAAAGGAATTTCATCTCATAAAGCATAAAGAGAAACAATGAAAAACCATATAGAAACACATAAAACAGTCAAAAACTAAAAATGCAAGATTGTAGGACAAATATGCACCTAAAACCACAAATAAAATGAATATAACAAATGCCCTTACTTCCTTATTAAACTGTTGGCAAGACTTAATGTAGTGTCTCTCTTAAACTTATTGCAGTGATTTGAAGGTAGATTCATAAGTGAGGCTGAAGAACCCACCCCTCCCCCATTTTTTTTCTCAGTTTTGATTTGTTGTATACTGAGTGGCTTAGTTCCTCTTTAAACCCCCCCCCCCCCTCCCTACGTCCAAATCATACCTGTCATACTCCTTGTAAGAAATAGAGGAAGAGAATATGTTTTACTTTTGAAAAGACCCTCTGTTGCACATGATTTGCCAGTGGGGAAATGTACAGTATGTAACCTTACATAGGGAAAATTTTCCCCTCACCAAAACCCCCCTCCCACTGCTCACCAAATTCCCCCTCCCACTGTTCACCAAATTCCCCCTCCCACTGTTCACCAAATTCCCCCTCCCACTGTTCACCAAATCCCCCTCCCACTGCTCACCAAATCCTCCTCTCACTGTTCACCAAATCCCCCCTCCCACTGTTCACCAAATCCCCTTCCCACTGTTCACCAAATCTCCCTCCCACTGCTCACCAAATCCTCCTCTCACTGTTCACCAAATCCCCCTCCCACTGTTCACCAAATCCCCCTCCCACTGTTCACCAAATTCCCCCTCCCACTGTTCACCAAATCCCCCTCCCACTGTTCACCAAATCCCCCTCCCACTGCTCACCAAATCCCTTTCCCACTGCTCACCAAATCCCCCTCCCACTGTTCACCAAGTCCATAGTTTTGTTAGGTTTCACAACCATGTCTCCACACATCATACCTGGTAGACCAGGTTAGGTTATGGTCAGAGACATTAGGGAAGGTTAGGGGATACAATTCTTAAGACTTGTCAGAATGCATGATGTCATGTTTTGGATTGGCTATTGCTGCATCAGAATTTCATTGTTCATGATCTGCAACATTCTTATAGTATTTTTCTGGAGGATGAATTTTTTTCACAGTTGTGTTCCTACTGTACGCTACATGCAAAGAAGCACAGTACCTACCATTCCATCTGTAACAGCCCATCTCGACTCTGATAATATGTGCAAACAAAATGTGAAATTTAGGGCTACAAATTTATTCAATTAGTAGCTAAGTTTCCCTCCGAGTGCCCCAGTACTGAGGAATATTTAGCATGGATGGCAAATGGGGCATAAAGTCGAGGCTCCCGATACCAGGAAATGGCAAAAGGCCCAGGGGAGGAAAATGTAAAATTTCTCTAGTGCTTCTGGAGACGAGAGCATCGTGAAAATCGCTTTGGAGGCAGTTAAACGTACAACCTAGGAAGGGAAACTAATCGAAGGGAAGTGGCTCGGAAAATTAGCACCAATTCCGTGAAAGTGTGAGTTTGTCGTAGATGATATTTTCCCTTGGGCGCCAACTGGGACTCCTTATAACGAGAACCGCAGAGGAAACCAGTGAACAGTCTTACATGTTTAAGAACGAAGGCATTTCTGCAGACGTGTCGTGTAAAATGGGAGGCATAGCACTCTCGAAATAATTGTAAGCCATGCAACCAAGTATCTTCTCGTTCGCTTCTATAGTGCATGGGCCATTAGAATGAAGCCTCACTTGACCACAGGAAATCACCCCTTTGCCTCTGATTTTGTAAGAAATATGTTGTGCCATTCGACTCTTTTTCAAGATATGATTTATGTTTAATTGCAGATTATTTCCATGACCATAATGCATGCTTCCCGTTTCCATTATCAGACTGAATCTAAATTTCCTCAAAGGGTTATAATTACTACGTACAGTAGGTGTCTATATCTGTTCTTCAACTTGTTGGAAAAATGAATGTTATTTTAATAACAATTTCCTTTGATATGATCAAATACTACATACAGTACTGTATGTCTGCTAAATCATATTTGATGTTGGCCTATCACAAATTACAGTGGAAGACGATCGACTGACTTAAAGAGGCTCATTGAGTTGTTTAGTGAAATTCACTCAATTTTTCTAAACCGGTCAAGTTTCCTTCACATACTAATGACAAACAGTCAAACTAAAAGGATCCCAAAGTTTTACATACGTTGGAACATTAATGAGTGAGAAACCAACGATTCAATTTGGTTTTTGAAACTTTGTGACCAGACATTTTCACATTAGTACATTCACATGCACACAATCAGAGCAAGTAACGGTCAAAAATTCGAAAAAATTGACAGTTTTCATATAACTATTGGAAGTGAAACTTGATTAATTATGCTAATTGTGAGTATTGTCGTGTGTTTGTACACTTCAAAATCACCGCAATCTTTACTGATATCAACTCAATGAGCCCCTTTAACTGGACTGTTTCCCTGAGTTGTTTTAGGTCTTCTCTTTGTAGAAGTCTGGAGATACCTGTACACTTAGTATTGTAAGTTATAGATAAGACGTAAGCAAACAATGTATTCACGAATGCAATAATGAGTATATTGCAATGTAATTGTAATCAATTACTTTAATTTTAGCTGTAATTGTATTCCTAATCGTAAAATCTGAAGTAATTGTATTCGTAATCAATCACATTCAAATGTAATCGCCCCAAGGCTGGACATTAGAGAGGAAATCATGTGATGTCTTATGTTATCCTTTCTCTACTTAACTCTTGTTTCATGGACTCTTGAGAATTTAATATGCTCAGGGGCTTTTGTTTTGGGAACATGTATGGCCTTCCTGTAAAGTATTGGTAACACTTACTCCATGTGTAAACCAGATGGCAAGTAATAAAGATACAATAGGTATAGACCTAACAAAAGAAATACACTGCACAACACTACAACTTTCTGCATTTCCATCAAACTTTCGAAAAGCCGCACCTCAAAAACAGGTGACAGATATAAACACAATTCCAATGGACTGCCATTGAGGCTCTCACTCTACACTTCCGAATCGGGTCAGTTCTTTTTCTAGATGCATGTCACATTGCCTTTAACTGCAATTCCGACAGACTACCACCACTTAGGGTTTCACTACGCTACTTCTGCCAGAATGAAGCCAGTTTATTTTTTGTCCTAGATGCGTGTCACATGGTCTTTAAGAAGATTATATGGCTGTAAAGTCATTCTACTTGATTTATATTTGTAATACTTTGATTTACATCTTCTAAATTGTTCATTCAGTAATGGGTCTTAACTTTGAACCTTTAACTGGGAATTTCCTTCACAGATGGAAATACCAGTGTTCATACCATTGTGGGCATAGTCACCTCCCAAGACAAGTAACCAATCCAAAAACTCTCACTCCTGTCTATCGTTTTCTCGTCGATACTCTGCATGCAGTTATCTTTTTCTTTGTCCCATAAGAGGACCATATGTGGTGTTGTTTGCTAATAAAAGTGCTACACTTTGCTTTTTTTTTTTCATGATTGCCCAGTGGCTTCAGAAGGTTTGTTTCTCCCAAACATGCAGGAGGCGATAAGAGGCAAATTGTAAGATACGAGGAGGAGGTGATGAGGGGTGGGCAGACCTACAGGGATATGTGGGTTACTGGCTTGCCAACTCTGGCTTCCAGACTCCCAACTCTCAAGGGTTTAAGATGAGCCTCAAGGTGAAATGGCAGACCTCACAATGAAAAATGGCAGATCTCACAGTTAGAATGGCAGATCTAATGATGAGAATTGCGAACCTCAAAATGAAAATGGCAGATCTAACAATGAAAATGACAGATCTATAGGTGAAGATGGCAGATCTCACAGTGAAAATCGCTTTAAAGCAACATGTCATGCTTCCTAATATTAAGCCCAAGATTCGAGCTTTTCACTGCGGGTTCAAATTAGTTCTATATTGCAGATGTATCACTGTCAGGAACGGGAGTAATATAGCAAAATAGCTCATGCAGGTGATATACTGTATCAATTAAGAGGGTGAAGACAAAAAAGGTAAAAGTCAAGTCATTCATTAGCTACATTTTTGGCTGGGGGATACCAAAATTCTCGATTACTTCCGCTCTTTGCGCAGTAGCTCATATCACACTGCATACACAGGAGACCAGTGTTCTGGTAACACATGTGGAGGAGTTGTAGACAGACTGGGGGAGGGAGTTGAAGTATGTGGTTAGAAGAATTGGAACTGCCTGGGGCAATGAGCGACTGCCCTTACTCTTCCTAGTTTAGAGCATAACATTTCATAACATTGGCCTATGAGCTGTCTGTAAATGTCCTGGTTTGAAACTGATTTCCAGTTCTCAAGAGAACCTTAAAAGTTTGCATCTTCAATAACTGCAAGTCTTCTATACACATTCTAGAACTTAAAATGTAAGTATAAAACGTACCAAAGAAATAATATGAAAACAATCAGTTTTGTTAGGTCTGTGGTAGGTTTTTTTTTCTTTTCCTTTTTGCTGTTTTTTTTTTTAATTAATGAAGTGAATATCAAAATGTAGGGCATAATTCAATAATTTGTAACATTTATTCAAGGTAGATACATTATACACAAACACAAGGTAGAAGAAGTAAAGGAAAAAAGAAACAAAGAGACTGTACAATACTCATTTAGTGAGTGATATAATCTGATAAATATTATACAATAGTTTCTTTCACACACATAAAAAAAAAAAAAAATTCTACTTAGTTTTTCCTACAGTACAAACATCTGCAATTCTTCCCTTGACCCAGTCAAGACTATCTTCACTCAAGAATGTTAATTTTGCATTCACGCTTCTGTTGAAAAAACACACCCCTGCAAGCTTGTATTGTGGAATATACTCAAGCATTAGGAGATTAAACGGAGAGAATCGACGATGGGTATTTCGCTACGACACAAAACGTAAGTTTGCTGGAACACTTCAGACGACAGCGCAACGTGAAATCCAGCATTATATGAACTTCTCCAGTGAAGTATCCTGTGACAAACCTTATTTCATATTCAAAAACCAGAATTGGGTGGACAACTTTTGAGACGTCGCATGCAAACAACTGTGCATAAGAATTTGCGTCAGTTATGCTACATCGACCATTTATTTATTCTCACAGGGGCATGTTCCTCCTCGGAAAGGACTCGCAGAGTGGGCATTTGGAGAACTTCACAATTGCAATAAAGAATATAACAAACAGATGCTGTACAGAAGTATGCATCCACAGTAAATATTTCAAGTTATTGGAAATTGAAGTGATACATTTTCATGATTTTGGGATAGGAGTAAAAATAGGAGTAAAAGTTTTTTCTTACAGTAGATGGGAAGAATTGTGTTATTGACTAACATATAATTGGCTTTCTGCACATTATAGTTCTGGGCTTAGCGTGTTTATCTTGACAATACTTGTCCAACATTTCTATTACTGTATTTATGCTATTGCCAGTCTTTGTTTTGCTTCTGCCCGCATGCCATATCTACAGAACGAACCTTCTTAGTTGTAGGCTTACAATGGTTTTTTTTTGAAAATTGCTTAATTTCTTATTATTTTACAGTCCACTATTATTGAAGGGAAAGATGAAACGTAAGAAAGGAGAACATGCAAATATAATAAGAAATAGTTATCAAAGACAAAAATGTCAAATATCACTTTTCGGTCATAGAGCATTCCTTTGATAGTCAAGCACTCTTACTTCAAAATGACAGACTGGTAAAGAATTGAATACATGAATATTCATGGCAGGAAATGTGGTTTACTTTCATTCGAGGGGTACATTAGTAAAAAAAAAAAAAAAAAGACTGATACACAGCAAGACGAAAAAGCTGACATTGGTGGAAGCAATTAAGTCACTAAACACCCAAATATTGGTTCCCTTCTAGAAATCCTGCGGAAGATTGAGGAAAACAAGTAATGTCAACAAGTTAAACATTGAAGGGTAATTTTGCAAGGGATTCTCATTAAAAAATGTTGAAATTTTCATATTTTGTTCTCGGTAGCTCTCACCGTGAATGTTATAACAACATCTCCATCGGTACAGTGGTAACCGCAGAAGTCACGATAGGGGATTCCTATAATTTCAGCACGAGCAATCAATTTACCATAAATCGACTAAGCGAAGCGTCAAAGAAAAGTTATACTTCAGTCCCTTTGTGGGACTACCACTTCCCCTCCAATATCACTACTGGGAGTAAAAACTTCCTTTCATTTGTGGACATTTTTTTTTTTTTTTTTTTTCAATTTACCTAATGTCATGATTCACAAAGTTGATTCAATGGATTATAACGGTTGCAATCAATTGCGCTGCGTAAATTTACAAAAGACCACACTCCAGTATTTACTGCATCACAGAGCGTGAAGAGGTTTCAATTCATTTAGGAAGGAAGTGTCTCAAAAATCCCTAACGAAGTGGTTAGGGTAAATGATGGTCACATTCCGATCATGTCAAGAAATAGAGAAGAGCAACATAAAAAGGAGTACCCTGTAATTACACATTTCATGATATGCATCCTCCAGGTACCTATTAGGTGGTGTACCATCATTTTGCAAACCACCAAGTCTCCAGTAAACACGTGGCAGAATGGAATTTCTAGTAGAAAAAGATAACAGTAACATGAACATGTGGCCTAAATTGCTTCTGGTTTCAGCACAGTGGAGTCGATTTAAACTGTCCTCGTGCATTTAAAAACCTTTAAATAAAACACTTCTATCTTTGATATTGTGGTCTGCTAATTAGAGCAATATTTTCCACTTATACTACCCTCTGTTAATTATTTCCAATGACACAGTTATGTCTGTCACTGTGTCTATATCACAATTTATTTTTTACTAATTGTTTTTCATAAAGTAACATCTCAGCAAGAAATTAAAAAAAAAAAAGTTCATCTCTGTTTCATTTTAGAAATTGAAAGAAAAGCAAAAACGCATTAAAAATATCCCAGATCTGTTTAAAGACTGAAAGTATTTATTCCCCTTGATCTGACTGGCAAATGATCTTAAAAACTAGCGTCCACGCGCTACTGCCTGCAAGTTCCTACAAGCTGAGGGAAACATTAAACCTTTTCCGCTTCTTGCTGACGAATATAAATGTCCTATGCATATAATCATCTCGTCCCTAAAATGTTCACATCCCTAAAACGCTTACAGCTACATAAGGCTCGGTGCAACACGCAACGTTAGAGCTTTTCGTGGGCCGTTTCGTCGTTGATTTCATTGAGACTGAGGCCCCAAGAGGGGCAGCGTCGTGGGATGATAAAGTTCAACGCCTTTGGATATGGAGGCCTCACCAGATAAATGAGATGCCGTAACAAAAATATTCCTTAATATCAGCTCTGTCTGTAGTTTCAAACAAATGGCTCTGAAGACAAGTATTGTTGCATTTCATGGTTACGACTAAAAAGTATTACAATTCCGTTTGTGTTTTCCAAAAGAGAGTGAAAAAACAATCTGAAAACTTGCAACTGTGATATTTCAGTGGTGTTTTATCATCACTTGTCGACAATAATGAGCTTTTGTTTAACAGACTGAGTGATTAACGTTTCTTTTCAGCAATCACAATGGCAGTGGCTGAATTGTTATTTTAATAGAAAATTATGAAAAGAAGCCTCTCACACCATTGCAATTTTAGGTAACTAATACTGCCGTGGTTACCTATTTGAAAACTTGACGTCTTCATGCAGGACAGCCATTGAGACTTGACTGCTGGTAACCATAGGCAGCTGACCAAAGCATTCAGGAAAATTAGTCCTCATAAATTTGTCATGAAAATCTGGTCATGGACGTGTGCATTCAGTCCCTAAAGGAAAACTCCATCATACAACTTCCACAAAAATTGCAATTACAGCTGTTGAACTTTTTTTCTTTTTCTAATTACCTTTATACTGTATACATTTTTTTTCTGCATATTTTTTTTTTTTCTGTCCTGTGCTTGAATTGCCTGATGGACACTGCAATCACAAACTCTGCTTCTGCAATTATATCTTTTTACAGTTATTGGTAACTGCATGAAAGACTGAAAAAAAATGTGATAAAATTAAAAACTTTTTGGATAATATAGAATTGCCTTAGGGCACAATTAATTTTTCATAGGTATTTTGTGGTAATGACATTGCAATAACTTATGAAAGCCTTTCTTTTTTTTTTTTTCCTTTTAACATTCGGCAAGGCTGGCTCACTGATTTAAGCAGACACGTGTCACGGCGATCCAGTGCCACAGAATACACATCTCTCCACATCTTACTTTGTGCCACTCTGTTTAAGTGGAACATGAGTTGTACTGGCAATCCCCTGGTCATCTATCTTTGTTCTTCATCAGTGTTTCAGGGAAGAGAAAGGAGAAAAGATCACCTGTCGTAAAATCTGAAAGAGAATTATGCATTCCTCTTCCAGATACTTGAATATGATAATTGTCTCAACATTTTTGTTGGCCCTACAAAATTCAGACTCTCCAAGAAACTCTCGCTGCTACTTGAAATCAGACAGACAAATGGGAATGAATATTCATGATACGTGCAAAAATGGGGCTTTGACAATGTTTTTCTGTAGAGGCTATAACATATTTGACTTTTAGTGGTAAAATATGACAAATGCTCAGCTAATTTTCCAGCTTTAAGAACCAGCACAGGCATATACAAACAAATCTGGATATTTGTGAAAGAGTAAACAATTACAAACATAAATATTTATACCTCTCTCTTGTGTTAAAACATTGCATGGAAGTTAAAACTCACAAACTTGATGATGAAAATTTGCATGATGCTTGATGAATGATTAAAATATTGTTCATGTGGTCATGACCTCGACCAGATAGCGTGAGCTACCGTAAATGATGACCGAGGGACTGCGAACCACTATCTCGTACCATCTGAACCAGTTATCATAATAACGTCCGTTAAAAAAGCAGACTTCTATGACTGGAACGAAATCTCTTCTCAGATTAGGGTTTTGAGTCGTTCTATTTCCTGGGCAGTTTGCCAACTCTGATTATGAACATACTATTGCTTTCCAAATCACTGAGTACCCGCTTTGATTTCTGTGAGCCTGTTCTTCAAACTGAAAAAGAACAAATGTCACAAGACTTGAAGTTTGACACTGCCTACCTAATTAAGTCTGTATGGTTGGAAACTGTACAAGCAGGGATGCTGAATCCTTTGGCCCAACCAGGGGCTTGGTCAAACAAAGGATCCTATTGTGATGGACCCTTAAGCGCATTCCTCATGCATGGAGAATCCCTATCCGCACTTGACAGCATCCGCTACAGTCCAATTTGACAAACCAACCAGCCAGGGTTGGTAGCTAGTAAATGTGTCCCGAGTTGTGAGTCACTTTCTTTCAGGCCGCAACATTTTCCCTCGTGGATCTAAAACTTACGACCTCCGACAAAGGTGGCAGGATTATCTACAGTAACCATTTTTGACCGGATGCAATGTAGTGTAACATACCATCTGAAAAACAAACTTGAAATCCTGCTTCGCAAAATACATCTAAAGATGGTTTCTTTACCAGTATTTTGGTTGGACATGAAAATACCTGAATGACATGAGGGTACTTGCCTGCCAGGAATGACGACCAAGCAACATATGTTGGTTTTGTACCTATGTAACTTGAATGGTTGTATATATCCAACTACATTGTAGCCAGCATCACCATTCCACGCTTCAGTTAGTTTACCTTCAGTTCAAGTTGGTTCATATTAACATCTAGCCACAACAGATACAGCAGATGATTTTGTAAATGGATGGTTTTCATATACTCTCCTGTTACAGTATGCTATACCAGAGAAAGGACCACTGATACCACACAACAACTATCCATGCTTCCGACATGCTGTAAGTAAACACCTTGGGAGCTTGGGATATAGCTGAGAAAAACAGCATGTGCTTGTCACGAAATATCTTCGGAGCTGTAAATGCATGCATTCCTCAAGCAACTAACCTTTTACAGTGGAGTTATAGGTAGCACTGCTAACTTTGGGATAAATACTGCATATCTCTTCATTTGTTCGTCCCACCGAATGGAACCATCTCCGTCATCCAGGAGAGATGACAAATTTTCACCAAACTGCCGTCGGTAGTTATCTCGGTTGCACAGGACCACCGTCGTGCCTCGTCCTCCTTGAACCGACGTCACCGTCGTTTATCTGTCTTTGGGAATTCGCTAAAGCGACGGTCTTGTTGGTGTCTATCACCGCGTACACGTCCGAGCCTTTTGCAGGAGACTCGATGTTGGCCGATGGTGAATTAGGGGTATTGGGAGGCGTGCTGCCGGAGCTAGAGCTCATCGATCGAGGAGGGGCGGAGCTCACTGTTCCATCCTCGAATGCGACCTGAATGTAGTTGAGTTTTCCTTTCGGTGGAGACTGTATGATTATATTACTTACCCCTGATGGGTCACTTCCTATAGAGTCCTTCCCCTCCACGTTTACAAGGTTTGCATAATACTTTTCTCTACCGGGACTGATGTTGCCCTCAAAATTGAATTCCAGATGACCACTTTTGCATTTCAAACCTGAACTGCCGGCAGTGTCCCTCTGCTCAGGTAAGATGCTAGAGATGCTACAGTGAGGAGGTAGCTCTCCTTTAGTATCTAAATTTGTATAGTATGAGGAGGGTGAAGGTGGGTACCCTGCCGGCACCGTATGGTTGGGACTGTGTACCCTGTTGGTTGGGCGAACCACCTTTGGAGAACGTTCTAAATTTACGTAGGATATTTTATTTTCACCAGCCTCTGACACCCGGCTCACCTCCGATCCTATCTCCACCAACAGACCAGTTTTGACCTTCCTCGACTTTGGTTGTTGCAGAATTCTTTTGTTATCATTTTCATCCTTTAAGCTCACTGGGTTTGGGATCATAGGAGCTGCTCCACTCTCCTGGCCACTCACTGCTGCCTCTTCAGAGTCGTCCATCTCGTACTCATTTTCGACTCGGTCGACTTCAGCTACGACAAGTTGAAAGCTTCCATCCTCTTTGACTGCATCCTCTTCATCCTGGCCTAGTTTCAAATGGGCATAATTCAGGGAGACCTTTTTGGCCGGTACCCTTCCACTGGTGCCGTTAGTGGCAGCTATGACGGGTCTGGTCTGAGGATGATTCGTTTTCTGACATAAATAAAAGAAGAAATCAAAGCGCTAGTATGTTAATCAAAGGCAAATCCATAGTGTAGATTGAAACAACTAGAAACTACTTGACAAAATATTACCTCACTCCAGTATTCTCAATATTTTGTCATTCGTTGAAACATCAGGTTAAACTGTAATCTGTTCAATGTTCTAAGCACTGGTCCCACTTAGGCCAGACAGCACCAGAGGCGGTGTGTAACGGTCACAAGTACTCTTTGCCAGGTGAACGGGAGTGCAATTGAGTGTTGAGACAGGCAAGCGAGGCATGAAGTAAGGTAAAATCTTCACAACCGCTTGGGATATTTTGAAAGACAAAGCACACACAGTGCACATACACACCTCATCATCATCATTATGTAGACTGGCATTGGTTAAGAGAATAAGAAATCACTAAGATAGTCTAACATGAATTGAAAAACAGTGTTTTCATTTTTCCAGTGTTTGAAAAGGATTACCCGACTCACCACGGGGCCCAGCTCTGAAATTGCTGCCAAGATCCCAAAGTTTCACTAAGCTAAATTGAACATGTGACAAACTCAGCATGTATGCCTAAGAACTAGTGTTTTCACTGAATCCTAAAGATCAGAACGGGGTAAATTTTGACATACCCGTCGGGCAGCCAACCAAAAACGTTAACTGAATTATTAACATTGGCATTTCCACAGTACCATGCATCACACTTGTGTGGAACATGCCTTGCATCTTACTAGGGTACTTCACACACCTTGGATCCAGGTAGTAAACTACTGTGCAGGTACAAATAACTACATTTTTCAAAATAATGGGAAGCACTAACATAATATCTTCTGCAATGAAAAAAGCAATTTTACTGAGCACTGAAACCGCAATCCAAGGCTTCTTCTTCCATTAAAGATGAAAAGTTTTTGAACATCAAGTTCATGAATGTTCGTACCTCTGTGCGTGAAGGACGTGTCTCTCTGATATCGGCCGCATTGACGTACTCAATAGGTGGCGATTCTTTACCCTCTATCGCGGAAGTTGAACCATTCATCCTGCTAGAGGGAGACAGGGGACTCGTGGCTCCGACAGACGTAGAGGAGGATGAGTTTCTACCGGATATTCTACCGTTGGTGGATATCAAGTGGGTCATGGAAGTAGAATGGTTATGGGGCATGTATGTCTGGATGGTGCTCCTGCTTTGTCTTGACGTGCCTGCACTGCTAGTGCTGGGGACCTCACCACCACCTTCGTTAGTGTTCAACTTAACCAGGTTGAAAAGTTGTTCGGCATTTTTGCATTTGAAAGCATATATCCCTGAAACAAAGAGAAACATGTTCCATTGATCTTTATAAAAATCTTTAGGACTGAGTTGAGTTTAATACAATTAGAAGGAATATGCTTGTTACCACTAGAAGGGATGCATGTTAAAGTTACGATAGAAGGGAAATGCTGCATGTTCGTAAAAGAACAGATGCCACCTTACACTCTGAATGGTTACGAATCCTACAATATGGGAGCATAGAAATCTTACAGTTAATCTTGAACTCATTTGTTTGGGACTTCTGACGTAACTAAAACTTTGACTCAGTTGTTGCGCCTCTGACAGCACCTTAATTCACGCAAGAGCTCCCCACAACTCACTGGTGTGGGTATTCACAAGTGACTATACTTACCAATTGCTTACTCAAGCATTAAGTTTGACCTAGCTCAAAGTGTAATCGAAATCTATCCTGACACCACGCCCTCTAGACCTAGGCTCACCCTAGGAGTAATTATGTCTATATGTCTGCCCTTGATGAGAAATCTTACCTGGCCCTGTGGCACAACTTCTACCACTCTCAAAGGAAAACAGTCCCTTGTCAAACCCATACCGTCTGAGGGACTTGAGGGGCCAACGGACTGGGTCGCCGATCTTCTGATGGAGGACCAGTTCCGTTCTGCTGACCTCGATTAGTCCTCTCCAGATGACTTCTCCCTGTTCATTGATGTTCTTGACTTTGAACATGTTTGTTGGGAGCTTGGACTTTACCCTGCCGGGCACTGGACTGCAGTGGATTTGGTTCCCCATGTCACAGTAGTCGGCCAAGCACTCGGCACGGGGGATTATGTTGACGTGGGTCCTTATTTTTACATCTGTTGAAATAAGAAGTAGAAACAGATGACATAATTTATTAGATGAAACCAGCTGGCAGGGAGGTTATTAATGGAAGTTTTTCCGAGGTACAAAGTCTTTGAACGGCTTGAAGAACCAGGACTCAAAACCATGCAGTGATTCTTCTTCATCCTGTGCTTTACTGACTGGCCTGTAGGTCTAGGTGAGCCCCCATGAGAGCTAGATCTGTGCAGTGTGGACATGTAACAGAGAAACAGTACTGTATCTTGGATACCTCCACAGCAACCATCATGCACAAAACAAATTAACGTAATAAACATTGGAAACTTGACAGAGTCTTCAAAAATATGCGAGGGAGATGGGGGGACGAGAACAAATGCCAGTGCTAGGTCGCACTGTAAATGGGGTAAAAAGTATATTACAAGAAAGCTTATTCAACAATAACTTAAAATGTTTCAAAAGGAGAAAAACTTATTTAAAGAATAATTCAATTTGTAAGCTATCATCTTTTGATGTTAAAGTTTGCCAATTTTCCTTTTCATTCGTCACTCTGAAAGAGCAAGTGAATACATAAATATAGCAGTTCAAATGTTGTTGATGGAATGGCAATTTTCATTTTCCTAATAACTCAGCTTTTTTTTTTTCTTTTTTGTCTCTTACTTTCTTTTCCCTTTTTCTTTTTTTTTCCGTTTCTGCTGACGGCAATCCATGCCCGAAAAAGCTATTAACTTATTCATGACAGAGCCTGATGGATTCTGCCTTTTGGATTTTACGAGATCTGAAACAAAGAGAGTCCCAGTGAAATCACCCCAAGTGAGCATGGGATGCATGCATTTCATGCTTGACCTAGGAGAGCACCGCTGGTGTTAACTTTCAGAATCTGAAGGGATTCGAAAGTCTGCCTCTGAAAATTTAATTTTACGTTGCTGGCTGTTCAAGTATGCATGCACGCACGCAGGGATAAGCACTGTCGATGCGAATTTTACGCCATGCAGCTATAGTACTGGCAAACGAGGAGGACTGATGCATTACAATGATGCATGAGGAAGAGAAAGACCGCACAGCTGTTATCGACGCACGAATCGATCGCTGCACATCATCATTTCAAACTGTACATACAGTATATTTTTTTGAAAGCGTCTTTCTTCCATCTCCAGTCGCCACCAGCATCCCAAGGTCCAATGTGATCTCTGTTCACATAAAACGAAGCATTCAACATTTCAGTAAATTTCAAGCCCATGAGAGATAGAAATTAAGCAAGGGAGCAGGAACTAAGGTTTTGCTGGAAAAATCACTTAAAGATATGCCAAGTTCTTTATTTTATTTTTGTTTTTCTTTGAGACTTGTAGGTACTGATACATTTTAAAAGTTTGATCATAAGAGGTAATGAATACATGATGCAGACAATCCAAACGAGCTGAGAATTTTCTCAGCAAAAATCCCTCGGTCATGGATGGTCCCTAATTTATTGGCCTACGATTTATTATAGAAAGACGGGACGACAGAGCTAATAGCCCACCCTTGTTTGCCTATAGTATCTCTTTCTCCTGTCTTCTGGCTTTAAAGCTGGAACATGAATTGAAGATTTATCAGTGAAAGTCAACTTCCATGGAATATGTCAAAGCCAATACAAAAACATAAAGTCCCATGTTTGCATAAATGAATATTCATTCCATGGAATGTGTCAAAGCCAATACAAAAAACATAAAGCCCCATGCTTGCATAAATGAATATTCATATTCATTCCCATTGGTCTGCTTGATTTCAAGTAATGGTGATTGACTGCTATGTTTTCTTGGAGAGTCTGAATTTTGTAGGGTCAACAAAAATGTGGAGAGAATTTTTACATTCAAATATCTAGAAGATGAGCGCATTGTAAGTTTTTTTTTTCTGATTTTTCAGACAAGTGACCTTTCCCCCTCTTTCTCTTCCCTGAAACACTGATAAAGAAAAAAAAAGATAGATGACCCGAGACAACTGCCAGTGCAACTCATATTCCAACTTTGAGAGCAGTTCAAAGCAATATTCTATCTGGAGATTATATTCTTAATCTTTTCTGGTTTTACTTCTCCTTTACTTCTTCTTTTTTTTTTTTTCATCTCTCATAATCTTCAAATTCTAAAATATATTTCACAGTGCATTATGAGTAGACAAAGAATTCAACTATACATACTGTAGGGGATCCAAAAGATAATGGTTCCCAAAAATTATCAGACGCCATAATTCAAGCGGCTTGTACACACGCAGCACATACCCACGAATGAACGACGTCCGGATATATTTAATAATCATTGCCCATGGCAACAAAGGCTTTCAATCAATTACGAGTGAAGGTGTACAATTTACAGCACTGCTCTACTGCTGAAATCTCCACATGCACACATCAAGCAAACATGCACACTGTACTATAAACGCTAATTGGAAAAGACACGTTTTCAATCATCGGTCATCGACCAATTTCCAAAATAGCACGTAAATAGTAACAACCACTTATTTTTACGATTTGTAATGACTGTGTGAAAGGGATCGTAGCAGTTAATTTGTTCCACTGTGATTACAGTTATCTATTGCAGCTCTCAACGATTACGATACTGTAAGTAATGGATGGTTTGATGGTAATCGTTCTTTCTGTGAATTAATTACACACCTGCAAATGACTTGTTTTGTGCTTCTAATGACGCTCTGGATCAATTAAAGCATTAATTAGGTAATTCTTTGCGAATGGTAGTTTAAAGTCATTGGCTGGGCTGCAGGCAGTTCATAGTAAAACTTACATGCAAAATGTGGTTCATGTCCATGCATATTACAAACACAATTAGCCCCGACAAAATAAATGTAATTCGTAAGTTAAATAGTGAAATAACTTTATAAGTCACTTAGCCATCATTTTCGTAACACAATGCCGTATGTGATTGCCAGCATTCATGACTACCTTCTACGTCGTAAATAAAAACCTGAAGTCCGTTATGAAATAGCTCAACTGGTTTTGTCCTCAGCTGTGATGGACGCAACTTGAGGGCCATGATATCCACTAAAATTGTACACTGGTAGGTGAGCATAATGCAGCTGGATCCTTCAAATACTATAGAGCCATCTCACAATTTGTGCCTGTTAGAACGACTCTGGGAACGTGGAAGTCCACTGAGATTAGCTTGGTTAACACTGTACAATACTGACGTTTGCATCATAGGTTGGGTTCTAATTCCCATTCACATCCCATCGGAGGTGAAAACATGGGACTTCCACCCCCCCTAGCACATAGGATGGCAGAACGGGAAGGAGGAGGAGCCTAGTCCAGCATTAGACCGGAGGGCCCCACGGGCCGATTTAAAGGTTACCCGCACTCTTGGCATGGCAGATGGGAGTGCAGTTGTTTTATTGAGACAGGTAAGTGAAGAGTGAAGTAAAGTCAATCTTTTTGGCCATCCAAGAATGCCTAGATGACAAGATCTTGCAGGTTTCTTACTGCACTGATTCCTTGCATGATACTGTGTTGAAGAAAGTTTGGTAAATGCACTTCCTTAACTTTCTTGGCTATAGTATATCTATTACGTGATGCTTCTCTTTTATGATTCTTTATAAATCTTTAGAAAATAATCCTTGTTCCCAGCCTAAATAAGGGTGGTCAGTGCATGCCATTCAATTCCGTAAGTTACGTATTTCAAGATGTTTAAAGAAATGCACCGCTTGAATTTGTAAGTTCCAATTCCTAAGCTGGAACACATTGTTTTCCATTCAAATTCAAAACATCTTAGGTCTAACCTGATTTTTGTCTACCAAAACTGCACATGACAATGAAGAAAGATTTCCTGGGAGACTGGTTCCACTCTTGCCATTAATTTTTCTGCCACCCCACCACCTCCCTCCCCCTCTCACCTTCAAACAGGACTCTCCAATTTATGTTATGTAGGTAAATACTGTAAATTTTATTTACCGTTGTGTGGCAATACAGATTCCCAGTGTACATGTAACCTTCCCTTTGGCTTGGCTAGCCATGCCAGCTCTCACCTTACAGTAAATGCACTCTGACACAGATAAGGCAACCCAGTAATGTATATTCAGACAGACAACCTATAAACATACCAATATTGCTGGTTGGGTCAGGTTTCGGTCAAATATTTCACTTCTCTGTCAAAACAATATTACTCATCACTTCACCTAAATTTTATGAATATTTCTGGTCACGATAAAATGTGTGATAATGATAGTGAAACCAACAGCTACAGTGTATGCGAGTTCAATATGATTTAAGGGCAACTGAGCTTTCAGGAAGCACTGTGGAAAATCTGCAAAAAACACAAATCAATCAAGTTATGAAAAATAAGAACATTAATAAATTTGCCCTCGCTGCAGATGCCTGAATGATCTCTCTTCCTATACTATCTTCTCTTAAAACATGGTCTGTACTTTACTTCTATTTTTTACTTTTGTACATTACACCACCTCAACTACCAAAAGAAAAATACAACATGCATGAGGAAAACAAAAACTAAAATGAAACATAACGGTGGCAGTTTCGAATTCCCTAGATTCTATGGTAACATGCGCATCAAGAGTTATTGTATCTGCACTGTAGGTCTGCATGCACTACAGGCCTATACGTTACTATACGTTAGCCCAGGGAACTGGTCTTTAAGCACAGAAAAACACTGTACCACCGATAACCTGCAATATTTAGACCTTGTGCTAAAGTTCGCCTTTGCATAAAATAAACTCGAGGGAATTTGAAACCTTGGGAATTTGTGAGGTGGAAAATCAGTGGCCAAAGTCATTTAAATTTAAACACAAAACTTTCATTTGTGGCATCTATAAACCACCCAAGCAAACAGCTAGTAGTCTAATAGCTTGAAAACCAATATCCAATTCTGTCACTTCTTAAAAGGTAACAAACTGTGACCTCGATATCGAGACATTATTCTCAAAGAATTGTTTACTGCTTGCCCTTTCAACTGCTAGCTAGCAGATCTATCTATGGGAAGCTAGCGCAACCATGCCTGAACGGATATCATGTACTGACGTGCCTCAATTGCATAGTGCTTATTCATGTATCATTGGCCATGTTCAACCTACACAAGCCTCTCCACACTGTAAAGCTTACATGCAATAAGGAGATTTTTACTGACAACATCTAGGCCATATACTTCTGTTCTGAGACTTAGTTAACTTACAAATATGACCCATTATCACAAATCATTCTTCAGGATGATTCTAAGAGCTTTAGTTAAAGACAAAATCTCATCACCCCAGACAGTTTCAATTCTCCCAACCACCTACCTCTGGTCCCTCTCTCAGCCTGTCTTAAATTCCTCCACATGTGTAATCAAAACAATGGATCCCTGTGTACGCTGTGTAGTACGAGCTGCTCTGCATCTTTCGAATTTGTTGTCAATCAAAGAGTACTGTAACTTAGAACCAGTTGAGAATTTTGCTTTCATGAAGTTAAAATATAGCTTAGGTTGATGAGTTACAGCCTTTAAGTTGGCTATACTGTAGTGTTCTCATATCTTGCTGGTCTGTCAAGTGTCATCTATACAGTCTGCCAAGAGCTATCTTATCTCCTGTATTGCCTCAGGTTAATGCTACTTTAGCGAAAAAAAAGTTGTAATTTTGGGCTGAAATATGCATGCTCATTCATTTCATATCAGTGTTACACATTATTCACTTCATGTATAAACTAATACAAACTGACACATATGTTGAGAACGTCCTTATTAATACATTGGCCCACAACCGGTTTTCACTTCTTTGTTTTGCACAGTGGAGTCAAAATAATTTATCCAGAATTATTGCACCTCAATTTGCAACATATACAGGCCACATTACCACACAAATGACATACGTGTGTAGCAATTACTTTGTATGCATTGTAACCCTTGCATTTTTAGACTTCCAAAGACCTCAAAAATCTCCAAAACTTCTACACAAAATTTATATACCAAATTATTCCCTGAATGTATATGACTTTGAAGTTTCCCTGTAAGATGTCAACATATGCAAACTTACATAATCTACAAACACGCTGCTGTAAATACTCTTTTCACTGCATTCATTCCAAACTGAGCAACTTCAGTGTCCTGCTGTGTAGTTTACATTACTGCCATGCCCAGGACTCTCACCTGTGAATGTCTCAAACAGTCTACACACTCGTCCCTGCTTTTCTGCGTGCCCTGGACACGCATGCAAAGCCCATTTCGTGCATGGCTAATTTGCAGTTACTATATGTACAAACATTGCGGTACAATTCCCCTACTTACTTTGGGCATCAATTTACCACAGTTAAGACACCTGCAGGGTAATAAGAGCATCCATCCTCTAGCTGCCTATAGAAGGCCAATGAGGCCCTCATTTTTTTTCTTTTTTATTGTACAAGGTTGTTCAGCGAGCAGACAGAGAGACAGACAGACACAGCTACAGTACACTACACTACTGAGGATTCATCAATCCCTCTCCTACAAGTGCAGTAGCCATAACATGCGACACTGCAAGTTACCAAAGTAGAAATTTCTATACTCAGGATTTCTGTGGTCAAGGAAAACATGGAAATGTCATGAAATTTTGGAAAATTATTCCAAGGCCTGGAAGAGTTTTGAATTTCTGGAAGGAAATTGTGTGAAGTCCTGGAACAGTCATGAAAGTTTTCACAACTTGAAATGACATTGTTCTTTTCTCACTCATATCATCAAATTGTACTAACTTAAAGTATCAAAATCTGTCATTCTATTCAGTCCTTGCATTAGTAATAAGTTGGACTTTTTTTAAAGAAGTTTTTGTAATATGTCAAGGGAAAGGTCATGGGATTTCTTTACTTGGTCCTGAGAAAGTCATGAAAAAATCTTGAAAATTGATTCCCTAGAAAGTGCAGGAACCCTGAATACCAAATCAATTTGAAATGGACCAGACTTTCATGTTGTTCGTGCAGTGCTAACCAAGTAGTTCCAAGGCAGACCAAAGGATGAGGTCTAGTGGCATTGCAAATTTCTTAAAGACCTCTGTGAACTTTCTCAACTTCCTGTTTCCTATTAAATCATTTTACCTTCAGTTAATAAAGTAAATATAAAATACATTCCAAATATTCATTAAGTTATGGATCTTACCATAACTAGCATCAAAATCTTTCATTTCATGAACAATTGATCGTATAGTCAAAGAAGATAAAATTGTACATGCATTTACTGACTCAAAATGAGGAAACCTGGGTTTTCCCTGCTAAGGGTTTCCCCCCATAGTTCACTGGTGTGGGTGTTCACGATTGACTACAATTACCTTGCTGACAAATTATACCTTATTTAACTTCACTAAAAGTGTGCCCAAATAAAGTTCAAGCACCACACCCTCTATAATCTAGATCTCTCCCGCTTTTTCCTTCCTGTTCCAGATTTTCCCATACAATTCGAATCCACTGCTGTCCTTACTTTGAGGAAGTCTGTGTTTTTTCTTGAAATTAAGGAAACTGTTTGGACATATCACTAAAGTCTTAATTACACAGGCATCCAGAGTTAATTGTAGAATGCTCTAATATAAGTTTAGTTCCAGTTTTATAAAATATAAAGCAAAAATTGACTGGAGACTGATATCTTCGATGAACAAGAGCCAAAGGGAAACGTGGTTCCTTGCACAGATGTGCAGTACATATAATGTAAATTATGAAGTAAAATTTTGCATTATTTTGTACCACAGCCCATATGGCCCATTTCTGACTATGAAATCTCACTTTTGTAACATAAAATCTGTAGAGAAAGAAACATACAGTATTTCATGCTTTTAAACGTGCACCTACATGAAACCATTTCCATAGCACTAATGTGACCAACCATCAACAGTGTTACATACAATCTGTAAGAGAAGAAGTAGTTTGCATGATTTCACAACAGCCCAAGGGCACTATGGTTCCTCGTACTTGAAATATACATAAGTGTAAAATGATATGCCTGAGTTCATAAATATAAAAAAAGCCATTACAATTAATGCAATGAATTGAAGATGTTGATTCCTACTACATACAGCAATATCCGATTCATTTTACAAAGCACAACCAGCTGGAATCTTTCATTAAAGCCCTAAAGAAGGGGTTCTGCAAATTGCAATTTACGGCTTATCACATCTATGACCCTTTAAGGTCCACTCAACACTGACAGCACATGCCCTGGAGGGAACTCCTGGAGTCTCGTTTCCATTGGTAAGAACACCAACTGACTTAATTTCTCTCACTGTGTCTTGCCCACCTCACTAATTAAAAGCTATTTACATCAAGGCATACATCAGTACTGAAACACGCCAAAACTTGTATGGTGTGACCACCTACTGTATTTGAGTAGCACTGCTGCTTCTTCTTTTAATTATAAAACTACTACCTGAAGCAGTACTTTCATGATTCACTAGAGGGGGACTGATGGAACATACAAGCTGCCATAGTGTATCAAGGTTTTCAGAGTTTTGCTACTAGTTCTCCAAGATGACATTTGACCTCCACCAAAAATGACAGGACACACCTTCTCTGTATGGCATACCTACATACTAAGTTTGAGTTTCAGCCAACTTTCTCCTCTTGAGTTAGAGCATACCCAAGCAAGTGTCACAGAAACAGAGAGTTTTTTTCCCCAGTGTCCCCAGATGACCTTTGACCTCTACCAAAAACAAGAGGGCACACTTTCTCAACATGGCAAACCTACATACCAATTTTGACTTTCTTCTGACTTTCCCGTATTGAGTAAGAGTGTACCTATTGCAAGTGTCACAGATGCACACACACACATACACGCACACACACACCCACTCATGCACACCAACCTGACTGCATAGGTTCCTTTGCTGATGCAAGGAACCAAAAAAGGGAGAAAAACGGACTAGATGATAGCTGTTACATCAATTGATGTAAAGTATGGGTGAGTATTTGAGCAAGGGTCAAATGAATGAATTAGCGACACAAGGGGCAAGTATGATGTATACGAGGTGAATATGTGCATTCCTGCAAATCTAAACAGCTCTGATATTCCACAAAACTTTCAAATTGAGTAAAAGGCAAATATCCTGGTAACAGCTTGTACAGTACATTCCAAACAGGACAGATTCATTTCTAATATGTGTGGCAGTTCCCTGACGGTTGTGTTCCACTGTTTGGGAATTTTCTCCACATCAGTTGTAGGTCTACCTATAATTTCATAAAGGTAAACTTGGCCCCTTGTTTAAAACACCTCAGGGAACTTGACACTGGCATTGACACATGAATTTTCACAAACACAAGGCATTATAACTATTTTGCCGATGCTGGGAGAATCATCTTTACGGCCATCATCTCTGCCAACTCTGGAAACATAAAATATGAGTTTGCTTTTCAATCTTAAAAACTTTGACTGTACGAGCAACTGACACCCTCTGTTTTCTAGTTTTGAATAATTCCACCATTATTCATGGATTTTGCACATTTGCATAGAATCTTTGTGCTGCACTGAATGAGCCTCCATGGAAGGACTCTTTGTATGTAATAATCTGAGAAACTGTAAACAATTACTCCCAAAGCAAGAAAGTTGGGGAAAATTGCCCATTCTGCAACATATTGCATCAGTCTCTCGTCCAGTTACCACCTTCATTGAATCAATAGCAGTTTTACAATTCACATGACAAGGCAGGCATGGACCCCCAGCAATGGCTTCCCCCTCTTTTTCCCATGACCAACGATTTTTTTTTACACCAAAATGAGCAAATACATGGAAAATACACTTTCCATATGCTGAGAAACTGCATGTAAGCGCATCTTGAATTCAAATTTTCTTGGGAGAGGACCTATGCCCGCAATTAGTGCCTGCTCATCAGTTATCAGGCGACTGCCGACGGTGAGTGCACCCCCCACCATCCCCCCCCCCCCCCTTTCTCAAAATCCTGCATCCGTGCAAGGTATCATACTCAACAACAACTCCAGCACAGCTCCGTAAAGACTTAAGTAGTATTCAACTCTGTATGAACATTACAAACTACACACTGTGGGTTCAATACTCACAACATCTTTGTTTTTCTTGTACACTTGGAGTAAAAACACTCAGGAAAGATTTCACCAATACAAAAGGGATATTCTAAAAGTTTCTAACTTTGGTATATGACACCATGCACTGTTGACCCCCTGGAAGTACATCCCTTTCCCAGTTTATATCCCTTTCCCAAGTTATATCCCTTTCCGACCCAACTCTAAACAGTATTCTTCCCTGAAACATGTCTCTTTTCTTCTGTGGGGGGAAGGAATTTTACTCCATTGAAATGGTTCATGTATGATTTATCATTCATTTGTGCCACTAATGATACTAATGAACACATTCTCACCAAAAATGAATTACTCACCAAGAATGCTAATTCATCTAAAATTTGGTGTCACATAACCAAACTTTGGTATCGTGCCATCGTAGTGTCCACGTAATTAATTTTACCTCCCATAACAAACTATGTGATATATGAATATATATGGCCGAAGTACACAAAACACCCACTAAAAGTTAAAATCAGTGATTCCAATAGCTTTGATACCTCCATTTATCCCAGTGATCAAAACTAAGTGCATTAAATTAAGTGTTGAAAGTGCATGCAAGAGACAGGGAGACGAAAGTGATGTAAACAAACTCACCATAAATTGATCAGATACTGCACTTATAGTCATCTATGATCACAGTTAAGGGAATATCAGAACATAGAAATTTCACCTACAAAAGACTGTAATCACCAGAACTGTCGGTGTAATTTTGAAACCAGCTTGAGAGCTGTTCGGATGGCAAATCCCAGCTCCCAAATGTCTACAAAATTAAAGCGTGGACAGCCCTGCACAGGCCTTAGCTCGGCCTCAGCCAGAAGAAACACACTCGCTTATCCTGACGTACTGTCACGACTCACTCGTGACCCACATTTATCAAAGGGCCCAAAAGCAGCGAGGCATTGCTGCAACTCTAATTTGGTCACTCTGTCTGTTCACGAACTGGGCAAGGAAATTTCAACAGGATCACGTCTGATTTGTCTGTAGGTGAAAAAGCTTATCTGCCTTGCATGATTATCACAATGTTATAATTTCAACAGCAAAAGTAGCACAAGGAAGTGGGATTGGGAAGTTTGCACACAAATAAGAAATTTCTGTGACCTTTAAATCTTTGTTTGTTCCTTTGTAACCATGGTGATACAAGTGCAGAAAGCTTCCATATATGTCACTGCAAAGAGCTCCCTGAAACCATGCACTTAAAGTACTTTATCATTTTTATTATTAGATAATCAGGGGCATAGCCAGAAATTTGTCAAGGAAGGGAAGAAGCCTGTGACAGACTAACTGAGCATAATGCCACCATAAGCTGGCATGAAGAGTAAAAGAAAATTCTGGCCCAAAACGCTTCATAGACCTGGGGTAGGACTTCTCAGGGGTTTAAAGGCTAAACAGTGTGAGCCTACCACATACTGGGGGTAGTAGTCTAGTCATATCATAAAAAAGGATACAAAACAATGCCAAAAATTAGCTGAAGAGAGAGGGGGGATGCTGCCTTGAGTCCCCCCCCTCAACTACGTGCCTGCGTGTAATGTATTGTCATCGTGATCATTTGCATATTCTGCCACAGCTCTGTTGCCTCATTTATTGAGCTAGCCAGTCAGTCATTATTATTATTTTGCCTTTTTCCTTGCACAAGATATTTGTAAACTTGAGGTGAGGGAGTATTGTGCTGTGAATTGGGTGGATGTTGGTCCGTGTTGCTGTTTACATTGGCAAGTCAATGGCAGACATATACCAACCCTGGTCAAAGGTGCTGCCACCATGTGTCAGATCTAGTGCGAGCATTAGTGTGCATATATCGCATCAGTCTCAGTTCCCTGCGTCTCTTCGTCTTTCATTCTTTGCGCCTGTTATGAGACCATGCCCGCCTATCGAGGTCTTGCAGCGGCAGACCTATGTCTTTCCGTGGATCAATCAATGGACAGCAAAAAAGAATCATCCCTTAACTCATCTGGTTCGGTTATTTGTCGATGAATCACTGTACCTGTCTCAACACAACAAATGCACTTCCATCTACAGAGCCAAAGGAACTGGTAACCTTTTCAGACCAGCCTTTGGTGCCAGCCGGTCAACAACCGGACAACTGCATCCTTCCAACTCTGCCATCCCGATTTCCTAAGAGTGCAACGGTTCATAGATGTATGCCCTGGGACTATACAGTAGTCAGGAGTAAGGCAAATTTTGCTTCACGGGCCTTCTTCTTTTTCCTCAAAGTTTCGATATTTTACTAGACAGCTTCCCTTCTTTGTCGCTGATGACATTTATACAAGGAAATTCACCATTGCGATCGCCAGTTCCAACTCATCACTGCATTACAATAGGTCAAATGTACTGTACATGTAAACTGTTTTGCCATGACCAAACTGGTTTGATGACATGACAGAAAAAAGAAAAAAAAAACGCAAAGTGCATCCACTTCCATGTACGCTATACACTGAGTCAGCTACTATATGTATCCCACTCACATGCACAGTAAATATTCACCTAGCTGACCCGTGTACCATCCCACCCCCTCCTAGCAGCATCATCTTGATCCCCCAGGTGTACATCAAGATACTGTACAATACCTCTGAACATATTTCACAGCCGTCAAATCAATAACATTGATACTCTACACGCACTTGCCACTGAGTCATGTACTGTACATATAAACGAACATTAATCATCTTTAATTTTTGCCATGTACTGTAACCTCTATTTTTGGAGAAGCTCTATCTATACTAGAAGGATTGGGTTATTGACTTCTATAGCAATTAGTTTTAAGTTGGAGAGTTGATACTTCTCAGGTTATGAAAGTACAGCCAGCCAAAACAAGTCAAACTTCCATTTGATAAAACACATATTCCACAATAAAAGAACTGTACAGTGTTAAGTACAATAAGCGACACAACTCTTATGATGGTTAGTGAGAAGTGAAGTAAATAATTAAGTTCACATAAGGGTTAACAAAAGCTCACTCGAAATGAGAGCCTGCAGCAAGCTGAATCACCCTGAGTGATCCTAATAGACCAATGAGAACATCATAATTCACATGATGAAAAAAATGCAAAATGAATTTTACATGTACATGTGATTGGAATGCTTTCCATGAGGATTCCTCATTATAACTGTCTTACCTGGGGATAAGAAACTTCCCAATTTTTAATATTAATACTCATTAGCAACTTAAATTGATCCAACGAAGGCATAACAGGTAACATTACGGCAATATTACCGGGAATACACGACAACGAGAGAAGGTTTACATACCAACATGATGATAAAGAAATTTAAGAGGTGATAAATGGTTGTGATCAAACAAAGTAATCTAAAAAATAAAGTTCAACTAAACTGTAAGTAGATGATATATACTGCAGTGTCTTCTCACTGTGACATAAATTTCAAAGCCCATTCTAAATTCTCTTGAGCGCAAAGACATTAAGGGCTATTCCGCAGTTGCTTTTACCTTTGCAAAGTGAACGAATGACACTTAATAGTCACTTTAATTTATAAAATTGATGTGACATTTTTAAGATGTAGAGAGATTACCAGCAGTCGATCCTAACCAGAGGCAAAAAAATTAAATCGAAACAGAAGTACACACATTATGTCATTCTAATGTGCTTCACAAATGCTTTGTCAACACAAAATTTACACACTTGTCCAACTACTATATAACACAATTGTAGCTAAAGTGTAACAACTGGGTCATATAAAAGTCACATATATTTAATTACCAAAGACAAAGTGAACTGAAGACTTTTATTGTACTTTAAATCTTTTGTTTCAAATACAGGATGCTAATTGTTGTTCTAAAAATAGTTGCTTTGGATTGCTTTCTTGGATTTCTTTTTACTTTCTCTCTTCAAAACAGTCAATTAACCAATGTAAGCATATGGCATTATTTTGACGAGCAAACTGCAATAAATTTTACTAACTATGCAGTTAATCATCACCCCTTTTGTCAATCCAAACCACGTGGAACTGTAATGTGACATACTGCCTTAACAGAATCAGTTGATTTTGTACAGGCATGCACTTACCTGTGCCAAACTCCTTGCAGGAACTAATTTAAAAGTATACAAGGGGTGAAAGATAAATCTAATAGCATCTATAGCAATCAAGTGCTACAAATTAATGGCCAACTTCACCATAATCCTCTATTAGCTACACAGTAAACATGTAATGACACCGGAATGTTAATAGCCTTGTCATACTTTTTTATTTTGGATAAGATTAATGCAAACAAATATTCCGACAAACTAACATTTTATTTACACAGCGCATGAAAGCATACGTAACCATAAATTGTAAAGACATAGTACTTAGAAACTGTAATGTGCTGCACTACTACGCACTGTACCAAAGATCTTATAACACATTGTAATCAAGAAGTGTGAGTAATCGTGACAAGCTTGAACGTCACCAAAATTAAGTTATCCCACCACGCCCTCTACACTCTTGATTGAACCCATTTAACTTTCATAGGGAAGATGATGAACTGTAATGTTAAGGATATCAACATCAAAATTTCACATTAACTCCTTGGTAACAGAATTATTTACTACTCTGAGAAGTTGAGAAGCCTGCAGTACTTGTCAATTAGTACCCACATTTGATTTGGAATATTTTGGCTACAAACCTGCCTTTGTTTTAATTTGACAAGTAATTATGCCTAACCAGCTGATCAACTGATTTAGCATTTGGAGTCAAAATAGCACAGCCGGACTAAACAAGCACCATCAGTCACATTCATGAAGTGTTAAACTGACACTGTTGGCAAATTATACCTGAAGGCACAGCACCACAATAAACTGCATTTATTTTACGAAAAATAACTTGAAATAATGCAGGTATTCTTGAAGAGTGAACTGTTTATTTGCATATAAACATATTTATAATGTTAACAGTATTCATGTTTCTTGAACATCATGCACAGTGGAAGGATAATCTTCACAACTACAATTGTTTACAGTCAAAATTGGTAGTACAGTACATCAATAAGTCTACAGTACTATCTATTGCTGCATATATACTTAAACAAAAGAGTAGCAGAACAGCAGAGTGGCAAAACAGAAGAGTGGCAAAACAGTTGCTACACAATACCTTGAAAACTTAGTAAAGTAAATCATCCTTCTGTATACTATACTCACCAATGAAACACACCATACAGCTCCCAGACAATACATCCACTATGGATGCATAATGTTCAGGTTTGCCAGCACTTTCTAACAGTACAGTATGGTGATCGGGTTCATCTACTGATACAAACTTCCATGTACTTACTCCAATCACTCCTTTGTCAGTGGAACTATCTCACCACCACAGACCTTTGATGCAATATCCAAAATGCCAATAACAGTAGAATTACTTTTTTTTCTCCCGCTATCCAGGAAATTACTTCCCCCAGCTACACATGTAAGTACATCTGCGAGTACGGTAGCCAGCAGAAGCTTCTATTCGGCTCTGTCTAAAGAAAATTCTGTTGACCAAAATCTAATAAATCACCAAGGGAGTTTTTCCATGCAGTTTTTTTTTTTTTTTTTTTTAATATTGTTCTTTTTTTTTTTTCTTCTTCGTTGTCAGCTGCATGCACACAGATGAGTCAGAATTTCACTTTGCGCATGCAGAGGCTTATTACGGTCACTGCATGCTGGCAGCCTCAATGCTGCAAACTACTTACTGTAGAGCTAGCTACACTCATTTCATCACCGAATTGACGTTCAATTCGAACGTCAATTCGGAGGACAATTCGCCTTCGGTAGTATTCCCTTCCCGTTTTCAATGTGATAATATCCGACTTAAGTCTGAAATACTGCATGCACAAAGATCAGAGCACAGGACGGACAGTCCGTTTTCTGTCTTTTGATATATTGAGGTATATATGTGTCGACGTCACACACAACAAATGGCGGGTGTTGAATTGCACCAACTTATCCAGACCAATCCTGCACAAAATGTTAACTTAAATCCTACATGTCACTGTGACGTACAGTTTGCACCAATTACAAACAAAAGAGGGACTTCAAAGTCACTTCCAAGTGACAAGCTTGGATACATTTACCCAGTCAAGTACAAATCATATCCACCACAACTGAAATTCTTCTGTCACTGAGAGAGTCATGACAAATATTTTTGCCGGAAATAACGCACTGTACGATGTACTGCAATACATTGATATCACCACATGCATACTCTGAGTATTAATTACAAAATAAAATCAAGAAAAGGATGTTTGCTAGGAACGATTACGTAAAAGCGCAGAGTATTTCTGACAAAACAGGAAGCTTATTAAATTTTAAACTACTTGAATTATCAACATGTTTTGAAGCAAACATAATCCAAAAGCCACAGACAAAACAACTCTGAATAACAGCTAGTATAAATGTCAAAGGTCAGTTGTTGGTCACAAACTGCCAGGAAATATAAAGTGAAGCTGCAGTATGATGGTGGAACAGGATGTAAGTTGTTCATATTCAAAAGAAGGTGATAATTAGGGGTTGTCCGATCACAACGATGCTTCAATAAAGGACAAATTTGTGTTGATCTGACAGCATAAAATGCTGTTTCCTATTGAGGTAACAATAGCTTGTGCTAACATACTGCGCCACCAGTCACACTCCGGACTGGGCCCACTAGTATATGGCAAGTGATAGTTGTGAGTATAAAGTTCTAACAGTTGACGAAGATTTCCAACAATGGTACAAGATCTACGACTTGAAATTTACAGTGAATACGAAGGAAGAGTTTTTGTTGGCAAGAATGACAAAACACGTAAAAATGTGACGTAACACTGTTTTCTGTTGACTCTTCGGACACTTCGGTCACCATTTCTGGATCTTCTAACACATGTTCACATTTGACAAAACGATGCTCAAAGCAAGTGTCTTCGGATATCAGAATGGTAGATTCATAAGGAAGAGGAGTTGGGCAGGCAGTGAACCTACGGATTTGTGGAATGAGCTGGGTCAGAAAGGGCACGTACTAGATGCAAAGTTGTACTGGTAGTGGATTGGGGTAGATTATTAAAGTGAATTACAATTTAAACAAGACCTGAGAACTAGAAGAGTGATAATAAAAAGAAAAACTTTAGATGAATATCTTTGTTGACAAAACCACTAAAAGTCGGCACAAATCAGAACAAGAACGATGAAAAACATGTATGTATACAATTTTCTGCGGAGAGTAAGGAAGAGGCCCTATTGAGGTTCAGACATATGGTACAATAAAATGGATATGGTGAGCAGTAATGTGATCTCCAGGCACACACAGAACAGAAAAAGTTGAAACATTAGTACTAGGAAGTCTCCCAGTGAGCACAGGAGAACCCATGAGCTACAGTACATGGGAAAATTGATAAAAGGGTTTTCAAAATTAAATTTCCTTGTGAGAAATTTGTTCAGGGTAAGCATTACAGGGCAAACCAGAGTTCACACGATCTCAAATTATCTTGAATGTTACCCTCGTATATTATGAAAAGTACTACTTTTCATGCATGGAATTGTTAATGGCTGGAATAGCCTCCTAGCTGTTGGAGTTAAGTGTACTGCAGAAATTTACTTTCAACCTTGACTTTTATACAGCCATGAACATTCTGCAGCATCAATGGGGTATAATACAGTAAAATTGTGAATGAAATCTCACAACTCGCCTATTTGCAATCAGATATTTACTCTGTCTCATAAAGTAGCTCACAGAACTGTGAATACAGGTTGAGTCTGAGCAATCCATACGATAAAATACCAAACACTACCCTTGTCTGTTTGCAAATACCTCAACAGTGCCTGCCACACCACTACAAACCCCAAAAACTTCATGTTGTGGGAATAAAACTAGCAGACTACTCACCAGCCACACAACCTACGCCAAATACAGTACAGTAGTTGCAAAAAGAAGCAGATTGAAGCAGGTGCAAAATGAGTACAGAATCTTCGCTACTAGACCAAAAGGCTGGCAATAACAGAAGGACAGTGGCCAGATACGCTCACAAACAATTGCCAGATGCTAGACTATAGTCAATACAGTACATGTAAGTTATATGATGTGTAGGAGTACGTGCTGTGAACCTGCGCTTTCATCAACCATGTTCTGACATCCAGTAACCACACCAGTGCGCCCTCTAGCTGCGACTGATCACCTCCTCATTCTGCTAGATCAAATCAATGTCAGGGTCACGGGGGGTAATGGTCACTGCTTGAAGAAAAGTTCTGGTTACGGGACTCATCCTAATGAATGCCCTGGTCAGCCTGGGCATAGCATTGTTTTTCAAATGGGGGGAGGCATTTGTTGGAGGTCATTACATCAAATTCTTACCTTACAAAAGCTCTTTGATGTGTTGTGTAAGTGACTGGTCCCAAGAAAGCTAATGGGACGACCAATCTGTTAGCAATTAGTCACAGAGCAATAAACAGGATTTTAATAAACTATCTGAATTTCCTTTCAAAACTAGTTCAATTAGAAGTGTGCGGATATACTCATGGCCTAGGCTAGACTGGTTTCAAATTTTTATTATTATTACTGGCTAAGGAAGTGGAACATGTCTTTCATCTTTCCTCACTCCTGAAAGGAGGGTGGTAGATGGGGCATTTACCAGTAAAAGGGCATTTATTAGAGAAGGGGCATTTACTAGGGTAACTACGGTACAGCACTTGGAGCAATGGGGAAAGAAATGGACAACAAATCTATGATACATACCTCTGCTCAAGAAGAATTCTGCCGTCTATTTGGAAGTACCTCTGTCATAGTGACCTGAACTCAAGATCAACAGCAACAGTCCCCACACGCAAAGCTTCTCCAGACTCCAAAAATTTGAAAGAGTTTCCTCAAACATTTATCAACAACTCACATGTATAAGGATTGGTTGTCAGTCAAACCAATTGAGATCTTTCAATCTGCAAGAAAAAAGGAGACAAAAATCCTTAATTCACTGATCAAGAGCATTACAAGTATATACTTTCTGGTTTTTTTATTTTTTCTATGAGATTTCATGTTCATATGCACCTTCAAAACATTTGCATGAATAAATGAAATTTAGTCCTTTTCACAAGACTGGTATTAACGACATGTTGTAACTATAGGAACGTTACAACAGCTAATAAAATCAACTTAATTGAAAATGAGATGACTAGGTATGTGAGGAGCAAAGTAAATTGTTATAAGAAAAAAACTTCTACTGGCACAAAGCACCATATGAATGTGTTTTTAGCAATAACCTGCCCACAGGTACTGTATAGAACACAAGGCCTCTGCATGCAGCAGTTTCACAATACATTCACAAAATATTAGTCAATTGCAACATGTCTGCCAACACGCTGTATGTTGCGGTGTAGATGAGCACTGAGAACATAAAATGGAGGGTGGCATTCACATCCAGCTAGATGGCTCAGAATTCAGGACAAGCAACCAAAGATCTGGTAAAGTTACGTTTACTCTTTACTCTCAGTCTGATCATGTGCAGTAGGAGAGGTGAATGTGAAATTGCGAAGATAGGGTGTATGGGTGATTCAACATTCAAGACCTAACTTGATAAAGATACCAAAGCACCTAGCAAAGGTTTAATTGAATCCCAACTCCAGAAAATGGATTGGGCAAACCTGTTTCCATGTTCTGTTCTACATAGCACAGACTGCCACCTGCCTAGCTGTTATGTCTTCCAGGTGTTTTTACGGTATGCACTTTTGTGCGAACAAGGTGAAGAGAGATTATGTAAACAAAGAGGAAATTTAGTGTTTCTGCTGTTTTTGTTTAATTATGGAAGAGACTTAAGGTCACTTAGAAGTGGTCCTTTCAATAAGATTTTCCTTATAGGTGTAGTATTTGTGAAATGCAGTCAGGACTACGCACCATTGGACAGTACACCAAGCACCATTGGACAGCACCATGCACCACTGGACAGTACACCATGCAAATAATAATCTATGAAAGGTGGTTTGCCTTACAGCAATGGGTAAATGGAACATGAAACATAGGCTATAAAGTAATTCGACAAGACATACGGCAAGGATATAAGAATCCAATAACACACACCGTTGCTGTGATCAGTACAACAAAGCTCTATACCAGCTCCAAGACAGCACTGGCAGATCCAAGGACTTAGGGCTAAATAGGTGCCATGGACCCACCCAAACGTAGGTCAAAAGAACTGCTTATAGAATTTTAACCTGCAAAGCAAATTTTTTAGAGGAAAATTAACTTCACAATTGTCTACTGTTGTTGTGCCAAATTACATCTGAGGGCAGCGGTGTCAGTTCAGTTTACAGGATAATTTCAATGGTTGTAGAGCCAGGACTTTGTATTGAACCACCAGTTTGGCATCTCCGAACAAAGACCTTTGATCTGTCAGAGTATGACAGGCACGTGGGGTTACTTAGCAACCAGCGAGAGTCCAATATAACAAAGGAAGCGATTGTTCATTGTTACAACTAATTGCATATATTCGATAATTTAACCTTCCTGAATTAACAGTATAACTGAAGCTATAGCGAGCAGGTTTACAGTATACTAATATGAAGTGATCGCCGAAACTTACATAGTGAACTATACAGTAGTCAACTGCTTAATGCATCCCACGTGTGCAACCAATAACCACTATACAGGGGGGGTGGGGAAAGAGGATGCATAGGTGAGTGGAATGGAGTGGTAAAGACCTACCCAGGGGATGAGGGAATGCATACTTTAAAGTGATTGCGTGTACTGAAAAACCAAAAAGATAAGATTTCAAGTTCTTCTAACACAATGACAAAAAGTGTAGAATACGATATTGTAGTGGTTGACAGTTTTCATTCAAATCAGCGGTGTGCTTCTTTGAACAAGCCAATGGGAAGTATACTAGTATTGAATATTCAGTTAACAATTCAGGATCACTGACGCCGCGGGCAAGGTTGTGTTCAGTTCGTAGGTTATTTGTAAATAGAGTGTTTCCTTTCACCAAAAACTACAATTCACGATACCTACCAAGGAGTGACGACTTGAGTAGCATGTTTTTGATACACTAGTGTGACCTGTACTGTTGCATATTCATTATGTAGGCGGTTATAGTAAGAACTGTTAATTTTCAAATGTGATTTCTGTTTTTTACTGTTTTTATGTCAATCCTATTGCTTTTCAAAGTAGTTACTGTCATTTTCCGTCATTGGAAGACATATAATCGTTTCATGTACATATAAAAATAAAGAAAAATTTAAGTTCAAACATAATCTTATCTTTTTGGTTTTTCAGTACACACGCAATCACTTTAACAACTGGTATACAATGCAATCTTGTACGTTACATACAAGTTGTTTTGTAATTCTGCATTAACAAACAATCAAGCTGATCAACAAAATTTCTTCTCATGTTAATATTTTGACGACCTGATTGTTACAATCTTAAATATATGTAGGTCTACACCCACTGCACCACATCCTTCCAAAATTCCATCCCCATTAATTCAACACCCACCACATCAATGTTTTTGTGGCTAGCCCCAAGCCACAAAGTTAAAACCTTCTTTGATTTCCATCATGGAGCAAAGTATCTACTTTGTGAATTAATGAGAAAAATTGCTGCATTTGGATATATCTGTAAAAGCTTCACAATGCTCAGTCAGTGCAACCTTCAACAAAGCAATAACATAGCCTGCAAATCCGAAAAAAGCTTAACTCAATCACCTTTTCAGAGTTAACTTTCCACCTGAAGTACTTCATGACCAGAATTCTAACAAGCCAATTAGCCAACAAGATGATATGCCTGTGCATGATACTGCGATGGTTACCACGGTAACTTACATTTTGAGACCGGGGAGCGTCAAAGGCTGCCTTTCAATATTCTTGTGGCTTCTGACGTTCAGGTATTACGACTGACGTCAAAAAAGCCCCTCTGACTGTATCTATAAATATTACGCTCATAATAAGCAGCTTTTCCCTTTGATGCTTCATCTTGTAAACTTTACACAAACAGGTACGTAAAAAAAAAAAAAATCTTCATTATAGAGACAAATACCATCTTGACCTTTGAAGATAACAAAAGCAACTGCCGATACAATGTTGTCATCAGGTTTTGTATGTTAGTAATAGCGAGTTGAAGCATCAGCATGGCAAACTTCCATGCTATTTTATCAGAAAGTGTACTCCAAATCGGTGATGATATTGTGGAGCCAAACTATAGACTGGCGATATACTGTTAGTTACACAGTCACACACCGAGGATGCTGAAGGTATGCATTTTTAGCCAACTTCAATGTCATGTTTCAAGCAAGTTTGACTGAGTTGTCATTTCAATTAGTAACCAGCCACCTTGAAGCATAAAAAGCAAAAAGACAACTTTACGACAGTTACAAAATGAGAATGTACGGAAAAAGCAATTGATCTACACTGCACAAATTGGGGTCTCTATGAACTGAAGATCTTTGGGTGACATACAGGCTCAGACTTTATACTGAATTGTCTGTGCACAGCAGTAAAAGTGCACATTAATTATTGATTTATGAAAGTTAGAGAAAGGCTGAAGAGATTAAAATTCTTGCCAATCATCAGACTCACAATTAATCCCGGGGGATCACAGTGATAAAGACCAAGATCTCCTTGACCCATGGACGCAATTGTTCTAGAGCATTACTGCATAGTCTTGCCTGCAGTACCAACTGTACATGTCCTGATCAGCTAAGGGTAAAAAAGGAGAGCGTATTCTACACTGGTGTGTACATTGCCTTTCATAATCAGAAGGAGCTAATAGTTGCACTATATAAGCGATACTGTAAACAATGTGTGGGTTTCAAAAAAGTTCGGACAGTTACCCCCTTTAGCTCCTGCAGGGACAGGACTATGCTGAGCAGTAGCCGCATGGCTAAGAGGGGGAGGAGTCAATGAAGCCCCCTCTCCTCCACCAGCAGTCTTTTGAGGGACACTGCAATCTTGTGAAAGGAGGTCTGCTGAGCCTGGGGAGACAATTCCCAGCAATCTAGGGGGGGTATTTTTATCCAAACATTTTCTGGAGAGCAAGTTGTGACAACTGATGATTGAGCTCTGCTTTAGATATCCCATAATTATTGTTATCATGAAGTGATGACCAGCACAACTATAGTCACCCCACCTCTTCTAGGAAGGATGTTGACCCACCATGCCACTAATGCAGAGTAACCAGGCTAAGCCAACAAATAACATTAACTTAGTCCAACAACCAAGGTGTAAGCTTCCAATCCAGGTACCTGCAGCCCAGGAATTCCCATTGCATTTTGACGCCTTTTATACAGTTTAAAGAGGCAATGACCCTGCATGGATAGCTATATTGTCCTTTAACAGCAAGTGAGACACTAGCTTTGTTCTTTAGATGTATACATACTGTACATGGACACATGAATACTGCCTTTCGTTAATTCACAAGGGATGAATTTAGACATTTTGTAAAGTACAAGTGATGAAATTTTACATTTCCATATATGGTGCAACTTTTGGGTGAGAGGGAGCTATTCCAGAATGGTTACATAGGAACTAGCATAAGTTTCGAGTGGCATCCTCAAGAGCGTACGATGCAGAGGTAGAGATGGTATGTATCATGGTTGTGTGGAAAAATGGGTTGGTTGCATAGTGACTTAATAAAAAATTATAAAGCACCCCTTTGCACAAATAGAAGTCAATGCATACAGCCCTTTACCCAGTTTCCCAAATACTTAACACCCATAACATCCAACGTCCACATTGTAAACTCCACGCAATCAGCAAGCTTTTAACAGGCATTTTGCATTAATTCTGTCACTAAATTTTTCTTTTATCCAACAAACATTTATCAAAACACAATATGACAATTACCCTCAATTCACAGGTAGAGTTATATTCCTCCTCTTTGCATGATCCACAAAAGATTGACTGGCAAATGTGGTACGTACAATTTACCAATTCAAAATGCCACATGAACGACTAAAATGTAGTGCAACTGCAAAGCAGTTTATCACAACCACTTTTGGCTGGTTTATTTTATTTTTAGCTAATTTTTTAGGGCAAGGACGTGAATTTTGCACAGTGTAATAATATATGATCACACAAACATCTATCTTAATAGTACACCTTAACACTTCAAAGTTTAAAATGGAAATAGTTGAATAAATATCTACCCCACAAACACAGTTGCTCTAATACTGTCAAACTGTTCAGCAAAATGTATACATTGATTCGATATGGTTAAAACTTAAGTTCAAAAAGTAAACATGTACCATACTGTACAAGAAGATAATGGACTATGGTAATTAAATTGGTCATTGACTTTACGGCTCTTAGTGCTTACAGTACATGCCCCATGTCCCATTAATAACTGTGTTGTAAGCCTTCAATAAAAGAAAATTAAACTGTGTAATAAGTTGAACCGGCAAAGTTGAAAACAGGATAGACGCACATTCCACAATGAAGTTCACCGATTTTCTTGATCAATCATTCACCCTCCATATAAAGGTACAATGGCATTGTGATAAGATTCAGACATTGTACTCTAACAATGTGCATATTCTACTGTGGTACTCCAAAGGATAATGCGCAAATTTAGGTCCATTGATAATCAAGATTGCAAGAATTATTCACGTAGCACTGTATAGTGCAACAAAAGGCCCGGGGGGGAAACAAGTTTGGGAGATCCGGCGCGATCTTTACAGACGTTAAATAAAAGATATGCAAACAACACAGAGAATGATAATGTGTGCACAACTAACATGA
Source organism: Stichopus chloronotus (assembly GCA_021234535.1). Classification (NCBI taxonomy): domain Eukaryota; kingdom Metazoa; phylum Echinodermata; class Holothuroidea; order Aspidochirotida; family Stichopodidae; genus Stichopus; species Stichopus chloronotus. The sequence continues at coordinate 4,691,060 of CM037850.1, forward strand.
GGAGTCTGGAGAAAATAGCATAGGTCTACAAAATTAAATCAAACACCATACTACAGTAAGAGCATTCCCACCTGGCAGTGGGCTATATTGTAAGATAGATCTACAGTAGGGCAGGAATATCAAGGACTAGCAGCAAATTTGAATTTTGACACCTTACCACGCAATTAATGCATACATGCAGGTACTTGTCTGCCTTCAAAACATGCAGTGAGTATAACGTGCACAAGGTAGTCACAATACCTGTGCACGGTATAACTTGTCAATAGAAGCTTGAAAGTTTCAATTCTACGACTGTAAAGCAATGGCAATCAATTGCACTCCATTCAAGAGCACTAAACATTGTCATATTTTTTTTTCAAATTATTGATCTATGGCTATAAAACTACTTTAAGCAGCAACTGCACTTCTGTACCTTTATTTGCAAGCCCACATTGTTCTACTGTAACGTCTTGAGGAACCTAGATCATCAATCAAGTCTTAAACGCAGCTGTATGTGACAAATTTTACGAAAAGCGAGCTTCTCATTTTTCAACTTCAACCTCTCATTTTTCACATGTATGTGAACTGTGCAAGACGTTCTTATGTCATTTACAAATGATACATACTGTACCATGTGAGAACCACGCACCGATTGTACGTAGGTGTAAAAGTGATCCACAGCTAGTGCATGTATGTCAATAAGGAAGGCCCATAAAAGGTTTCTTATAGAAACTGTGCAACCAAGCATTTAATGTTCATTCCTGAGAACCTCTGACCAATTCTTCTCATTTCTTGTCTGCAGATTAAAAACCCAATCAGAGGATCATAAAATCAGAGTTTAGAAGTATGCATCTATTTCTGTAAGGGGCCATGTCATGACACCGTATGAACGACCCCATGGATTTGACACATATCACCCTAGGCACATGTGATGAAAACAAGTCATCCAACTGATTAAAGCTGGTTATCCGACATTCACTGACTCATCTCAAAATTTTGAAATAAGAAAACAGTTTGCAGGCTTTGGATACTATAACTATACAGTAGTGGACGGTTAGTGTACAACTGTAGACTGTGCATTCATCAAAATAGCTTCTTCTAGTCAGTAAATATTTTAAGAACCCTGCATGGGGTGAAATTTGCCCTCTTGATACTGTGCGTACAGTACGTAAGCAGCCTTGTATAATACTATCCCACTGTACCTCAAGTATTCTAGTTTTATGTACACTTGTGGCAGTTGCAGTGCAAACTTCCTTTGGTCTAGGTACTTACTGCAGACATTTACAAAATCCAAATAACAGTACACACCATGATCTTGTTCAATGAAAATTTTTTTGCTCCAACTATTTCCATGGTTAACGAAATAGATTTTGTTGACTGAGTAAATACAGCACTGCGCACCGCTGGTAAAATTCAGTCACAGTCTGTAACTCGTGTGGGAGTAAGTAAGTACAAACATGTACAATACAGCTTATCGGCACTTCTATCTTACAGGAACAAAACTGAAGATCACATACGAGCTGTGAGAAACTGCAGCTTATTCGTCTCTCACATAAACCTACAATAAACACGTGGTCTTTCGTGAACTAAATGAGCAATAACCACAGATCCTGCAAATTTTCACTGCTGAGTCCGAAAAACCCCTCGAGTTGAAACTAAAAAATACAACGTAATATTCTTAGATTTATGAGTCCTAATTTTCTGGGAAAAAGGCAACTTTTGTGTGTTTTCTGTAAATTCTTTCATATAATGTCACATACTACTCTTGGCCTGTTCAAAATACAGTAACCTTGCTGGCTTAAAATTTATAAGAAAAAAAAAGGTGGAAGGTATCACTTCTAATTCTTCATGGATGATGCACAGCAGTACAGCTACATATTGTGCATGCCATCCAGCATAAAACTGCAGGACTCAGAATCGATGGGGAACTTGGGAAGTATGGGCTAGGATTCCAAACAGTTCACTGGTGTGGGTATTAACGAGTGACTATACAGTTCTTACCCCTTGCTTACACTATCACATAGTTAGACAAGCTAGCTCAACACTGACCCGAAATCATTCTTGCACCGTGCCCTCTGGCCCCTAGCTCTGCCTCGATAGGCTTGAGCTGCAGGGAGCGAACAAACGAAATTAAAACACGAACACTTACCGGTGCATAGAGGCCAACGAGGACTCGAAGGCCCAGTGTGCGAGACCTCGAAAGAAAACCCATGAGCTCTTGTTAGTCTCTTTTGTTGTATGTACAAAAAAAAAAAAATCACTTGAGAGCTTTCCCAGCTAAAGTCTAAAGAGGCAGAGTTACTGTAGGGCATAGAGGGCGCTGTGCAAGAATGATTTCAGGTGAGTGTTGAGCTAGCTTGTCTAACTATGCAATAGTGTAAGCAAGGGGTAAGTATATACGTCTACGATGTGCAGATGTGCAGATAGCGAAAGTTAAATGAGGCCAGCTGCTAGATACGTTTGGCAAGAGACATGGTGCTAAAAATTTATTAGGGTGCACTTTGAGGGACTCACTGAGGTTACATGATATTTCAGTGTGAGTAACAAGTGATCTCTATGAGAATTTACATGTAACTCTGTGCATTGATCGTCCACCTCAATGGCCGAATCTCTAATGAAAAACAAAAGATTAGTTGTTAAATATTTTTCACATAGATGTGCCTAAATCCACAGCTCAGTATGCATGCATTCAACTAATATTTCACAGCACTGGTTGGGATCAATTAGCGTAATTTACACTAATCCTACTGACAATCGACTTCAGACTGAAAATGTGTGATACTAATCTCTATTTCTCCTCAGACATCCTGTGCTTTTTTTTTTTTTAAATTACATCAGTTGTCTAGTCAACAAATGTCTAACTTAATTGAGATGAGTTACACCTACCTTGGACATGAAGGTGAACACATCGATAACAATCTAGGCGTGGGTGAAGTTACAAATTCCAAAACTTTGGGTTGAAACGTATGCATGCAAAGTATACAAGAAAAGGTATTGTTTGCAATCGTGTTTCAATCCCAACAAACCCGTTTGCTCCGAGGGCTCACTTCATTCACTGCTGGATGTAGGTCATCTTATCAGATTCAACTACAAATGTCACAAACGCCAATGGGGAAACCTTTTCAACATTGACGCAAATGCCTGAATTAATTGTCCGTGAAGTTGAGCAATTCTGAAAAAAAAAAAAAAACTGGTGACTTCACATAGGATGTAGACTATACACAACAGCATAATGTGAACAGGACTCGACATGTACGCATGTGTTGAAGATACTCGCAGACTGGTCGGGCCACCTGCTACATGGACATCGGTTGTAATTCATGTACACATGCTTACTTTTCACAACATCGTTGACACAGCTCAAGCAATTTGCATGAAAGGTCTGCTTAAATCTGACACTGTTTGATTGGAATTACTGAAACAGCTGAGACAACCTTGGTTTGTTTACCTCATTGACAGGGTTAATTAATAGATTACTATTACTCTAAATAAAAGTTTGATCTTTGTTCCTGCAGAATTTTACCAGCTAGTAAATCTGCACGTGTACTCTTCAAGATGTTCATAACGTACTGTACACAGCTGCGACAAAAATGTTCCTATCAGTTGCACGTATTCAACACAACGTCAAGTGGTGCTAATGGGGCATCCATCCTAAGGATGACATACTGTACCTCCACCACCTCAAAATAAGTGCGAGAACCAAAAATTGTACAAATTTTTCCTCATTTTTTACTTTGTCTAGGTTTCCTGACAGCGTCCTAAAATCTGACGACATGCACCAACTGCAGAACTCAATAGCCCCAATCAAGCATTTGTCAGTGATCTCGAGAACTCTTCGGAAGTCCGATCAATCGCAATCAAAGTGTAAGTTGCCATTCCTCAACAGCAACAACTAATACTGTAACTTCAGAGCAAAGCAGATTGTTGACCAAAGTATTTCAAATCAAAATTTTCTCACAGAGCTGTGGCCATTGTCTACAACCAAAAAAAATACTATCAATTAATCGCAGAGATACATAGGATTTTTGCTCTCAACCCTGTAGTGTGTGGAATGCCACTGCAGCTGCAGAAGGCCAATGTATCAGTCGCTTCGAAGTTACACTATTGGTAATACCACATGAAGTTCTTCTATGCATACATGTGCCATTTTCCCCCACAAAGAATGTATCGTAGTCAACGAATAATTTGCAGCCGAGTCAAGCATTCACAGTCATCGCATGATGAGCCATAAAAGTAACTGATGACAAAACAAGAAACCTGTAGCTACCATCAACACTAAAATGCACTACTTACATACATGGCCGTGTCGTGATTAAATTTTAGCGCTGTACTGAATGGTTAATATTTGTGGTTTTGGTGTGAACGGCATTATGCGAGATGAGCCCAAGGCAAACTCAGGAGCAACACAAGACACCAGGTCTAAAAATCGATGAGGCGCGTGCCACCTGAGCAAAACGCATAAATAAGTCAGGATAAAACTTCCAGAATAGCAGACAAGTTGAACCTGTAATGTATGCTGAGGGCTGTTGATTTTTCTTTTTAATTTTTCTCCAAATTATGATTTAAATAAAAAGAAACAATGATTTAAATCAACCAAATTTATTTCAAGCATGACGTTTGCAATATTAAATCTAATCTTGAGATTATACCTCATAAACCTGCCTTATGTTAGCATTTATTACACTCAAATCATAGTGACTTTTCACACAAGGCATGTGTTTGTGTTTGACACATAAAATGACTATACTACAAAGTACAGATTGCACCAAGTTGCAAAGATGGGGCCTAATTAAATTAAAAAGAATTCCTTCAAGCTTTCCTATGTATGGTGACATTTGACACAGCCAAGGTCCTAACCAATCCCCAGTGCAGATTAATGGCACCCCCTTCTCAAGTTGGTTCTTACAAGTGCTTCTTCTCCTTCAAAATTGTACCTTTACCAACTGTTGTCAAATTTCCCATCGGATTGTGGATGTTATCTACTTAATGGAAATCCTTTTCCTATGTCAAAGGATACCAATTGGGTGCAGTGGTTAGACAGAGGAAAGTCTGGAGTGTGTTAAATTTATTTATTATACAGTACAGTACACATACACTGAACTGGCTTAAAGCAATTTCACAGCTGTCTCAAAGGGGCAGTCCTACAACGAGGGTTGCACGTAGATCGCAAATTAAGTACTCTTTACAATATTTCAATCATAATTAGGAACAAAATGGTCACCTTAAGACCAAAATGTGGTCACCAGATTCAGAAAATTCTCTGAAGTTCCCAGAGCATTCATTATAAGATAATATCAAACGGCTTTACTTTGTCACATTTTTTTATGCCAAATGATCATATTTATTTCAAGAACAAATTTATGATTTCATTCTTTTTCAGTGATGCCTTTCTTTTATTTTAACATTTATAACACTTGTCCGAAATGCTTACAGTGTGGACCATATTGGCTGATAATCAAAATTCAAAATTGGTTGAGAGCCACTCTGCAATATTGCGATTGAATCTGGAGATGACATTTTCACACTTACTATTTCATGTGTGCTGTTTGTATTACAAAGTGTGTAGTGTCCAAAATGAAACAAGTCAAATTCATGAATGGATTTAAAAAGCACACACTGTAACAAGTGATACTTGCAACAAATCCAAACTCTGAGCTCTCGCCAACCATGGAACAGCTCTCAACATTTTTTAGTTAACGCCACTACAATGAGTAATCAGCTATAAGGTTCTCCCAAGTTGATAGAATGAGCCAAATCTCAAAGTGAAAACCATCACTTTCTGTTTATTGACACTGGAGGAGTCCTAACTGTACAATGAATGACATCAAGGGAAAAACTACTGACTCTGGCATGATGTAAGATAATTAAGTGAAGGACATTTTAGTGATGACAAAAGTAATAAATATCCTGTCTACTTTTCTGTTTTGGGTGAATGACGGTGGGCGGTGGATAATTGATCTGCTTCACGACCTAGTTGCCATAAACGTGGGTTCCACTGATAGCTTATATACTAATGTAGGCACTTTTCTTTTGTCTGTATCCTATGGGTCATCTTTTCTGAAGGTCTACAGTACTACCGTGACACACGAATTAACAATTATCACTGAATTAAGCATGCATCATTTTCTTCACAAAGGTGAGTGTGTTCGGGTCATGCACTACAACTTGGTGACATGTAATGTAAAGATATCTTTGAGCAATACCGTGGAGTAACTTTAATTGCACTGTGATACAGAACCACTTTTGTTGCCATCAATGGACAACTGTCCCTCTCATGATGGCAAGCACATTGCACATGCTGACATATACTGTATGCCACAGGCCTTGGTGGCATACAGTGCCATCGATGCGTGGTCATTCATGATGGCAAGAAGTGACTCCTTCCCTTGATGACATGTCCAATAATCGACTACAGTATGATAAATAATAAGTTAACTCATCAAATGCCTGAACAAATGATGTCAGCATTCAACGGTTTCTTTTTCTCTTCTTTTTTCTTCTTTTCTTTTTTTTTCTGTCTGTAGCATCCCCATCCAGGATGTAAATTACCTAAATGCATCATCAGTGATAACTTTTGGACATGATCTCTGGTGTCTGAGATGCCCAGAATCTCCTGCGGGACGACCAAATTTTCTCACGAGGTTGTCCATCTGACGACCGAATTTAGAAACAGTACGCTGCTTTATCCATTCAGATATACCTCAAAGAATGTTATTCTATATGGTGATTAATTTGTTGATGACATCATGCAGCATAACAACCTAGAAATTCATAAGGTAAAGTTCATGATGTAATTTTTGGCAGGACAAACTTTTGAAAATGACAACCACATTTTACTATAGGTCACACATTGTGTCCCAAAATAATTGAACTACCAGATAAAATTCCTAAATGTACAACACTTGACAGAACATACAAAACAAGACAGACTTTGTCACTGCCATGTTTCAGTTTATTGACCCCAACACCATTAATTCTCATGACCCACTGTTCCCATCATGTTTATGTCAATACTAAAACCACATAACTGCTGCAAATGACACCCACAGGACAGAGATACATACCAATTGTGTCATACAATGAAGCTCCATGTTATGATTATCTGATAGGATTTATCAGCTAACCCAGACATTCATCATGTTACCAAAAAATGTTGTTTCACCCACACACAGCGAGGCAGAGTCACCAATGACATCATCATCGCCATCATGAACCGGCGAAATTGATCCTCCTCATATGCAGTTTACAAACATTCAGTTACTTAGTGTTTATACAGGTAAAACACTGACAGTTTATGTGTACAACACAGTTACTACAGTGAGGATATATGCTACACAATATTGACAGCACAACTTTTTTTGGCTTTGGAGCTCTGGCTCTGGTTTAAAACAAAAACAAAATCATCACTTCACAACACATACATACTTCATACACTTAATGATCTCTCCTTTATTTGCCCAGTCATCATTAAATAATTTAGGAACATCAATGTATGTCAACGATAGGTCTCACATTTTTGTTGATGTCAATCCGATGGGCACCCGGTGAGTCCGAATAAGAAATTACCCGTTTGCGATTTAAGGAACCGATGAAAACACTACTGGAACCAAGTCATTCAAATAAATTATAAACAAGAAATACAGAGAAGTTGTGCCTTAATTACTTTGCACAACCTACACTACAGATCTTTACTTTCAACAATTTTTTGACAGAGACCAGCACAGGCATAAATTCTGGATTTTTCAGAATCAAAGCTTCACTTCTTCTAGGTACTCTAAAATTGCTGTCATCTAAGTTTATGGCTTCATTTGACTGGAGAGTTGTTCTTCCTTAGTTTTGGCTGTTCTTTTTAAAACTTCTTCTTCCTGTGATACTTGGACAATTAGAAACACAAGACTAAGAGAAGTCTTTTTAGAGTGCATGTTGCTAAATTCGAGGTAAATTCCTCCCAACTTCCTGATATCACTATGCATTTGAAATTTGATCCCTGCATGATCTACCACATTGGATTCGCCACAAAACTGGGATAGATGAAAGGAAGCCTAACCTACCCTGCTACACCGGAAATGCGCGTTTGTCAACCACAAATGCTTCTCCAGGCTTCTAGCATTTATAACTGGTAAATTTGTCCCAATAACCTCCCCAAAACGGACCAGTGTGAAAATTAATGAGCGACACACGCACATACTGTGATAGAAGCATTGCATTGGTCACGGTCTAGCAGCTGGTCTAGATTGTCTACAGAACTGATATATGGTAACTCATTTGCCATTTATGTGAAATTGTTTTGGCTATGAGAAGCTTCTACTGTTCTCTCCATCCTCTTATCATGAAAAGCAGAGGACAGCTCATTGATTCACGCGCTGTGATTCTGGGCCTCGTGCAAGACAAATTATGCTTTTACTTCTCCCATCTAGTCTGGACATTTTCCCAATTCATGAGCAGACAATACCGTGAGCTGCGAAAGAAGTTAAAACCGCAACTCAGTTCCGGCAACTTTATCATGTTGTCAACCACCACCTGTGTCTCAACAGTATAGGCCTACAATGCAATATTCTGAATAAAAAAAGAGACTTTTTGTCATGCTTATTTATGCAGGTCTGCATGATAATACATAACAGCAATAATTCAAGGAGAGTCTGTGTACCCGAGTGGTAGGCAAAGACTGCTTCCCATATAGGTAAATATTTGACATGCAGTATGTTCTTCTTTATTGTCACATGTGTATATATAAGGATGTTATCTAGATCAGATAGTTAACACCAGCAGTGCCTAGCAAAAATTTAATAGATCTGTCCAACTACAATTATTTTACAAACAAAACCTTCTCAGTGGGGTAGTTCTCTTTGTACACGGGACAAAAACTGCTGAATATATATTGGAAGCATCCAAGTATAACACTGCATTCTTTTTTTTCTTTTTTTATTCTCAAAACTACCAACCCTACTATAGGATCTCTCTGACTTCCTCAAGTTATTTTTTAAGTTGGTATAACACTCTCCTTGGATTTCATTATTTTCTACTCACTGTACCCGTTTCCTGCTCATATGAATGCTCACTCTCTCAGTCTCTCTTTCTCTCTTGCAAAACTTTCACATTTCCTGCAATCATGGTTCCTTTCCCCCTAGGTACTATAACTCTCTCAGTTAAATTAATATTCCAGGCCTGACGCAGCGCAAGTTGCACACTTCACATTTAAAACAACATTACGTAAAGTCCTAACACATGTACTGACTACTTCATGGTGACAACTCTAAGACTACACATCAACTGGGTCCAGTATCTCCCAGGTACTGAACCAAACAACAGATGCACCTCTTGCACCTCCCCCTTCCCCCCCCCAGCCCCCTCCCCTGCACCTCCCTCCACTCCCCCTCCACTTAAGCATCAATTCTTATCTTTAAGTTTAGAGCCTTTCATCTCATCTCAAAACCTACAGAAATACAAGTTCTCCAAAGGTCTACTTTCCATTCTGTTCCCTGCTTGCATGCATATGATTAATACATGTAGGCCTATGTGTGCAGTATGCACGTGCATGTAAATAGGAACCTTCTGTACTACTGTAGCACGTAATATTACTAGATGTATTCACCAAATTATGCAGATCATCAGAGCCTGAAATATATGCAAAAATTAAAAAACAATTCATGGATGACATTCGTTGGAACAATCTGTAGTTGGGAATTGAGACCACTGATGAAAGTATAAAGTTAAGTGCTTAATGTTCAAAGCGGGATGTGCTGTAAACTTGTTCACTTAAAAGTGCCACACAAAATATCGGTTAACATATAGGTGCAGTCAACAGAGGATTGTTTATAAATGTGGCATGAGGCAATGTGTGCATGAAAAGGAGATTTACTGCAGTATATATATATATATATGTATATATATATATGTATATATATATATATATGTATATATATATATGTATATATATATATATATGTATATATATATGTATATATATATATATATACATATATATATATGTATTAACACCATCCGTTTAACGTGCAAAAACCTGGTCCTCCTTAAAATGGGTTGCTTTATATCTAACTTGTGCTAGACCACGCATTAATTTTAAACTAGATCTTGATGATCTGCATGCTGGTCTACGCAGGGAGAATATTATCACTAGGAATGAATGACATGGTCTTACATAACTCGCCTCTGTTGGCAGCAATGTTATTACACACTGACATGCAACAGTACTCATGTTGCGGCCAGAAGCTTAAAAGCTGTAGGCAACCTCTTTTGGTCGGTTCAATTTAATGTGACAGCATTCACCTAAAAACGTTACTGTACAGCAACTACAAGAACAAAGCTGGCCTACAGCGACCAGCTGTAATTCAGTCCGCACTGTACAAGGCACACAGTACTACAATACATATATGGTAACATTAGAACAGTGGTACAGTATGATCACATCGAGGTGTGGTAGATAGCTCTCCCGAGGTACTTGAGAGGCAATTTAAGAGCTTTTTGAAAAAATAAAGGGAAGATCTGATACTGACATGAAAATGTGGATTCTTTCACGAGAAATCAAACACCAGAGGTGACTTTTGTTTAGACAGTACTGCATGGCTGCTCAGTCAAATTTTTTCCAGCGGCTTTTCAAAGCATGAGACTGCCAGTAATTTCATTTTCTTTTATCTCATAAACTCTCTGCTATGGTTTCCAGGCACCAAAATCCAGGCATTTCTGACAGAATATATGTCAGGTAAAACCTTCAGGGGCTCGGACTGACAGGTCAGAATTTAAACATGGCACGTACTACAAGGCTGACCATGTGAAATGTTTTGCAGCACTTCGTGGGGACACAATGACCTCACACAGCAGGCATGGATTATTAAGTTTAAAGTTAACCCTGTCTAGCCTACACTGATCAACAAATTGAGGAAATTCGATTGATAAATATTCTTCCGTGTACCCTAAAGAAAAAAAGAACATTTGTGAGTCAATGTGGTGATTCCTGCAACTGAATATTACAGTATGATGATCAGCTAAATACAGAGAATACCTCAGCTGTCTTGTGATCCTCCGCGAGTCTGAAGCCTTCCAAGTTTTATGGGGTTTACGCTGCTAAAAATTCCACACAATTAATGTATGTAATAAAGACACGCAAATGCAACATTTAAGATGAACACTCTCTATAATATGAGAGGGTGACAATTCAGTGCAAGGCAATAGCAAACTGAGTTCTCCGTGATGGTGGTATATACATTCAGAGACAAAGTTACCAAAAGTGTGAAATAATTTGATGCACACAGAAGTTGCTTTCCCTTAGGGCATTGCAGAGTGTGGCTTCTAGTTGCCAAGGTGGAGGAGGTGGAAATAATATTAGCCTGACCTATGACTGTAAGGACAGCACGGGAAAAAAAAGAAAAACACTAATTACAAAATAAAATATCAAACAGCCAGGCTGAGAACCTGGTCAGGTCAAGGCTCTTCAGTTTACCCTGCAACTAGGGATCAAGCTGGCTGGCTAGCTTGCTTTACTGGGTATATGCATACAGTGAGATTGAAGGTATTGCCAAAATGTGTGATCAAAATGTCTTTTCTTTTTCTTTTTTTTCTGAGACACTGCGTAATGTTGTCAGTTACCACTGTCAGTTTCTACCATAGAAGTCACAACAACTCCGCATGAATTATTATGAACCTACAGGACAGGACAGGACATTTCTTTGTACTGAGGGGAGGGGAGGGGAGGGGAGGGGAGGGGAGGGGAGGGGAGGGGAGGGGAGGGGAGGGGAGGGGAGGGGAGGGGAGGGGAGGGGAGGGGAGGGGAGGGGAGGGGAGGGGAGGGGAGGGGAGGGGAGGGGAGGGGAGGGGAGGGGAGGGAGGGGAGGGGAGGGGAGGGGAGGGGAGGGGAGGGGAGGGGAGGGGAGGGGAGGGGAGGGGAGGGGAGGGGAGGGGAGGGGAGGGGAGGGGAGGGGAGGGGAGGGGAGGGGAAGGATGTATACACTATGTCCAGTCGTCCAAACAAGCCACTGGAGAGAGGATAACATCACGTGCTGAAACTGCCAAACGGATGTGTGTAGACAGTGTAATTCCAAGCTTGATTTGTGATGTTCAGACCCACATATTTCATACACACTGTACAGTAGCAAACCCCTAAGTTCCATAATTTCCAAAGTAAAATACGTACTGTGCATTGCTTAACTGCTGTATTGAAAAAAGCGCACCTTCTTGTTTGCTTGGTTTCAGACATAAAACACAGTAACATGCACAATGAGCCTATTCTCCCGTACTTGACTTCTACAGTACTTTCAGAGACCATAATATTTCCGATATATTTTCTTTTACACTATGTATGATAATAACAATGGATATCAAGGCAACGTCAAAGTCATATATTTTTCAACAAAAGAAGTGTAGTTGACACTGACATCATAGAAATGTCAAAAACGAAACAAAAATGATGAAGCAAGGCAATTGTTTCCCAGCTCTTTTATACAGCTGACTGGCATATTGGTGCTGTGGTTCTGCACAATTTAGGGAGCAAAATGTGGAGAAAGTACACTAATCATTACAGTTGTGTACATGGAGGTTGATTCACGGCACAACTGGAGGGCTTGTGTTCTATAGAGTAGCTCTTTTAGCATTGATCACAATGGAAACTTTTGGCAAGATCCTTCATACAGTGCAAAGAAAATGACCGAATTTGAGTTTGTGGTTAGTAATATTTATATCGGCCTCATAGCATCAAAGAGGCACATAATGAGTTCTTTTGTGAAATTGTGTGTTTCCAACTTTGTTGAGTTTCCTTTAAACATTCCAAGTGTTCAAACTCCTCACAAACTTGAATATTGATAACATCTCAATGTGCCACATAGTTTAAAGCTGGAACATGAGTTGAAAATTGGTCACATTTTGCCACTGAAAGTCAAATTCAGTAAAATATGTCATACTCGCTACAAAAAAAAAAACATTGTTAAAGCTCAATTATGAATATTTCTATTCCCATCGGTCTGTTTGATTTCATGTAATGGTGATTAATGGCTAGATCAGGGCCAACAAAAATGAGAGTCTGAAATTTGTAGGGCCAACAAAAATGACAATCTTCATGTTCAAATATCTGAAGGATGAAGTTCTCTTTCAGATTTTGTGGCTGGTGATACTATCTGTTCCCTGAAACACCGATGGTGAACAAAGGTACTGTAGATACACTTGGCTATTGCCAGTACAACTCATAATTCAAGCTTTAAATGCTCTGAAATTGATCTGTTACAACTGAAATTAACTCTCTACCAAATCAAACAGACAATTCACAAAGTACAGGTATCAATCTGAAATTATGTTTTGGACAATTTGTAATGCAAGCTACAATCTTGGACAAAATACCTTGGGATACCCCGTGCCCCCGCTCAATGTTGGCTATAGGATTGCCGTTCAAAGGGTACATTCACTTCTATAGCGCAACATTGGAAAGGGGCACGGGGTTTCATGTTATCCTCTTACCTAAAATTCAGTATTATTTTTGCAACGTTCGACAAAGTGTTCCAACAATTTTGTCCAAGATTGTAGCATACTCTACACTGTAGCTTTAATCTGCTTTTTTGTTTGTTCTTGGATTGCATCCTGAATGTTTAAAATGAATGTAGTTAATGTTTAGACAACCAGTGATGTATTGTAATTTAAATAAAAAAACAGAATATTCCTGCCTACTACTGTAGCTATACCCAAATAGAGCAGTACTGCACAGGAAACAATAAACCTAGAAACTCTCTTAAAGCATATAGGTGATACAGCCAGGACGCTTGTTACTGCACCTAAAATCTGTCAAAGTTCCGCTGGAAGGCTTGGACAACAAGCAAGAAAGATAATACGCCTTCCAGGAAATGGTAAGAAACCTGGGTAACTGATCTAGCCAGCATGGGAAAGAAAACTCAGGAACTTGGCATACGAAACCAAGGTTGATCTCAAGTTGACCCTGAGTCTGCAGACGTTACGTTAAACTACTGTAAGATTGCTGAAACCACGAGGTATGACAGGAACAAAAGGAAAAGTTACTGCATTATGTTGTAATACATACCGTAATGGGTGAAAAATCGTTGTAAAACTAGCTTGTCCTTACATGGCAGCAATTAGTCTAAACAACATTTTATGTTGCCATGAAAAGAGAAGAACGTATCAAATGTGACTAGTCTTAGGTCTGTTAGCAATTTACTCGGCACATACATCTGAAGACGTACAAATGGTAGTACAATTTTGAAGTGCTGTACACTACACGTAGCCACACTAGAGTAAGAATGTATGTGGTATGGATCTGACAAGAGCTGCTACCAGAAAACAAACATGTACAGAAAGGCCAGCAGTTGCTTTGGACACGAGCTGCTATATGGAGTGCTTTGGCTAGTACTTTGTAGTTACGGTGTGAGATATTGTTTTATGATGTGAGAAACTGTACAGTATGTCAGGATTACAGTACTGTAAATGGAGCTACTTAAGTTTTACCCTATATTTTGCTTGAAGCTGAGGTCACTTAACTGCCATAGTTTTGATATCTTCAGAAAAGGAAAGTACGTACGCATGCACCCACAAACTAGAATTGCTTTAGTCAAACAAAAAGAGCTGACACTAGGTAGAATAGGTACATTGCACATCATACAGTTTAGGTAAATTTTCAAACATGATTACAATGCATGGTTGCATGTTGTCCAGAACGTATTGCACAATACATTCAGGAATCACTTGAAAACGACTGGTGGGCAAATTTAGTTTCCACTGCAAATTTTAGGCCTGTGGATCAAGGCACAATAGGTTCAACTCAGAAGAATCGTTTTTATCACCTGTACTTTCAATAAACTGTAACACTGTACAGTACTTCCCTATTGGAGTAGCTGGCCTACAGTAGCTATTTTGCATATACTCTAACTTAAACCATACAAATTGAGCAGTCTTTTAGGAAATTTAAATGAAACAAAAACATTTTTCTACATTTACTGCCTAAGGCAAATATCATTCTCATCACAGGACAGGTGCTTTCAGATGAACAAAAATCCAAGTGAGCATATCTATAAGTTATGTTATTCATTTTGGCATAGCTGTAATACGTTAAAGATTCACAACAATTACATTTAAACAGAAAAAGAAAATCTTACATGTCCTTTTGTATTCCAGAATCAAAATGAAAGAAAATGTCTACTGATCAGAGCTACACCAGTGAACGACAAGCACTGCGTTCCCTGAACCCGAAAATTACACTTTTCGGGAATTTGCCGTGTCTTTATTGCTTTTGTGCGCAAGAAACTTTGTGAAACTTTTGCATTTCAGAAATGGGATAATTTCAAGATTCCGTACAATGTCTGATTCATAACCTGGACCTGATGATGAATGTTCTTCACAAGCATGTTTGGTACAATGTGTTTTCTCCATACCAAAATCCCCCCTCCCCCCTCCCTATCCCTTCCTTGCAGGAATTGCTGGTTCCACTCTGGTGCAAACTTTGTTCACCAAACACGGAGGAACAATATATCACAGCTAGTGAGTCCTATGCCCTATAAGGTGGAAGAGAGGGGGGGGGGGGAAGGGAATAAACTTCTGCAGGTTAGTTCATTGATGTGGTTGTCATATCTTAACCTTCAACATGGCTACTTGCATGTGTGTACACATGCACAGAGCACTTGGGGGATGCAATTACAGTTCTGACAGATTGACACACAAACTCAGGGGACTACAGATCTACAGCTGTATCACACTAACATTGCAAGATTAAATTCATATCAAACTTACTAGCAAAAATATTATGTAAGTTCTGATTGAGAACAGTTTATAATCTATTCAAAACATTTTGGCATTTAGGCCTATACGGTAGCCTAACCAGGTCTAGGCTACATGGTATCAAATGCACATGCAGTCCAATGCATGATAATGCACACACCACTTAGGATGTTTAATCTACCAATTTGGCAGCTCTTCGGAGTAAGCTGCCTGTTAGGCCTAGCCTAGTCTTCAGGGATGTCTTTGCAACATAGCACTCATTGATAGTATGATACAGTGATGAGGCATGTAAAAAAAGGTTGCTGTTCTATCAACAGGCCTGTAAGTTTAAGGTTCCTGCGTGCAAAAAAAAGGGCCCGCACACCCACTGTTTTTAAACTTTGGACGAGAAACTAATTTTGTTTTTACTTGGCCCGACTTTTAAAAATTAAAAAAACAAAATGAGATAGGCCTAATAAAAATTGGAAATGGATCGGGTTGATGACTTGATGTCATACATGTTCTGACCATCGACAATAGTGATAAATCATTCCGTTCATGTCTCGCACATTCTAACTAAGGTAGTCGATGGCCACTTCAGCTCCAAACGGAAACGGTACAGTCTAACTTACACTTCATTTTGAATCAATGAGTTAGGCCTGTGGCTCGACCTGGGGTTGGTTACGTGTAGATCAGCATGATAGAAGCCATGGTACCTAAGTTAAGAATTAGTGCAGCCTTAGGCTAAGCTAGTGAATGCTGGACCTGATCGCAAAAAAGGTTCCGCTAGTTAGTGTTTCATCATTTTGCACCAGGTGGCGAAGATGGGAACTACGAGCTTAACTTACCTCACAGAAAGAGTGTACTGACTTTTCTCCTACGAAACACAACTTGAAAATTCCTCATCCGGCCACTCAGCTTGTGCAGGAGTCCTAACCTAGCCCAACAATTAACTGTTTTACACTAATGTTACTCCGTTATAATATAATTCGGGGCTCACAACAAGTGGACGTTTTCCTTTCCCCCGCAATCGATGAAACCAGGTTATAAAAACTGCAATGAATATGCTTTTGACATTTTGGCCGACAAGAGAAGAATACTAACAGTCTGTTTGCTCAGAAAACCAACTGCTTCAGAAAACCCAAGTGACAAGCAACTGCAATAAAGGATGAGGTCCCAACTGTTTTTATTTATTTGTTTACTTGGTGGATTGCGAAGTTTACTACTAATCCCGCAATCCCTCGCCTCAGATCGTACCAACAAATGTGTGTACAGACAGGTTCCGTGGCGCTATGCCAAAAAGTCTTCCCAGGAAAAAAAAGTCGTCCCAGGAAAAAAAAAGTCGGCACATGGGGTAACTTTTGGAGGTCAGGAGAGTCCCAGTACCCTAGGTGAATTGAATATTGGACTTCCAAGCAATGGCTCACCCATGCAGGACCAGATTCGAGGGGCTTGAGCTTCCCTCCGGAGACTTCAGTGATTTTCTGTCTAAGATGCCAATGTTTCATTTGCTACAGTTTTTAAACAGAGGCAAGGGGACTGGGTGACGAACTTTTCCTTTTGGCTATAAACATGTCACACACTAACAATCAGAAAATACAACGGCTTTTGTTCAGCGATTTACTGGGCAAAAGAATGCGTGTTTTTACTAGATTTAAAGTACTACCAATGTATTCCATGAAAAAATTTCCCGTAATAAAGCTCCTGATACCAAATTTGTGCGTGGGAGAGTGGCATGCATGACATCTTGTTAATCTGTAAATAATTACGAAAAGTCATATTTTCATCCACTGACAAGAAACTATTGACAGTATCACCCCAGGTGCCTATTTGTAATGCACGAGAACTTCGTGATTTGCGACTATCTACCCTATTCCTATATTTTCACAATTTTCTCAGTCCCAACCAGTGCATGGCACCACCCCTCAACCTATAGCTCTTAATCTTCCCACAATTCCGAGTCCAAGTCCCTACCCCTCCTTATGAGGCTTCACAAAATCGTGGATACGCCACTGCTGCCAAATAATAATCAAGAAAAAAAATAGTAAATAGAGATCGTGATATTAAAATGTCAACTTGTCATGGAAAAAAAACTGGATGTCAAATATGTAAAAAAGAATGCAAGTAAGGTTTTTGAAGAAAAACATATATAGGTGTGAAATTTCTGTCATAAATCCCTTTACCTCCAACTGCAACAGCCGCTTTTCATTAACATATTAATAAATACTAAGAATTTTTATATTGGGCTTCATATGCAAGTAGCTAAATAACCCCTGTCAATGCTTAAACGCAGACTTGAGCCCGTGAGCATGAAGTCGACAAGATATATACGTGAACCGAATTTATTGTTGGCAAGCTAAAGGCTTACCTACCGAAGAGCACTAGGGCCAACATTCTTTAAAAAAATCCGTTTGCTTCAACTTTCTTCTCGTTTCTAGGACTTTTATTTTCGTTCCTGTAAGTTAAATATTCATTTCCGTGACATTTTTTTGTTTTGTTTGTTTCTGCGACTTTTTTATGTATGCGACTTTTTTTCATGTCTGCCAGTTTACTTGTCCTCTCTGGGAGTTTTGTTCTTCGTTTCTGCGACTTTTATTTTGGCTTCTGGGAGTTAAATTGATCAGTCTTTGAAGAAATACAAATATTCATGAGACAGTGCATTTTTTCACCTATAGTTCTCACAAAATACACATAATGTGCTTAAATCATGTCTCGAGACGACCTCTTGAGCATGATAGAACATGAGGTGCAATCCAGAGATGCCATAATGGTTAGGATATGTTCCTCTCGAGAACACATAAACATGTATGATGTCATGTGAGGATTGACTATAATTTTTTATACTTAGTGGGGAGCATATCCTCGTGAGCCAGGACACAGTTTTGAAGTCGAGGCAACACTGTCTGAGTCCAAGACTGATCTCGGTGAATACACACACCGACACACCTTCACACTGACACACAGTCACACCGTCTGCTTCTGCTAATCATAATTCTTAGTCTATCAAATCTTTTCATTTCCAGAGGCCCGATCCAGAAACTTAGGAGGGTAAGGGGGCCGGGGGGGGGGGTAACTATTGGGCTGTATCCTGATGAAGGCCCAGGGTGTAAGCTGATGGGTCGTCCACCTCACTTTAGAAATAAAATTAGGCTACGTGTGCTCAAATGCAGAATGGTCTAATAATTGGCGACTGTTTTGTCTGAAATCTGACCACAATGATTGCGTGGACCGTTTTTCTTTCCAGGAATCAGGCATTATTTTCCCATCTTGGCATTTCCATCATAAACCTCCGCAAATTCAAAGTCAAACAAGAAAGATCATATCATTCAGTCGACAAGCTTTGTGCGCGGTAACGTAAAAACAATACAGGTCAATCCATATGCGGCCCATGTGATTTTTCATCATGGGGCCTAAATGAGCCAGCCCAGACCATCATATGACCCACATGGGATAGTTATGGTGTCCATGTGGGATAATTGCCCACGTGAAACCCAGATCTACCCTGCGATGGATTATGTGAGTTACCCGTACCTGGGTTGTACATATGGCGTCACTCATCAATCTTGGGTGCAAAGTTATATGGCTCCCCCATATGTTCTTTGATATGGGGCCCATAAGAGGCCCGTGTTTTACTGTTACCGGGGATCGCTTGCAAGGTTCCTTTCTCCATCTCGTAAGGTATAAATTCATTACATTTAATAATGGTCCTTCAGTTTTACAAATGGTTGAAACAGTTGGTGCGCCCTCATTCCTACCACCGTTTTTATTTAAATTTCTTTGTTTTCATTTTGTTGTGTGTGAGCGTTATTTATACATCATAACATGTCACGCAACAAAACGTTCAGGCATTTTTATGACAAAGTTTATGAGGAATGCCTTTCCGGAAATCTCGAGGCACTTCTCTGAAAAAAAAAAAAAAACACCGATGATGACGGTGTTCCGTCGTATTTGTGAATGCTGCCACTATAGAGGAAACTGTTCAAAAATACGCCGTCTTATGCTACATGAAATTTAAGTCAGCATTCTCTACAGTCCATCTGAGCTAAAGCCAACCCGGAATGGACAATGGATTCAGATTGTTCTTTACTCCAGCCGAGGTCTCCGATTACTATTATTTTTTTATAACGTGTGACGACCATAAGTATTGGAACCTCCCCAAACCAAGCTCTTTTACCAAGGAGAAGGGGGGGGGGGGGTCGCTGATCCCTTACAAGTGCAGATCCTAAATAAAATTAGCGAGAACCTGACACACAAATATCGAAGGATCTCCTTTCCAGTAATTGAGGCGTATCGAAAAGTTGCTATCATAAACCTCGCAAATGCGTTTCAGTGTGAGGGCGCATGGTGTATCGATCTAACCGGTCTTCGGCCGCACGTACTTGCTTCCCCCTTTCTTTCACTAATTCTTCTCTCCTGTATAAAATTGCTCAAATCGTCCACCAACCGACGACATGCAGCTCCCCTCATCATGCTTCCCCAAACCGTGGTGCATGAATGAGAATGTACGATCGAACCACCGTGTGTGTGTATGCGATATCGGTGATCAGACCCAAGGCCTAGCACTGGACAGGCTCAACATGGTTTCATAGTCACACAAAAAAATCTTCGCGCCAAAACGATCTGTCATGGATCATTGGGCTTTTCAGAGGTGACCAGAATGCGCCGGAGGTCATCATTGGCGTGAGGCGCCATCTTTGTATTTAATTACCACTTATAGCCTTGATCGGTTATCTGTGCTGACCCCAGATCGTGGTATGAGTTACTTTTGTGAGAGTGTAACTTACTCCCCAGAGGATATCTGCCTGATCCAGACTGTTACCTAAGACAACATCAAACAAATATCATGGATAAAACTTCCTCCAAGTTGGAAACTGAGCTGAGGGTTAACTATGACCTTATTTGGAATTTAATATATATTAAAACAGTGGGGCTGTAAGTTTGAAGTTGTAAACAAAAAGAAACCAGAAACACTGGTGCTGTGGACTGCATCTTATCTCGGGTGGGTGGGGTAAAGAAGGGTGGGGGGCAAGGCCCAAGTGGCACCCATCAACACTTTTACATAGCTAAAATTGTGGTATGAATATGTGTCACCATGCAACGATTGACTTGGAGCCTGAGGGCGTACCAGAAAATTTTGATATAATACCAACTTGATCGCCAATACCCCCTAGGTTGCTACTAGAAATCACTCAAAGTGCTCAGCCTCCACAGATGCCCTTTCGCTCTGGCCCGGGGTAATCCTCAAAAGAAAAAAACACACGGCTGGGGTAAGGGGCAGCAATATGCCCAGAAAAGATGGACGCATTGTGACTCCCATAACGTAATCAGTTGAAACGGATGTGCAGCGATGTCTAGTGCATTATCGCACTACAATGGTGGCACAGAATGTGAGGGTCAATTCATCATTCAATATATCACACTCACAGGAACCAACATCTCAGGTAAGAGCATTTCACAGTCGGGTCAGGTTATATCATGACTTCTCCAAACCAAATTCCCAAATTCATCATGGCTTCAATGATTCCACTCTTGTTATTAGGAATCTGACATAATTCCCACTGATGGTGAGGACGTGTACATTTATCACGTCACCGATTGAATTGAGATCAATGCATCGACTGCTATATACACAGTGACATGATGCTGACCAAAGGTGGTGACTAATATACGCATCATGACTCAACAGGCGAGACTGCAAACATAATGAGAGCTATGACTATGTTCCTGTCTTGAGATTCTATGGTTTTCACGATTGGCCCCCAGGCTGAGCTGCATGGGCTCGATATGATGTAACAGGTTCTTGCACTCAATATAATACACCACTTTACATCGGTGCACAACAACTGCATAACCTTTCATGATCATAGGACACAGAGAAGCGGAAGGGGTGTAAAGAGGAAAAGGACATGACAGAGGATTGCCTTTCTTTCATTTTATTGCATCACAAGTTAAAACCTATGAGCATTGAATAGGTTGTAAAAACATTAGCCAGTGTGGGATGCTGCACATGCTTCTGTATGAAAAGGTAGTCTAAATGACCTTTGACCTCTACCAAACACAATATGGTTCTAGTGGGCTACTCAAAGCAGCACATATACCAGCTAAATATCAGATGTCTCCCAGCTTCCCTTCCTGAGATAACACTGTCTAATGGGATTTTCACTATTTGACCGAAATTGAAGACTAATGACCTTTGACCTTAGGCATCTTCTCATTTAAGTGCATCTACATACTCGGTATGAAATTTATCAAAGCTTACTATCTTCAGATGTCGTGTTACCACGGTTGTCTGACTTTGACCCAGATGACCTTTGATCCCCACCAAAAACAACAGGATTCTTCCTTTTATCACAATACATCTACAAACCAAGTATGAAATTGATCACAGTTTCCTACGTGAAAAGGATGGTCCAGCCACAAATATAGCTTTGATATGTTAAAGAGTAAGTAAATCTGACCATTTAGGTAAAACTTCCATTCAATTCCCATGTGTGGTTCCTGAGATACGAGCAGTTGAAGTTGCCACATTTGTTACTGACAGTTAACTTGAAGTAGGCAGGAGTGATGTCATCTCCCCACATTGATAAAGTATTTTAAATGTTTTCCTATAAAATATACACCAAATTTAATACTTCAAAATATAGGGATATCATAATGTGAATTTAGGAGGGGTAAAAAAGAGTTTTGTGACCTTCCCGTAACCAGTATGTAGACTGACCACCTACTGATTTCAAGGTCAAAATAATAAATTTAAAAATGAAGAAAGCAATTAAGACTCTTAAGCAATGTGAAGAGATGATGTCACTCCTGTTTGATCCAAGTTCCCAGTTGGTAACAAAGAGGGTAACTCGAACTGATAAAATCGTGATAACCATGCATGGGAACTGAATGGAAGTTTAACTATAAGGGTCAGATTTACTTACTGTTAAACATATCAAAGCTAAATTTCTGGCTGGACTATCCTTTTAAGATATTGTGTTAACAAGGTTTTTAAAAGTTTAACCCATGGCGACCCCAGATGACCTTTGACCCCACTAAAAACAACAGGGTTCTTCCTCTTAATATGGGGCATCAACATATTAAGTTTGAGAACTGTCTTGAGTTTCCCTTGTTGAGATATCCTGCAAACGAGCAAAGTGTACACACACATACACAGCACAACAATACACGTACCATCATGAATGCAAAGGTTTCTCTTATCACCAAAAAGCATACTTGAAGTAGGGTGCCATTGCAATAAATCCTTCCTTTCCGAATGGTAGTTACTCCTATTCTAAGGACAAAACAAACTGTTTCAACTGTTTGGTATTTTAGTGAACAGAGGCTATTTAACCATTGGACTGTACTACCTGAAAAGCAGACACTATGAACGAAGATACTTAATCATTCCAGCTGTGATGAAACGCTACCACACTGATAAAGAACAGTAACAGATTACATGTGCTGAGTTTGAAAAGAGGAGGGTCAACAAAAAAAAAGGGCAAAGAACATGGTTACGTTTACAACAAGGAAAAGAGTTTATTTTTTCTTTTGCTGCTGATGGTGGATAAACAAACTGGAGAGCTTACTTTACACATTCTCTAAACTTGAACTAAAACTTTTGCAGCAATATAACTTGTTCTTTTTTAATGAACTTTCAGGGATAGACAGGATACCCTGCAAGCATGCAAAGTTTGTCTTTTGTCTGCTTTCAGCAAGTTGAGTTTTTGCATGAAAAGTTTCATAGCTTCACCCACCTCCAAAATAAGAGTATGTTACCTGGTAAAAACCAAGATGATAAAGGTCACTTTTTTTTACAGTCAGCCTGATACCGTATCTCACAGTTTTCTGGATCAATGAGCTAGTAATGGAATGGCAACGGTATGTCTGACAAATCAAGGGCTTACTGTTTCCATTTTCATGCATCAAGCTGCATGTATGTAGTTTACACGAGTATTCGAGCAGACAAGGTTTTTCAAAACTTGACATCCACTGATCTTATAGAACCACATACCTCCATGCAAAACAACAGCAGTTCATGGACTCAGCATATTTCAACTATTGAGTATTACCATATTGTTAAATTCCAAACTTCTTCATAGTCTTGCTAAGACCCTAGTATTATAGTATCAGACACACCGTAATTCTTTTGTACAGAGCTGATTGCGCCCTCTGCTGTTCCTCATCGATTTCTACTTCACACTAAGATCTTGTACATTTGTTCCAAGCTATCTTAACTTTCCTTTATTTTATGGCCATTTTTGCTTTGAAAAAGTGGAGAAACCAATAAGATTTGATCATTTAGTTCACACCCTGAGATTTCATGTTTATTCATGATTTCTTCGATGAGAACAACCAATCAGGGTGAACAGTGAACAAGCACTTCGCTGTGACTGTGTGAGTGCTCCCTACACAAACTACTATGTTATATGAATAAAGATCGAGTATTTTGCCCATGGTTACACGCCATTTTTGACAAATGTCCAAGACGTTTGTATTGAACAGATCCTCAGATATGCATAACTTGGTTGGGTACGGAGCTTGTGTGTAAACAGCTGACAAACGGGGCGCTGTTAGAATAGCAGCATGATGGGTATGTTAAACAAGATGAAAACACCAAAAAGAATGAAAATTACATCATCTTGACCAAGACTGACTTCTTCTTTGTGAAGCATATAGAATGTCATTGATGTTATTGCACTATGCAAGAACATCTCACTACAAATATTTTATGATAATTTCTCACAGTGATGTACAGTATTGTACATAAGAAGTTCACACGCATGCATACACACCTGCACATAAGGCCTATATACAAGGACTGAATGTCCTTGCCCGATTACATAACCCCAAACAAAAAGCTTTCAGAGTCACCACAATTTCTGGAAATTTTTCACTCGGGCTGGAAACAATGATTGGAAAAAAAAAGAAGACGAGAAAATACAAACAAGGAAGAGAAAAAGGGACTTGTTTCGGGCCCATATGAAGCTGTTCATTGACTTTTGAGAGATTTCAAACTGTTTGCATCACACGTTTAAGTTGCAATAGCTCAAACCAGAATGCAGAAAAGGATTGTGGTTTTGATAATCCAACTATGAGTGTTTGTTTTCTGAATCTGACATTATAGCTGTAGTATGTGTCAAAGGCTACCTATGCTTTATATGAAATATGAGATCTGCACAAACTTCATGATCATTTCTACAAGATTTTCACACCTTGACCCTTGCTGACTGAATGACCTTTGACCTCCATTAAAGAGCAAATGGTTCTTGTACTTTATGAGATACAACTACATACTGAATATGACATCTGTCAAAGCTGCTCTTCTTGAGATATGACATTTACATGCATTTCATGTGACACTGTTGACCGAAAATGACCTTTGACCTTCACCAAAGACAATGGAATTCTTGTGTAGTCAATGAGATGTACACCTACATTCTTAATGGAAGATCTGCCCAAATTTCCTTCTGGAGCTATTGTGTTTACAGTTATTTCAGAATTTGACCTCACATGACCTGTTGACCTCAAATGAGCTTTGACCTCCACCAAAGTTGAAAGTGATCTTGTTATTACTGCGGTACACTTGCATACTAAATATGACATTTGTCCACACTTCCTTTCTTGAGATATAGAGTTTACAAGGTTTTCCCAGTTTGCCCCTGTTGACCTCAAATGACCTTTGACCTCTGTAAAAAACAATAGGGTTCTTGTACTCAATTGTAGTCAATATGGTATACCTTTGTACAAAATATGAGACCTGTCCAAGCTTCCTTCCTTGAGATATGGTGTTACAAGGTTTTACAATTTGATCCATACTGACATTTGACCTCCACTAAAATCAATAGGGATCTGGTATTCAACATACCAAATAAGATTTGTCCAAGACTCACGTGTTTACAAGTTTTTCACAGTTTGATCCTTGTTGACCTCAAATGACCTTTGATCTCCACCAGAACTGATAGGGATCTTGTGCTCAATGTGGTACACCTACATTCTAAATATGAGATTTGTCCAAGCTTCCCTTCTTGAGATGTCTTGTTTACGAGGTAGGCATCACAAACACATAAATATACACACTCTGCCACATGATTACAAAGGTTACGATTTCTTTGAAACCAAACAAACGTCACAGCTGCTTGGATGTGTCCTGCCTGGTCCAAATTTCTGACATCTCCGCTGTCAGTCTTCGGTACCTCTGCAGATAAAAAAAAAGAGATTGGAGTAAGTCCCTGAGCATTTTCTACCACAATGCACCATTACCTTCTCTCTTTGACTTAATGCAAAACATATTTTACTAAAACATGGAACACTGTATATTTCCTAAGTTTTGTTTAAAACCTTCAGGTTCCACGCAACAGAACATCAACCACTCAGTGCTATGCATTTTTTAAAAATCATTAAGGCCGCTATCATGTTCACATATTAGACTGTTGATTGATAAATAATATGTTGACATGGACGAACGCAATCATTCTAGGTGAATTGTTTGTGCAACATTAACAGTTTGAAATAAAATAGTTTGGAAGTCTTCCAGTACTTCACTAAATCGCTTTTCACCAAAAAAAAAAAAAAAAAATAGGAATAAAAAAAAATATTTTGGTATACACATTTGTCTTTCAAAACTTGTGAAAAAATCAAGAAATCAGACCTTACAGCACTAAAATACTCATCTGAATGGGTGATAAATCAAACTAGGTCTGACAGGAAACTCTCCAATGTTACACATGTATGCAAAGGAAAGAAACAGTATTCTCCATAGATTTTCAAAGAGATGGAGTGGGTAAGAGGAGTTGGGAGAGGGCAGGCATGTACAAAGCTTTACATGTAGCGATGACCCTCTGGCTGTGAGATGAGGGGGTCTCAAGCTCCTCCTCTCATCTTCAGAGATATTTAGAGATGACAAAATGTTGCAAAATAGTGGAAGTAGAGTCTACAGACAATACCAAGAATGGTCTCATCTCAAAACTTTGCTTGGTTTACTGGTAAAAAAAAAAAAAAAAATTGCAAAGGCTCATTTTACTGATGGGGGGAACATGATGCAGAACTTAACATTGTTTTGGATTCACTATCTCAGAAGGGCAGCACCTTTCACTTGAGTGTGGAACACTAGCAAAACACCCTCAGGAGGAGAAAACTGAGAACATGAAAATAACATATATATATATTCCAGAAGATTCAAGAGACTTCATCATATCAATTTCCACTTACATTCTCCAACCTCCACCAACCACCCCCCCCCCCCTCACCTTCCCCATCTCACATTTTTGGCATGTTTTCTTTGCTAGTATTGTGTACATGCCCCAAGTGGTGATGAGATGATAGGAAAAGACTCACAGCGTAGCAGAAAAACAATGACAGGCATGAATCAGGCCACTTCAGCACACCTTCAGCTGGAAGATTTCCACATTTTTAATCCTGGAAAATGAAATTAGATTTGGATGCATAGATTTAATTCACGAAGGCCATGTCACTTTCTTCACACAAAAATGATAAAAAAAAAAAAAAAAGTGTTTCCGTGGTTTTTCTCGATTCGGTACACACTTCAAAATGCATTGAACTGAGAGAACGCAGAAGATGTTGATAAATGAATTAAATTCAAAACAAAAAGTCCACAATCCTTCACACACACACACACACACCCACACACACACAAAAGCATGAACTTCCTTCTAAGATCCTTTCTGATTCAAAACTGATGATGCAATATAGAATAGACTTACAGTACATTGAAGAAAAAATCAGCATAAATCATAAGTTTCAACAAAAGACCTGCCTTTATTTGACAATCAGATTGTGGAGAAATATGAGATTCCAATACAATGACAGAGATAAGTGATACTCCTGGTGGCCCAGATGTTCCAAACCTCTGTTGGAAAACCAAACTTTGTTACCGGGGTGTGCTTTAGACAAACTAAACTTGGTAAACTGTGCTTGAATCCAATTAAGGTTTAACTTTCAAATATGAAGCAATGTAATGGAATATTGAAAAATGATGATGAAATTGCTAACAGCATAATGCAGGTGTGTTCATATAGTGACCTGGAATAGGTCATGATGTAATTTCTGGCAGGACAACCAAATTTTAAATAGGACAACAGTCAACTGCAATTTAAACATTAGTTGCCGCTTGAACCAGCAAATGAAGATGCGAGAATTTCAACACTGCAATGAATGATTAAGGCAAAATAACGAATGATCAATACAATAAGGTGAAGAGAGAGAAAACTTAGGTGGAAGGCTAAGAGTAGAGAATTAGACTATAATTGATATAAGAGCATGTGACATATTCCGACCATACAGTAACCAGAACAGATTGCACTTACTTTTGGTCCTGTGAAATTGTTTATCTTCTCTATGAGCTTCATCTTGACTATCACCTCCAGTTCTGCCGACAGTTATTTCAGCCTTTCATTACCTGCAAACAGAAGCAATAAAAAAAAATGGTGAATTTGTACATGATTACATAAACTAATGGTATATACAGTACTGCTTAAAATCCTGAAAATCAAAGCAAATTAAAAATGGTACAAACAAGAGAGACATTTCTTCTTTCCAGAATATTAAAAGCCCATCAGAATCATGTTGTTCCCTCTTTGACATGCACTTCCAGGAAAACTTGAAAAAATGCAAACTTAATATCCATCATGGAGCAGAAAGTTTTGCTTAAATATCTCTAACAAGGGTGTAATACTCTGCTGTGAGAGATATCGCAGGTACAGTACGGCTGGTTTACGTAACATATATGGTATCAAAAAGGCAGATGTGTCTGTCTTTTACATAATTTTCTAGCATCTTTACAAAATGTGGAAAAAACTTGCAAATCACTGAAAATGTCATGGTGATGGAGAAGACCAACCTTCGTGCTGCAACATGCTCAAAACTCTCTTCTCCTTCCAACTGAAACTGCTGTGCTTCACATAATTCAACTGCAATGAACATGCACAAGGATGTCAGCTTTTGAAAATGGGGTGAGTGGGAGCAGGACAAGGATGGAAATGTGCCCACAAGATTGGCCCAACAGGTCCACAATACTGCCGCCAGTCACCGGTCAGAGGTAGATTCGAAGAACCACAGGATGAGTCGAAATAACCAGACCTGTCAACTCTCCCGGTTTTCCTGGGAGACTCCCAATTTTTGTACAGATCTCCTGTTCTCCCGTTTTCATATTCTAATCTCCTGGTTTTTCAAGTCCATTTGCGACATTTCTGAAAATAGCCAAACAGTTAGCACAAGGCTCACTTAAGTAATTGGCCATAAAGAAACGTATACTGCATTGAAAATCAGAATGTTGTGTACACTATTTTCAATATATAGTAGATTAGTACTAATTACACCAATAGTAAATTGCTTTGTAAGTACTGTAAGTGGTTAGGGCTATGCATACAGAAGGGCGTACATGTACAGTACCTGCAATGAATGTGGAAATGGGCCTACATAGGCAACTTGTCCTGTGCATGAAGGTGATGATTCTCTCCATGGCACTGCTTTTTGTAGAAAATTATCTCCCTAGTTTTTTTCAAATCTCCAGATTTTTGGGCTCTGGAAAACAAATCTTCCTATTTTGGTGTGACAGGTTGACAGGTCTGAAAGTTGGAAGGTTAAAGCAGAACAATGTGTTCATTTGTGAAGATTTGTAAGGGCACAGTTACATCACAATATATAATAAGCATAGTTAATCAAGTTTCACACCCAGAACTGTATAAAACTGTCAATATATATTGAGTTTTTGACCCTGCCTTGTTCTGGCTGTGTGCTTATGTGACAAAGCGAGCACTAATGTGATAATGTCTGGTCACAAACAATCAAAACCAAACTGAATCACTAATTACTACATACAGCCAGTAGCTCATTAATGTTCCCTCTGTTTGTGATACATCACAAACCTCTAAGTTTGACCATTTGCCATCACTCTGCCCATCACCACATATGAATGAAACTTGACATGTTTGCAAAAAATAGTGAAGTTCACAGCTCCATGAGTGAGTTTCATTGGGACATTGTTGACTTCATGCTTTTTGCTGAAGATTATATTGAATACTAGAGCTACAAAATAAAACAGCATGACATAACCTATTCCTGCAAGTGAGAAGTCACACTAAAAAAAAATGTTTGAATGTCCTTCAAGCACTTTCCATGGGGTACATAACTGATTACTTTGACTTCAATCTCACATTTTAACGTTGTGTTTGATATACTAGCAGCACTGCAACCCTCTATATTAACAAATCATTCTCGCCCATGAAGTCAAGAAAACCATCCATAATACCATTGCAACATTTGGTAAATATGGACAATGTTTAGGCAAAGTGGGATTAGCCTACAGGTATGTACAGTCATAGCCCATGTGCATGGCCAATTGAAAGTTTTTTGGAAGGACACACATGATTGTCATTAGGGAAATTTTGTGGTGTTTATGTTCTAATGCAGTGTGCATGCAACTGACCTGTGAAGATTTCACTGGTTTTGCTTAAACTTTTTACTTACAGCAAATTGGCAAGTGTTTGCACCAGTCTTGCAAGGTTGCTAGAACAGACTTGCCAACACTCACAGTTTTATTGTAATTCTTATGCTTTCGGTCACTTTCTCAAGGTGAAATGCCAGCTACAGTATCACTGTGAAAAAGCACGGATCTAATGCTAGCATGCTCACACAAAAAAAGTAGAAAGAGGTATTCAAATATAAAACTATGAAATGGGGCATAAAATAATCAAGCAAACAAAACCAAAACCACTTTAATCAGTGACTGGATGGCTAAGGTATGACTTTTCTTCTAATATTATTTTTCAACTGTTCAGGCGACGTTCACTGTCCATTACAAATTACCATTAAATAGCGCATAACAAGATTGTATGTAGTTAGCTATCTACTATGATGCAGCACAGCTGTTCGCATGTGCCATTCGTAATGCTCAGCCAATCACAGTCTACGTTCCTTACACACCTCACTCTCCGTCTGGAACATGTATGTTATATTTTCACGAATCCTTCTTGGATCTTCCAAAGAAACATAGCATTTTAGGGATGAGCTGGGTGGTTTTCAGTAAATAGTTCAATACTGTCTGTGGAATTATCAAAAAATTAAGCAACCTTGTTCTGTTTGAATGAAGTAATTTGGTTTCTCCAATGTTACAAAATTTTGAAAAAGAAACATGCACCAGCTTTCGTGATAGTGAGAGGTGAAAGCTTAACTAATAGTGTAGGTGCCTACAGACATGTAAAATATAAAGCTTATGAAACTAGGCTATAATTAATCACTATTTTCGGGATGAGCTGGGTGGTTAAATTCTACAAGTTTTATATCATTTGAAAGGTGATGAAACAAAGATTCTTAATCTGTGTGAATGGAAATGTTTAACTTTAAAAATGATTATGAAAAATACAACTTACTGTGTACTTACGTTTCAAACCTTTCAAAATCACGTATTGCTAAGCAGACTATAAATATTTAAATTGTTAGAATATATTGCTTTTTTACCACATGTGTATGTTGGAAACCACTTGATTAACCAAATTCCAACGTTAGCCCCACTACAAATTGGGTCAGATTTTAGCTTGTGGAGTGCGCCTGAGGGTGGTCATGCTCTATGGCATTTTACAGTGTTTCACAGCAGCAACAACATAGCTGATACAGTATAATCATCAAAGAAATCCCTACAAATGGACAAATTGTGCATGATATATGATTTTTTGTGTTTCTTCGGTGTATCTGAGCTGCATTTGGAAGTCTGAGCAAAAGGGTAATGGTGAAGTTTCGAATGATTTCAGTGTGCAAAACTGTCCGTGACATGTTTGTCGTCGCTCTGTTATCGTGTGTGTGTATATGCTACTAATGCTAAGCGAAATGTTCCCTCAGTATTTAGGAAAAGATAAATGCTTTTCATTGGTGGGTGATGTTACTAATGGATCATATTTGAATTATCTTTATTGATAAAAGCGTCACTAATTTAGCAGATACTGGAAATAATACATAATTAGGGCAGTGAAGAACACATCTAAATCTTCCTAGGCCTACCTTACTAAACATTTTTCATTTAGCATTCACAAGCTTTTTCAAAACCTCTAGCTTCAATTGCATGGTGATTTCCACGTTTTCTTGCAAGAACCTAGGTTGGCAGTATTAGTGATATATGGCAAGACTGCTAGGTCACTGCAGAGTGTCACTCAGTTATGAGTTAGTACACATTGCAATGTGCTGTTGATTTCACACAGTGCCAAACAAGATGCCCTGTGACGTACACGGTACAGTATGTTTTGTTATGTTTTAGGCAAGGCCTTAAAATGGATTTCAGCACTTGTAATGAGTGAGAAACAATAACGCTTGACTTAGCCTTAGGCCTGACTGTTACAGTAATGGCTTCGCTACAGATGAAATTGAAAAGTTAGGTCATTTTGTTGATGCAGACAAGCCCTTACACTATCTTAGTCACAGGATATAAACCTGGCCCTAAATTAGTGACTGGCCTACCATATGAAGTACGGAAGGACGGTCAGTCTAGGCCCACTGCAGAATTCGGGCACTCAGGTCCACTTCTTCCGCCATACGGTCAGTACTTTCCGCCACACAAAATGTGGTCTTTCCGCCATAAAAACAAGTCTCAGCCATGGTGCAAAAACACTTGCTCTGGCAGAAAGGCTTGGGGTGTACAGCGGGCGAAATGTTAGGGAAAGCCCTCTATTCAACCTAGCCTAAGCTTGTTAAGCTAGGGAAATGCCGAGTGCAATTTCCCTTTTCACGAAACTTCATTGACAATCAATTGTTTTCAACCTGACTCGGCCGACTTCTCAGTCTGACGATGGAGCTATTGCAACGTACCGTCTACATATACCGCTTCTGTTGTACATGTCGTCTGATCTGCATCATTGATGTTTCCCGCCTCCAAGCAATTTTTGATCCCGATGTATTCTGTATGTACATATGTAGCTCAGTCTAGTGAATTGGGCCTGCATGTTTGTACTTGTACACACAGTGCCTGGACATGTACGAAAGTATCAGTTCGCTATAAAGACAACCATTGCGTAAACAAAGCTCTCAAATGCACACCGGCAAGATCTGGGACAAGGTCCAAGGAGGATGAAGACCATTTGAATGGTAGTGTTGACATCCCGCGGCAACTTCTGAAACGTGAATGAGGAAATGTCTGTTTTGGTACGGTCACTAATACTAATATGTGTAACCTGTGAGTTACGTAGTTCGTTGTGTATTAGGGACGTACGTACGTGTACGCATGCCGCCTACGCGCTGTGTCAAACATGTTGTCTAGTCTGGGCACGTGAAAACATGTCGTAACTTGCCATCGCTAAGCTCTGACTACCTCGAAAACGAATGCGAGGGAAGGTCAACCGTAGCTCTCTGTGTTTTTCAGTGCTAGCTGTGTCTTGATATGTTTATTTTGAAATGCTGGTTGAAAGTAAAAGATTCGTATTTATACCTAGAAGGTTAGACAGTACCAACTGTAACTCTGGTAAGTATTATTTGGTTCTATTAATCTGTTTCAATTGTCGCTGGTATCGGTGGTGGTGCCGGTGGTGTGTGTATACTAGTTCACCAACTGTGAGTCTCGTGGAGTCGTATTCTGTACAATCTGATTGGCAGCGTTGTGCCTACAGTTTCACTCACAGTAAGGCTTTGACTGATTAGCAGTGGTAACCACTACCAGTCTCGTGAAAATTTGCCAGTTTGTATAATATTATACTCAGCTTTTTATTTCTGGGATGCTACGTCTGGATATTTTTTTTTCTGCTGCAGACGCTCATCAAATTTTTTTGTCAGCAATTGACTAGGCTATTGTAGGCAACTCACAACATTGAAGATTGGAGTTGTCTTTTGTTTATTTTCTAATTCATATTATATTTTTGTATTTTCTTATTCTAATTCTAATGTGCCCATTGTTTTAATGCCTGTCCTTATATGAGCCTTTACATGTTCTATGTATACATTGGCACCTCTGATGAAAATTTTGCCACGATGTATCCATTGATATTAATTTGAGGCAGCAGCACTTTTTAACTTGGCCTGAAATAATTACACTGACTGCTGGATCTTCTTAAATTATTTAAGACCGATTGTACAGTATCAATTAATGCAAATGAAATTGACTCATGGAGACGTATCTTTTTCTGGACTGATATATAAACTTTAGGCCAAGTAAAAAAAATTATTAGTTTCTCGTCCACACCCGCACGCTTTTTTCACGTAATTTTTTTTTTTTTCATGTATAAAAATATAAATAAATAGTATAACTTACGTACAGAACCTGCATACTGCAGTTGCTGTGCTGCCGAAAGTGCCATTCAGGATTCACTGGTAAAAGAAAAAGAAAGAAAAAAAGGCCCTCATGCTCAATTTTTTTCGCAAAAGTAATTAGGACGAGAAACTAATTTTTTTTTTTACTTGGCCTTATACCATTTCAGCAATCTGTACTGTACTGTATGTATTTCTCAAATTGTAGGATTTGTTTACAAAGTACAGGAGACCTCTGTAAATTTCATAATAGCATCAAGTGCTGTAACACATAACCATTGGTTTGTTTACATAATGCTGGACAATGGAGACGTGTGTGACCTTCAAGTTCATGCCTGCAGGGATTGTATAGTTTGTTGAAAAAAAAAATCATTGCTGTCAAGTAAACACTTGAAAATTGTTTATTTTGGCCCATATATTTTAACTGTTGAAGCTCAGTGAAATCAAAACATATGTGAAAAGAAGAAGTATGTCGTGGACAGGTGCAGTAGGTGTCAGCAGTGGAATAAAATGGTTCATTGTAGCTACTTGTAGGCTTGTTGAAAATCAATGGTGGAAGATTTTAAACCCTAGTGCTGTGCCTTTGAAGGGAATAAGCAGTAATCCCTAATTACTTTGAAAAATCATCCAAATCTAGCAATTCTTTTTTTATTTGTCTTACACTGTAAGTATTTGTGATTTGTCACGATGTTGCTGATTGTCAATACTGCGTTAGCAAGGTGTCCAGTAATATATACATGCAGCATGTCTATAATTATGAGCATAACTGCAAAAGTCACAAAAATGAAATCACAAGAAAAAAAAGAAGAAAAAAGCCATTTTTAAATTACAGTAGTATAGCTCCAGGGGGTATACTCATTCGGTTTTTGGTGACTATGCACTTTCCCTTTAAGAAGGTAAATTCCACCATGTACTGTAGCATTTAAGGGATCAACTGGAATGCAGGCCTACAGTACTATACTGAAGGCAAAACATAGTTTGCATGTACAGCTAGTAGTCTGGCAAGTGCGAGGTCATGAAGTTTGCTTTCATTAAGTGAATTCTCACAAAAGTTTTGCTCAGTGTCTCAAAAGTGCAACTGCTGTCAGGTTAACCTGTGTGTGTTTTTGCAACAATTTTCCCTTTGTTGCACAACCATCTGCTTGCTGTTTGTTTGGAAATTAGGTGTGGCTGACGTTGTCATACTGCTCATCATAGCCTGAGGAACCCAATAACATTGTATACTGTACAGTAGGCTTTGATGCTGCTCATGCAGTGATGATGAAATGTTGTTGAGTACTGAACGTCTGCTTGTAACTCTCAGGTACAGAGTGCTGTACTGCAGGTGGGGAGGGGGGTTGAAAAGTTGGCAAGGTGGGGGAACATTTCTCTCATAACTTAGACAACATAGCCAATCCATATTTGGTGGATGAAGAAAAGTTACAGTGCTTGCAGTTCTGAAGACAAAGGTGCAGCAATGTTTGGAAAGCATTTCTACTGCATGCTGAGTGGTAAATAATTCTCCTCACTGAGCTTACTGTACTGTATGTACGTTATTGGAAAGAAGAACCAAAAACTAAAGTACTAAAAAACTGACCACAATTTACAGATTGATCTTAATTTCCCAGTCTTGTCAGAATCTGAAAGCATATTGCTTGAAGCACTGGTATTCTACCATTGATACCTGTACATATGTGGCCTGCAAACTTGCAAAGGTTTCGTTTCATTGAAGCAAAAAATGCTTCCATGAGGCCTTACAGTAGTAGTACAAAATGAATTTCAATGGAATTTTAAAGCTAATTAATGGACAAAACAATCATTTGTTGATCTGTTTCATTGGTTTCCACGGTGACCAGATAGCGTACTATGTCAGTATAGTCACTATCAGCAAGACAAGATTGCTAAAAAAATTTTAATTTTTGAAGTTACAACTTAACATCATTCTGTAGAGTAAATCTAGTCTGACATGTACAGTAGTAAATAGCATTCAAGATGACTCAAATTTGGCAATTAGTATCAGGCAACCTAGCCAGTGTGATATGGCTTGAATCAAATGGGAATTTTGAACTACAAGATCATGAAAGATGGTAATGTAAACAACACGATATTGCAAAGTTTGTGTTTGTTACATCCTGGAAATTGTGACACAAGTTTTGGCAGGACAACGTATTTGCAAAAGGATATTCATGATCCAAATTTTGCACATCACTGCATAGTTTGCCTCGGACAACTGCATGAAATTGCTTGAATTTCAACTTTCAACGCTGTCATTCATTTGAGTTAACTGTTGTTCATGCATGTAATTATTAATCACCTATTCACCTTTACGCTTTCTTTTTGATCACTCACCAGGAAGGAGAATATGATGTCACCAGTGGGGTGTACTTATCGGTATGATGTAACGTAAGTTGAGCTAATGAATATTCGTCAGTTTGCACGCTGGGGATCGTAAACAGTGCACCCCTCAGATGTAAATTTGCGGTGTTAGAAACTCAGAATCTGATTTAGCCACATTCTCATGCACATACAGTACAACTTATTGCACAGTCTGGAGATATCTTCGTTACTGTACAGACAAAAGATGATCGTAACTGATCTTAACAAAAAGTAGGATAAGACCACCTAAAGTAATGGAAATTTCAATTCTCACCTGAAATAATAATCTCTTTTCTGTAACAAGTCATAGAATGTTACTGTACATGGTAAATTTTCTTCTCCATAATCACTGCTATAATATTTGGTATAATTTCCCCCTTAATGTAAAATCAAGTGCATCTCTTCAGTCCTACCAAAGAAGTATAAAATCTTTTCTTCTCTGGGCAGATATCACTTCTAAATTCTAGTTACACTTCATACTGCTCTTTACTGCTACTTTGATGAACAATGCTGTTTTTTTTCCTTGTGTCTGTCATGTACATTTTTTGTTGATATTTTTGTCAGTGTGTTTTGTACATATGAGAAATGAATTGAAAAATTGAAGAACTTAGGATACTGTCTAAGAAGCACAATTTTTATGGGTTTTATTTCAAAATTCAGAGTTCACCTGTCCTTTGTCTGGTCTTGTGGAAAATTCCCGGACAGTTAAGCTTTCCATCCATTTTTTTTTTGTACATATGATTTAATGCATTGAGGTGAGATCAACATGTGATAGAAGTCTCTGCCTTTGGGAGTTTCCCCTCCTGTTGAATGCGGAGACTTGCATACAGACAGCAGTATCAATTGGTTTGAAAACAGGATGTGTTGACATCTTTGTGTGAGATCAAATAAAAAGTAAAAGTCTGCTCAGGTTTTCATCCTCCTCTTGCATTAGCATCACCCAAAACTGCCTCCTCTTACAGTGTACTGTGCAGGCCAACTCTGTTCAATCATGTAGTGCTTCAATCATGGTGTTCTAGAAGCTTTATAGATCTCTGTCAGTGCAAAGTAATTAGTTGAATGTCACATAGTTGATCGATTGACACACTGTAGAGCATCCATTGGGTGGTCTGAGAGTCTTCCACCCTGTCTTCTCTAAGTTGTGTTCTCAAGACAGAAAAGTCACTCTTGAGGAAAGAAAATTTGAGGAAAGAAAATACAGCACATGATATCACTCAATAAATAGCAGAAGAATAAATAGCACTTACCTGACAATGGAACTAAGCTTTTGAATATGTCCAGGGTGTTAATCCTCTTTATAAGCCAATTATTACCCCATTTATGACTGGTAGTAGTCAGGTTACTTTCCTGTTTCCAACCCTTTCACTTCCCTTCCTACCCCACCCCTAACCCCTCTTATATCCCTTGTGATGGATACCATAACGTATCTCTTTTTACCTTTTCTTGCAAACCATGTGGTTTCAAATGCATGGTGTAATTAGAGGTCAGTATCAAAAACCTGCACGTTGTGTGTTTCTGTTTTCTTGGGTCTTCATTGCTTACTTTGTAGTTTTGTATCTCTCTCTGTCAGCATGCTCAAGTCTCCCGCTAGTTGCAACCGTGACGATGGATCGTCCGGAGGTGGGAAGGAGAAGACGGCCAAAGACGTCCAAGTATGGGTGAGTCGTGAAAGGCAATCAGAGCTTACCTTCTCAAAAGTATTGTCTCATTGAGAATCCACGGAGAAAACTTATGTCAGAGAGCACTTCATTTCCAAGATAAGTGTATGGAGGATGGTACAGTCCAGCTAAAGCTGGAGCATGGTATGGGGAAGGTAACCACTTTAAAACACCAGTAAGGGTTTGTTGGCCTTGTATTTCTCTCCATGATTCCAGACTACCGTGACCTCTGGGTTAACAGAGTAACCAAATTGGTCATCTGGGAGTTACCAATCAGCATACATGGAAACAGGAACACGTGCACTGGTCACAAATTTTTATTTTCCATGGAGTAACATACCACAACTACTTTCTGATTGGAAACCAAAACAAAAACCAGAAAGGTACACATGGAGGTGGCTGAATTTGTTCTTTTTGCTTTGCTGAAACAAACTACTCGGAAAAACTTCTACTGTAACATCAGAGGCTTGCAGTAATCAACACTTCTTTTAAAGCTACAGTGTGTGTGCAACATATTGCTCACAGTTCTGTCTGGGAAACTGTTGCAGTCTATGTTGTAGCATGTGTTCCAGATAAGTTTCATAGCGTAAAATGTTTGCCATACTGTGCTGAAGGATTCTTTTGGGTCAGTAAGAAAATGACTGGCAATCATCTTCAGAAAATACTGAGGTGAGGCTGGGGTATTTCCCTGTATACATGTGCTACAGTAGTCCCACCAATGTCTGTAGAATGTTGCACGTTGAATCGACTGATGAAGTAGATGAACTCCATTTGGACGGAACCGGCTGCAGTGTTCATGAATCTGCTTTGCCTGCAGAAGTCATGGTAAATCCTGGCTGGTATCATGAACATCTGCCCACTATTGGAGAGAAAGCTCCCTCACATTGAAATATTGTCATAAATGTGGAGTGGGCATTTAGTCCTTCAAGTAGGTTCTTCCTTCAAGAGGACATCCATTTCTTCAGTGGGCATCCATCTGGAGTCATAATATTTCCACTACTTAAATTAATTTCACTTTAAATTTGCATGTATTGTACATCTTTCTTTGATGTAATGCCAGTCAATCAGGTATCCAACAAAGAACTGGTTCGGAATACCCTCTCTGAATCAATGATTGCTCTCTGCCGATGTCTGTGTTTGGTTTATGACTGCATTCCATGCATAGCTCTCCTTTCACCTTACAGTGACCCCTTAACCACAAATTATCCAGGGGGGTCATTAACCAAACACTGGGTGGTTTTGTCAAGTTCAAGAATGTGGTTTGTACTTTACATCGAAATATGTATAAAACTTGCTTATCACCCATCCCCAAAAAAGAAAAAAAATGTGAATCTTTTTTTCACAGGGATTTGCAAAAATGATAAGTCATTTTCAGGATGTTTAATGTTAACTTAGGTTAACAGAAATAAAAAAAAAATATGGAGACAGGCTACAGACAGCTGTTGCTCATACATGCACATTTGTTTTCATGTGTGATGTACTGTAATACCTAGGCATTTTACTACCAACGAACATACAGTATGATGGTTGCATGCTGCAGGTCTTACAGGAAGACTATTATGGTAGCACTTAGTGTATTGAACTTTGAGGTCTGTTGGATAAAGGTAGTACAGACCAAGTCAATAAAGGAAAAGTAATCGGACCAATGTATTGGAAATGTGGAAGGTGGGGGGGGGGGGGGAGAGGAGAACAACAGGTGCAACGGCTCCACACAAAGATGGGCAAAAATAGTTTAGAGTTTTTCGATAGGAAATGGAACAGTGGTTCAATACTTCCATCCATCAATCAAATTTTAAACTCTTTTTTGTTTTCTGTTTTTTTTACTCTTCTTGCGTTGAAGTAGGATCAAGAAGTTGCAAGATCATGCAAGCAAGCAGGATACCTCATAATCAGCCTGACAGCTACTTCATCTGTTTATATTTGTTTATATCCTCCTTTAAAAAACAAAGCAACACCTTACATGGTTGCTTCCCAAATAGCAATTTTCCACCTTGGTTCTGTCCAGTGACCCACTCTTAGTCATCATCTAGTTATCTTTCAGCATATCCAGTTGAAGAAATTAGTGTAATCAAATATTCTCAGAGAGAGAGAAAGTTCCAGAGCTACCAAATAAGATGAAGCAAAAAAGGAAAATGACCTTTTCATCTCATGTGAGTGTGGGAGGACAGAGATTCCATAATTTAAGTACCCTTCTCAATCTTAGGCAAGGGAATTATCAAAGAAACAAGTCTAGACTTGTCTGCATGGTAGGTCTAGCGGAAACAGTTTGACAATCTGAAACTACCAACTTTGACCATGAGAGGGTTTAGTACACTTTATTGTGATTTTTGGTCAAAAGTTGATCCACCTCTCAAACATGCATAGAGTGACGAGAAGTGGACAGATCTCCTTGTGATCAAGTAGCTGATAAAAAGGAAAGTCGGCTTGGGGGTTGGGGAGGGCTGAGACTGGGAGGGTA
Source organism: Stichopus chloronotus (assembly GCA_021234535.1). Lineage (NCBI taxonomy): Eukaryota > Metazoa > Echinodermata > Holothuroidea > Aspidochirotida > Stichopodidae > Stichopus > Stichopus chloronotus. The sequence continues at coordinate 4,731,434 of CM037850.1, forward strand.
ACAAAAGTTTTCTTTCAAGCAGTGAACGTTAAGGCCAGTGATATGTTTTTTTTTTTTCTATTTCTTTTTTTTTGTCCATTGCAGATAGTTCGGAGGTAATTATTTGCAGAAACATTTGCCGGGGATACTTTGATATTGAGGAGAAGTTCTGAAACAGAACAATTGTGAAAGCTCACTGAATGCTGGTTTTGTTTTTATGTTGCGAGCACATCTTACTTCACCTTTTGAGTGCTTAGTAACAAAGTTGCAATAAAAAATCAGAGCAAAAAAATTGGGAAAATAATATGATTTCGATGAAAATCCTTTGGTAGAAAAGAGATTATTAGATAAGAGATCACTTTTAATTTAACATGTTTTTAAGTCTGTAAAAGTTCTGTTCTTACTGTTTTTCCATCAGTCTAAGCATCTAAATGCAAGCTCGCGAACAGTGACAGTTGTATTGAAGTTCCAATTTCAGCCGAGAAAAATGTCGAGTGTGTGTCGCCTACATAGTGCAGTACCCACACTGCACAGTCTAAGGTTTGTTTTGAAAAATATCTTTGAAATGTCATGACTCACTTCCTGTAAGCTTTGAGCTGACCGATATCTTTGGGGGATATAAGAAAATGCTGTGTGAAGTTGCCTAGACTTGGTCATGTGACTGATAACTACCCACAGTGCTTTGCATGTTGAGACATGTTTCTTTCTTTCTTCTTTTTTTTGTCGTCGGGGAAAAGCAATTTCCTGGACTCCATATGTTGACATAGCAGAGCTGCTAGATGTATCAGTGTGGAGAGCTTACTGTAACAATGTTTCTGGTAAGCTTTAATATCATGAGTCCTAGGGACTTGCAATCTTAAATCCACTGTATGGTTCTCAAGTTACTGTATAGACAAGAAACCTTTGGAACTATGTTGTTGCTTTTTTTTTTAACTTTGTTTTTTTTTTTTTTTCTCAAACTACAAAAACTAACACACACAGGACTTTAGTGCTGAATTGTACTTTATGTAGCTGTGATTGAACAATTCTCACACAGTAAAGATTTCAAGTCTTGTACGTGCAGGTACTGTACTATGTACAGGCTATATGCTGTACATCATACAGTATGTAAGGTTTGCGTACATGCATTAACAGAATCTTGAGCTCTTTGCCACCGTGCAGTACCCATTCTCTCTGTAGAGTTGAACTCAATGACCCAGTTTTCCCATAGCAAGGGAATAACGATCTAGAAAACTTCAGTGGAGGATTGTTCCCACCCTTATTGGCAAAAAAAAAGATGACTAATCAATCATGTTTCACTAAAAACAATAATCAAAGTTCAAACTCATGCAGAAATATGTGGAAATACGTCTAACGTTACCACGGTACCCGAATGGCATTTTATTACCCCCATAGTTACCACCGGATTCCTTCAAAAATTGAAAAGCAAGATACCTCTGTATGAACACACTGTGTCAGATTGCCAAACTTCACCTTACCATACACAGCAAATGGCTCAAAATAGAAGTTTCTTCTTTTTCTCAAGGAAAATAGGTGGCCCTATTCATGAGAAGGTGTAGGCAAGTGTATGTAGTGTACTAGTAAGATTCTCTGCACAAATGTGATGTACAGTACTGTGGAAATACCAATGTTGACAATAAAGCCGCCATTTTGGTCAGTTACACGGGCATCTGACGGGTATGGGGAAAAAAATTACCCGATTCTTAGTTTAAGGAATCGATGAAAATACAAAATATTTCATTCTGGCTGAATAAGTACCATAGACAGTGACTGTTCTGTATTTCAGCAAATGAACAATCATATTAGTCTGTTCATCTTGTATGTATTGGAAGGTCAAAGGTCATTTAAAGTCATTATATTCAGTCTTCAGATGTTTAATTTAGTCATTTTAACAACTTTTATATAGATCATGGTACTGTATGTCATCTAGCTGAACTGAGGATCTCTTTGGTCCTTTGATGATGATCTTTCCTTTCAGTGTTAGGCAAAATGAAAACTCTTTCAGGTAATACACAATGTTGTACTGTGCTACGTTTTATTTGTTTCTGCTGTCACCATGTATAGTATGTTTCGTCTACCATACTATATATGCAGAGTACACCATATTGGTTCAGTACTCCAACAGCACCGGTACAGCACACGAGAGACAACCAGCATGTTGGCCTCCCGTTACCAAGGCGACAGTCCTGTATGATCAGTAGATGAGGCCTGTGACTATCTGATCTGAGGCTTTAAATATTCATGAATGCTGTTTGAGAGTTTGGGTATGATACCCAGATATGATCTAAAAATAACCAGATGATTCTGTGACACTTTTGACTGTGCATTTTTTGAAGCAGTGGAAGAGGCCAGTAATAACAGGGGGTCTGGAAAAGAAGAAAATATAAACTGAATAACATAGGGATGGACAGTATCACTGTGTCATAAATTCAGAATGAAGAGGGTTAATGTATGTGAATGTTTGACTAGACTACTTCACTCTCTATTGCAGTACGCAACAGTCTCATCCAGTTCACTCATCCTGGATTGCAGTAACTACCTGAACCTGTAGCCAAAGTGGCCGGAAGTGAGAGCTACAGTACTGTAGAATCTGCCATATGTTGTGTGTACTACAGTACATTGTTTCATCCCTTCTACTGTAGGTCCTAGTACAGTAAACGCGTTTGAAGGTTTTCTTGGTATCAGTGGCAGTCAATGTCTAGGTTGGGTTATGGCATAGCTGTCGTCATCCCCATTTTCTGACTTTTCTGATTGATTCTCATTGATAGCCAATGTTGAACAGAAGCAAAATTAAATCTACAGACGGTGATTGTGGAAAATCAGAAAGAACAGCACTCCTTGATCCTGGGATAGGGTGAAGCTAATGTATTAGCTGATTATGACCGTTAAAACAATACATTATAGTAATTTGCTGTACCCTGGCAGAGGTGTACAGTATCTGTCACCCTTAAGTCAAAGCATACTGCAGGATCTATGCAGTGTACAGTATGGTACAGTAATACAGTATATGGTAAAGTACTTCATCGGAGCAGAGAGATGCTTTTGTGTGTGTATAAATTGTACAGTATTGTGTATTAATTGTACACTATTGTTGATCACAGACAATCACAATAATCACAAGTTGATCAACTGCTACCTAGGCTAAGTTGTAAGCGCACAAGTTAATTTGCTTTTGATACCGTGCAATCATACTATAGCCATTGTGCACGTTTTGTTCGGTAGTGCTGTCATTGCAATTCTGCGCTCACTCACGAATCTCTTGAATGAGCAGTGAGCTATATTTAGAATTAAGGATCAGTAGTTAGACAACCCTTGTACAGAAACTGACATTTATATTTAATGCAAAGCTTTTCCTGGAAAAGGTAAAGTATCAACCTGGCAAAGAGAAAGTGAAGTTGGACTTCAGAAAGGTCACAAGGAAATAGAATCTTCAGTGTAACTGGAAGCTGAGCTTTAAACTTCATGGTTGTTTCGTATCGCCAGCAATGTTCTCCCCAAATTTTCATTTACAAATTAAAGGTGCGGGTAGACTAGCAAATGTTGAATGATATGGCAACATCGTCTCACTCTATGGTGCAGCATCAGTCTTATGTGTATGAGCAATCCAACATGTGTTACAACTTAACACCTCTCACAGTAAAGAAAAATCGAAATGGTACATGTGTAGAAGGAAACTTCGGTATTGTGGGAAGTATAAGTGTATGTCACATGTACAGTAGTATAGTAATTGTACAAGTTGTGATAAAACAAATGAATGAACAGCTTTGTAACATGGTTTCTGGCATGTGCATGCAAGCTTGAATACAGTATAGATTTTGCTAATGTCATTACCTGTGGCACTCTCGATTGCCCTTGTGTACAACAGGCCAGTGTCGGTACTGTGAACCCTGCGGTAGGACTGTAGCCTAATTTACTGGCTGATGTTAGACCTACACTTGCCAATGACTGACTCGCTGTTAAATGGCATTCCACGCTCTACTGTACTGTACAGTGTTGTAGTCTGCTTACAACTTTAAGTCAGTTGACACAGATGGTGTAATGATTTTAGATGATTGCGAGCCTCGATTAGAACTCACCAAAAATGCAGTGCACCAACTTCGATCTTGCAGGGTCTGGCAAATTCTCTGCCTGACAGTCTAGAAGTCTACAGCAAGTAAAAAAATCACTCAGACAAGTGCACTGCTCAGTGCTTTATATTGTTGTACCCATAGGGCAAGTAGCATAGAGAAGTTTCATTCCCCTATGTTTGATTGATGATTGTACTACTACTTTAGATCATCAAAAGTGGCAGAGTACTGTACATACAGTATTCATGCGAGGAAGTTGACTATGGGAACACCTAGCTGAATCTGTAAGTAATGAAGACAGAATTTATCAAAGTCTGAGTCTTTTGCTGCTTTAAACTGCTAAAAGGATAGTTTAAACAGGTAGCAGCTCCCTGGTTTAAATGTGCAGTACATCTACGAGATACTGCAGTGGCACTAATGACTTGTCTCAACAATTTGGCATTGATGTTTTTGCATTATTTTGTAGGGGTGAAACTAGAAGAATGTTTTCATATCAGAGCAATTAATCTATATTACTGTTTGACCTAAAATTGATGAGTCTTTGTGGTAACAATGTCAATGACTTCCTGAACAGAGCTACAGAGATCACTGTACATAACAACATACAGTAATGTCTTCTCTCTGCCTCGAACATACTGTAGATCCAGAAGGCAACAAAATGCTGTGAAGTGAAATTGTGTCATGCCATGAACAGTGCCACCCCTGTATTTACAAGACAGACTTGAATGTCTCATATATGCAATTATAGAGATCAATTAGCGACTTAGGCGCTATGCACAAACTTACAGAGTGGATGGTGACATTGTCTTGAAATATTTTAATAGCCATAATTAGTCAGAAAGAGTGTATTCTTTGCCAAGAGGCACTGCAAGGCCCTCGATCTCTTACGTTTTCTATTTCAGAGAGGTATAGAACAACCGGTCAATCTTAAGGCAAGTGAGTTTCTCTTTATAGCTGAAATTTACTCAGGATTCATCTGCACTGTATATCATGTATCTACTATTCAGTAACACTAGTTAACTAGTGTACTAGTAAATCAGAGAATCTTTGAAATGCATTGTACTGTTAGCTCTGTGTACATTGACACAATTAAGATTTCAAGGTCTGAGCTGTTTCGTTCTTGGCTGCACAGCTTGACGATTTGACGGCTTTGAATTTGAAAGGACCTTTGGTTCCACGATCTCCTACACATAGAGTGTAGGCCTACTGCTTTAACAGACCACAGGTGCATTTCACTTTATTGCGCATATGGCCTGAAAAGGAGAGCATTACTTGAGTAATTAGTTTTGATAGTGTGTGCTCACAGAATCTTCTGTACTAATACAGATTTGATCATTAGCGTATATATAAATACAGCATAATGTGCATGTACTTAGTGGGCATCTCTGAGTAGCAGGATTTATTGCTACAGTAGCTTAGCTTTGCTTTAAGAGAGCTCCAAACATGCTAACTTTACATCTGACCACTAATTTAGTGCAGTTTCTTGCCAAAATTCCACCCGAGGTTACAGAAAGGACTTCTCTTTCTAGGATACTCACTAGGTTTGGTTGTGCTTTAATGTGATGAGTCGTCACTCTGGTCGTTCTGTGCAATCTCCATCAGAATCCTATCGTAAATTTATCGTTTTTTCCTCTGCCATTTGAAGCAATAGCATTAATTTCTAAAATCACAAGATTGAGGTATGTTCAAAAAGACCATGTGGCAGAACCTGGGCATGAAATTCTCATGATACAGTAATTGTACTAATTGTGATGGGATTATTCCTCTGCATTCTTTTGTGAACTTCCGGGACGCATATTAGTCCCACACACTTTATAGGTCCTTCACTGTATGTGGTTGTAGTGTAATGAATGCACTGTATGTTGCTTTCATCAGTTTCATGTTAGATGCTATACTAAAGTTGATTAAAATGTCATTGAACTATTTGCTCAGCTCTACCTCTCACATTTTTTGAACCTGGCTACGGTAGGACAGACCTACCGTTGCAAGCCGTGGTTTCTAAGATCCACTACATACAGTACACAACAGGATTACCTCAAACCATTGACAGTGTGCCTCCTGTCTGTCCTTCATGGTGAATTTAAAAGCATGCCACAATTTCAGTGACCTCATCAAATCTTGGGAGTAAGTACTCTAGTGCTGCTGTACATGTTGGGACATGCTTCCAATATTCTAGAGATGATAAGTTCAACAAAAGTTTCAATATTATACCAATTGTTGTCTGATCCAGACCATCCTCTCTTTATTACCTGTTTTGGAGATGACCCGGTCTGCATTACGATCAAAGGAATTCTGGTTGACCGTATCTGTACATAGCAAGTTGTCGAGAAGGCATTTGACAGATTGTGTTACCTAGAACTTTAAAGGGGCTCATTGAGTTGATATCAGTAAAGATTGCGGTGATTTTGAAGTATATACAAACACACGACAATACTCACAATCAGCATAATTAATCAAGTTTCACATCCAATAGTTGTATGAAAACTGTCAATTTTTTCGAATTTTTGACCGTTACTTGCTCTGATTGTGTGCATGTGAATGTACTAATGTGAAAATGTCTGGTCACAAAGTTTCAAAAACCAAATTTAATCGTTGGTTACTCACTCATTAATGTTCCAACGTATGTAAAACTTTGGGATCCTTTTAGTTTGACTGTTTGTCATTACTATGTGAAGGAAACTTGACCGGTTTAGAAAAATTGAGTGAATTTCACAAAAGAACTCAATGAGCCTCTTTAAAAGGTAAAGACCTGGTATGCACAGTAGGCCGAGTGTTGGCCCCCAATAAAAGGAATTTCTGGCTTATATTAATGAATGTTACTGTATGACAGTGAATGTGCAGTAACAATTAAAAGTAATAGCAGTTCTTTTTCCTGCTATTTTCATGATCAGTGTACATGCTGTGAATAGATGCTAATTCAAACATACCGTACTGTGAGTACCATGCAGTGAATCCAATGACACTAATATCGATACATCACAGTATTTGAAAAATTAACTTGCCCTGCTTTCTGATTGTGTTAAATTTTCAGTTGCAGTACTTGAAGCTGGAATTGGTAACCATTTTGATAGATTTTGAAAGATATTGTTGGGATATAAATTTGAACAAGATAGTATTTTAATATTTGTATACTGTACATTTTTCCAGACAGTCATAATTGTGACAACCCGCAGAAAGTAAAATCACTCTGGTCGAAACTAGTCAGGTGGTCGATATTTCAGCACACTGTATTTGCCGTAGTAATATTGGGTCACCGTAAATTAGTTAACCATTTCAGAATTCAAATTTTGAGGAAAGTTTTAGGATCATTTTGATGATACTTTATCACATGCAGTTGCTCAATTATTTCTGCTTTAACTGAAAGGTTGAAAGGAAGAAAGGTTCTTTCTCTGATGATGTGAATGTTACAGTACAGTACATGCAGAAAACTTCAAACTGGAGAACGACACCCTCATGCTCCCGGCCAGTGTTGCGAATAAAGTGAGGTGCTAATATTGTCTGTTTTATGTTGTGTGATAGTTAGGCCTACAGTATGTTGGTCAGCAAAACTTTCGGGATGTCTTGCAAATTTCAGTTTGTGAGTAGTGTGTATAGTACACGTACAATGTAGCATTGTCAAGATTTTGTCCATCGAACATCTCTCACACACATCTCACAATGTCAGGTTAACAACGAGACGACCGATGATTTTTTTCCAGGTTTCAAAGTACAGTTCTACGCTGTATGGAATTTCCAAGCTTCCTTACATCAAAGGTTGACAAGATCACAAGTCACAACAGGCTGAGGGCCACTGCACACACTCGGAACTCGCGCTGACATGATACTCAATTGGTGTATTAATTAAACTGAACGATTATCTGGCTCGCATCCAACCGTACTGTATGGTCAGTACTGTTTCACACTGGATGGAGAGCCCAGCCCATGGATGGAGTGTCTTCAGTACTTCAACTTGTGTACCAAGCTGTATGGGGGTACTAGGCTTCCTTACCGTACATCAAAGATCACTCTCACTGAGTGACTCAGAGCCGCCCATCCCTCCTCCTCCTCTGCTCTCCCCACCCCTTCCCCCTCCTCCCCTCCTTCATGTTCAAATATGACAAGTTCAGACATGCGGCAAATGTTTCACGCACTGTAATTTTTCTCCATAACTTACAAGCACACATTAGGTCATAGACCTCCCACAACTATCTCAGTATACAGCATATTTTTATGCAATGGAACTAATAGGCTACCTTTCCTGATAACAGCAATATTTGATACTGGCTGTCGGCTACCATCTTGATGTTTTGCATAATATTTGCTGATGTCATTGTCTGGCCTGAGACATATGGTTTATACTTTCTTTTGTCTGCAGACAAAGTAATGTGAAAATGTCCCTGAAATCCTCCTCAGTAAACTGTCTCACCAAATACAGTAGTGGTGTGCTCATTAAGTCTGTGTGATGAGATGCTGAACATGTTTGAACATGCTCTGTAAAACTGGAGCATGTCAACTTTGTTGTCTAGACATCAGCCACATGAGGGGCTTTCTGTGGTTGGCTGAACGTCACTGTTGAAACCTGTCGGGGGAATAAAATCTCATGTGGACCATTTCATGAGGTAGTATCTGAATTGGGTTAGGAATTGGGTATTCCCCAAAGTTCTGCAAAGCGCAGTCAATTTTGCAAGCAATAAATTCGAAGGTACAGTACAGGATTACTTTGCAAGAGAAATTGCAAACCATAGAAACATGAAGTTACCATGGGCACACTGGAGTGTTACTGTAGCTCTCAAATGTTTTAAAGGTCAGTGATGGTATGCTATGGTTACTACTGTAGTTCAGTTGAACCCATCACGCAGAAAACATTTCTGCCTGCAGTCATACATAGAGTATTTCGCAGAGACAGTTTTGCCAATATGACTTTTGCAAGTAAAGTGGTAAATACTGTATCGTACATGGAGAAGTACAGTACAGCACCAGCTTGCTGAGCCTCCACTGACACCTTCCACTGTTTCACAATTTTATCAATCTGTAAAAACAAATACAGTGGTTGTCTTAAAAGTTTCATTTTGAGAAAGATTGCCGAGACTGAGTACCTGTGTGGGTGAGCTTACAGGTTGAACTTAAGTTTGCTAAGAATGAGGAGAGACTCTGTCCGAAACTGAAAAGTGATTAAGTGTTACCGTACATGAACTATATACTTCCATAGTGGTTTTGGTACCCAGGTACTGTACCTGTAAATATAATACTCTTGTAAGGCACTAAGGCTGCGATTTTGTTTTGAAGTCAGTACCACATTTTCTTTCTGTAAGTTCTAACACCACTACCACCATGTAGCTTTGTACCATGTATGAGCATTACAATGAAGTGTTGTACGTAAGAAAAAAGGCAACATTTAAAGTTTTTTTTCTGTCACAATTGTAGATTGTACACCAGCGAAAAATTTGGAACCGGGTTTTGTAGCAATTTCAGAACTGGGTACTAACATCTTTGGTCAGCTACCTGGGTACCAATACAAATGCTGAATAGTCAGGCTACCAACAATCGCATCTCACATTTTACACAGTACCTTTGGATTTTCCCATTTCCGACTCCCTCCATCAGGTAGAATCATCTACAATAGTTCCAACTCATTTCACTGTACTTTCTGAGAAGTTTTACTCTTCCTTCTTTTAGAACTGTCCTCTCTGACCAGAGCCGTGCATCTTTTACAATACTTCTCGTCACTTCCTGAGAGTAATCAATTTACCATTCTTGGCCGCAGGAAAAAGTTACGAAAATGAGCTACAGTATTATGGTTATTATATATTGCATTTTTTTTTGTCATTTGGGAGGGATTAATCATCAAAGAGAACCCTTGAAGATTTGAATGGTACAGTAATTAGGCTTTTTAATTGCTCATATTAGTGCATGTACAGCATATCTCACTGTGCCAGTATTGGTCTTTTCTGTAAATTATTTCTATTTGTGACACGTGGAGATCTCTCATCTCATCAGAGATACATGCAGCATAATTTTACAGTTAGGGTCTACCGTATGTACTGTACAACCATTTCAAGCTGTATGCATGCCATATAGTTACAGGTTTATACTGCAATTTTCAGTGCTAGCAGTAGCTCATTTACCACTGTTTCAGGAAAATGTGTGATTGCCAACAAGTTCTAACACCAGAGTGCATGTATTGTACCAGTCATGTTGAGTTTTGATGGCTCTTTGCCAGTTTTACCTCCTATTGAGACTTGTTTCTATGTGACAATACTAATGAGCAGTCAAGTTTTGACTTGTTTCCACAGATTGGGCTTTTGGTAAAGTCACATGTTGATTGCATTTTTTTTTTCTTGTTTTAATTTTAAATTCATGCCTGAGCCTGTTCTGGCAGTGGCTCTTAACCATTGAACCAATTTTCTATGCTGTGTCTCAATTGTGACTGAAATTGTGTCATTTTCTTCATGTATGTACAGTAGCATACTGTACAATGACAGCAGTTTGAAAAAGAAAAGAATGACTGAAAAAGATGTTTCTGACATTGCCCATGTGAATTAAAACATTTTATTTTTTTCTTAAATAGGCATAATGGTTCCATTAGCTCAGGAGTGAATGTGATTCAGTGATATAGACTGTAAGAGACGAACATGCTCTTGGAAGTGTTGTTGGTCACAGGAATACTAAAATTGATTTAACGTACTTCACATTTTTCGGGACCTGCGGGCAAGGGGGGGGGGGGACTGAAAAAGGGGTTAGGAGCGTAGGTGTAAACAAACAGAAGCATGGTTGATTGTGTCAACAAGTACCATGTGTACAGTACAGTGAGTGTCACCTTGCAAAGAGTATGTGTGAGTGTGAAGAGTTTGATACAGTATTAAGTTACATACTGTACCTACCTGTATGCCTGCAGCTGCAGCTCAAGTACACATCAGCACAAATGAAGATGCCAGGGCTTGGCTGAATGAGGCCTGGCCAAGGATTGCTCTGTAGTATGCAGATCTATGTTCAGTAAACTCGCCATCTGTATGTACTGTATTACACTGACAAAGACACATCATGCAAATAAAATCATTGCCAATTTCTGCATGTCATGAGTTGTAATAAATTTGTTAACTCACTAATTTAAACTACATTGCCAGTGTTGGAAGTACTGTATGAACTTCAGGCAAAACTACAATGTTATGCCTGCAGGGGAATTTGAAGTTTATGGACATTTCATGTAATTACCAGTTTGAACTGGAAGAGTAGTTTGGAAGAAGTGAGAAGTTTGTACTTCCAGAAGTTTGTGCACATTTCATTATCATTTTGAATCTTTGCCATTTAGCACATTTTAAGCCAGATGCCTGATTCATCATGCAATCATTTTAAACCTTGGCCTACAGCATTTCACATAAATCATTTGCCCTCTTTTCATTCGTACCTGTACAGTAGAGTACAGTACAATTCAGCCTTTAATAGTATTTTAATTTCACATATTTCAAGTTTGCTCCTTTTAGAAGAACTCTTCTGCACAAAATTGTTTTTTAACAGTGCTAATTTTCCAGGACTGACTTCTTATTGTACATGTGGTTTCTTTAAGAAAGTTTTCATATTGTCCACTACTGTACATAGTACTGCTCAGTATGTCAGGGCAAGGCTAACCACTGTAGACTATAAAAAGTAGCACTGAACATTTTTTATAATTCCTGAACTTGATTAAAGGGAAATAGGGCGTTTGTTTTAGAGAAAACATCCATATTTTTGAAACCAATGTTTGTGGATGTAGAATGATAGATTATTCAAAATAAAGAAGGACAGTAGCCTTCTTTTCAAGAAATAAGCTTCTCGCAGATAGAAATTCAGTGATTTATTGCTCACCACTAATTTGTTCACCCAAACTTCTGAAAATTCAAGTGGTGCATCTTCCGTTACTCATCACATGCATAATGTTTTGAGGAGATGACGCTTTAGTACATGTTTATTGATGAGACGGAATGTTTTAACATGATTACCACTATTTTCTTTTGTTTGTAATGTTGGCGTATTCTAAACGTCCTATTTCCCTTTAAATTATGAAACATATATCTTATATGGGAACCCCTGCTTTGAATTCTGTGAACATACAGGCAATTTCGGTTTAGCAAAAAGAACAATGCTGTTCTTTGTTAAGTTTTTTTTTTTTTTTTTTGTCTTGTTTTTCTTGTCATGTATTCTGAGCTGTGAAAGTACTGTACCAAAACATTTTGATGAGCACAGAAATGACCATTCACATAGTGTACTGTGGTATTGCATTCAAATTGAGACTTCGAACTTTTTGAAGATAACAGTCAGAGCTGGGATTAATTAGTACTAAATAAATTCCATTTCCAGGAGGGCAGTACTGTACTGGAGGCTACTGTACTGTATGTGTGATAATGCTGAATACTGCCTTCAATTTTCCTTTGAACTGGTTGTGACAATACATCCAGAAATATTAATTTATCTTTTTTTCCCTGAACCACGTGTTACTTTGGGGAACTGACTGCACCAATCCCAGCTGTGTTGTCTGTCAAATTAGAGATTTATTGGTGAAAATTTTCAACAGTCAGTCACATTCTTCCTACTACCAGTTTGTAATGATGTTCATTTGCAGGAACATTATGCACATGTACAAGTACATTTTGTGACATGAAGAAATGCATGCTGGAGTACTGATCAAGTTAATTATTTAAAAATGTTCAAAATGGCCAAACTGTTTATCAGAATCCATCAAACATTGAACATTTTACAAATAATTGTTTGTTTGCCAAGTTGCATGATGACGCCAAGTAAGGGACTCACAGGATATATGTCTTATAGTATGCTATCCTGACTCCACGTCATCTGTCCTGCATTTTCATCAAACTTTGAAAAGCCATATATCTCAAAACTGGTAATAGATTTAAACAGTTCTAATTTATTATCATTCACTGTTTCATTTTGTAACTCTTAAGCCAATTCTCTTCTGGATGCTCCAGCTCACTTGGTCTATATATACCATACTGTACACTGTTTCACTTGTTTCAGGGTCTCCTGTCAACAGTATGAGCCCACAGGTAGACCTATAAATGACTTCTGTCAGCTCACCACTGCAGGCTTTCTGAATTTATTTCATGCCCCATCTTGTTTTAAAATGTCAGTGACACCCAACTGAATCATATCCCAAACAGTACCACAGTCAGTGCAGTACTACTGTGACAGGTCTCCAAATGTGAACAAGTCCAAACAGGATGGGGGGTACAATCCTGGAATTCTACCAATTTAGTCAGCTTCAAAAGAGAAAGTAAACAAATTCTGTTTGTACTCTGCTTCAGTGATTACAAACTTTGGGATATGAAATTTTAAACTATTGTCGAACGCACATGTGAAGTAATTGTTGGCAACCTTTGTTCCCAAGAATTGCTACCATTGTCACCAGTTGTTGCTATTGTGTGAGATGTTATTGTGAAGTGTATAAGATGAGGTCTTTGACTCATCGTAGTCCAACGAAACGTTCAAGTAATGTGACATGACTGTACAATTTGAAACAACTTTGAAGCATGTTTTAGCATGCTGTATATTAGGGGGTGGTCAAACTTTTTTCTTTTTAGTCAAGAGGCCACATTGTCAACTTTGAACTTTTTCGTTGGCCCTCTGTTTTCCTTTTTTTAGTTCTAAACTCTCTAGTTTAGTGTTACTAGATGGATAGAACCAAAAGTTTGCCGACATACAGTACTAGATATCTCAAACTTATTTTTTTCATCCTTTGTTTGCTTTTCTTAATTCTCTGTAATTTTGCAGGTCTACATTAATGGATGAGATTGGTTGTTGAACATGACAATATTAACGTTTTAAGGAGGGCCTATGTCACATGGGGGGGGGGAGAAGAGGGGGGTTCAAGGAGGATGTATAGCTCTTTTTACTTATTGAAGGCGCTGCTGTACTGTATGTCTTTGTTTAACAAGATTCCCACTGGATACCTTTCTTTGGCTGGATTGCAAACTACAGGTACTATGGTGTGTGGCTAGGACCCATTGGTCTCACAAAGCCTACAGGCAGAGTACCTGCCTTTCACAGAATTTTATATGCAGTGTATAAAGCACTGCACTGTTTACTCGCTCAGTGATTGCAGAAAGTTACTGTACTGTAGGTACTGTAGCATCTGGTGAGGGAAGCAAGTTAAAAGGAGATTTGAAAGCTTGGAAAGCCAGTTGATAAGTCCAGGGTAAACCAGATCTACCACAAATTTCAAAGATAGTGCTCTTTGACAAGCTCTGAGGCATCAAAGTTCTTTCACAGCTGTGTAAGCTGCATGGAATGAACAATGCTAATAGCCTGGGCAAGAATAAAAGGTAGAAATTCCTCTGCTTTACTGTACATGTAAACAAAGGAAAATATTGGACTCTCTGAAAAGAGTGAATTGCTGGCTAATTAAGCTGTTAGTGATTGAGTGTGCACTGAAAAACCAGAAGGATAAAGATTTCTTGATCTTAATTTTTTTTTACTTTTAAATGTACACATGAGGTGTACATGTGCTGCATGGACTGAGGCGTTCAATGAACGAAAATGACAGCAACTTTGGAAAGCAACAGGATTGGCATAAAATCACTGAAAAACAGAAATCTTATTTGAAAATTAATGGTTCTTACCATGAGCAGCTACGTAGTGAATATGCAACAATATTCAGATTTCATGGGTATCAAAAACTTAATACAGTACTAAGTCATCGCTCCTCTGTCATTATCTAGAATTGTAGTGTTTGGTGAAAGGAAGCACTGTAAATTAACAAATAACCTACGAACTGATCACATCATTGCAGTGTCAGTGATTGCGAGGTAATTTGACTAACTGAATATTCAACATTATTATACTTCCCATTGTCTTGTTCAAAGAGGCACACTGTTGATTTGAATGAAAACTGTCAACCACTACATTATCGTATTTTACACTTTTTGCTGTTATGTCAGAAGAAGTTGAAATAATATTGCAGAATTAACCACCTGAAAACTACAGTATTTATCTTCTCAAATTGTGTGAATTGTAGAATTCAAAGCCTTACCAAAGTGTTGTACATGAAATTTAAATGTTTTTACTCAAGCACCATGAACAATTGCTCTTGTGTGCTGAAATGGCACTATATATCCAGTTTATTATAAGTAATATTATAATAATAAAAACAAACAGTGAATACTGGCCATGTATCATGAACACCACCGAACATGACTGATGTAAGACTAAATTTTAAAACAGTTGCACAAATGTTCGCGACGCACAAATGTTCGCGACTTCACATCATGTCTCTCTTCAGTCTGCTGAATACTTCAGTACAGTACATTGTAGGTGATCATGGGTGTGTTCTTTCAGACTGTTTCTTTAAGAGCCTCTGACGAGACCATAAACCCTGTGATTTGGAAATGACAAAAACAGGGAATCTATTTTGTAAATAAATGCCATTCATCAACTGTACTGTGTGCTATGACCTTATTGCAACTATAGTGTAAAGTATTCACTCATTCAAATTGGCTTTTTGCTCTTCATTTATTGTTAATCAGGTGCAACCCAAAGAAAGGTTCATGAAACTGTTGAAGAGTGTAGGAGCAGAAGGGCCTCGATTTACAGCTCAGGAGGTAAGCAAACGTAGGGGGCGCCATACAGGTACTGTAGCTGGCAAAAGATTTGGGAGATGTTATTATTTCCATCATATTATTACTTGATATCACTCTCATTAGAAACTTAGTCTTTTCTCTAAATTTATCCCATTTTGGTGTGAAAAGATAAGAGAAAAACAGGTTTGGAAACAAACCTATCCAGTTTAAATAGTAACTTCTTTTATACTTTTATAGTGTACAGTGAAGTAAACTGTACGTCGAGAGTTGCATTCTCGCTTGCCCACTCATGTCTAAGTGCTCACTCATCCTCTTCTTTTACATGCTAAAGGTGTGGAATTCCCCATTGACCGACCTGTGTGTTTGAGTATACACAATGTTGATACCCAGGTTTTATTTTTCCTCACTGGCAGACATTCTGTAAAAGTTTACACTGATGGTTGGCAGGTTGACATATAGTTGCATTTAGGGTACTGTTTCATTGTTATTGATAATTTGATATCCAAAATTTGTAAATGATTTTCTTCCTTCAAAATTTCCATGTTATAGTCCACTCTTATTTCAGGTGATGTCACTCTTGATCAAGTACATAAGTTCAAGACGTCTGTTTGACCAAGATGATCCAAAGAAAGTGTACTGCAGTAACGACCCACTCGGAGAGGTCTTCGGCGTAAAAATGTTCACAATACAAGATGCCAAGTAAGTACAGTACCTCCCTCCCGTATCAGTTGAGGTAGGTGAATGTGGACGGTGATGAGGTTGCCAAGGGTGGATGGTTGAGGAGGGGTGGATGGTGATGAGTTTGGGGAGGAGTGGATGGTGATTAGGGAGGGGTGGATGGTGATGAGGTTGGAGAAGGGGTGGATGGTGATGAGGTTGAAGAAGGGTGGATGGTGATAAGGGAGGGGTGGATGGTGATGAGGTTGGGAAGGGGTGGATGGTGATGAGGTTGGAGAGGGGTGGATGGTGATAAGGGAGGGGTGGATGGTGATGAGGTTGGGAAGGGGTGGATGGTGATGAGGTTGGAGAGGAGTGGATGGTGAGGAGGTTAGGGAGGAGTGGCTGTTGATGAGGTTGGGGAAGGGTAGCTGGTGAGTGGTGATGAGGTTGGAGAGGGGTGGATGGCAATGAGATTGGGGAGGGGTGACAGTGATGAGATATTGGAGGGTTGGATGATGATGTGGTTGCTGAGGGTGGTTGATGATGAGGTTCAGGAGGGGTTGATATTGACAACAGGCAATGGACAGGTGGATGGTGATGAGGTTGCAGAGGAGTGGATTGTGATGAGGTTGGGAAGGGGTGGATGATGATGTGGAATGAGATCAATCAGATAAATCTTTCATTTTTGGATACATTGTTCCAAGATTATTTAATTTACTTCCTGACAGAGTGACATTCATCTTAGTACTTTCTTCAGTACTTTCTCACACACTTCTCCTTTGATTGTTTGCAACTGATTGACTGATATCACACCTTTTGTATCAGTTTCTTATAAGTCATGTTCACTGTACCCCTCCCCCTTCCCTCACCTCACTTCATGATTTCCAGCCATTTCTAGATGGCTTGTTTACTTGTTTTTCTCCATAGATGACTTCAACAATGGACCATGTTTTGTTAGAAACATTTATGAAAACTTGTAGAAAGGAATGATTTTGCTAGATATCAAGCTTGTTATCGGCAGGACACTTCATCCATCTTCGTCCTTCGCGTGTTACACTGAACACATCACTACAAATGTCATGTCTTTCATGATTTTGACTTTTAGTGTATGAAATGAAGTATATTGTAAAGCTTCTATGTGAAGTATATTGCACTAAGATAACAGGAGTGGGGAGGCCTAAAGTGTTTTAGTCGGTATGTGATGACAACTTCAAGTAATCAAGTCACAGATTTTGGTATTTAGTGAAACAAACTTGTGATTGCTTTCACCATTTTGATACTCGCATCTTCCATGATTTTTTTCTGTCAACAGGAGGCTTTTGTTTGAAAATTTGATAGTGCTGCAAATACCCGGACAGAAGCCAGGTTAGTGTTTCATGTTGTTCTTAATATCCCGACTTAAGAGACATATATGGAAAAGAGCGTCCCTTTATGATGACTTATAGTAACAAATAAGATGTAGAAGCCATACATTTTGCAAAATAATGGGTGAAGAGGAAACAAAAAGTCTGCAAAACTTAGGGTGAGAATAGTTTTTGAGCCCGAGAGAAAGCAATTTATTTCTGTTCCTACAATCCAAAGTGATGAAAAAAAAATAAAAAGTAAAGTTATATTCTCTTGGTCTCAAGTTTAACTTCATGCTTCTAGGGCTTTTGCACTCTAGTGAAGTAATCACTATTTATGTATAGTCATTGGTCACATGACCAGTCACATGGTTAGGTATAAGATGATTCAGAGTAGTAGAAGAATGAGTCAGATCCTGAGGGTGTGATAGGGTCAGTTGTGCTAAAAATCATCGCATCGTCCACAGTGTGCCGCGGCACAGGTTCGCCTAGCGTTCCTTACTGAAACATTTGATGACCAGGGAAAAAAAAGGTCATGTAGGTTTCTCAGATGTATTTAGGTTGATCAGAAACCTGAAATCTCGAGCGAAGGATGTCCAGCTTCTTAATCAAAATCCCGCAAAGCGTCATTGCGCCCAATACCCCATGAACATTAATTCCACTATGAGGGAAAATAATTGCCCTCTGGTAGGAGCACGTTACTGAACCAGGAAATTAATTAGCACGAGGTAACCCTACAGTACATCACGGCAAGGTGAGATTTCACCTCAGCTGATGAGGGGATACGCCTGCCCAGTAACCCTCAACTATATACAGTATACAGGACCAGACAGCAACTCCTAGTCTGGATGACCATAATTAAAATAGTCACACGGTCAAACTGTCTTGAAAGACTTGCACTCAATTCACAAAATTTTTAGTTTTTAATTAGTTCATTTTGCTAAATGTTACATAGTTTAGGTATCGTTTAAGTAGCCCTGCACACCAAGTAAACACCAAGAGAAGTATTTCTATTGTATTAGCCTGCATGAGAGTGAGCCTGACTAAACAAAACGAAACAGCTTGCTGATCACCTGACACTTTACAACCACTTAATCATGTGACATGAATGGATTGCTGACCATCACATGACAGTCACAAATGTCAGTCGGTGATGGTAACATGTTTTTACTGTACTTTGAATGTACCATACAGCACCTTCCATCCGTATAAACACTGCCCATAAACTTTCACTTCTGCATTACGTCGCCATGGTTCCCGAAGTTGCCAGACGAGATTGTAGCAAGAGCTGTATTTTACAAAATGTTGAACCCCGCTTTGCTGGTGCCTTGTAATTTCTTCATGGCATATGTTACCCTGGTTATGGATTACGATCAAGTAACAGTGTCGAGATCTGAGCCACCTTTCCTGTGTGAGTTTGTAGTCAACCTTGTTCTTTATCAACTCTGATTAAACACCACAGTTTTTCCAGGGAATTGTCTCTGCCTGTATTGAAACAGCATGTTGCCCATACTATTTCTGATTAGGAGGAAATTTGCCTTCTTTTGGCTTGTTGACAGAAGTAACCGAACACAGTTTTACTTTGTTGTGAACACTGACATTAAATTTTAATGAGCCCAGTTCATTTTTTTTTTTGTTGGAATCCCAGTGGGGTCACATAATGGTCACATGAGCATTGCAAAATGTCACAACAGAGGAAACTGCGACAAAAATAAAACAAGTAGCAAACATGGAGTTCACAAGAGGTTGTTGCTCTCAATGTTGAGCAAGACTTTGAGACCAAACAAGTTCTGACTGCTTATGGTGACTGCCATTGCTCATAAAAACCAAAACAAATACAAAACAAAGCTAAAAGCAGAACTAGGTAATGAGCTGATTTTACTCGTAGTTCACTTGAATGCCAGACAATTCATTGTTATAGTTAAACTCACATCTATAGACAGTTCCCAAAGTAATAGTGTGACATTGCATATTTCACTAAATCTTTGAAGGAGGCAGAACCACAGAAATTTTTTCGGTGGCCCAGCTGGGAAAGTCTGAATACTTTGTTTATTAATTTTAAAGAATCAAGAAATTTGCTCTCATTGTTTCTAATTCTTATTAGTACCGGTTGGGGGGATTGCCAATTGTCAGTTTCCTCATAAACAATAATTAGTCAATTCGTACTAACAGTCTATTTGCATGATATAGTCTGTCTATTTGAAGAATACAGACTCTTTATACCATATAGTCTGTTGGTGCCATACAGTCTTAATATACTTTTACAATCTTTGTAATGCTAAAGTAGTTTCTTGTTCCTTCAGCTTTTGAAAATAAAGCTATTGTATTGTGCCACTGCCATTATACAACTCTCCAATTTAGAGCTTCATTAAAATTCAGTTTTAGGTTGTAATTTATTTACTTAGATTATTTTAAACATCTTGTCTGTTGTCAGTTGCTATGATTTCAGAAATTTTCAAACTTGGTCAAATAATCAACTGTGATTTGCATAAAATCTCTTTTAATTCGTTGAGAGACATACTTCACACCACTCCTTGTGACAAAAAACGTAATCTTGCTCTGAAATTCAGTAAGACCGTTCCCCTACGGATACTGTCTAAGGATTAATAAATGGTTTACTGTTGCATGCCCCCCACATACCTATCCCCGTCTAGATACCTATCCCCCCTCCTCTTCCCCTTGTACCTGTTTAACTTTTGTTGAGTTTGATTTTGTGGAGATGCACAGCCTCTACCACGGAGAGGTGAACTAATTCAGACTTCCCCGTGTACTGTAGATTTATATTGTAAAATACATCTTATCAGAATACAGTTTCCCTTTATTTACTTCATCTCTCACTTACCTGTCTCAGCCTAACATATGCACTCCCATCTACCATGCCTAGAGTACTGGTAGCCTTTAACACCCCACTAGTAACACCATCTGGTGTAATACTGGATTGGCACCTCCTTTCCATGAAGCCATTTATATTGTAAAATATACCTTACAAAGTTTCCTTATTTTTAATGCACATAGTGTGATGATCTTTTGCTTTTGTTGTTTTTGGTTTTGATTCAGATATTCTGGTGGTGTAATTTGTGTACAGTTTGTCCGTGACTGCAACACTCGTCATGTGCATGTGAACACAGTAAGCCAATATCGATGGATTGGTAACATGTTGCTAACAGCACCAACAATGGAATTTGTCCATTGTGATGTTGGTAAGTGAATAATAACCCTATTGTTTTCTTGGTGCCCCCAGCTGGAAGAAGCAGGTTTCCTTTACATAGAATACAGAAATTTGTGTGATGATCACGTAGCATGTGGCACACGTTACTATATAGATGTCGATGAGTTGAGTTGTGTTGGCATCAATTCTTAGATATGGAAACTGGGTAATTTGGCCTCACACCCCTGGGGTACCCGATCGCCTAACCACGACGTCGACTGCATTGTTAACATTGGCACTTACTCAGCACCCAACATCTCATTGAGTTGGAGAACGATCCTACTGGTGTACATGTACACCTGCTTTATACACCTACTACACCTATCAATAGAACCATCGATTTTCCACAAGAAAAAGAAGATTTGATTTAAACTAGTGGGCAAGATTCTGCAGTACATCAGATCAATTTACATTCGGTCTGTATCTGTCTGTTTGCCTACTTTCAGAGAAAGATATATCATAGATGGTAGTTTGTAAATTTTTCCAAATAAAGGTCTTTATTTGTGATTTGGTTTGTGAAAAACAAGGGTTACATCAAAGTGTCACAGCAGTCACTCTTCTATTAATAGTACAGTTTGTTTGGAAACCTCATGCTAGCAAATTCTAGATGGTAAGATGGTGACTATGTTCGTGGTATGATGAATTTGAAAAGGGTTTGGTGGTATTCTTGGTTATGTCCAGGGTGAGAGGATTGTGGCTGGAAGAGTGGCCGTTGTTGCAGTCAACATTCAAAAACGAAAGGACAAACAAAAACACATTTGCTATTTATCCAACTTATGTAGTCACAATGTACCTTTCATAAAGTTACTGTAATACCACAATTACGTACTTTGTACATTGGTTATCTATCAATTCATAATGTGCCATTAGCAATTAGGACACTTACTCTACTGTCAGATTAAATATAGTAATTGGTGAATTTTACAAGTGAGAAGATTGCTCAAAATGATTCTATGATGAGAAATTTAGTGTCAGCTGTGAATCTGATAATAATTACATCAAGTACTTTTGGACACATCATCTTGTGGTGGGCATCGCTAAGCATCTCTGCCTGCTGTGTGTACATGATACCACTGTTACAGTAGCTTGTTCAAAAACTGTTGTCGTTTTGATGTTACATGAAATACTTAAAAATCTCACTACTTATTTACACAGTTCTGCAATCACTCAGGGTGATCCAACGCACATTTGATTAAAAAGACATCTTTCTCCACAAAAAGAAATTTTGTCAATTTTTGCTTCCTCATCGAGACTTCTACGATTTTAAAGTTTTGTTGATGATTTAAGTTTTCCAGATGTTTCTAAGATTCTGTGGGCATTATTTGTAACTCTATCCAACAGGGTACATGCAAACCAATTCTATGTACTTCAAGTCCGCTTCCACAGATTGGCCAGGTACGCAACCGATTTCAGGAACTATTTCTGAAATTGCCACCTGGATGCGAAGTTTCACTTTTTAATCCGTACATTGTATGTGTGACAAAATTCACTATGCATGTCTAAATGAGATTACTTCATTGTCATACCCATATGTAAAGATTCATGTTGTTGTATTAATGTACAAAGCAAGATGTTGTATCATGACTTCACTACGAACTTTCAACCTAAAGGAAGTTGTACTTTCAGGTGTCCGAGTAGGCCTGACGGAATATTGACTGCACAGGTATGTTGCTCTGATTCTTGACCTGGCTGGAATGACTGCGTCAAACAGCAAACTGTTTGCACACTGGACAGGTGATCATGAATATGCAACATGTTTGGGTGCTAATTTTTAATTCTCTTCTTTTCTTCTCCTTGTTTCATTTAGGTAACCCTGACCAGAATTCAAGCTGCTATTTCACCTTTTCTCATTCAATTAAAGTAAGTTTACAAGGAAGTAAGAAAAGTTACGTCAAAAATGGGAAATGGTACCTTGAATCAGAGAGGTTGCCATGGAGTGCCAAGGGAAGGATTCACACCAGCTTCTTTTGCACTGAATGACTTCTAATGTGTACATTAAAACCTTAATTTGCTCGTTGAAAGGATGCTGTTATGAACGGTGGTCAAACTCGTAAGAAGAATTGGTTGTTGTAAGGAAGAGTTGACGTGACTGTGTGGATGGCTTTTTTCGAATGAGCCAGACGCTTTTAATTCTGTCAGATGGTTATGAGTAGTCTATTGTAGAATTTTGGACAACCTGAAAGGTACTGGCAGTGACTCAAACATGGGATTGTCAAGCCACTCTGCTGGTGTAAATGTTAGTGATTAATTGGCAGGGTCATTGTCATTTCAATGTACTGCATAAGAATTAACAAAACTTTCCCGTTAGAATAGACCGACTGTTAAAAAATTCAAAATTGAGAATCGACAATGCCTGTTGGTGTATGTAGGTGTTGACAAAATGATAGTTTGTCCTTTCTTACGCGACGCAACTTACCTTATGTACCACACGTCCAGCCTTCCATGGGTGTTGACATTTTGTTTTCGTTTAATAACGAGGTGAGAATCTCGCAACTAAATCAAGCAATCATTCCACTTCTCCTGCCAGTTGAGGCATCCAGTCTTACTAAGTTGCTGCATGATTAAATTGAAAGGTCACCTGGAGTTCAGCCTATTATCGCCAGCTCAGTAAAAATTCTAAATCGATGATCACACAAGCTGCTTTTTTGTCACTCGGATTTGTCTGTTTTCATTCGTTGGACAAGTGCAAATGTAGGAGAAGAGCAGTGTATCCAATCACAGTCAATACATGCCCAAGACCTTGGCTGTGTTGCTGGTTCAAAAGTTCAGTCTTGTTATCACTCACTTATGCCAGAGAGAAAGTTCATTTGAAGTTTATTATTTGGACAGTCGGGTCAAACTCCACCACACTTGTGTTTCCTTAACGAGATGCGTGAATAGTCATCAAAAAAGAAAATTGCTTCTCTTTTTCTTTTCTTTATCCTTGTTGTGCTTTTTTTTTTTTTTTATGACTGATTTGTTTTGCAATTTGCCCATGGTTTATTTCCATCCTGTTTTTCAGTTTAACCTGGAGCTAGATTTCGTCTCATTAGCAACAGCCTCCGTGGCATTCAGTTAAATGAAATTTGATGATTCATCCCATGTACTGTAGGTGGTGTAGTCTTAACATTGTCGGGCTATCATCATCATTTGCGGTTTCTCTGAAATTTGCTCAACAGAAAATTTTGCCTTTTTTTCATTTTGCAAGATGGCTGCAGGATCTGCATGCAGCAGCTCTAGTAAAAGATGTCATAAAAACGTTATGCACAAAATAAAAGTATGGCAGAGCTGGTTGGAATGATTCTCTTCCTCATTGCCATCTCAGAAACCAAACCTCCAAGATGTAAACAATGGACCGATGAGGGGAGCATGTGCAATAAAAAACAAAGACAGTATGGATGGCATCGGCCGGGCCACCGTGTCGTGCGGCGCTGAAACATCGAGGGTGCCGCCGCCGCCGCCGCCGTCGTCGACGAGGTTGACGAAGTACGGCGAGAGCAGCAAAGGGGTCTCGAAGAGGGAACGATCGTCATCGTCGTCGACTCCATCGTCGGTTAAAAAGAAGAAACAGAAGACGAGAAGGAGGAGGAGTAAGTTTTATGGAGAAACGAAGTTTGTTTGGTCCAAAGTGGTGAAAATCTAACAAAAGACTTATTTACCAGACTCTTCCAGTCTGCCTCTCGGCCAGGGTGACAAAAGAGAATCAAAAACGGAAGCCAGAGGGGAAGAGAAAAAAAAATCAAGATGGGAAAATGAGATGCGTTAATTTGAAGTGTACTGCAATGGCGAGATTGGGGTTTCCAAGACCGGGGAAGGTCTTTCATTTTCACTTTCCAAGCCTGGAAAAGTAACAAAGTTTTGTAAAAATTACAAAAGTTATTAAGTCATGAAATTATGAACAGACTGGCACTATTTTCTTTATAGTGAAAATAGTCCCTATCTATCACGATCATCGTGCCATAATCCGTCAGCAAATTCAGTCATGAAGTGGTCATGTAAAGGTCATGAAATAGTCATGGACAAATTTTTTACATTTTATTTTCCCTGGAGGTGCAGAGACCCTGAATAGATGTAGCATCTTGTACTGAAACTCAAAATCCAACACATCGCCTTTATTCACCCTTCCCTTCACATTATCATTGGTATAGCCATTTAGGTTGTAACATGGTTTATAAAGCTGTCATTAGCAAATTCAGGACACATTGGACGTTTTTGAAAGAGGGATTAGTATGTTTCACACAATGTAATGTATTTTTGTTGAGTAAACAGTTATATCGAAGATTGAGATTATACTTTCACAAGTTTTTACCTCCGATGTACAAGGTTTCCTCAAATAGTGTCATGCAGCGCGTTCAGCGGTGTGGTTTTGAGTGGCGTGCAAAATGTCAGAGGAATATTGAAAAAAGTGAAAAATTCCGTCTCAGAATTCCATAACCTGATTTTCCCCAGAAAGTCACTGGTTTGCAAGCCGAATAATGATTCATTTGGTCTCGCCAAAAAGGAAAAGTAACTGTTAATTCAAAATATCTTGCTGTATCTGGTGAAAAATTTTGGTTCGGAAAAGATAAAAACAAAACTTTGCGCGATTTTGCTTCTGATCCCTTTCTGAAACACAAAAGATATCAAGGGGTATAAGGGGGGATCCTCCTCTATTATATCCTATCATGGCATGGATGAGACACTGGTGCATTACACCAACCTAAATTCTCTATTCGGCACTTCATCCAGTTATATGCAAAAGCTTGCATTCAGCAGATATATATCAATAGCAGTGAGCTTGATTCTGTGCCATGTTTGGTGTAATTTAGCTACCTTACATCTTTTTGTGCTGATTTCATTGAAAGTGACGGATTTTTGACACTTTGGTTAAAAAAAATTGTGAGAGTGCTTCTAGGAAAACAGCAGCTCTGGTTGCGCCTATGATCCTGGTTTCCAAGGTAACAAACTAAATGTCGTATGATCTTGTTGAAGATACTTATTTGTCAATGATATGTGTCTCAATAACCCCAGGGACAAAGCCGAAGGTGAAAACACAAAAGTCTGGAGAAGCGTCCAAACCGAAAAGTCCGGACAAACAAGGAAGCAGCAAGAAACAGGGAGGACGACCTTGGTACTACATTGTTTACACAAGTGGAGAAGACATTCAGTCCAAGAGTAGTGAGGTCCTCAGTGTCCAGGTGTGTATATATAGGTGATCAACATGTCTATCTTTCTGGCCGTATACTCAAGAGGTTCTTAGTGTCCAGGTGTTTACAAATGTGATCAATCTGTTCGTCTTTTTTTTCCGTACATACTTGGGGTCCTCCCTCATTGTCCAGTGTGTAAAGGTGATCAACTTATCTGTCTTTCTGGCCATATACTTGAGGTTCTCAATGTCCAGGTTTTTATACAGGTGGCTGTTTGTCTTTCTGGCCATATCCTCAAGAGGTTCTCATTGTCCAGGTGTACGTACAAGTGGTTAATCTTTCTGTCTTTCTGGCCAAACCTAACTCTTAACATCTAAGTGTATTTACAGGTGGTCAGACGGTCTCTCTCACTGGCCATAAACTTGAGGTTTTCAGTGTCCAGGTTAAACAGGTGGTCAATCTGTCTTTCTGGCCACGTACTAGAGGTTGTCAGTATGCAAGTGTGTTTGCAGGTGGTCAGTTTGTCTGTCTGGCCATTTTCTTTAAGTCGGCAGCTTCCAGGTGTGTACAGGTGATCAACTTGTCTGTCTTTCTGTCCATATACTTGAGGTTCTCGGTGCCCAGGTTTTTATACAGGTCGGTCAATGTGTTTGTCTTTTTTCCATATACTTGAGGTCTTTGTGTCCAGTGTGTACAGGTGATCAGCTTGTCTGTCTCTCTGGTGGTCATGTACTTAAGGTTCCCAGTGTTCACAGGTGTGTGAGCACAAGTGATTGATCAGTCTGTCTCTCTGGCCATGTACTTGATGTCCTTAGTCTCCGTCTGTGTATACAGGTGGTCAATCTGTTTGTATGGACTCACTTATCAAGAATTCTGCATTGTGAAGGTGTACAGAGTATCTTGTAATGCATGCCAAAGTTGAAAACGTCCTTGTGTGTTCTGCTTTATTTGGATTACACCACTTTTGACAAGGATGTGTCATTTGCTGTAGGTATGTAAGGCCAGTTTGGGATTTCGGTCAGGCCAGCTGGACGTTCTGGTATTCTTTTGAAATGTGTGTCTATGTCTCAATTCATTGTCAGTGTGCATCAAACTTTCCCAGCATGCTTCTTTGCCTGTAAGCAAAAGATTTTACTAGATGAGGTGAGAAAAAAAGAGATCTGTAATGATTCTTTTTCACAGATCTGACCTTTCAAAATTTGATGGACATGCAAATGAGATGACGTGGAGTGTTGCACAGTGTTGGTATTTCTTTTGTTAGGTCTATATATCTGTTGCCTCTTATGTTATTGGTGGATTTTACATCGGTAGTCAATGCCAATATTTGTAAAGGAGAAAATACATGCTTCCGAGACAAAACACTCTGGACATAGAAAATTCTCAACTGTCCTTGATCTAACATAAGATATGTCACATGATTCCCTCTCTTGATATCATAAATTATGCATACATAGCCAATGTTTATTCTGTAAACAGGAAAAATCCTGTCAAATTGTCAATATTCAAGGGATTTTATTGCAATTTGTGGATATTTTCAACATTTTTAAGCATCAATACAGTCATTGTTCCAAAATTTCATTTTCATGTCACATGACCTTTAATGAAATGTCACAGCTTGTGCCATTATCAGTGTGTGGAGATCAGGTGAGCACTCACTTGTGTACTAGTTGATAAAGAAAATGCACTTGATGTATGTATGTTAAAGGAATGTCAAAGCTTGTGCACGCCCCATTGTGCAGTCAATATGAAATGGCTGCTGTTCTTTTTTGATCTTTTGTCCTTTTGCTTTATTGTGGTTCAGTTGTTTTTTTCTCCCTCCACAGGATAACGAGACAATTGAAGCTCACAATTCGTCGGATGATCTCTGGTTTTTGGAAGATGATTTTGCCTTTGAATTTGAAGTGGTATCAAGTTCTAGTGGCACTCATTCCCAGGACCAGAGTGAAGATGAAAAGAGTCAGGGTAGCGAGGTAAGGAAAAACTCTTCGTCTTTCTCATCCTCTTTCACAAAATATTCAAAGAAATTCCATCTCTGAGCTTTTGCAATTTGTGTTCATTTTGTAGGGGGTGAAAAATGGTATCCAAATGGTCATTTGCCATCGTGATTTACAGCTTTTGAAGGCTTCCAAATTGATGCTTCTCGTTTACTCTCAGAAATTCAAACTTTAGGTCATGTTTGCTACAGCAGTTGACTTTGCCTTAAAATAAATGTGAGCATTGTTTGCGCAGCAGCCTTGTTAAGTGCTCCCCCCACCCATGCTCCAGTGCCCCACTATATGGTTGTTTAATGCCTATTTGCAGGGCCACCAGGTACCCCTGACCTAACTGCAAACCTAATCCCTCTTACTTACAGCCTCTTGACTGGCCCTGTGACTTGCTACTCTGTTTATTAAGGTACATAGGTCTTCCTTGCAAATAACCAGAACATTAAATGAAACTGATCTATGTTGGAAAGCCAGTAACATTCGGCATGTAGCCTTATCGTATATTACTTCTCTTGTGAATGCTTTCATCGAGCCCTCTTACCATTTTATTGATTTGCTCTTCTTCTTTCTCATTTTCTCCCCCAAAACAAGAAGTTTCACCTCGCTCTTCCTCCCTAAAAAAATTAAAGAAGCTGCACATGAGAATGTCAGAAATTCTTCTTTGCTTGTATCATCAAAACAAAGTCATAGTCTATAGATCCTCTCAGCTTTCCTATGTCGTCATCTTGGTGACACTTTTCTTTCATGTCTCACCCTAGATCATTGTGGATGTCAAAGTTGTAGACAGTGGAGAGTCGCACCTCGGTGACTACAGCTCCACCGACGAAGAAATCCCTGAAGCAGTAAGGATTTTGTCTGATTGTTAAGTAACTGGTCTCGCTCACCATATCCGAACACCACTCGAAGAGTAATCCCCAGCTGTATCGTTTGTAATGTTTTGTTATGTCTGGTATTATCACTCTGAAATTTATTTCACTACTTACTTGCCTTTCTCCACGTGTCATGCTCTTCATACTTTGTTTCTATTGCCCCTGGAAGTCTTGTATCATTGCCCTATAGGAGCCTTGAAGCGCTGCTCTCGAAGCCACATTGGACTCCACATTGAAGGGAAATGTTGTGTTTGGTTTACAGAAGAAATTATGTTTTAAAATTAAGCCCAATATTTGTGGAAACAAGAATGATAAATTATTCTAAATGAGACTGGATGGTCGTCATCTTTTCAGGAAAGAAGTTTCTTACCTGTAGCCCGAAGAATTCAGCCATTTGTTCCTCAAGAAGAATTTGTTTACCCAAACTGAAAAAAAATTTAAATGATGCATCTTTCATGACTCATCTAATGAATTATGTTTTGGGGAGACGAAGCTACTGTATTGGCTGATGTGTGGTAGGGAGACCCAATGCTGTGACAATGAATAAAGTTTTTTTTTCTTTGTATGTCTTGCTGGTGCATTGCAATATTTCTCTTTAGATCTGCCATTTATGAGAGACTGGTAAAAAGTTCTTGTTTCTGTCTGAGAGAATCAAGGCAGCTTTCCTAAAATTTGAGCTGTATTTTCCCAGTGGTCTGAATTTTTTTTTAAGCATTTTAGATGGACTTGTGAGGCCTTAGGAGGTTCGCTCTCTCTCTATGGTATCCTCGTTCATGTAACTACTGAACTAGCTGATGACATACATAGTCACTTTCATGCAAACTGTATGCTTCCATATACATGCATTCCAAATACTGCAAAGTTGCTTTGCTAATTTTGAGGGTTATTTGCATTTAGTGACTGTGCTTAGAGAGAGTTAGAGTTTAGAAATATGTTAGACTTCAGAGAAACGTGAGTATGTGACTGAGATATCTCTCAGTTTAGAGATATCTCTCAGTGTAGAGATATGTCACAGTGTAGAGATATACCACGGTTTAGAGATACGTCAAATTTATTTGAACATGTCTTCTCTTTTTTTCCCTCCAGGATAAATGGAGGTGCACAGAGTGCGACACAAAGAACACCCCCCTGTGTAGATACTGCGTGAGGTGCATGGCAGTGAGGAGTGGCTGGTTGCCGGATGAACAGAGGATGACGCTCTGGGAGAGGTTGCACAATCAAGGACATCCTGTGAAAAGGACCATGTCTGCCCCCGGTAGGATACCCTACATCGTCACTCTTGTTGTCACCATTTACACATCACCCAGCTCAATTATGGAAGGGGCTCTTGTGCCATCTCGTCTCGATTGCGTTCACATTAAATGTGAAATGTAATTTGAGATGTAGCTCTTTTGGTCCACCTCGGGTGGCACCTTTGACAATTTCTTTGGCCCATCAGCTGGGTTTGTAAGGACCATCAGCAGGGTCCACGCAGGGTCTCAAAAGCCTTGAAAGTACTTGAATTTGAAAATGTCATTTTCAGGGCCTTGAAAGTGCTCAGATTATGTTCTTTCGCATCAAAGTCCTTGCCAAAGTGCTTCAATTTTAGTGATTTGAAATATTCCATGGTGAAAAACATGATGACATCAAGAGTTTAAGTGCAGTGTGATGATGTTGTTGAATGTTGAATGTGCATATTTACTTTTCAATGCACTGATAAATATTAGTAGGTGTATTGTAGTAGGTGTATCTATTAGTATATTGATATGAGTGTAATTACAAGTTGTAACAACCCAAAAGAACTGGTTACTGGCAGCAATCTGTCACCAAATAAAGAAGAAAATGATTTGATGTTTTGGCATCAGTCACACTGAAATGTAGTCTCAACCAGCCGATATACAGAAATTGCACGGACTTTGAGAGTAAAGGAGAATTTTTATCCTTCTCACTTGCAGCCTCCAATAAACCTCCTCTGCCTACTTCGACAAACCAGGCCAAAACTTTTGCTACCAGTGTCAGGGAAGCTTCCCGGACGTCCCTCAATGCCACAGGTTTACCAATAGATGTTTCGGATGGTAGGACGAACCCGACAGATCAAAGTAGGACCTCACATCACTTACCCGGAGCCCATCCTCCACCTGGATCCCAGCAGCCTGTACTATCCCAGAGTAACCCACTCGAGATGCCTGTGAACCTTAACTCTCCAAAGACGGTGCAGAGATCTAACTTCGGTCCACCGCAGCAACCCCATGAAGGGGAGGGGATTGATGAAGGGGGACATTCCGCAAGTTCCCAGCGCCACGGACCGGGCTCCCAAACCACTCTGTCCCATTCATCAGACGACAGCAACCACGCTCAGAGCCCTCTCAAAAGACCGTTGAGCATCCCCAGGACCCGAGAGGACTCCGGACTGGGGGTGTCTCTTAAAGGTTTTAGCAGCCAGGGTACCACCACTGCGAGCAATTCACAGCTTCCCAATAGCCAGGAGTCATTTCAAGGAGTGGGCATGAAGAGGCATAAGTCAGAACATCCCGGAGAGCCCAGCACAGCCTTTGAGAGGAGTGGACTGCTTCATCCACAAGCACCTCTCAAGGCACCCTTAGGGGTCAACCCTCAACAGGGGTCCAAGAACACGGACAGTAAAGATCCTTTGACCAGTAAGAGGTGCCATAGCTCCACCAGTCATAGGGTCACACCTAATTTACAGACCCCCTCTAAAAGTGGCGTAACACACCCATCTGGTCCGATCGGACCATCGTCATCCAGCACGGGGACTAAAAGTGCTTCTGTCGATCTCTGCATCTTTTGCTGTTCTCGTCCCAAAACTGGTAGCATCGTTCACGGGACGTCGGGACACCAAGTCTGTTGTTATCAGTGTGCAAAGAAATTGCAGAAGAGAGGAAAGCCTTGCCCAGCCTGCAGAAAGCCGATCGAACGGATTATTCGGAACTACATATTGTGAAGGAGAGCATCGCACGGTGGGTGAGAGTCTCAGCGGCTGTTTTTTTTCTTCTTCGCATGTTCGCTTTGTGCCTTGCAATTGACGTAACACAGTACATCTTAGAAATTAAGAGTGATCTTGATGAAAGTGTTAAACCAAAACTATGTTAAAAAATAAATGTGGTCCCGTTAGTTTTAAAGTTCTTTAATTCTTGTTGCTCGAATAGAAGTCATACATGAGTGAAAGCCAAGATAGTCAGACTGAGACTGTGAAGGGGAGAAAAAAAAAAAAAAAAAAAACACTAATACACCTTATGACAGCTTCTGAATATGTGTGAGCTTGTTCCAAATTGTTTTGGCTACACCCTGCATCAGTGCTCGAAATAGGCTTCAGAAAGGGCATGGCAAAAACGATAATGGAAAAGGCACTAACCGCATTTTTTTTTCGCAAAGTCTCATGAAAAGTTTTTACTGCATGTGCAGATCCCTCTCTGCTGCAGAATTTTACCGACAAAGGGTTTCTTGGAATAAAAAACAGGATCAAAACTATAACCCCAAATTGAGCTTTTTTCCTCCGAAGCAGAAAATAATGGCTATTTGTCACTTATCTTCAAAAACTCTACAATCTGTAGTACTGAAGGAAAAGTCACCAACAACTAAACAAAAACATCCAATTGGTACGGTGTTTTTTTTCTGGGGCATCTTGGCCAACACAGCGGGCTTGACGGCTGTTTGGCCGTTGTCATTTTGAGGCCTTCTACAATGAAATTGACATGACTTCTTAAGGAGAACTGTCAATACCTTTGAGTGAACTTTCAAAATTTCATGGTGAAACACTTTCACTTTTGAGGCATAACACTTCCTTCAATCAAGACCCAACTTGCTCAATTCCTGTTTTTTTTTTCCCAAAACAGTTATAACCATTCCCAAATGCTACTGATGTTGTGATGGGAATTTTAATCGAAAGCATAGGATTGTGAGTTCTCTAAGCGTTAAAAATAAAAACAACTATGGTACACAATTCACATGTCATTGTGTACATACATCATGAATGTCCTGTTCGTATCGTTTTCAATTCACGTTGATGTGGACTTCAGCTTTTTGTTTTGAAAAGGCAGTGCTTGGCAGACCTTTAACTAAATCTGTGTTTAACTTCTGAATGAAACTTTGCTGAATCAGATCCAAAGTGAGTTTGTTGAAAAGCGATCCCTTCTACCTCTTCCAAGTAAAAACAAAACAAAGTAAAAACAAAACAAAAAACAAATGGCTATTTTAGTGAAATAACAGAAGGGTAAAATAAAATTTAAAAAAATTTGTAAGTAAGTGCAAGGTCACACCAGATTTGAAGTGCATATTTGTTCTGTCAAGTTACTGCCAACCAGAACCATCGTTAATTGTTGCTTTCTGATAAAATCTATTATTGAAATACTGTAGTTTCTACCTCTTTCTTGCAACTTTAAGACTGAAGCTGGCCTTAGTTTGTAGCAGTGACAGCTTGTTAGCTAGGTAAGACGGCAGATGAAAGTGCAAGTTTTACTGCTGCTCAGTGGGAATTGGGATTAAATAAAATGATCACTTTGGTAAATTCTCGTCAGGACGCTTTCCCCCGACCAGTGTAATCTGTGCATTGTAATTCAGCCGTCTTTTCTACAGTCTCTCAAAGTGAAATGATGAAATCAGATTGTTAGACTGCATTTTGAAAAGGGCCTCAGTGTCATCAGCCTTTCGGCCCTGTAGGTGTGTACATGATAGTATCCAGCAGAGGTTTGGAAACCAACATGAAAAGGCTTGGTGAAAAAAATTGCCACCAGGGTGACTGCAGGACTGCCGACAGTTGCCAGTTTTTCCGAGTGTCGACGAATACAAAGAAATCTCTCACAGTCATTGATTGATGGATGCCCTCATCTGAAGTGGAGAAACAAAGTTAGCAAGGGTATAAAGCTAGAAATGTGTGTCACATGGGGGAGAGTAATTTTAAAGGCAATATGATAGTGCAGGTCATATCCAGTGGGTTTGGTGGGGTTATTGTCTCACCAAAGGCTTGAAATAAGATCTAGTTGTGACTGTTTGTTAGGTTCGTGGGGACATCTTGTGGAATATTCTCCCTCAACCAACTTAGGTCGATACGTAGTAAGCAATTCTGTAACAGTCGTAGTCGAGAAACCTCAAAACAGGTTCTGAGCAATATGAATCAAACTTTCAAAATGTACTTGCGATTCCTGAGATTGAACGATTGCTGCCATTTTCTCGCATGAGAGGCATATGAGATGCAGTGAGGGACTTGATGGTGACTTTGTTTGGAATCTACAATTTTTTGTGAGAGTGAGTAGAGGAGATTTTTTTTTGTCGTGGTTTTACATTTTTTTTCAGTTCCAGCTGTACAGCTATTTTAATGAAATTGAATGTCTGCCTCTGTTTTTCTTCTTACAAAGATAAATGAATCCGTCTCATGTTGGAAACCAATTTTATTTCAATAATTTATATTAAGAGCCAGTGGAGCAAATTTTAAGGCAAACGGGAAATGGCAGAGTAAATACACTTTTTGCTAGTTGCACAACTATTGCAGCAGGGATGGTACAGCCAAGAAAGTATGGTAAAAACAAGGTTATAAACCCAAAATTCAAAATTTACACAGTGCTTTCGACAGATAACTTCCACAAGAAAAAAATATGTGATCAGTGTCCCTTCAAGCAATAATTGTAAGCTAACTAGTCATTTAAGCTGCAAAATATTTGAAGTCATGTGAGGGAGAGGGGTTGGAGTAGGGAGGATGAGGGTTGGAAGTAGGGGGGTATGAGGGTTGGGGTATGAGTGGGGGTATGAGGGTAGGTGTATTAGGGTAGAGGGATAAGAGAGTGCAGTTTTGAAACGCATATTTCTTGGAAGACACAAACTTCATTTCATCTATTATGGATCTCACAAAACTATAAAATGTAAAAAAAAAAGTTTCTGTTGGAAAAGTATTTATTGTAATGAGTGAGGCAGTTTTATATAGATTCTCTGGCTTTTATTTTACTTACAAATTAAGGAATTCCAGTCTCTTCTTTCCCTTTTTTTCCTTTTTTTTATTTTCCATGTTCTTTCCATAAAAACATTGCCTTAAAAACACATTTTCAACATATTTCTCACCACTGTGAGGGTCCATTGCAGAAACCTCCGTTCCCAAACTTGCTTACATCTTACTTTGTGGATGTTGCATTGAAAGCAAGTTTAATTTGTGTTGCAATTTCACGCATTTTGTGATGTCGGTGGTATAGATCAGTTTGTGAACAGTTGCATGAGTCAGACAGTGCTCAATAAAATGTGTTTGTTTTAATGGCTTGAAGGTCTGCTCGCTTTTGCTGTTTTGCGCTATTTGCTGAAGTATATTTTTTGTCTCATCGAGACGAAGTTTTGTTCATCGCAGATGGCGTGAGATGTTTTTTTCACTCATCTCATTTCTGTCATGGAAATGATGCTGTCATGAGCAGATAAAAATTGCAGAAGTTAAAAGAAATAAAAAAAATTGAAAATTCCTTTCAGGATTGCTAATTCATGTCATAGGTGTGTTTCCCTCTTTTCCCTTGTAGTAGCATTTAAAGTAGTGGTTCAAAATTACTATGGTTGGGCCTAGTCATGAATTTTAGTCAACCACAACAAAGCTGTCGTATGTTTGGCTTGCTTTCTTTTTTTCTTGTTATGTGTTTTGATCTTATAGAAGTATATTTTTGTCTCATTTAAAGCAGTGGTTCAAAATTACTATGGTTGGGCCTAGTCATGAATTTCAGTCAACCACAACAAAGCCGTAGTATGTTTGGCTCGCTTTCTTTTTTTCTTGTTATGTGTTTTGATCTTATAGAACATTGCAGCTTATTCCTTGTGGGAATGGTACCAGTCCTCCCTTGTGTCTTACTCTGGAGTCAAAGGACTGGATATTGCTCCCTTTCGAAAAGAAATTTTGTTGATTCTTGTTCATTCTAATTTTCCAACAGACTATAGCCTATATGGTATTCGTAAATGTCATTTAAGCTGCATACCAAAGTTAAATTTGTTTGTTACTGAATGGACTCCATATCAGGCATGAGCGTGCCATACTTGTGAACGAAAACATTTTGTTGTGAAAGTAAATTGCCTTTCCCTTTTTTTTATGGTTTTTTTAAGCTAAGTTAATACTTTCAGCTTTACATGTAAAAAAAACAAAAACAAATTAAAAATCATCAGTTGCTGTGACTTAATAACCAAGGAAGTAATGATGGTCACATGTTGGTGAGTTATAATATTTTCATGAATTTTTAAAGAGAAAGATATTTTTTGGGACATTTTCCTCAAATTTCAGCATTACGGTCAAGATAAATGCTACCCATGTTCAATTCCTAAGTTATTTCCAAACCTTGTGTGCACCCTACGAATAGAAGTCAAATTAATGTCCATGGTCATTGTTGCAATGGGAACGTACCTTACTTGGTTGATTGTAGTTAGGTAGTGACATGGTCAGTGCTTTCTGTAGATTGTGGACAAAGTTGTTTGACTTCTAGCTAAAATAAGTTTTCTCTGGGCTTCTCTTTTCAAATAACCACATCTGTCGACGTATCTGCTTTTTCTTTCTCTGTGACCTCTAGATGAAAAAGTTTCACTAAAGTAAAATAGCATCTGTAGCATCTCGTTTAACTTAACCTGACTTCAGGCAGGAAGGAGTTTTGATGATGTTGCCGTTTATTTTGCCAGTCTGGCACAAAACACCTTCCAGAGAGATTTTCTCACAGTCAGATATCCCTTTTTGTGATCTTGGAGGTTTCTTTTTTTTTTTTGTGGAATATGTGTACAAAATGGCGGCTATCAGTGTACCTTTCCTTATGGAAATAAAATGAACGGGTGCAGCACACCAGGAATGTTTCGCCGGATGGTGGCTTTATTGGCAGAAAGCGACTAGTGGTGGAGAGAAAATTTCATGTGGCAATATGTAAAAAAAAAAACTTTTGCGAGGAAGGAATCGAGATGCTTTGAATGAATGACAAAAGCAAGACGATTGCAAATTGTGAGAAACGGTCGACGATTAAATTTACGATGTCTTTCATACGTTGCTGGGGTTTGATGGAAGAGCCGCTAGACAACAGCTTTACAATTCTAAATGCACCCATACAGTAACACACAAGTGGCTGAAAATTACAGTAAAAAAGTATTTAGTCTTTCAAAGACGTTTTTTTCTATCATTTCGGTATATATGTATATATACATCGTCATCAAATAGTAATACTCGCAAGGCCACGTGTTGGGCCGCAGTGTGTCGGTTGTATATCAGTCAGTGATGTGTTGCATGATGGTTCTTGTAATAATTAGTAAAAACACAACGTCCCGTCAAATGGGCTCGATGTCGTATTTATATTAACCATTCCGTTGAACTCCAGTTCTTTTTCTTTTCATTCTCGTTCTAGTTGATATGTCTTGAAAAAAAAAAGAAGCTTAATATCATTAATTCTGCTGTTGATACGAGAATGACACACGCAGGAGTGATTATCATCCGACTGGAGGGTCACTCGGTGATTTCGGTCGTACTGTTGAAATTTCGGTGGTGAGCGTGAACATAATGTAACTCTGTATGAGTGTCATGGTGAAAATTGAAGTGTATTATTTGGTTTGAGGTAGATGTAGGGGGGTGGTGATTTTATAGATTAACCTTAAGTTGTGTCATGAAAGTAAACGGTGGCAACTCAACTTCATTCCCAGTGCCCACACACAGTCTACCTTTGAGTAATTAAGAAATCATCGATAAGAAGTAAATTGAAGATTCTTTGCCAGACTGTTAGCCCGTTTTGATCCTCGGAATTTACTTGTACACAAATGCTACTCATACCCTACAGAGCTGTTAGAGTAATAGTAACTGTTGACAAGTAGCTTTAATCATTCGTTAAACTGATCAGTCCTCACCAGTGAAACATCAGCAAGTTTCATCTCCTCCAAACGTCATGCCTAAAATGAGTTTCTTGCAAGATGCATCATTTGAATTTTTTTGGAAAGTTTGGGTAAATTGTTATTGAGCAACAAACAACTGAATTTCTGTTTGAAACTCATCACTTCAAAACAAGGACAACCGTTCTGCCTTATTTTGAATAATCTATCAACCTGTGTCCATAAATATTGGTTTTTTTTGTACAACACACACAGTATTTCCCTCCAAGGATCAAATACCAGAAAGCACCCTCTTTGGTGGTCTGAGTTTATGTGTAAATTACATTACTGGTGGAATTATGTCCAGTGTGGGTACTTCATTCGTTGACTCAGCTGTGTTTGAACATTTTGAAATTTTCAGGTGTATTTCGACAGACTACCACAAGAAAAAGTCAAAATCACACAGCCACCCTCTGGGGCTTGTTCAGTGCTTTTTGTCCTGTCAAGTTTAAAATGTTCGCCATTGCAGCACAACAACAAACGGATTTTCGATGTGCGGAAAGCTGGTGGCCACGGGATTAAATGCAGGGAGGTTCATACATGTGGTTTGATGTAGGTGTATGAAAACATGTTTGAACATGCCATGATCTGGAGAGCAGAGAAGTAGTGTGTGAAATAATTTAAGGGCTGCGGGAATAAATGCATCATCGAATGCTGCCAGATGTAAAAACAAGTTTAAACAATGCACCATGTACACACAGTGTGGGCAATTGATGAAGTAACGACCACACGGTAATTGACTATACAAGACCATATTGCAACCCTGTAGGAAGTGTCGGCATGTGCCAAATTGTCAATGTACTTCCAGCAATGTCTGGAAGAGGTACTTGTAAACCACATAACAGATTGTATCAACACATGAAATTTTGTGAAAAATATTAAACAATAGTGAAAACGTGTAAAAATTGGTGAAAACCATTTTCTGCTGCGTGCAAGTTCTGCAGGGGCATAAAAGTCACTGTTGGGTGAACTACCTGCACAGATATCTGTAAGTCATGACAATTGAGGTGGTCTTGTCTAATAACCGTAAGATGGCATTTACTGCTTGGTACAATGCATCTTGGAGGCAATCTTGTGCAAAATCTAAAAGAAGGCGGCACCCCCTAGATGGAGAACAGTACTTTCATCAAGTCATGGCATCGAACTGCATTGTGAAATATCAGTAAATTGGTGAAAACCATCGTTGCTGATTGAAGCTCCAGTATTTATTTTTTAAACTGGACTTGCCACCCACCTCTCATAGATTCACCATGGCGCAGTTTCAGAGTGAGTCCTTCGGGTGAAAATGTCAAATCTCACTGTGAAACTCACTTTGCAACATGAGATGTGCCCCTGTTCACTGAGACCAAGTTCAGTGTGTTCCATTGTTTTTACTTAAGTTAGCTTTGAATCACAACTGTTTTGGTGGGAGATAGACTATGGGGAAAAAAGTATTTCAAGAGGGTGAAGGGGGAAAAAAAAATTCCCACCTTTTTTTTAGTCTCCTGGTTTGAGATGTGATTTCAGGGATTTCGTGCAGAAACTGCAAGTTTTGTGATTTTTTAGGTTGGCAAGTCTGTAAGGATCGCAGTTTATTTCTTTCATATTCATTGATGTAGCTATAGTACATCTGCAACTTAAATCCTCTTACAATGTCTGCTCATGTAACGAGTTTCTGAAAAAAAGAAGCGGTATTAAATTATTGCTAATGTTATGAAGTAGGTGTCCAGATGTAGCTCTTGTGTTAAGTCATGAAATACAGCATGCGGTTTGGAACTGTTTTCAACTGTTAAAGCAGGGTGTGCTATTACTCCTGCATTTTCAAAAGTACAACAAAGGACTGGCTATATTTCTTACAGTCGTTAAAAGCTAAGGCATCGTGGTCTATTTGTCCATATATATATATATATACATACATATAGCATAATTTCCAAAAGGAAAATGCGAATGCATAGGGGTTTCCTCGTGGCAGTGTTCATGTGTAAGTGCACTACACAAACGGCCTGGTTTCACTGACATTTTATTTAAAACTAAATTATTTTTCTTTCCATATAATTAGTGAAATTCTCTTGAAAAAGAATGTAGATGTCACTCTCCAGATTGGTGTCAAAGAATGAAGATTAACAATAAAGGCTTTTTTTCCCCCTTCTTCAAACAGCACATCTTGCTTTAAGTATCTGCAGATGACATAGTCTATAGTATCTTTCGATACCATACAAAAATACTTGTGTGAGGCAATTCATCATACAGGTACACATAATAGGCGTGAGCCACATCTCATTTTTCTTTTTTATTTAGAATCGTGTATTTGACGTCAGTACTCTGTGGAGAAGCGATGCACAGTTCCCAAGCTGGTGGTTCGTACCATCAAAGTCACAAAAGTCAACATGCCCTCACTGACTGACCTCTTTGTGACTCAGTTACGCTGTAGTTGTACAAGTCATAAACCAATATCGATTGTACAAGTCATAAGAGAAGTGAGTCAGATGTGTTAGTCAATTTCTGATGGAAATTTGAATATAAGCCCAAAAAAATTGGATATTTAAGGAAAAAAAAGGCGATAGAAATATGTATTAAATATAATATTGGCTGTGTATTCTTAGCTATCATTTTGTGTGTTATATTTGTAATATATATAGATATATATATTACATAGCTAATAATATTAACAAACTTGTAGAAAGTAAGTTGTATGATGTGCACAGTTTTCTGAATGTACAGTAAATAAAGTGTTTTATCTCAATGTAACGCATCTTCATCTGAACTTTTTTCTCTGTCTTTTTGTCCTTTTGTTAACTATTGTCTCGATTTGAACAAGGAAAATAAAACAGCTACAGACCTCATGAGTGGCTAACTGCAGCCTGCGTGCGAATACTCAGCAGAGTTGTAAATCTTCCAATGTAATAGCAGCGATGAAGCAGCACAATTGCAGAAAAAACATCAAATACTATATTTATCCTACTGTAATTAACCAGGCCTCCTCTACAGCTCGCCCCGTCCCCCTTTCTTCAGAAGGTTAGGGAAGGTGAAAAACACATTCCCTACTTGCCATTAATAATGATAATTTAAAATCGGTCTTAGGGTAGGCCAAACCTTCCTCCTCACATTTCTAAATGAACTTGAAGTCCTATGGATTGCTCTGTGACAAATTTGCACATCAGCAATGAAAGGAAAGTTCTCATAACACAGCTGGAAACACTGCTTTCAAACTCAGAAACAAACTGAACCCATCAGGTAATGGTTAGCTGCTGACCGACTGCTGGTCCCCTCAAGAAGCTTTTCAATGGTAAGAATTTGGGGTGACAAAATGACAGCTAGTATTGTCCCCCTCTTGAAAAATGCTAAGTTCGTTGCAACGTATATTGGGATAAATGCCGTATGAATTAAAATTAAACTGCTCAGTTAAAGAGGCTTCTTCATGAGAGAAAGAACATTTTGCCACCAATTCTTTGGAATGATGTGACTAGTCTGTGCTTAGGGTGAACCTGCAGTGTTATTGTGTAACATGCAGAGTGAGATACTGTCCAGTAGCTTAACATCAACAGAAACTTGGAAAATGACAGAAAAAATGTTACACAAAAGAGCCCACAGAGTTGATCAATGTGAAAATAATTCCACTTCATCATAACGTTAAAACATGGGTTAGAAACCATTTACCTCTGTTTACAAATATGTTAACACAAAGAACAAGATATACATACAGAAAACAACATGTCTGTGTACCCAGTGCCTGATCTCAATACACAATCAACTTGTTTCTTGGGAATTTTTGTACCTCAAGCATGATTCCAGTCTGTACAATTCAGCCAAATATCTGATCCAAAAATGTTTTTAAACGTTTTCCTGATAAACCTCTAAAATATTGGGATATGACACACCCCACTGCTTCCACCATAGCTTCTTACTATCCCTGCTCCCCTCTGTCCCTGTTTCCCTATATCCCTAATCCCTGCCATTCTTTATTCCTTCCTATCACTGTTCTCTACTTTCCATACTTTCCCTTTCATTCTGTCCCCTTCCATGCTATCAGCGATCCCTTCTATTCTGCTCACTTTTGTCCCATTTCTAAGATCCATTTTATCCTGACCACTTCTATCTTGTTTTATGCTATATTCCTTTCCCTGTTCCTCACTATCACTGGTCCTTTCTATCCAGCTCCTTACTATCTCTTCCCCCGAATCCTCTTATCCAGGTCTCCTCTATCTGGTTCCATACTATATTCCTTTCACTATTCAATACCATCACTGAACATAGCTCTGTCATATCCCTGGTACCCTGTATCCCTGTCTCCACTGGACGGCACGACGGATGTGCATTACTCGTGCATCAGCTTTGACTGCATTCGAAACACCAATATCCGTGAACTATCACTACGATTCTGATTCCATCTGCGCAACGATTCCAGCGCTATTAAAATTCATATATGCCAACATAATCAACTACGCTCAGTAACACTCAATACTTCTTTT
Organism: Stichopus chloronotus; assembly: GCA_021234535.1. Classification (NCBI taxonomy): domain Eukaryota; kingdom Metazoa; phylum Echinodermata; class Holothuroidea; order Aspidochirotida; family Stichopodidae; genus Stichopus; species Stichopus chloronotus. Next base: position 4,773,488 of record CM037850.1, read on the forward strand.
CCTTAAGGTACAAACATTCATGCTCTTTCAAGCCAATCATCAGACGTTAAGAAAGACTCATAAATGTAGAGTTCTTGGATCTTAGGTGAGACAAATCTCTAATTGTCCACAGGTGTTTTGGTGTGTACATTACGAAAATGGTACAAACGGACACCTGCTGCAAAGGTTTTGCTTCCACCTGATGTCACTTCTTCTTTCATCTCTGCTCCATCCTGTCCAAGCTCCATCCTATTCCCGCTTCCCTGTTTGTTACCCTTTCATTCCTGCTCAGTTCCTTGAGCTATTTCCCTTTCTTGGCTGTCCCCACATTTACCTTGTGGTTAAGTGCTCTCCAAGGGATTAACATTGCTCATCAACACCAGGGCTTTCAAATCTCAAGGATTCTTACAAATATAGCTTTAACAGTTACTGAACAGCTGCTAGGAAGGAGTCATGATGTGAATGTTCATACCTATTATTCTGCTTTCAAAATGTCAGCCAAAATGGTTTACACAATGACATTTTGTTTTATCCAACTAGTAGCTGTGAGGAATGAGTTGACCTGTTCGGAAGTCATGTCGCCTTTAATCCCGCGGTTTGACGAACTTTGTAAATGTGGGCCCTCAGCAGGTATTGCTTTCTGGATAATTCCCGGACATGCTGTAAAGAATAGGTGAAACAGTTTCTGAAGAAGAATCACAACGGGGTATTACAATCCTACTGACAAATGAGAATTCTACAAAAGGCATAAATCAGAAAAATTGAAATGATTTCACAGCTTCCAGCCACCATCGTAGGGGTACACGTTTTCTGGTACAACATGCAGAAAAAAAAAAAGAAAAAGTTTGCAATGATGTCCTTTGAGATGGGGTGGGGAGAAGATAAGAGCAAGGTGCCATGCGCTTGTAGATGCGGGTATGAAAAGAGTGAAAATAATAGCTATGCCTCCAAGCACTCTGAATTTCTTCCAACTTTTGCAAATATGGAGAGGGAAGGATGAGGGGGGGGGGGAGGGGGAAGGGATACGACCTGGCGAAAGTTGAAGTTTAGCCTAGGCACTTGTAAGTGCTTACTGCGTCACAATGGCAACTTGATGGTATGACGGGGTTAAAAATGCTTACTTTCAAGAACACCTCCAGTTCAATTACATTCTTCCTCAAAGCCTCCATAAGGTAATAGTAGGTGTCTTCGATTGTCATTTCTTCAGCCACAAGGTTAAGTAACCTGAAAAAAAAAAGGAAAGTAAAAAGTATATGCAAACTGTGCCAAATCCTTCAAGATAGTACACACCTCTTCAATTACGTTGACCTCTTTGTCAATAAGCTTGTAGAAGTTATGATCTTAGATCTCTGGTCAGCAAGCAACAAAATATCCAGGGTCTTCAGTTATTGCTAGGCCAGAGCAACAAAAATAGCATACAGCTGGACTGGATGTTACCTAGTAGATCCCGTGTGGCACAGTTGTCTGGAGTTTAGAGCAAGTCGGAAGCTGGACAAACTCTGAGTTTAGTGGACACTTGAGCTGCAGAACTGGTGTTGGCACACTGCCATTGATGCTGATGAAGACTCTCTACTTACAGTGATTATGTGTGTACGTGAAAAGTAAAAACATTAAACGGCCCAAACCAGACAAAAACCCCAAAACATTAAAATTTCAAGTCAAGTTCACAATGTCATTTACAAGCACTGATTAGACAATTTGTGGAAATTAATAGGATTAAGAGAATGAATTCTGCCACCTTATATCAAAATCCTTATCTCATAAAGAAGAAAGAAAAAAAACATAAAAAGGGTAGCGTAATGACGATAATGAAGTGGTCGACAGTTTTCATCCACCGTGACCTGTGCCTCTTTGAACAAGCCAATAGGAAGTATACCAGTAATGAATAATCAGTTAGTCGAGACGGCTGATCACTCACGATACAATGAGGTGATCAGTAATTTACATGTAAATACAGTGCTTCACTTCACCAACAATATTACAAATCCCATAGCTGCATCAAGGAGCTACAAATTGTACAAATTGAGTTGCATATGTTTTGATATATCAGTCAGAACTGTACTGTTACACATTCATTCAGAACACACAGAAAATAAAGAAAACGTAACATAAAAGGTTCTGTTTTTTTTTAAAAATTCTGTTTTTTTCTTTTTTTTCATACACCCCCAATCATTTTAAGCTCCAAAATTTTGGCAAAGGGCATGCCATCAATTGTCCTCTAAGAGACACAACATTGAATCTTCACATGAATGGTGCACTGCCATATATAATCATTGTAACTGCTGGTAGAAGGGAGCAGCAGGGACTTCACAGAGCAAATGTCACTGCCATGGCTATGTACAGTACACACAAATGAGAGGAGTTAACTTCTCTCTATGATATCTCACTACTCCTTCAAAGTTTGTAAATGTGTACCATCAGGGGTACAGCATGAGGACTCCTCGCGGCTGCTGAGGTAGATCGGTGCAGTAAATGTCGGTGCAGTAAATATTAGGTGAGGGGTGTAAGAGGGGCATAAGAGGAGATGCATACTTCACTTTAGAAATTTTGTTTTTTGAGGGGGCAGATAGAACATACTGAGATGGCAAACAGTGCGTTCATTTTGTTCTTTCATTTTTGCAGCTAAATTTGTGTCAAGAATCGACCCTCATCTCCGCCTTTGAATACAACATTTTTTGGTAAGATTAATCTCATAAAAGGTGATGTTAATGACAACATTTGGGAGAGGGTATGGGCCTTTCAGAAAGTTTTGCACACTATTTGTGATGGTTCTGGTAACTGTATGAATACCACATGCTGAATCAAATGAGAAGATGAAATCTGGATTTGTTTTATAATGCAATAATGTCTCTATTTCCATGGGATTTTCAGACATTTTCATGGGATTTTCATTGAATTTCGTACCAGCGAGATGTATGGCAAGTTGCCTGTCCTGTGGGTCAGCAAGCATAAGTGCTGGCTAGAACCTTGATTACCACTAACATTACTATTTGTACAAACAAGAGAAACACACTTTTCTCTATATCTGTGTGCTATTACATTTGTATTACATGATGCAGAGACGAGGAGCAGACTGCTCACTGCGTGTCATTGTCATATCCATAACCACTTACTGTCTATACAAAGGAGCAGTTGGTGTCACAGCTTCATCAGGATCTAGTTCCTCTCTGCCTTCCATCTTCTTCAAGCTTTCCTCAATTTCTTCATTTTTTTGTTTCAGTTCTCTCGTGTTTGCTTCGACTTGTTTCTTACGAGCAAAAATACACAAAAGAGAGGAAACTTTGTAAGTCCTCTAACAAGCTTGCAAGTAACTATTATCCTGCCACAAAGGAGGACCAACATGCAACATAGCAGGACCACAAAGTCCATGAAAAAGCAACTTTCTAAACCCCAACTTGCCTTTCATTATTCTTCAGTAGTCTTAACTCAAACACACATTCATAAGAGTGGCATTTTCTTTTCAACTGTTATTCCAAAGTTTGTGAGGAATGAAAAGTGCGACAATACCAAATAAAGCATGCATCTGTACTTACGTATCAAGACCACATTGGCATTTTAAATGCATGTCTCAAGGATGTGATGCCTGAGGGCGTGACAATGGTGGGCTTAGACTATGCTTACACACTTGCATCACTAACGTACCGGACTCACTGCTACAAGCTTCTGCTGTGGGGTTGGTTATGACAACAAAGCAACAATGATGCAGTTCTTCCCACCATCAGACTGATGACATCAGAACTAAGATCAGACACCTTTGAACTCCAAGACGACCTTTGACATTGACTTACTGAATAAACATGATGCCACACTGTTGGGACAATTGCCAGCAACTCTAATCATCACTCGCCAGGGATTGACGAATTGTCCAATATCAACATGCAGACAGACAAAAAGTTAGACAGACAGCTTAATTTTATTGCAAGTAAGATATCCACCAAGCTAACTGGATAGAGCTAAACCATGGCATATGCTGCACAGTAGAATCAGCAGCAAGTGACTACATAGAACCTGTTCACAGTTTTGTTGATGAGAATCACTGCCTTTTCTGTGGAGAAATCCATCCAACTACTTCAATTACAGAGAGAGTTTCACATAAATATTACAGTCAAATGGGTGCAGACTACTTACTTTTTCCTCTTCCAGCTGACTAAACATTTGATCCAGACGAGAGTGGCCGTCCTTCAATCTATCCCTTGTGACTGTCAAGGCATCCATCTCATTCTACGAAGAGACAAGAGAAACTTAGTGAAGGGAAACCTGTGGCAATGGTAAGGGTTAGCATGGCATTTCACTGCAAAACGAACAGTTCTGCAGCGAGCTGTATGGCAAGGTGTGCACTTTCAGTGAATATTTTGCCAAGTTTAAACCTATCTGACATCGCTTTACCACGGACACATAATCTGTGAAAGAAATAAAGGAAGCTGTAGAACAAAGAGTAATCTACAAGTTGAGATGGAAGTGTTGAAATATTAATTTGAGAATTGAAAACAAAGATGTTACAACCTTTGACCTCCAACAAGTCTATCCCATTGCTACCATCCTAATTACAACAATTTTATCCCAGCAGTTACAAACTACTAACAGGGGAGTTTTTCCTCTTAAAGAGGACCTTTGCATCAGAGATTGGAAGTTGACCATCACATCCTCATTCCAGGATTCCTGGAATAAAAATTTAACAAAGAGACACGAGGCAAAGTTATGTCGATCATTGTGCTGCACCACTCAAAATAGTCCTGGGGGAGTGGTTTGGGGGTGTCTCCTTACCCTTTTGTGTTTCAAAGGGGGCTGATTTGCAAAACAGTGCAAACCTGTTCACTTTTCGAGCAAACTTCTTTCCCTTTCCACAAAATGTCAAATTGTTGTAGTTGACAGTAACTTAAATTTTTGTTAGACCAAATAAATTACTACTGGACTTACCAGCCTGTGAAATTGGGGAACAACAGGTTTGTAACATGTATCAGTTTCTCTAATATTCTTCCAGTAATTTTCTGCACACCACCCAAGACAATATCACTCACCACGAGCAGTCTGAGCTATAAATTGAGGAAGTCTATCTTCCTGAGACAATGGATGAACATGTGTCATCAAGCACAACCACATGCATATACGCAGCCACCGAAATCACCCCTTTCACCTGAAAGTGATATCCTACCCAATAATCTGCATGATTTTCTTTGCATTTCTTTTATCCATCTCTGATGAAAGAATTACCTGATAAACTTGCAAAACTTCCTTCATTCTTCTTTTCAGTTTATCTTCAACTGCTGACTGTAGCGACAACTTGATCTGGTCATCGGACAGACTCTGTTGTTGATTCACAGATTTTTGAGGCACTAGAGAAATGGAGAGAAAGAGAATACTCAAACCACATTTAGGGAGATGATGCTAGCATGACCAGATAACTCCTACTGGACAATTTCCCACAGGACAATTTCCCACAGGACAATTCCCCTGGGACAACCTCTCCTAGACAATTCCCAACCCAGGGAATTGCCAATTGGGCAACTCCCCCCTGACAAATTCCTTGGGAGAAATGGTTAAGTTTAGGGCAGTTGGGGAATGTCCGAGGGTACATTTTCAGAGTTGGGAATTTTCTGGGTGGGAATAGTCCAGGGAAAGTTGTGTGGGTGAGAGTGGTTGCATTGGAAATTGTTTAAGATAAACTGTCCAAGGGGGGGGGGGGTTATTGCCCAGGAAGAATTGTCAGGGGAACAGATGTAAACCGTATTTGTGATGATCTTAACAGTCTCAATTCATGGTTTGCAGAGGAATAAACTCGCCAACATATAGACCAGACATGTATTCTCTTGCCCATACAGAAATTAGCAACGGAGGAAACTGTATGCAACCTCCAATCTTGACTTTTCCCCAAACACTTGCCCAATCCAAATGTTGTAAGAATTCTCGTCCTGCACGGTAGTCCAAATGTAGTGACGGTGAAAAATTCAAAACAGGAAAGTTAGCTTAAGTGCTTCCCATAATTTACATAAAGTTAAGACAACCAGGGATAACACCTACAAAGGGCTAAAAAAATTCCCATTTTTCCTTTTGTTTGGTTTTATCTTTGTTTTGTTGTGTCATCTCATACTTTTCAGAGGTAGTATCTCTATAGGTTGGGTTTTGAGTTTTTTTTTTGTTTTTTTTTTGTGACCTAACATTCACCTCAGATGACCATTCATCTCTATATAACATAAGATGAATCATTAATGCAAGAAAGGTTGTTAGCTCACAATGTTAAAAGTTCATTAAGAACTTGCAATTATCTTTACAAAAAATGTACACAATGTTCACAATTTGTGCTTTATTGACCTCAAATTACCTTCATCAACCACAGAGACAGAAAAAAAAGTTATCACCTACAGTACCAACCATGTACTACCTACACAGCCACACACATGCACCAATACAGACACATCAAGCATGGTCATATTCAATCATGATTGCATGTATTTATATGGCATTTGACATGAAATCAGAGATCAGTGCAATAACTGTTTCCCTTGCTATAAAATGTAAGTTTACTTTATCTGGAAGGAAACCGGCTTTGACGGAGTTAAATCCAGGAAGCGAAAGACAAACAGATGGACTCTAAACAGTAAATAACTAAAAGAGAGCAACATCTGGTGCAATGACATACTCCTCACCATAAAGATTGTTCTTGCAAAATAACCTCTTCCTTGTCTTTCGAAATATGTTGCAGGATAGAAGCTAGTGAACTAGGCTTTGCGTTCCACTGAACGCAGGATGGGGTTTAAGGTTTGATAACTTTTATGGGTTTATAACTACAATTACATAGAGGGGATGGCAGGGAAACTTGGTAAATGAAGTTCACCTGTGATATACTTGAGATGTTAAGTTGGATGGCTTTAAGACTGGGTAATGCCCATGTGAAATGGGGATGCAGAAGGATGGGTAAAACCAGGGTTGGAAAACCTTGCTGAATTTCCCGCGAACACAATAGAAAATCCACTGATTTCCCGCTGACTTTTGCGTAGGGGTGGAACCCCTTGTGGGGGTTTCAGGGGGGAGCTCCCAGAGGATTGGGGTTCCTGGCACATCGAAGGGGTAAAATTGTGCAGCTGAGCACAAAAAATGTAACTGAAAACTCGTACAATATTTGAAAAATCAATCATTAAAACTTAACGTTAGGCTATTTGCGTTGTTGCAATATACGGTACCTTTTTAAATGTGAAGAAGTGTCACTTACAAAATGTCAGAAACGAGTGAAACGTGAGCCCGATGTTACGCTTTACAGATGTATGCAATAGGCCTAGAATAAATGTCTTGATCATAGACCACTATACATTGTCAACTACTACAAGCTGTGCTACTTACAAACAGTTTGCCATAAAAAAAATCCTGGCATGTTTCCAAGAAAAGTTTTTAACTGCAAAAATGTCAACACCTGTCCCAAAATGGACATCGCATTCATGACACTCAAATTCAGCCACCTGTTGCGGCTACGACATTTGTACCGAACTTTTTTATCCCTGATATATGTGACCATTAACAGGCAGTAGAAATTTGTGGCAAAAAAAAAATTTGTCCCCCCATATTTTAAAATGGCTTAATGGAAGCAATTTTTTTTACTGCGTGAAATGTTATGTTTTCCAGAAAGGTGTTTGGCGCTACCATTGAATCTGGGTGTAAGACAGAAAACGTAAGGAAGGTGCAAAGGTCAGGCCATTCTGCGTGGGTCTGTTCGAGCTGCTACTGTATGCACTGTATGCTGAAAGCACTCAGGATCTCATTAATTGCGCAGAGAATCTTGTGCTAAGTTAAGAGAAAATAAAAAACACTAAAACCGACAGAGATGAAACTGTGCACGAGCTCTGCGCGAATTATCCTTGGGCACTGGGATTCACAGGGTATTTAAGGCGGCTGAAGTGTGCCTAAAAGCAAACTGGAGATAATTTCTGGTTACTTGCGTGGTCGTTGGGGATATACTGGACATCGTAGTTTACAGGCATAGAGGTAACATGCGCTATTTGCCTATGTGATTATCCTAAGCAATGACGATCAACAGAGCTCCTTTTAAATATGTATTATATTTTATCTTGTTTCTCTGAAGATTTCCCCGTTTTTTTCCCCGTTTTCTTAAGAAACAAAAATGTGTCCCGAAATGCAGAATTTCCCGCGAGCGTCTCTGATTTCCCACGAACCAGGTTCGGAAGCTTCGCAAGGTTTTCCAACCCTGGGTAAAACGTTATGCATGATTGAGAGGATCTATGTACATACAGCAGGTTTAAAGAGGCTCATTGAGTTGTTTTGTGAAATTCACTCAATTTTTCTAAACCGGTCAAGTTTCCTTCACATACTAATGACAAACAGTCAAACTACAAGGATCCCAAAGTTTTACATACATTGGAACATTAATGAGTGAGTAACCAACGTTTAAATTTGGTTTTTGAAACTTTGTGACCAGACATTTTCACATTAGTACATTCACATGCACACAATCAGAGCAAGTAACGGTCAAAAATTCGAAAAAATTGACAGTTTTCATATAACTATTGGATGTGAAACTTGATTAATTATGCTAATTGTGAGTATTGTCGTGTGTTTGTATACTTCAAAATCACCGCAATCTTTACTGATATCAACTCAATGAGCCCCTTTAACACCCAACTATACAGTGGAGGAGAGAGGTTTCCCAAACATGCTTACCTGCATTATACTGGGGCTGAGAGGCAGGATAAGGGTACCCTGGTGGCTGAGGTGTAGGCATTCCTGACTGTGGGTAAGGTGTGGATCCTGGGTAAGGGTAATTTGTCGGCGGCCTGTACTGGTTGCTACCGGGGTAACCGGATGGTGGAGGTGGGTTGTTTGGTGCGGGCATGGGCATCTGTTGGCCTGGATAGCCAGCTGCGAGATGGAGAATGAGGTTTGCACATAAACCGGTCGTAACATAAATTGAATCTGCTCCCAGAACGTAATGTTACTTGGCATATTGTTATAACAATGTTACATAACAATCAAATATAAAAGGTAACAAAGGAACTGATTTGTTCATTTGTGTGGTCGGGGACAATTCATTTTTGTGCATGTGAACTTTCCCACAGGTATTGCTTTGTCAAGAAAATTAGGAAAACCTCTCTGGGCTTCACCAGAAAACGTATATGCATGCAGTGAATGCAAATGAAATAAACATGATAATATATCCGACATTGTTGAGGTAAATGTCACTTTGCCTTGAGACTAACTTAAATCCTGAATGTGTCCTAAACACTAAATGAACATTCATCAATTATGTAACTTAAGAGTGTGTGCCATTCATGACAAAAAGTTGTCTATAGAAATTAGCGCTATCTCTTTCAGAAAGAACAAAACCCTGAAAGTTTTCCATAACCACTTCAATAAAGATCTTCCTTTTGAAACTTTCAAATTACAAATTATGCTCTTTTAACAATCTAATGAATAAGGATAATGTCAAAGAGTGACGACAAAGACAATACGCCTTTTATTTGATGTAACCACAAGTGTTTGGTTATTTCTCATCTTGTGAATATGTACTCCATCCTGAGTCAACCCAAGCACGGCATGAATTGCAGAAATACCAGTTTTGCAGCAAATCAGCTAAACTTTAGCAAACATAGTATCTTCTGATTTGATATGGTCAATATGGTATAAATGGTTCTTGAACTGCAGGTTAACTGTCATTTAAAGTAAAATTATTAAAGAACTTGGACATGTTAAATATTTACCCATGGGTGATGGATAACCTGGCCTGGGAGCCTGTGATGGAGGTGGTTGGGACCCGGGGTACGGTGTCGTCATTTGTGGCATTCGAGGAGGTTGGTTTGATGGCCGAGAAAAGACAGGGGAGTTTTCTCCAAATATTATAGTCATCACTTGTATCAGGCCGATGAGATCAGAGTTAGGCTGCAGAAGACAATGTGTGTCACATTTTATTGGTGAGCATCAAACTTTCGGAATAGCTGTTAATTATCAAAAGCTAATTATTCCAAGTGGACAGCTTCACAAGTCTACAGGTACTTGGAACCTTACATGGAGTTTATTAATTGACAGTATCTGCACTTCAGTGCAAAGAAATTGAGTCAAATACGAGACTTAATGTTACAAGCTCAGGTTACACTTTTTCTGTTAGCAAGCCAGATTTAAAGCATACTTGGAAAATTTCACTGAATAGAACATTCCATGCAATAATAAGTAAACCAACAGGTACTTGTAAAAATTTACATTCATAGTGTCAATCACAAAAAAGTAATTACAAGTCCACATGAAAACAATAACAGTGTCTTTGCACATACATGTTTCCATTCATGAAGGTAAGGTAAGTACACCCTCCCACTGGCGTCCACGTGCCTCGACGGCCTGATCATCATGTCTTGCGTTGGACGAACGTAACACATCGGCGGATTGTAGGGGTGTGTTTCAAACAGCCATATGCAGATTGGGATGTTATAGATTACCCCTGCAAATGAAAATTTCAAACATTGACGAATGAGAAGGTAAACAATTTTCCGTTTTGTGATCCAATAAAACAGTGACTGCACAACGGATCCCAAAATACCCTACGGTATAAGCTACCGTATCATGATAACTGTGTTTTAAATTGAAAGAGAATTTAAAGTTGTTGTCAAAGTTGTTGCGGGGAACGTTTTGCAGATTTGGAATGTTAATCTGTTCCCAAAGCAAAACTTCTTACTGAATTCACTGAGAGGTTGAAAGCAATAGACCTGATTGAAATATCTTTGACTGAAGTACTGTAAGGTACCAACAGATGACAAGCACACCCACTACTCCATTCTAATGACTAATAATGCAGTATAACTATATCATTTTGCAGCCTAAGTTTTTGCAGTGACTTTAACAGAAGGGAAAAGGCATATGAATATCATGTTGACTATGCAAGCAACATGGTTTATTTGCATCTCATCATATCCTAAAAATATATCACTATCAAAGCTTTATAGTTTGTTTTCAAATTTTGGAACTGTCACACACTGTCAGTCATCCATTATTCACATCTTGATAATGGCACAGTAAAGTACAAACAAACTTGTTAATGAAATAAGTTTGTGAATGTCCTTGACTGGAAGACATGGTCTGATGCAGACACAAGGTAACAGGCGAACTTTGAACTGTTGCACAAAATTTTACATTTGATAGGGATGGCGACAATGATCTCATTGGGAAACAAAACTTTAAGGGGTATTAAACAGAGCATATGGGGTGCAAACCCACAGACCTGGGCATTAGAACTGCAACAAGTGCAGTACAAGGAGACATTAAAGGTACCTCAGAGAAAGAAATGTCACTCGCATGGCAAAGGTATTAGTGTTGGACCAATATCAATGATATAGCAGATGTTACTGAATATTGATTAGCTGATAATCCTATTTTCAATATTGGCAGATACGAGCCTCGTACTGATATTTTCAAAATGAGTACAAACGGTTACCAAATGATGACAAAGCAATACACTTCATGGTATAACTCCCCCCTACTCAGTAGATGTTTCTACAGACTATTAAATCTTACGAAAGTACAAAGGGAACATAACCTTCGCTTGACAGAGAAATACTGTATCAGCTACGTAGAATCAACTTATCGGGAAAACTTTGCTTCTACAGATGCAGGACAAATCTGATGAATAGCGGCCAAGACTACTAGATTAGACAGTACTGTACCAGCCAGAGAATTGGGAGTAATGACTATAGGCTATGACATCACGCCATTTACACTGAGGTCACACGGTAGCTGTTGGTACAAACTAGGGAGGGAATCCAGTGGTGTGCACAAGGGAAAAAGGGGGGGCGTGAAGTATCGCCAATGTCGTCACCTACTGTACATCGCTAATCGGCGGAAAATCGGGGCAATCAGGATGACTCGCATAATGGAATGTGGACGATCTAATTTTCATCTGAGCGTAACACTTGAGAATAAAGAAGACATTCTGTGGACAATACCAGAAACTGGTCGGTCTGCACCATTTTGAGTCTGCATTATTTAATTAAAAAATTTGCCAAAGGAAGGGGATGACCCCCTCCCATTAGACTCCTCTCCATGCCAGTTGTGGAAAATGGATGCCCCCAAAATTTGGCCCCCTCACCCATCAAATCCTTCACACATCACTGAAAGAGTTAAGTAAAATTACTGGAGCAATTAATTAATCCTATAAATTGATTGCAGCAGTGTCATGGTAATATCGCATGAAGGCCTTACGTGTCAAGTAACTAGCACACACTGTAGAGAACAGACCCCACTTTCGGGTGTAAAGTTTGAAGAATTGACGACAGAAATTTGCATGTCGACTCGGAATCGATTTCCAAATCCAACAAACACTGCAGGCATTTTGGTCAACACAGCACTGCATGTACGCTGACATTCAAAGAATGTCCTCCAGAACCTCTACCGCAATGACTACATGTTCTCTGGAGAATTAATGTAGAAAGTGACAACAACAGCAAAGACTCGGAATACACCAAACGAGGATCAGGAACGCAGCAAAAGTGATCGCTGTAAGTTCAAACTGCATTTTATTCTATTGAGAATTTCTTTTCCTGAATTTTCTGTTCCATGAAAATTGGAAAACTTTCAGAATTAGTACTGAGTTTCAATCAAGAGTTTTTCGACCAATACTGTCAGAATTACACATGCAGTAACTTAGTCAAACTGGCAACTGTAGACCACTGTACAGTTTGCTTAAAGTCAGGATTACTGTACATGGAGACATACTTTACCTTTAAAACTGACTGGAATTGTACCGTCTAAACTAAGTAAATCTTTTCGAGTGTTGTCGCTGAAAACTGAAGCAAAGAGAATGATGACGTTACTGTTGTAATTGTGCAAAAACAACGGTGGAATCATAACTACTGTACTGTAGGTGGAGGGAGAGTGGAGAAATGTGCACATGCTGCAACAAACATACATGTATGTGGCTTGAGGCAGATGCTTGGTGGAGGAGCATAACAACCAGCCCCAACTGAACTCGCTCTAACAGGCCATAGCTTGCTGGTGAATGTTGGAGGAGATACCGAGTACAGTACCAGAGTCTGACGATACCTAGAAACTTGACTTTACAAAACTGAGGACACTCTCAAATGACACGTACTGTGAAACAACTTTTGGAAGGGCAATGAATTTGATGGTTTACGAAAATTATTTGAGATGCTTTCAGGGGTCTACGAAGATTTGTTAAAGAGAAGTACTGTAACAATCAGATAGCTTTAAAATGGCTTAAATCAACTTACCAAATGTGTCGTACTTTGGTCGAAGGTCGACAAAAGCCTTCAGGGTACTTAGTATTGCTGACTTAGTGAGATCTTTGTTCCGATACTGCAGACGAAATTGACAAATACAGGCACTGAATTAATGGTATCCATATCTTGAGTCCTTCCAAACTTGCACTTGTGGTTGTTCAAAAGAAGTTTTAAACTTGCCATGAGCTTGATGGGTGGCATTAACACCAAATTTATCGATCATCATGTATGTGAGTTGTACCAGTAATTTACATCATGACCCACTAACCCATTTACAACCTCACAACTTTCTCATTAACATCTTTGTTTACAAGATCTTCAACACTTCCACCAATTTTCCATTGGAATCAAGTTTTTCAACACAAAAACAAAGCAGAATACAACTGCTATAGGCAATTATGAAGTCAGTGATGGATTAAGACAAACAGAGGTGATGGCGCGGCTGACGGCTGTCCACAGGGACTGCTGCAATAGTGAAAAGGTGCCTGTAGAGTCTGGAAGGGCAATCTCCAGGAATCTACTGTAGACTGGATACTTTTATCCCAGAGTATTCTGGTACACTCCACACCAACTGATGGTGGCACTCCGCTTGCATTACCTAGTCTCCCAACTGTTGCATTTTTTATTTAACATGTGATGGTGCTGCCACTTCAGCCTCGGCCCTTAGAGTGCGCAGCGGCGTCACTCCTGAAAACAAAATTTCCATTTAGCAAATTTCTCTGGCTGCAGCCTACTGTAAATTTGTGGTGACAAGATACAATTATACATTAAAATCCCTTGATGAACCTCTTTGCATTCTGTCAGCTTCAAATGTGACTGTAAGTTGGTTTCATGAGACACCATTTTGTCCCACTTTTGGTGTCTTATGTATTAATGACGTAACATCTGCATTGATTCTTTTCTGGATAGCCACCCATTGTGAAATGTGGGAGCAGAGAAGTCGTCTACAAGCATGTTCGCTTTACAGTACCAGTCTAAAGATTTATAAACAATTCACATGAAATTTCGTTCTTGACTAGCTTTTTGAGGCATTCGTATGGGTTTGGTGCCTTGTTTGGTGTCTTTGTACCATCCTGTACTGTGCATGTACAGTTTTCAGCCAACCAGTACAGAATACAGATTGTCAAACCTGTTTTAATGTAGAGATGTAGACCAGCATATCACTGTAAATCACAGCATGAAAACTGAACAAAGAAATTATGAGGAACAGTCAAATATAACCCCGTCCATAGCTTTTGCCCAGTGTTATGGCTATTCTGTACACTATACTGTACTTACAGTTACTGTACATACAGACTACAGTATACTTGTACTTGCAACATGCAGGCTTCATTCAAATTTGCTGTAAAGAGTAAACGCAGTGCTATCTAACAATATATCATTTTTTGAATAGTTAGTACATGTAGGCAAAATTCTTTGCTGAACCCTCATTCGCTCCTTTCTTGGTTGCATAATTCCAAGCAGAGCTACAGTGACAAAAAGTTGGACTCTGTCTCTCTGGGTCAAAACTATCACTTGCTTGTCAGTTACCAACAAGGGCTTCCTTAAAAACACCTTCCATTCCAAACCAAAACTTCCACACATTACTAGTGAACTTCGATATACAGTGCTCCGTCTAGCATTGTGGTAGCATCATCAAAAAACTAACGTAACTTCAGTTTCTGGCACACGACCACATTATTTAATATTTAGGTCTGGAAAATACTGACAGAAATAGTACTTCATCACTCACCTTTGACAAATGCTGTTTGACATACTGCTCATGTTGTGCCATTTTTAACTAGGACCTCTGAGATTGGTCTGATTAACTTTCAAAATGGGAAGCAGTCCACCGCTGCAGAGCGCTCTTTCATTCACAACATTCTGAAACAAAAGCAAAAGAAAAGGAAATAAATTCAGTTCTATTGAATTGCATCTTCTGATGATGAAACCATACGTTAAATAGACATCATTTGACAACAAAGTTCAAAGAACATAATTTGACAAAGAGGCTGTTTTCTTCACTTTGGGAAAGAGAAGAATGCGCATAGAATATAGTCAGCATCAACTGCAATTGATGCAGCAATAGTAGGGAACAATGGCAGTAAGTCCAATACATTCTGAGGTCACTCAACCGCTGCAGTACGGCACAGTAACTCAAACATCACGATCATCATCACTGTCATCATTATAATCTCCATCACCATAATCTGCACAATCACCATCATCATCATCACCATCACCATCATCGCCACGACCATCTTCATCATCATCATCATCATCATCATCATCTCCACCATCATCATCGTCAGTTATCTCAATCATCACCAATCATTATTTCCATCATCATCATCATCATCATCATCATCATCATCATCATCATCATCATCGTTATTATCATCATCATCATTATCGTTATTATCATCATCATCATCATCATTACCATTGCAATCATCACCATAGCCATCATTACCACATGCTGTTAGCCTGATAGCCAGTTCACTGCTCAAGATAAACAAATGGCTAAAACAAACTTTACTGTAAAATTGCACAGTAAAGTTGTGGAGATAAAACTCATTATCCAGTCTTGCTTGAGACCAATTGAGTGGCCTGCATTCACAACTTGAAGTTTCTTCACACTGTCACTCGGCAACATTTCCCCGGTGCGAAAATATGTGCTTTTCAAGACAATATAGCAAAAAAAAAACTTCAATACCTTAAGGGGTTACTTGCAAGAATCTAGAGTACAGCCCTACCGTAAAGAAAGTTATTGATTGTACTGTACAAGTAATCTACAGTACACCACTGACATACGTACTCGCAGAAATTGATCATACAGCACATGCTACTCCTCACATCCTGTGCAGTATTAAACTCAACCAAAGTGAATGAATAGTACATACTCTGTCTTCATTGGTTATTCTACCTGTACACTAAAACCAGGTATTGCTTCACATACAGTACCTTTGGTACTGTCACACATCCATGCAAATGTAGCCGGTCTCTCAATGAAGAGCCTCCTTGAATTAAAGGGGCAGCGTGTTGGCTAAGTTATTTATAAAAAGGTTGGGTAGGGAACACAAACGACCTCAACATTACTAGGGGGATCTGTCGATTTACAGAATCG
Organism: Stichopus chloronotus; assembly: GCA_021234535.1. Taxonomy (NCBI): domain Eukaryota; kingdom Metazoa; phylum Echinodermata; class Holothuroidea; order Aspidochirotida; family Stichopodidae; genus Stichopus; species Stichopus chloronotus. Next base: position 4,789,799 of record CM037850.1, read on the forward strand.
TGGGGATGAAGGTATCAACAGTGGCTCACACATCAACGCACATTAAAAAGAAACACACAACATTAATGTCAATTGCTAGGCGGTATAATTAATGAAATTCTCGTGCACAAACGAATGCAACAATCAAATTGTAAATGGCCAGTTGACACTTTTAACTTAATAAACAAAAAGGGGTACTTAAGTGACTGGAACGTCCAGGTCCGAGACGGTCAAACAGCGACAACGCGGAGGCCTCAAAACAAAGTGTCCAGCAACAAACATCGCGAACGCTAGAGTTCCAACAGTTAACACTAACAGGTTGATGAAACTACCTGAAGTCGAACGCAGCTACCGTAGTCCACGTCCGAACCAGGCGGTGACAGCAAACTGGCAACACATGCGGGGGAATACTAACAGTTCCGGGTACATCTCTCACGTCTTAGAACGTCAGAACGGCTCAACTCCTTTGGAAACAGACCACACCAGTTCCGTAGTACGAACATCAAGTACCAGCCTCCTTAACTACTTGTGTGACACCAATAACAACTCGTCGATAGGGTACTTCAAGGGTCCATTCAATCAGGTTATATTAAAGAAAGGATCGGCACAGTTCATTATCTTCAAAAATACGAAAGTCCTATTGTGTAGTCGGAGACGACTAACAATTTAACTTTATCCGACAGTAGTTGCAATTAAACAGACTGATGCAACTCTTTTTAAATGTATATATTAAACGATGGGCTTCAGTCAACATAAACACTACAACGGTCGCAAACAATTTCTGTGACTCTACGCTTGCTGCAGCAGAGCCAGACGGCAAAATTGGCTAACTCCCTCCAACTTCTCTTAACTTCAGAAATCCTCCAAACTTACAAAGTTTCAATACTTTGATAAAGCAGCAGTCTACTTCTAAAATGCAAGCAAGCGGCTGTTTACAATATGTACAGTGACCAATTCAAGATGTCACAAGAAGCGAAGCCTGAACAGTGTCTGCTCCCGACTACTGTTCCTCCTTTTACCTACAAATCCCAAACTCTTATTATGGGATGGTATCCATGCACAAACACATGACTCCACAAAAGTAGTTTCCTAATTATAATAATACTAGGGAGTCGCCCTAACTGGTATCCATCCACCCTACAGTACCATGCATGCAGAGGAACTAGCTGCAAGCAAAATCCTTCCAGACTAAACAAGATATCCCATAATAATACTTCTGGCTGACCTACAAACACCCCCTCTACCAAGGATAACCTCTGTACCTCAGAGTAGGTCATACCAAACTACTGACCAATCAATGCAGAAATCACTTGCTACATATTCAATACAATTGTTGATGAACTGGCCCACTTAAAATCCTAATATCAGCACTTTTGTCGCTATTTATATAACAAACTGCCCTGCGTTCTACCTATTATCACCCCATTTGTCACTGTCCCATTACCCTGGTGGAGTTGTTGCTCCCCTCCGCCTAAGTAGACCCTAGGGTAACATTGACCGGTGAAGGAACTGGAGAATCGAAACCACTTGTTGTTCTCTATTAATAGACTAACATAGTGAGAATACGATAAGATGTCAAGCCAGGTCACTAGTAGTCCCGTCCCGACCAGGTAAATGAACTCACCCAGCCACAAAAAAACAAATATCATTGATCAAGTAAGAAAAAGAAAAGTTAAAACACTTGCTCAAACGAGTTTTCTAAAATTTACGCATGCTGCAAGATTACATTGACAAGCCACATAATCTTGACAAAGAAAACAATCTAACCAGTTCTTTTGTCCTGGTTACACAAAGCTCCAGTGCTCTTGATATCTTTAGCAAATAAAGGGTGTCCAAGCAGGAAAACCATACAGTACTTAACAGGGAGAATCACGAAGAATTACTGTACAAACTTGAAAAGTTATAACATGATACCCTTATGACTTGTCCTTGAAGAATCTGCAAGTCTTTCTTATAGTACAATTGATACCCAAAATATTACTTGCTTAAGCAGGCACGCTAAGCTAAGAAAATGTGATTGAAGGTCAAGTTTTCTGTTTAAGAGTGACCGTTGGCTACTTTAGACGTGCGCACTCCTGCTGCTGATGCAAACTATGAAAGGTGGAGAGGCTATTTGTTATACACCCCACCAGGGTGTTTCTCATAAACATTTGAAACTTCTTTTCACAAGATACATTTTTCATATTCCTTCACTGTTGAATATGTTTGTGAGAAATGAACATATACCCTGTACAGTATACTTATTGGCCCGAACAAGAATTGACACCTACCAATCAGCGATCCTGATTAGGATGAGGGCTACTGTAGCAAAAGTCAGTGTGAAGTTGTGAACAGAGATTTTTAGTTCATTTTTGTGTGTGCAGGTTGAGCCTTTGTAAATGTAGGCCAATAAAATGATATTTTGATGTGTAGGCATGGGGAAGGGAGGGAGGTGCATTTATTGCTATGAAGAAATATCAATGATTCTTTTTTCTGACTGAAATTTTGTCACGCTGACATGATTTTCATCTATACACATGGACAGGTTACATCAGATCTCTACCACTTGCACTACATAACCTATTAATAGACCTTCAAGGTTATGCTGTGAGGTATTGAATCTGGCTGCTAGGAAACACAAACAATACACCAAATGTAACAAATGGGGCTGAAGTTGAGAGTCCACACCATCTGAATGAGCTTGTTAAGTTCAACTTGGTTCCCGATACTTTTAGAATTGTATTCAATTTAATGACGCATGCCAAGGTTGGATGATTTTTAAGAGGGTGAAAATACAGTATTTGTCACTTTATCTGACACAGTTAGCACAACCATGTTGGCCAGAAATTTTTGACAATTTTGCCTCATACTTGCAGCCATCAGATGCATGCCCAGGATTCTCCTTGATGGAATCCATACTGCCCTGTCAATGAAAAGGCAGGATTTAACTGTATGGACTATCTACAGCAAGCGGAGTGCTACTATCAGTTGCCACATTCCAACAATTGTGATTGTATTAGTCTAAAATTTTGGGGAAAGTTGCCACAGCAGTCCGGTGTAATCGGCACTATGTACAGTAGCTCTTGCCAACCTTCAGGGAGGATAAAATTGCTGGCTTCAGACCAGCACTAACATCATCAAAGTTTTTCAGGAAGTAAGTAAATCGCAATGTACCGTTTGGCTGTAAAACACACCCACATGCCATCATGTGGATCTCATTTTGATAATAATAACAATAATAAGATATAAGCTAGGATAAAAAACAATAATGGCTGAAAATAGGTAGATTTCATACAGGGTAAGGTGAGGCACATTTGCCAAATACTGTAATTAGTTGGCACTCAAATAGGGTTGGTGACAACCCATTCAGTCTACTAAATCACATTGATACATACAGTACCTGCTAAGAATCCTCAACTCTTATTGGCCTATTTCAGTCAGGTTGACCATTTATTGTCCGATGTATAATGCATTGTCAGTAAAATCATCGGCAGATGAACAGAACAAAACTGCAGGTCGACAGCGTTTTGCAGTCTGCCCCCTGCGGACTCTTGCTGTACATGTGCACACAAAACATGACTAACAGTGAAGTTTGTAGACCCCCATAGGCCTAGCCTAGGGGCTACTGAAAAATAAAACATAGGCCCTAGGCCTAAAAATACATCATTCAAGTAAATATATGTAGGTCTTACAGCAACAACACAGTCATAATGTCAGCGGTTCTTCTTGCAGTAATCTTACGCCTCTGAACTTCAGATGTGTGTTGCGTGAAAGCTAAGCGTTATCCAGCAGATTTGATAAAGCCTTCCAGAACTAGCATTCCTTCTTCATCGATTTCAAGGAGACAGTCCTCATGGAATAAAATTGTACAGGGGACTAAAGACTGTAATTGTAATACTCCCACAGTCAACGGCAAATGGGCTGTACATGCACAGTAGGTCAACATAGGCCTAAGCTCCATCACGTTACATGCATGAAGGTAAACCAAATTGTGTGAGGCATCAAATGGGTGCAAGTTTTTCTTTTAATGTAACATTCCAAAACTCTGCAACTCTTTTTACCCAAAAACAGTCTAGTCAATTCTAGGCAAAAAACTAAAAAACTGATTACTTGATGAGGAAAACATAGCTCTGTACTAGTGCTCCAAAAACAGTGAATACCTGTAGGCATATGTACTGTACACTGAACCACAGAATGCGAACACTTACAGTACTGTATAACAAGTGTGCTAGTAGTGCACAACGTACACTCTGCACTGAGGGCTGAGTGCAAACTAAAACGTATTTGTTGCTGCAATGCATGCTATTGTTATTCATTTTGTTGAAGTATTTCTTCGTGTATCAAACACAAACATTACTGACATGTTGTGAAGCACACATGTTTACCTTTTCTCAGGGTTCCTTTTCAATAAAAAATGTGGTTATTCACAAAACGAATTTTCTTTATTTTCGTCTTTTTTATCAAAATCTTGTTTTGTATGTACGAACAAGTTTATTAACTTTGAACCGCGTATCAACTGTAGTAAAATACATTCTCGGGGGTTAATGCAAGCTGTGCACGAGGGCGCGGCTCAAGTCAATTCAGCCATCACATTAACCCCCGGATCGTAAAGTTATCCTACGGATAATGCAGATAATGCACAGTCCAGTGTTGATTAACCTTTAATTCATCTCACCTGACGGCCACCATCTCATCTGATCAGGACGACCTGGAAATGCAGGTGACTTGGCAGTTCTGCCGACTTCAAAGATTAGACCTAGACCTAACTCTAACGTTATGACTTACGGGAAAGCCAACTTAGGAACTACTGCCCAGCCACGCAAAAAGGATAGAGATCCCTCATGCATTTTGCAAGCTTTCCAATCTGATCCTCATAGCATCTCAAAGATACATTCCAAAATACATCCTCGGAACATCATAAAAATATCAAACTATTACATGTGTCCTGGTTACATTCAAACATGACATAATAACCACATGTATCATCATATAAGTAGCCTCAAATGTATCATTTAAGCCACATGATTGCGTATACAGTACTTGCAGTAGAAACTTAAAATGTGTATTCGGATTCATACTACATATACTTAAATAGGCCTACAGTATTGTTGCTTTCTTTTATGGACTTAAAGGATTTCCACTGATTTTCACTCTAGCCTTAATCTACTGTAGAATTATCTCTGACAGCAAGGCAATAAATTACAGTATGTGCAGTAATTCAATAGCCCCACTGCATAGCCTGCCGTTTTCCCGAGACAGCTTTGGCATGTGAGATATTCTGCAAATAGCTACAATAAAGTAGACTAGAGATGGTACAGATTCTAAATCAGGCTAGGCCTTTGCCCTTGAACAGTGCTGTGCCTTACGTTACATGGCTGTAGCTCATTACAATCGGGACACATCACAGCATTTGCACCTCTTACACAAATTTCTAACCCATGAGTCGACCCTTGCTAGGGTTGTTCAATATCACGTTCACAAACAAAGTTTTGTATGCTTTCTTAATCTTACCAAACTTTACACAATCTCTGGCACCGCACTCACATTTCTGCATTAGCCTAGCATTTTTCTGAAATATGATGAGGTAATGGATGAATTTTGACTAAAAAAAATTGACTTACGTTGAAGGCTTTACGCCATATTTGCAAGCCTTTGAGTGCGTGAATGATACTGAATTGTTTTATTTTGTACTTTGAATGGTCACCAAAAACAGTTTTATGAGTAACCTTACAGTTAAGAAGTTCTGTATCATTTAGTTGTTATGAAAGCACTACATGAATCGTTTTTGCCGATTTTGTGGCATATTGTAACAAAGTGTAAATGGATTAAATATTGTGTTAACAGGAGTAAGTGTAATTGTAAATTTGCACAGCTCTGTTGAAGGGCTAGGCCTAGGCTAGCAGTAGAAACGAAAAGCAATGATTTTAAAATGGAATTTGACTCTCTCTCTGAGACTATCAGTGGTTCAAAAATGATGAAAGTCATATCAATTATTATACCTCTTTGCAGTGTCGAACGAGAAAAATGTAGGCTAGGCCCTCCGTTTATACTAGTTTCGGTATTGGCTACAGTAGGCCTCGCTGGTAAAGTACTGTACGCCTAACACTACTCTCTACAGTTACACTAACAGTACTGACACAAACACTATAGTATTACTGTAACTTAAGAGTACTAACGTTTAAACGAAAGCAATTTGAAAGGAAAATCAAAGCGAGGCATCAATAATGACAGTATGAAAACAGTACATGACACTTACAGCGGGAATTGCTGACAAAACAACTAGAATACAACTGTAGATGTGTTCACTTCGTTTGACAGAATTGGTGTAACCTGCGCCTTTCAGTTTCAATGGCAATTTCAAGGTTAAATTATTGAGAATGTATGTGTTCCTTTCTCAGCATTACGGTGCACAGTTGTGTTTCGCCGGTACGGTACTTCTGATCTGGAACTGGCATACAGTCTAGTCATAAAATTGTGTAGGAGAGTATAACTGTAAAATTGTTAGTCATCCTTGCCAAGTTAGAAGTGCCGAATAACCATTGATCCTAGCTCGTCCTGACAGAAGGATCACGACTTGTCCTTATGATGATTAAAATGTCGGTATGTGGATCACTATCCCTGCAAAACAGAACAGTTATGAAAAAAAGAAGAATAAAGCAGGAAGATCTAGGACAGCCCAAACCATGTACCACACATTTGCTTATCAGGTCACCTCGTCAGACTTTCTCTGTGCTTTAGAAAGATGACGTCATATCTATTTTCAATAAAGGGAAAACACGACAGGTTTCAAGTCCGACGAGTACAATACAAAACGGACTACTGAGCTAGTGATCAGTTGTTCAATTAGTTGATCAATCGCATTCCGCACAAACAGCCCAAACTGGGGGCTGTTGACATGTGGTGCTTCTTTGGCCGAATTAGAGATGGTTGTTCAGCATCTGCGTGAAGGAGAGCACACTACTTGCGAACTCAAGCTCCATCGTTGAAAACGATCCTCAAGGGGAAGGTGCGTGGATAGATCGAATATCTCCATGACAGTCCTTATTCGATGAGGAGTTCAGGGCATCATGGGTGAATCTGATAAGTGGAGTTTCAAGGGTCGACATTTTTCCTGGGGAGGGGAGGCTAGTATGGCAGGACTATTTATAACAGTACAAATCAAGGGCGCAGTTTTCGTGGGGTCCAGGGGTGAAGCATCCGGAAACTCTCCGGCTTTTTACTATTTCAGAAGCTAGGAAGTCACACTAAAATTTTCGAGTGTAAGAAAAATATGCAACCCAAAATAGTGAGTATTGCAGGGTTGTCAAATAATGGTTTGACCCTCACATTTGCACTTGCGGAAAAGCTTCCCCGTGGTCTTTGTGCCCCCGAATGAAAGGAATTGTCTGTCAAAGAATAATGTAGCCTACTTTTGATCAGAAGCGTAAACGTCCAAAAGATTCCTTTTATTCTTGGTTCTTTCATTAGAATAGCAGAATTTTAGAGTGATGGGTTTTGTCATTTATTTTTTTCGTTTGTTTGTTTGCTTGTCTGTTCGTTTGTTTCATTGTTTGTTTGTTTCAATTGCCATAAAAACATTCAAAATTTACATAGAAAATTTACATACAGACTTCATGTACATAATTTATATCCAATACAAAAGGAAATATAGAAAGCTATGTATGAATGAATCGAGAAAAATGAAAAATTAACCATGTGAATCTGTCTGTCTAGTCTGACCTTTTGAACAAGGCTTAAGCTAAAGAACAAAAAGAAAAACACAAGTAGATAGCGGATGTGATCCCATTTAGAAGTCATCTGAATAAAGATTACGTAATAGGCTAAGTCTAAAATTTGCCAGTCCTGTTACACTAACGGCCAATGGAAGATATACATAACGTGACACTAACAGTAGGCTACACAAAATAAAGCAATATTTAAGCATATCTTACCAAAGACCTAGTCGTTAGTCTACGTTTACTTTGCTAGAGATTTGCGAAAGTTCACTTGTGCAGTCCGCCCCAACATTCTCCCTAACGTCAACGAGAATTCATAGGATGACCGATGCATTGGAAGCTATACCCTCTCTATTACTTAGCGTGGATAGAAGGGAACAGTGTAAGTGTGCATGTTAAGTAAAAAGACGTTATCTAGTTTTTCCCCTCCGGCCCACCGACAACTCTTTCAAGAAACCTGTAGTACTAAGCATACTTCAACATGTGACACCCCGACCAGTGACATGTTCACTATGACCTTTTTGTTGAGTGGATTTAACTTATAGTAGGCTACAGTGTTTGAAGTTGTCACTTTTATTTAAAATGTACCTAAACTTTACGTTACAATGAAATATATTTTAGATGTTGCAAAATAATTCCTATTCATCTAAATTCCTGCTTCATAACTTGTTCCATTGCCGGGATTAAAATGCTGAAATATATTCACTTAAAGCAGGATAGCATAATTATTCAAGGTTCACATCCAATAGTCATGAAAACTCAAGAAACATTTTGAATTTTTGACCCTTTGCTTGTACCGACTGTGTGCATAAGAATTAGTACTAATGTGAAAAGTGTCTGGTAACACATTTTCACAAAACACAGACACACAAAACAAATTGATTCCTTAACTACTCCGTGATTAATATTTCATTTGCATGTGACCCACGAAAATCTTGGTATGACCATTTGCCTTTAAATAAGGGAAACTTGTTTAGGAAAATTTAGTGAACTTTGCGAAACAACTCACATAAGCAAGAATGGTCAATCGTAATGACCAATCGAGGTTGTGTACTGTATCATTAATTTGAACATTCCGGGAAATTGACGCGTCTTATTTTTCTCGTTCCTATCATTAATTATTTGGTCATCAGTCGGTGAAAATTTTGTCATTGTCACGTGGGATACTGTAAGCTATGTGTACAAAGTATTTCACTATATGTGCACTGTGATGGGGAATGTTTATCCGTACTCGTCAGTGGGTGTGTTCATGTCCGCATGCAGGCCCAAGCCCATCAGGAGCATTATTTAAACAAACGTAAAATCTTTCATTTTCGATAAGATGCCTACAAGCCTGTGCAAAAAGTGTAATACAATCATGGCTTTATCTAGTTGCTGATTTGATTGACTAGCATTAAGGCCACTACCTAAAAACCTTAAAAACTTTAAAACATAAATTGACGGCACTGACGTCATGGAAAATGGATAAAATAACTTCTTTCAGTCAGTTTTCCAATGGAGGATTTTCAGTCAGAGACAGAGGGCTTATACAGCCTTCTCCTCTTCCTCAGAATAAGTGAAAGCATTAGTTCAATCGGAAAAGATAAATATGCATACAAGGTAACAATGGAGGAAGATTAATCATATACTCGTACAGTCCTTTATGTTCCAGTTGACTTCATGACTAGGCTACTTGAATCCATCACAGCAATATACGAAGACACCAAAATATAAAATCAAAGTTGTAAGATGTTTTCGACTAATTGCTTTGTGTATTGATGTTATTTGATTGACTATTCGCGCGTTTTATGATTTATACGACTATAAATCACGTGAAAAAAAAAACCGTGAGAATATTTCTACTGGTATCACATCAACAAACACCATTTGAGAGTATTGGAAACAGTGCTCCAGTGGGAAAAGTGAATGAAGTACCACTTGTAAACGTGTAGAGTAATATGGACTCTATCCCCTTTTCATATAACAGATGTGAGACGATTATACCGTAACGATCCGGTGATAGTGCGGAAGCATTGTGGAATGGAGGATCCGTTTTGTTGCATCTGACTGTTTGGTCATATACATATGAATAAAAGGTACAAGAGGTACCCAATAACGAAGTTAAAAAAGAAAAAACAGTTAAACACCACATAACACTGTTGCGACATTTGTAATTTGGCATACGATAATAATCAAATCACAATATTGATATTTTAGAATCAGTCACTTCGTTCTTGTGAACGAGACAAAAAGAAAAAACATGTTTATTCTGATGATAATCAGAATGTGTACAGTTAACAGTTAATTACAGTGACAGTTTTTTCATATACATCCATATTATGTTAAAATCGATTGCAATAAACGACGTAAAAATCTCACTTAAAAATAACATGGACCCGATTCATATCCACAGATAACCTGATTTACACAGATAGACAAATTAAGAGAAATATCATGAATACGTTAAAAGAAATTCGCAAGATGCTAGAGAAATGGACATGCCGTTACTCGTACGTTAAAATGGGATTCACTTCAACCCCACTCTTCGTTTGTTCTACTGAGGTTCAATTTTTCATCGACTTAGGTCAGTTTTATCACCTCATGCTGTGATAATGCATATGGTCAATTAAACATCGTTCCCCTAGAGTAATTCAGGTGTGTCAATCTAATGTCTCGACTTTCTAAAACTGCCTGTCAAGGGGTATTAGATGCCATGTCCATACGTAATACATGTGTAATCAGGTATGAAATAGGGTCTGTTGAACACTTTAGCACGGTTATAACGTCATGGAAATCTCCAGAGCGAGGAACCCATGAACAGCAGATGGCGATAGCTTGCCTTTCAGATTAGTGTTAACGAATTAAGTTGCTTGACCTCAGTTGACTGTCAAGTTTAGCAGCAACTTCCTTCTGAATAAGACGAAACAAACCACTACTACTTCTACTACTATAGATCCAACAGTTCTATATCTATATTATTACCATTATACTTATGACCTTTCCGATTTTGTTTTTCATCATGATAGAAGCTCCCAATGAAACCCGCTGATTTATATAAGTAACTCTTTACCTCTAAAAGTTGAACAATTTCTTGAACTCAACACGATACCGTTTGTTCATAAAAAAGTACACGATAGCGTTTGTCCCTGAATTACAACTGAGGAGCATTAAACAGATCACTTGAAGTATTTTCCTATGAAAACGTGTATTGACAAGGGCTACGAATACACCGGTAGGGGACCATATTGTCAGAAACACCCCTGAAATGATTAGGAAAGTGCGAACAACTCTGACCTGCAGACCAGTAGGTCCTGTTACCATAGGGATGTTTCCGCTCCCATTTGCGTTCGCGGTGGTCCCTGAGGGAATAGACTGGTCCAGAACAAGAGGCGGAATCGTTGCTGGCAGTCGCTTTGCGTGATAAATAGTCACCGAAAAGAGATAACAATTAGCGAGAACTATGAATGCAGCTGGTAGAAACAAGAAGACAGCAGCGCAACCGATGTAAAATACAGTCACGCCCAAGTTGTCCACTGCTTTCGAAGAACTTTCTGCGAAACAAACTCGGACGTCATTTTCAAAACGAATGTCAGAGTTGGAGGCTCTGTTGAGAGTCACGGAGATTGTCATCACAAGCGACGTGAGAACCACAATGTAGGATATGACATAAGCCCTCCTTGACGACATCAGGGTGGTGTAACGTAAGGGACGGCTAACTGCGAGATACCGGTCAAAGGTCAAACAGGCTATAAACTGAAGTGAACTGTTATTGGAGAATATGGTGAGGAAGATGGCCCCCCAACACGAAGTCGGATGTCGGGTAAGAAAATCAGAAAACAGGTACACGTTTTCCAATACTAGAAAGCTTAAGCCATTCATTGCATCAGCGATTGACATAGCCAAGGCAAACGCTGTCGTGGTTTCTCCCAAACAATCCAGATTCCTTCGAAGGACTGTAATGTTCAGAACATTCAGGATGACCGCCATCCAACCGGAGGCATTAGAGAAAGAAGCCCTGATCGCTATGTAGAGTACTGAGATGGTGGCGTCTTCTACTACCGAGGAGATATTTAGGGTCATAGTTTGGTTTTCCTTCTCCATGTTTTGTTACAGTCTCCGCTAGTTTTCAAAGTAACCAACTTGAATGTATTAAGTATCTGTAATTCGAGAGGAGTCGATTTAATTCAGTTTTAGGTTGTGTGAGATTTATACGAACTACCCCTAGAACTAGGCCTATATAATTTCCGGGAAGCAGAGAAAAGAATTACACCAAAATAAACTACATATTTAAAAAAAAAATATGAGTGCATGTAATCTACTACTGAGAGGCAAGGTGTGTCTCCGAATGAAGGTGAAATTAAATTAGGTGAAATCAATTAATTGCCATTTCCACAAACAATAGTGAATATGCCTTTCGTGTTAATAAACACCCTGTAAATATTAGCTGGTGGTTACATAATTAGAAACTGCCTCACCAAGTATAATTAATCAAAAGATGGTAGCTCGGCAGAGTACAAAATTCGATATTCCGATCAATCAAATACGTTTGAGGAGAATGTTACCCCTACCGTGAAGACTCTTTATAAGTCAGAGTTGGTTTGTAAGGCTACTGGTACTGTAGCATCGGCTGCTGGCTTGATATCCAATAATCCACAGTGACGGAGAAGACTAACTATGTAAAGGGAGCATCGTTTCTATTCTCGTCAGGGTGTATCAATGCCATCACTTTGTAATCTCAAGAACATTCTAAAACCCACAGTTTTGTGGACAGCAGTTGAGTAATGCGTTTCAGAGAATTTAATTTATTTAAGCATTTTTCCTTTCCGCTCAACCATGAAAATGTTGTAGTAAATTCAACATCCTTGCTGTCCAACTGACGTATTTGCTCGCCAAGGAGTTGAACATTTACTTCTGTTACAAGCAATGTACAATCACATTTGCCACAAGAGTCACAATAAAATTCCAGATCTTCACAATGAAATTCCCTCATATCCTTCAACTGAAATTTTGCTGTAACCTACGTTGCCGATTTTTGCCTGTAACTTTCTCTGTATAATCTATACTGCAGTGTGGCTCATGACCAGTTTATTGATCCTATTACACTTTCGTAAAAGAGTTCACGAAGAGGTAGTCAATTGGAGTAATAAACAGAGGACAAAAATATTTATTTTTTTTTACCAAAATCGTCATCCACTAAACGAGAAATTCTGCTGGAGACTGATACAATGTCACGACAACATGGCGATTTTACTCAAGCAGGATCTACTCCTGCGATAGGGATATGACGCAAAACAGACAGAGAAAGAAAAAAAAACAAGTAAATAATAAAAGAGAGAAAAACACGAGCAGTGAAAAGACAACCAAAGCACAAGAGATGAAGCAGATAAACAAACAATTCGAGGAGATGGAGATCGTCTGTAGGTCACCGTTTTGAAAGATCATATTAAAAGGGAATGAGATGAATAGATAAAGGAACAACCACGTATTGGAAAAGAATATGAAATCGACAATAAACACGCACCTTGCATAACGATGAATGAACAGAAACTGGTAAACTGCTAAAAATGCAGTCCAATTAAGTCCTTAATTGACTGAACTGACTAACCTGGCAGGAAACAGAGCAAAACTTCTTCTTTTTCGTTTTTAGCGAAATCATGACGTCTTCACTCAAGATGGAGTCTGTGTCTGTATGTCTTCATGTGCAGGGAAGGGGAATTTCAGAAAGAGATGCAACGGGAAGGTTAACTATGCTAATCCTATTAGGGTATTCTCCGGCATGATAACTTTCAATTCATAAAGGGATGTGAACAGCTTAGATTGCCGTTTTACTTTTGTGGTGTGATCTATCGTTATTTCTAGGGACATCCGAGTAATCTTTACTCATAAATGCTTATATTCTTTGAAAAAGATTGAGTATAACCGAGCTTAGACGTGCGGTTCCGTGTTGCTGACAGTCAATTAGTCAAAACCACCCAGTGTCTCAAAAATCAAAACGTCTCGTTATTTCTTTGGAATCAAGGCAGTCTAGTTTAAAAGGATAAGACGAGAATGATGAAAACGGTCATAAGGATACATTTTACTGTAGCATTTTTATCAATTTCGGCAACCTTTCGCAAGTTCGCAGGGGTATCCATGTTCAACGAGTTATACATCAAAAGTATTTGCTGTAATAGACGTCGGAACGCGTCGGAAGTTGTAAAATTATTTTCAAGAATAAGGACTGGCAATGTTAAAGCCATGGACAAAAATATCCAATCAGTAATTTACAACGGAGCAGACGACAGGGACCTTTTTGTAAGTTTCTAATCTTTAATCCCTTTGCATCTGTGAGTGATGAACAAAAAGAGGTGATTTGGGCGGAAATCAGGCTACTTCAAAGGAAGGACTTTCCGTTTTATCCCCTTCTCAATTGCACCTCCCTGCTGTGTGTGACATGTGTTTGTGAAGTCTTGTTACTACCAATTTAGTACCAACTGACCAAATGCAATAAACTTGGTCCAAAATGTAACAACTTTCTGCCCGCAAAAATGCATCAACTATGAAACTTGGTCCAAGAACATGAAGTGTGAAGTTTGTATTCTCTATTTTCCTTCAAAGTCAACAATAACTATGATATGAACGTTCTGCCCAAAAATGCAGCAACTTTGAAAGTTGATCCAAAATTCAACAACTTTCTGCCCAAAATGTAACAATGTTAAGATTCACATCAGACGGTAGTGAAAAATACAAGGGATTGTGAGCAGAATATTTCAAGAATGGAATGCCCTTACATTTCCTAGTTAGATTTACCAGACAAAGCTTACATCTGTTGATGGATCTCAAATGACCCCATTGTGGTTTGATATCAACAGGCTAAAATGCCAGACTATATCAGCAAAAATTATCTCAAGAATGTTAGTTTAGAATGGTATGCTTGGTAAATTACTTTGCGTGTAAGAAGCGTATTGAGTTTTACATGAGATTACGGTTATTTCAGGTCAACGTGGGTCAAATTACAAAATACGTGCAAAGGTAAAATCTTGACAATGTGATGTTTGGCTGATCGCTTTGCTGGTATCTAGCTATAGGTGTACCAAAATAAACACGAAATAAAAATGTTGTTAAAGGTGTTCCAAAAGTCATTGAAGGTTATTCAGCAAGGGGTAAAAAGGACTTTCGACCAATATCTCAAGATATGAAACTTGGACTGAAATCAATATCTCGTTACACGTGCCTGACAAGGCTAAACACAGTCAACTTTTTAATTGTAGTAGCGGTGTCTGTGAGATCAACAGTGATTAAATTTAATAAAAAAGAAAGAAAAATCGTGAACGCAAAGAGGTAATATTAAATTGATATTACAATATTACAATGAAGTAATTTAACCATCAGAGTGAAAGATTTCTTTTTAAGAGTGAAGTTAAGGTTGCCTTTATATGTGGAGTGACAAATTTCACTCCAAAAGAGTAATTTTCACCCTTTGAGAGTGAGTACACAGTCCTTATTTGGAGTCCACCGCCGTTGCACTCTTTGAAATTTTAAGAGTTGAGTAAACAAAAGCAGCGATCGGGTTTCTTTTGGACGTCAAAAGTCATCATGTGGTAACTTTGGAAAGTCCAGGACCAATAGTTCGAGGGAAAGGTATGAGCAGATTTCGTGACTGTAACCTGTTATGTTTCACATGCCCATTTTATGTACAAAAGAACACTATGCATTTCCGTTATTTGATTCTTTACTCCTTTTTTCTTTCTCTGGTTATCGACGCCGCCATGTTCACTGACACTGAATTCATTCTGGCATTGTGTGAAATATATTTTAGAAAGTTGATTCATTTACTTTTGGTGCCTCTGTGCTGTGATTAACGGATGGTATCTGCGCGATCGATTTAGTACGTATATTCAGTGTCAACAACTACCCGCTCATTGCATTACCGTAAGAAAAGAAAAAATGAAAGATACAAAACTCTTGCTGTTGCGAAAGGCAACTCCGAGCTTACGTTTAGTTGGCATATTCCATGACAGCTACCCACGGATATGATGAAATTATATATTAATAAATTAGTAAAAGAGGAAACTACCGGGTAAAATTTTACAGTACTGTAGACTCCAACAGAGGCACTGCGGGATAGGTCATTTCATCAAACCACAGGAAAGGACTCCTGCACTTGACTCAGGGCAAACGACACAAGCAATAATTTTTGTTCGTACAGCATTACAATAATAGGCATTGCAAGTAATCTACCGCAGACATTCATTTACATAATGAAATTTCCCAAGTGGACCTCTGCATTTTGCTCGTTGTTTTTAGTAAACATGTTTATTTCCGGTACGATGAAGGTATGTGGGATTCTGTTCGATAGTATGGCGACGAGTGTGGATGGATTTACCGGGTCCTTAGCTGGTTTGATATTCGTAACACCGGCCGCCGTTTCCCATCTCATTGGTAAGACACTTCTGATAGATACTTCGTTTGAGACGATTTTCTCAAGCACTCCTCCAGCAATTTAGTCAATCCGTGTACCATGCATGCACGAAACGTCTGACTTAGAAAATTTCGACATTGCTTTATATCGTCAGTGTCTTTCATGGTCATAATTTTTTGTTGTTTTCCTGGGAAAGTTGTAGGGGAGGCTGTTTCCAGCGTGTAGCTGATTCAGTGTGTCTGTACAAACCTTGAAATCATAATATGGAAGTTTGTATAGATCTACACACATATCGCAACCGAAATAGCAATACGTTGACACATTGGGATGCTGTTAGCATATTGTGAGTGCAACTACTCTTGAGAACACTTTGGGATCCAGGTGACTGGTTAGGGACCTGACAGACTGGTGGTACAATGATATGGGGTAGGGGTATTTCCCTCCCTGTTAGTATTTTGTCTCTAACTGAATGCGGCAGGAAAACAATCCGAAAACAATGAATGTGCCCAGCAGGCCATTAGTCGATCGGGGGGACGAGAATCAAGGGGACTTATTATCACTTACATTCTTGCTAAGAGTTGTTGAAAGACCAAGTTAGTCAAAGTTAAGTCACGGTACTGAAGGTGGGCGGATCGTAAAAGAAACTGTTTCGTAAAAACTCTAGCTGTCACTAGAAATCACTTTCTTCTCAGGAGCAGTTTCAAGTTTACTATTGCAGCGTCCCCCTCAAGTTCGTTGCTTGAGTCCGTACAACTACCCCCGACCACGCAGCCATCAAATGCTATATGTTGTGCAACAGTAGAGCCTAATTGTTATTTTTCTCAAGAAAGTGATCTAAATCAATTGAGTTGCTTTTAATATAGTCCATTAACGCCCCAAGCTACATTTGCAAGGGATAAGCAAAAGTCTCGAATGGTTCTGTTCTTTGTTTGACAGCAAATTCGAAAGATGCAGAGTAGCTCCTATCAAACAGCATACACAGGGGGAGTTCTTTGATTATACATGTTGCCCTTGGCCAGTGCTCACCAGGATACTCCAGGGTATGCACCACTTAAGGTAAAGGATTACTCAGAACGGAGTCGTTCAGCAAATATTATCTTGCTGTTCTTTGAACTCCCATAAGATTCAGGTAGGATGCCTATTAGGAATTCGACATTAAGATTACCTGGAGGGAATTGTATTAAATTTGTGCCTTCTCTAGGATGAGCTCAGGCACTAGGATTGTGGTCCGGCCACCCTCTGGATTCCCTTCCGGTGCTGAGGGTCGATCCAACACTGCTAGGTTCTAAATCAGCCTGCAGAGCATCTGGATTCACGTTGCAGGTTTAAAACAATACAACAGATTACTCCGGTACTAAAGCATTGTAAGGAACCCTTTCTTTTTCCATTGGGCAGACATAAGGCATGCAATGAATATGCATGACTTATCGGGCAACTATATTTCTTCAGTTTGGGCCAGTTGAGTTGCAAATTACGCCCCTGATTGGATATGTATTTAACAACCTACTAAGCGCCCAACTAGGAAACTCTCCAGGTTGGTCATACTGATTTGACCTGAATGAGATAATAACTGGGATTAACTGTGGCTGTTCTGGAATTTCATCTGGTTGTTGCTGGGTTTTCATATGATCGAATCGAATACCTGGGTTATCATATGAAATTCTAAATTATTTGATCAAAGATGGGCCATTTGAGGTATTAGTTGTTAGAATTGTGGTTGAGCCGTCTGAACTCCTGATCAGGACTGAAAGCCCCAATTGATTATGTTCTGAATCATTTGATGGGCAACCGAATGCACATCCAGGGGTGAACGTGGTACCAAAGATTGCCCTACGAACAAAGCTATCTCATGTATATTTTTTTGTCCTTTAAGCAGGATACCAAAGGTAATTAATCATCAATTGATCACACCCGTAAAAATACAGACAGCTACTGCAAAATGATGTTATGTATTAATGTTGTTGAAATACACTCTTTTAAGGCATCAGCATCCTTTCACCAGGTAGCGATAACAAATCTTAAATTAGGGTCAAAGAATCAGAACCTATCCGTCGTTTCCTTCCCCAGTTTCGTTCCTGTAACAAAGGGATACCCTCAGGCTTTAAATAAAAAATCTTATATCATTGCGGCTCCATAAATTACTTAGTAAGTCTAATGTATCATTCATACATTCTGTAATATGTGCGTTTGGGATAACCCCCATTGCTTGACATGTAGTCACTCAGTGTCAGCGATCTAAGCATCTCGTTAGAATCTGGATAGATAATCTTGTAATTACGCGTAATCTGTCTCTGGGCAAGAGAGGGCGTTCACTCTTCTTTCTACTCTCCCGTTTCCTTCTGAAGAAAATTGTCGCACATTTTCTATCTGCTGTGTGAAGACCCGATTGAGCAAAGAAGAGGAAAATATTTACCTTTCTTGAATCTTGCCACTTATTTCAGTGTAACATGTCACGGAATGCAATCATAAATAAATTTCAAAACTTGAGTCCGTAATACATGAAATTGAAATTATGACAGCACAAGTGGGGTCCCACTTGATTAAAACGTCTAGCCCGATAGCAGTTCAAACCAAATTCAACCCAGCCAATCCAACAATTATTCACTAAGGGCTAAGTTTGTTATGCTGGCTAGGTAGAAGCCTTCTGTGCCAGCGAATTGATCAATGGGGTTCATTTTCATGCACGCCCTTTACGTTCTTTTTGACTTTTAGTGCTCAAGAGCATACCATAATTAATGTGAGCCATTTAAATAAACCGTGTGAACATGCCTGCTGATATCAGATCGACAAATACCACTTGACGGTAGCAGTACCAATGCATAAAGAGGACGAAGTACGAAGAGTACCGAGTTATAGATATCTGGAGTAACATCGACGTTTGCAAGTAGCCTGCACTCTGTTTGAACCAATCGCATATATCTGTTTACGGGATAAAAAAAAAGACACGGCCACCAATAATGATCAGAATTTTAATTTTGTGTTGTCATAAATCAATCAATCAGCATTGAAGTCCTTTTTTTTTGCACAAATTATGTAAAACTAGTGCAGTTCATGTCTTTACTCGTAGGTTCATTCCTTTTGTTCTGTGATTTCAGCTCCGTTTGTAAGTGTCCTATGTTGTCATTCATCACATCGGACGCTTGGCTCTGTAGGTGGCGTCCTTGTAGGAGGAAGTTATATCACCGCAGGTCTGTTTGCAACTCGAGGTCTCCATTTCCTGTTTTCCTCTGTTATTGCAGGTAAGAGACGTAGTCTCATATATTGATACTCAAGTAAATTTGTAACACTCACATGTATTTGCAGTATCCATCTATCTTTGTCCGTTTATTCCTATGTCGGTTTGTCTCTGTCTATCTGTCTATCAACCTGTATGTCTAGCCCGTCCGTACACTCGTCCACTGATATATTCATTCATTCATTCATTCATTCATCCATCCATCCATTCATCCATCCATCCATCCATCCATCCATCCATCCATCCATCTACAGTGAGTAGATGCAGTTTTCGTTTTGCCACCATTTTTATGGTTGTTGAAGGATGGTTGGGTGCAGCGGGTAAAATAAAGGAAGTGATTTCAGCAAGATATGTTACGTGATGTCAGATCAGTGCAGTAACGTGGTACATCATACTCCATTACTACGATAGTCTACGTATTAGTCAGTGCACGTCATCAGCCTCTATTGTGAAGATAAAGGTACTAATGGTAAATGATCCAATCACAAAGCACCATTTTTTAATTCTTTCATTCAAGGTGTAGGGTTTGGACTCCTGTTTTTACCATCCGTTCTATGTTTACGGGAACAAGCCCCCAAAGACTTTGCGAGTCTTATGCCATTGGCAAGTGTTGGTACCTATGTAGGTATCGCTATGTTGCCAGGTGTTGTCGAGGTATTCTTGAAGAACTACGGTCTTCATATGTCGTTTTGCCTGTTGGGAGCACTATTATGGAACACGATCCCATGTGGCTTAATACTAAGTAGAGGACAGAAATATAACATTACAACAAGGGATGGCATTGAGCCGACAGAGAAAAGGCAAAACAGCAAGTCGACCGAATCAACACCGATACAAGTGTATAATACAGGATTTAACGTGAAAAATCAAGATGAACTTGACGTAACTTGCCCAACCAACATCCAAAACGGAAAAGACGATCAACATTACCCAACGTCACCTATTGAAAAAGTTACTTCATTCCTCAAAATAGTACCTCAAGAAAAATTAAATAGAATGTTTGAGTCCACAATATCTTTCGTGTGCAAGTTTTTTTCACAATTCATTCTTTTTGGTGACATTGTCTTTTCTCTGTACTTTGTAACGGTAAACTTGAGAAAGTTTGCTTCGGACTCTTGGGCTTTGTTTTTAATTCCATTCAATCAGGAGCTGGGGCTTCAAACATCTACCGCGGTCATCATTTCAGCTATTGGTGGAATAGGAGGAATTTTCGGTAGATTTTTAGCAGCCGCTTCGTTTAAAACATCCAACAAAATATCACCTTTGACGTTATTCGCTTTCTACTACTTTTGTAATGCCCTTGTATTTACATTACTTGACTCGTGGAGGAACGTTTTTTTCATGACATTCTGTGGATTTGCCAGTGGACTTCTCTCATCCACCATATCTGGTATGACGTCAGGAATTCTACTTGATATTGTGACAGCTGAAACATATACTCAAGCTTTTGGACTCGTGGACTTTGGATGTGGAATGTATGCAATCCTTACTGGGTATTTATCTGGTGAGAACTTTTTCTGTCTTTAGTGTATCATTTGAAACCTGCTCTGTTGCATATATTTGCAATAATATCTTCTTGTTCCAGTCACCGAATTATTTTGTTTCAGTGTTTCCAACTTCACCGAGAGTTGCTCCCCTTGCCCTTCTGTCCACTATGATGAACGTCATGGAGAGACATTTTTGTTTCAGCCTCAGCGCCCTATTGGATATGCTCCCTTACTTTTGTCCTGCTTCTCGGAGTCACTGTATTAGATATATATGTATTAGATATATATATATGTATCAAAAAGATCAAATCCAAATAGATTTCATGTCACTATGTGAATTGTTGTAACTCTGATATCGCAGTGACTTATAACTTGACATATGTTTTTCTATTTCCTTTCTTAACCTCTATAGGAGGATTGCGTGACATCTTTGGATCTTCCAAAGTCGTTTTTCTCATCAGCGCCTTTGTTTTGGCAATCAGTGGGGTCTCAGTTGTCACGATCAAGTTGATATTAAAACGAAGAACGAACCAAGCACGAAAGCATTAACCTGTTGAATGATATTATTAGGAGGATCACGACAAAGTTGACCATAATAAGCTGCACGAAACCTGTACCAATAGTAGCCCACTTTTCATTTCAGATTTAGCATACAATGGACCAAACCTTTTCAATCGATCGGCATATTTTATCTTTAAGAGGATGCTTCGAATAGTATAACGTATATGACAGCTCCGTCATTCCTGAACGCTCTGTGCCTGCTTTTTCGATTTTAGCAAGAATAACATGCAATAAATCGACAAACATCGTTTTCTCCGATCCACTAGGCTTTCTGCTCCATGAAGTCTCTTTCTCTGGAGCATCGTTTATCGATAAACCTTGTTTTTTTTTCTGAAATATCTATTTTTCGCTCGAATCCTTAGTATAGTGTTCTTAATACCGACATTATCTATTAACCATATCAATAGAGGCATTAAGAATGCCTGTCTGGTTTTCAGCCAACAAATTGCGTTGACATTAAAAACTACAAAAAATAATTTACAAATGTTCTTTCTCATCCTTACGGAAAAAAAGCTAATACGAGTATTGGCATCTTCATTCAAAACAACTTTTTTCCATTTTTTCCGGCTCTGCATCCTTTCCTTCCTGTAGTGCCATTGTTTGGTTAATGCTGATTCGACAACAATCGGCGGCAAATCTTCCTTGCGGTCGACGGCAAGTCACACCCTGGACCATTCGAGACCGACTTTTAAGAAGTCTTTCGTGTAACTAAGCATCAAGTAGCAGTATTTATGTCACAATCCCTCCTCAACATATCATCCACTTCATTTCCTTAGTTTTGATAATCTTCATGATCGTTGCCATGACACCAGAGACACTGCTTATTATATCGTCCATTTTGTAGACTGGCAATTAGCCAGAACCAACCGTGTAAAATACCTAGAACCATTCACATGGAATGTTCTCCGTGACTTAACAAGGAATCCCCCCCCCCCCACACACACACTCACTAAGCTTTAAACCAAGTCTCAAATCACATTTAATTGTTTTGATGGGTTTGCTAAGTGTGGGGTGCTTGATCAACTCATACGAAGACTTTTGAATCTTTATTCAGGGGATTTCCATACGTACAGTTCTTTGTTGCGGGGATCTCTGTTATTAGAATCATTCATGTTTGTAAACAGAACTGGTCAAAAACGCCCGACGGTATAGCTAGTATAACTCTAGTTGGGACTGCGTGAAAACAAGGGCGCATAGTAACTATTTCGTGTTGTTTAATTTGTTGCAGTTGTGCAGATGCGCTGCTGATATGAAAACCATCAAGTATTATTTTGTCAGAGTAATAGCCAGACACGCAGTTTCCGATCAAGCTACTACAATGCACCTCCAAGTGTTTCATGCAGACGGTCATTTAAGGCGTGTCGAGATTGCAAGTTACGCGTCGTTGTGTTCGTAAACTCATATTCTTAGGTCCGCAATGCCTTTGTAAAGGTGGTGGTGCGTACGGCCTAGGATCCGTGCCAAAATTTCTCCCTCATTTCCGCAAAAGCAATAGAGAGAGATCATTCATATATGGGCCATGTTTTAGGCCAGAAATTGAGGATTCTCGTCATTGCGACGGTCTGATTAGCTTCGGCCAGTGTGAGGTGACGTTCAACGTTCAGTGAAACCATGGTCTCATATGATCATTTCGAAGTCTTTTGAAACATGCATTGCGACAGCATTTCTCGGAGTGAAAAAATTGAAAAACGAATGGTGAGAGGAGGTTTCACATCTACGAGAATAAACAAAATCCAAGCAATCGAGTTTCAGTTTCCCGAGTAACCTTGCTAATGACCTGCACTCTAATCCTACCTGAGGATTGAAACGGCTTAGAACTCTTGGACGCTGAAAAAAGTATTGAAATACAAAAAAAAAAGAGAAAAAAATGAAAAGGGGGGGGGGGGAAGAAATGCATCAGCCACACACCAATATTTATAATATACATGTAAATCAATATGATATTTAACATTCACTGAAATTATTATCTAGTCATTTCTCCCCGCGTTTTTTCTCTTGTTCGTTGTCTTTGTCCTTCATGGTGTTTACTGTTATTGATATGAATATAGAATATAATAATGGAATATATAACATAATATAATATAATAATGGAATATTTGGAATAAATGTATCTGTTTTTTGTGTCATTTTTCCATATTTACTTATATATATGTAATCCAATATGTGATAATAGTAGATAAAATCTCAGTGGCCCATTTAGGCAATTCTGCGAGTTTACTGAAGCTGCCCAACACTTTGCATTAAGCAGTAATAAAAGTGCACGATTTAACCCATTGATTCAACCCCAAATGCGGCCACGATTAGGTAATTTCTGAAACCTCGATCGGCCAAATGTGTACCACAATGGATAAATGCAACCAAAGAGCCCCGAAGATTTGTGCCCTTAATTCGTACCAGACTGCCAGCCATAGGCAGTAAAAGTCTTCAAAAGTATTTAATTGGACATTTTTTAGCACAAGCATTCATCCATGTTAAATCAAGTCAGGTCTATCCTTCAACTCAGGTCTAACCTTCATATTCACTCAGCTTCTCCCACACAATTTCAATGCACGGTAACATAGCTACATAGCCTACATCTCATACTACGCACACTTAGTATATAACGAAGTGACCATAGTCGGGAACAGGACTAAAGGAGTACTGACATTCTTCAGTTCTTGATACCTCTGTAAGTAAATGCGATGTGCGATGTGACGCTTTCCGTAGACTAGTTTAGTTTACACATAGTTCTTACATACGTACGCACACGAAACGTCCATTCTGGACAGCTTTCGTAATGATGGATAGCTGCCCATGAAATCACTGTTGCATCCCATTAGCATTTGCATTGTGAAAGTCCGCACTGTGGTCCTTATATGCTATCCTATGTCCTAACTCTAGGTTCAACATGGCCAAGAGTCAAGTGCGGGAAGGTCATGTGACCTGAGGATAAACTGGTTCAATCATGGAAATAGGAATCCTAATAGCTGGAAGTATGGACAAAATGGCGTCAAACTGTCCACTGCATGGAGAGTCATGTGAGCGAAAGTACTTGGTATGGTAGGTGTAGGCTAATTGTTTCACGTTTGCGCTCGGTCATATCACCAGCAACAGTTCCAACAAACGACGCGCACATCTCGCAACGTACACTATACATACTGTGCTGCTAACTGAGACATTTCATCAGCTGTAACAGAGTGATTTGCACAAACGCAAATAGGGTGTAAAAAAAAATAGGGTGCAAAAACTTATTGTACTCACCGTAAGATGACATTCAGGCATCACGTGACCCTCCACTGTCGACAACTTTCTTATCATGGAATTATACTTCCAGCTAAAGTAGGGCCTATAGGATTTTGATTGATTGAACATAACCGTATTTCAGACGATACACAAAGAGGACTGGGATTTGTTGAAAAGCACGCGCACGCTGCTTTAAACTGTTTTTGCGTTTGAAGACGACTGTGCGTTATGAAGACCTTATAATGATGAGGTTCGTTTTCCTTAAGTTTCCAAGCTTTGTTAGCTTCCCTTCTCATCCATAATCATGCTCAATCCTCTACTGAAGCTTCGGATTCCATTGTACTCATCACTTGTAATAGTGAACAAACGAACTGACTATTACAACCCTTGCCACCTTCCAGCTTTCAGAACGACTTTAAATCGATTATCAACGACCGTTGTGAAAATCATCACGACGAAGGAATTGCTGGCTTCTGCTCGCTTGGTCCAATTTTTTGGCTGCTCGTTCCGTTGCCTTTGTCTACCGCCCTGAAATAAAAAAGTCCCTAACAGACTCCTACATGAAATATCAAGCCTTACTGAGTTTTAAGAGTTATTCCACAGTAACAAAATGGCCGACCCAGCCGGAGGGGGTGGGGTCACGTAGTCCCCGAATGTAATCTAAAGGGGACTATAAAAACTTTTTGCACCCAAATTAGTGTCTGCGTTACTAGGTATACAAAAGATGATTTTACCTTCGTAAGTTGCATGAAATAAGGAGTAATTACATATATTTCAGTC
This sequence comes from Stichopus chloronotus, assembly GCA_021234535.1. Classification (NCBI taxonomy): domain Eukaryota; kingdom Metazoa; phylum Echinodermata; class Holothuroidea; order Aspidochirotida; family Stichopodidae; genus Stichopus; species Stichopus chloronotus. The sequence continues at coordinate 4,815,137 of CM037850.1, forward strand.
GGAGAGCCTTGACAATGGAATAGGATCACCACCTCTTTCTAGCCTAAAATCTAAACGCCCAACATATGAGAATGGGAGAATGGGTGCCATGATAGGTCAATGCTTTTGCTCATTACATCTCATTGTATATAGGGAATGTCTGACAGGTACCTTGTATGCACTAGGGGTTTCGAAGGTCCCTATCGTAGTGTGTAAGTCAATGGAGAGATTCATGGTGGTATGGTACCTTTGGATTTCTCTGAGACCTCTGAGTGGTTTCTCTGAGTGGTCGGCAATAGCTTGTAATTCCATCTGCGCTCTTCCTGTCCCGTATTTTTATATATGTACGCCCAAAATGTTAAATGTCTTGTTCTGTTCCACGAAGCATTCTTTGTTGGCACTGTCATAATTCTGTTGCCTTTCTATCGATTCCATTTGTGTCATGCAGGTCCATTACAATTCCTCAACAAATGTCTTCATTTTTATTCCAATTTTTTCCCCCAGTGTTATAATATCCTAAGTTCGAACCGCCTATTCGACAATGACTCTACTTTCATTCCCGTTGTGAACTTGATAATTGTCCTAAACGAAGAATCACACCAAACGTTTGCGTATGCGCTGTTTCGTTTTAAAAGTTTTAAAAGCTGTAATATTATGTTGGAAGAAATTGCGTGACAGGGGGTTTCCGGTTCAGCATATACGAGCAAACGTTTACTGATTAGTAATTTCTAATCACTGGTTTTGTAAAGTGTGAGCCTTATGTTGATGCATGTCTCCACTCTTACAATCCTGCAGCCAAATTCAGGGCCAAATACTTACTAGAAAAGAAATTGACATACATCGATAACTACAAAACATGTTTGATATTTCGGGCTTTAACAGGATCCGATGTTGTTGTTTTACTTTGGTATTTCCCTTGATTAAGTCCTATGTTGTTTACCTGTTTGTTTACTCTTTCATTGTCTTTCTTACATTACTTTATATATATAAAGCTCATGTCTCCATTCCCCTTTAGATTTCCGCCGCTCAAACACTGCATTAGATCGACGAGAAATCCTGACTTCCTGTGAGTGCATCAATCAAAACTTCTCAGAAATTAAGCAACGAAACCTTTTAATTTACCGCCTTGATATTGGTAAGACAGAGGAGGAACGCAACGCTATGACTATTTTTAGTTGAAAGTGTGTGTTCGTAATACACAGAGAAAAACCAAGGAAACCGCTGCTACATCTTAGGGCTTAAAGTTAAGGAGGAAAAAAAAACAAATTAAATTAAACACAAACAAAACAAGACAAAATTTGCTATAGCTCGAATGCCTCCATTTAATAACAAACAATTGAACAAACTCAGACGACTCAATTTATAGCCTTTTTTGTCTAACACGAGAATGATATCTATCACCATGGAGATTTCAAGAATATTACGACGTTGTATGATGAACTTGAGCTGACACAAGCGGAAGGCAATTCTAAAATGTCACCCTCTAAAGTGTGGAATCATTTCTTTTTTCTTTGAAGTCCATTTTCATTCAAAACCATAGAAGTTGGTCAATTTTATATGTCTACAGGGAGAATAAAATACATACAAATAGAAAATGTCACGTTCCACGTCACTTCTAGATTTGAGAAAGAAGGAGATTACAATTTTTGTCCATCTATGGAAATACCCTGTTCAAACGATTACATTGAAAATTTCACAGCCATTTTCATTTGATGACGTCTAGAATGGAGACAGGGTACGCGAGAGCTGTATCAAACAATTTTAACCCTCTGTATGTCAGTATGTGTGTGTGTGTACTCCATGGGGAATACTTTAAGAGATTTGCAACAATATTACATATATGCTTATCGTGTGTATGACAGTCAAATTGAACCGTCTAAACACATCACACACTATTTAGATGTTACACGTTCCTCTGGATATTCGACATTAGTTTGCTCCTTGTGTGGGGGCCAAATCGAATCATAGTCCCTGATTTTGACCACCGTCCTGGGGGAGGGGTATAAGGGGAGGGGTGTTGCCCCACCAAGGTTTAAGCCAGGGTTTCAAATCAGTCTGTCCAGAGAGAGGACTAAGAGGCATTGGGGAGAGGTATAAGGGGATGGGACACTCCTCCCCTTTGCCTAAAAAGGATCATGTTTGCCCTTCTTAGTTGCCTAAACATGGTGCGAAAATTGACTTTCTTTGACACCTGTCCCATGAAACTAAAATAAAGGTTATAAAGTACTGGAGGGAGCTGTGTGCCGTCAAGACTATCTAATAAGCATAGCGCCAGCGTCAGTTGGTGCGAGCGTACAAGAAAATGGCTTGTCAAACCTACCTTATATATATAATGATTACATGAACGTTAGATACAGTTTACATTTCGCCGCGTTGATTCCCACTAGTCTGTTTCAAAGAGATGTGATTATAGACGATGCTACTATGAAACTCATGTCCGTGCGCATCTTGTGACTACGCCCGGTTGACTAGGTTACGCCGGTATAGTTGCAAAGCTTGAACTTAGACGCATGTCGGCACGTGCTGACTAGTTCAGATGGTTGATTTAGGGAGGCCATTGTTGGATGGTGAATAATAATATACTTTTCCATCGTACATAAACTGCAACGTTGGCTGACATTTCAATAAGGAGAGCCTCTTCTCACAATTTTCCACTTATTTTTAAATTTCTTGCTAATATATTTCAGATACCAAATGAGTTTTCACAATTCTGTTTGGTTTCTATACCTTTCTTCATTGAATGACTGGTGGTGACTTGCGGGTCTTGCCTTGAAACTGGTCTCGGTTACACCTACATATGTCTCCTTGCTGAATATTGATCCTTTGAATATTGCTCCTCCATACAAGTAGAGCACTTTTTTGAAGATAATTTTTCCCTATAAACTGTTTACTCTTGGTATTAACACATACTATGATTTTTTATTTTGTTGTAAGAGTTCAGCTTAGCAAAGAGGTGAAAATGTGAAACAAGAAGTTTATATGCTCGCTTCTGAGCAGAATTTCTCCTTACAATTATCTACATAGATACTACTGTTCATCTTTCCATTCATATAAAGAACAGCATCACGCATAATTTGTCAATATAAAGTTTCCTTAACGGCACCTCTGAAGATTTAGTTCCTCTAAATGATTGATCGTCTGACGTGCACGTGAAATCCCGACATAAAAGCAAGGTTTATTTCTTTAGTGGGTGAAATGCCAAAACATAAAAAAAAATGAAGAGTGTGTGGCATCCAAGCTGGTTTTCAAAAAAGTGATGTAATTAAGCATGGGAAGCAATCTGATAGACAGATATGCACACAGAAGGATAGATACACAGACAGGCAAACTGCAGGAAAGTAGACAGACATATAGACATAGTTACGGTGGGACAGACAGACAGTGAAAACTACGAACCTGAATGAATTTCATCCTTTGCTTGCAGTCGTTCTCTTCCAACATGGAACATTTTCTGGAGATGAGTTCAAGACAACCTTCAAGTGCAGATCAGGACTAATATCCCAAGGAACTCCGCGTACTAGTAAGTTGAAATATTATTGCCTGTAGAATGACAAAAATTGAATACAGTTCTCGAGACATGGCAAGTCTCATATCTGTGTTTCGTATTTGTGTCTCCTCTTCAACTCTAAATGAACAAGAATGAGAAAGGGTTCATGTGCACGAGAAACAGAAAGAAAAAAGAATACAGACAATCAAACACTTCATGTTGTAGCAGTTAATGGATGCATGACATACTTTTCAATGTTTGCTTCCAAAACACGCAAACATGAATGCCGTTTTGGCATAGTATCTGTATCAGTAAAAATGTTAAAAATTGCCAAAAATTCCCTCAAAATAATTTAAATCTTGACAATGTTACAGGTAAATTCTTGTCTTGCAATATGAATAAACACTGAGTATGCAAATTTGTCATGTCTTTTTGTTGTCTTTTGTTCAAACCTTTATTTCAAGGACAATTGAGAATTTCATGTTTTTTCTTTGAATCATATACTTTCTTCTTTGTAAATATTGAAAATCACTTACCAATATGTGACCCAGCAGGCTACTGATTACAATGAGCCTTGTTAGCAGACATTCCATTTTATTTCCGCTACTCTAACTTTCACGGGGGAGGCCCGATCTTCAGCAATTTCACCAACATGGGGGGGGGGGGGGGGGGATTCACCAACATGGGTTTGCAGTGAAATTTTTTAAGAGGGCCCACTGCGCATTCAGACTTGGTGAAGCAGTGGTAAGTAACCAAGCTGGACACCTATTCAGAGAATTAAAGTAATACCGCAGGCGAGATTCCATGCAAGTCTTACAGTACAAGTCACATTTGCGGTTGATACCGGTATGATTGACTCTTTTGTGTAATTGTAATCCCAAGGTGGCACTGACAAAACATTGCCAAGTACATCAAGACTAAAAACTCAACTATGTTCAACTTTTCATAAATTGTTATACTCTCTAAGTTTTTACATCGTCTTAAAGTTAAACAGCCAGGAGAGAATACATATGTTGAAATGGTTATTCTGACCGTGTTTGACAATGCCTATTCATGCTAGAAGTGACGCCGAGATTACAAAAATGATATGTGGGATAGTGTTTTGTTGTTAAATACTAAACGAAATATGGAAGACACAAATGAAGTCACTGTTGCTTTTTATTTTCAACATTTCAACTCTGAAAACATATTTAACTTCAAACTAACAACAAAGTGCTAATGTGCACGATAACTTAACTGTGGAAATACACTCAGCTCATATGTAAATACCATAGGATAGCCACATGAACATAAAAAATTATGCCAAATCTAAATGAATCTTGGTATCAACTGTAATGTTTTAAAATACTTGAATGGTGGTATAATTTGAGGTAAGCATATGTGCCAAATAATCATCTGATCAATAGAAAGTTTGATGTCATCACCATAGTGTATTTATACCAATTTATACCAAGGTTATATATAATATAAACCAAGTTAATCTCGAAGTTTTGCATGAGTTATCACAATTCAGTACAAACATAGCCATGTCTCTAGTGGTGGCTGTCAAGGTGCAGTTTTGAAATATTGAAAGATGCAGTAAACGAGAGTGAATGAATATTAATATGGAATTAATGGAATATATGTGTCAAAATGTAGAGATGAAGAACATCCTGATGTATTACAACTTCTACGAATTATAACAATACTTTACGTTTGATACAAAAGTTTCTAACATCAAGTTGCATGCAGTGCATCTGTGGACGTCAATACACACACATGATGAGCAACTGAAAGTAAAATGTGTGTGCGTCGAATACAATCAATGGATACGTGGTGTTTTAAATGATAACATGTGTGATCAAAAAAGGGCACATGTGACATGTGGGGAAATGACAAGATAATCTATGAGGTAACCCATTTTGTGATAAAAAATGAATTAAAATGTGTGGCATAGTGATAGTGGGGTAAAACTTTTATGAGAACTGTTTCATTTTGAATTCATGAAGTCTTGACTGTTAAAATCAATATGTAACATATGTTATCTACAATATAAAGCACACCACGGGCTGGCTAAATTTCATCAGGTTCACCTTGAACAGACAATACTGGAAACTATCAAAACGTGTTTAACAACTTTTGCATAAAGATTGTGTCAACAAGTTGCAGAACCCGCATCTTTAATATCCAGTGCAGATACAACTAAAAAAAAACAAAAAATATGACAACATTGCCATGGTTAAGTGGGTGAAGATATAATATGAATGGAAACTTGCTTGTCTGAAGAGATGATAAAATGTTCCTCAACTTGCCATAAAACATGGAAAGCTTTGTAACTACTTCTCCATCAAGATAAAATAAGCATCTACAATATATATGTCACACTGGTTAAACTTTCAGTTGCATGTTAATGAACTTTTATCATACCATTACACATGCTGAAATAATCTTCTATAACACACACCAGTGTAACACTCACCATAATAATTGATCTGATGCAACCACTCAAACTGCAATCATGTTTTCAGACAGAAAAAAGATATAAGATAAAAAGATAATATAACTCAAAACATTAAGAGGCAAAATATATTCCAAAGTTTAAAAAAAAGGAAAAATATAGCCTAAAACATAAAAAAGTCATGTTGGAGTTCCTTTTCGAAACTGCAGCTTTCAACTGTACTAAAACCACGGAAAGTAAACACTGATCCTCTATAAGTAACCACATTGAAGTTTTCCTAATGCTTGCCAAAGACTTTCTCAACTTCTAAAAGTTCCAAATCACTTGGGAAATCTTCTTTAACAACACCTACTTATGTGTTACATGATGCATTTTCACTGACAACCTGATGAGGCCATGAACGGCCAGTATGGACACAGACACAGATCTATAAAATACATACTCCACATTTCAATTTATTTCATGTTGCAAAACTGCAGTTCTCTTCAGAAAACCGGGAGCAAATGAAAATGTGCTAACATTCGTTTGAAAAAAAAGGCAACTATCTGGAGAGACAAACAGGTAAGCTATGTAACTTCTTACAAACAAGTATGATTGTGTCAATAAGATACATGCAAACTGTGCTTAAAATTATTGCGCATGAGCTTCTGTTAAACAACACCATGTGCAAATACATCCAATGCAAGTAATTGAACAACAAAAAACAACAGAAAACTGTCCAGAAAACACCTGGTACATTATTCAGAATAGTGGGAAGCTAAGTTGGTTAACATTTACTTGGGGAAAATGTAACAAGCTTCTTGTACTAACGAGATCATCTACTAGACATTCCAAACAGAGATACTGATATGCTAATGTTGTATAGAGATGGTCATTCTACCCCACCGTACGCAAAAGGTCGTACAAAGTTCAGTCTTCCGGTGTTTACCCCAGATTTGTTTAACTTTTTCTTTATTTCCCTCATACAGTCAGATTAGACAAAACAATACATTGAAAATAGTAAACTTAGACCCTGTTCTCAGAAAGGTTGCGCAATCCTTTCCTGATTGGGTAGATCACGGATGGCAACCGTCTCACTCAATTACGTAGGGTCAACCATTTGACCTGTGATTGGCCAGTGTCAGCAGTGTATCCCATGATCCTTAGCAGTTCGGCGTGGGTCGATCCATCGACCACGCCACGCCGCTGACACTGGCTTTCTGGACATCAAACCGTATACATCATCTGTCTCTTGTACACTATGTAGGCCTTCGTCATCTCGTCTCTCTGTTAGTCTTCCTTCCTTTCATCTTCAATTTAATTCGTGTTAATTTATGTGCCAGTTGGATCAAGAAATAAATGGAACTCTAACTTAATCGCTGCATCTTTCTCTATCCTGACGTCTCTTTCGTTCTGTGTCAACAATCCGTCGCTGGGGCAGTCATTCCACGACTGTGAACCCCTAAAACCCCCCTTATTTTACACTAATATAAGGGGGGATGCCAGGGAGGGTGCCCTTTTATTTTTGAAGGCCAACATGCAGTCTATTCCACTTGTTTCTCTCATTCATTACTTTAATTCTTATCGTGGACCAATGATAGGATTTGATCAATTTGCTTTTCTTCACAAAGAGTTCCACATCATGTTTCCCTACAAACCAAAGAAAAAGAAGTGACGAATTGCAACATGTATTAAACTGAAGAACAAATACGAAGACAAGCTCAAAACAAGGCAAGATTCCTGCATGTTTTTGAACTCCCCATGGCAAATTTGGCAAGCCAAGGATGTTTGTGGCATTTTAATTGTATGCACCATGAACAAATTTTGCAGTAATGATGAGATGCGCTTCTAGTCTAATTAACTAACAACATGTTTGGCATGAGACACCAATTCATGAATTTGTTCAAATGTCTTAAATTTGAAACTGTGTGACAAGGTATCTGCATCAGCACATTTTCAGATAAAATTTGGAAATATTAAAAGTATGGCTTATCAGGTGTTTGAAGCGAGAAGTGTATTTTATTCCCCACCATTTGATATTAAACTTAAGTAGTACATGTTTTTTTTTTAATATTGCTTCTCGTCTGAAAAAAATTGCTACCATGTAAAACCTAAATTACTTTATCGATTTTACAATAGAAAAAAAAGTAAGGTGTATTTATATGAACAACTTTCAAAATAATGTAATGCATAGCCTGTTCAAGTGCTATATAAGCTATAGCCTACGTAGGTGCATATTTGTGTTAAACAAAGAGTCCCAGGTTAATCTCATGTTTAAGCGACAGTAACATGACCAAAAGCGAATATATCTTCACAATATATGCCTATAGACCCCTGAGGTCATTTCAGACAACAAATTCCTGCGTAGGCTGAAGTATGTACAGTACACTGCTAGTCCCTACTAGTATACAGTACACGTAGCATGACACATCCCATAGAATGATGCACTCCTATAGCTACTGCTGAAAGTGTACTACTCTGAACTTGTAACCTGAGGTATCCTATTTTATTGAAAGCAGAATGACATTATTCCTTAAATATAGTACATGTTGCTGATGAAGCCTGTGCTTGACTTTAAAATGAGAAGAGACTGCACTGAAAATCTTTACATTTGTAAGGTTAGTACTTGTAGTTGTAGGCTACTGAAAAAAAAAAAAATCATTGAAACGACTGTTTCGGATTTTTATCAACTTGATTATCATCTATCAAACCCTTAGGTGCATCATTCTAGGTGCAACCATGCATGCAGGCCACAGTACGTACTAAGTCATTATCAGTTTTAGGTACAAATACAGAATAACCCGCCTCAACGATTTTCACTACGCATCCTGATTTCTAGACAAGCCATTAACAATCCAGTCACAAATGGATTGCCAGTGATTGTCCAAGCCCTCCTTTCGACTAATTAGGAATCTAGCTGCAAATGGATTCCTATGCTAGTCGTAGTCAAGCCATTTCGACTACGACTAGAAATCCAAACACAAATGGATTCCCAGTGCATGACTATGAAAGGCCTCACACCACAATTAGGCCTAGGCATCCAGCTGCAAATGGATCCTAGTCAGGCAGCCACTGTGACTTGGAATCCAGTGAAAAATGATTCCCAGTGACCGACAAGGGTGGGAGAGCTGAGTCTAAGCACAGCTAGCACGCCTAGCGTAATTGAAGAAACCTGGGACAAGTTCATAGCACTAAGCAGGTTGCATTTTTTCAAAGCAACTAGGAATTAAGGCTCTAAATAACATATCCACTGTACAGTACGTTTTTTCTTTTTCTAAAGATACACTAATCCAGTAGAGTATCGTTCTAAAAAGCAAAAAGGCCTAGCCAACCTGGGCCTAAAACATTATACCGACTAATCAGGAATCCGTATCCTACTCCATGTACAAAGCTAATGTTAGGGCTAAGTTAGGCCAAAGTTAAACTTTGGCCTGGAACAGTCTGTATGATACTTCTTATTGTCACTAATTAGGCTTAGCATCGGGCTGTGATTGTTTTGCAGCTGAAAGTGTTGGCCAAGGCCATAACGTACACTAGGGCCCAGCCTACTGTATATGCCTGAACACCACAAATAAGATGTGTAGCCTGACGTAGGAGCCTAGCTAGGCCTGTATAGCCTACAGTCGTATTGGTAATAAGACCCACATCAACTTGACAAACATTGCTCGGCGGTAAGTCTAATTGCAATCACTGATTCACTGGGCACTCTTTCATGGTAAACACTTACCAGGAACTAACTTTTTCAATCAACTTGCTTCTTTTGTCAAGAACAATATACTGTAGCGCCGATCCACATTCCAGTCACATTGTTTCCACGGTTCTCAACCCTAATGTACAGGTACGGTGTTGAGTGCAGAGCTGACTCGAGGGCGCGTACTGTGCTACATGCACTGTGCTACGAGTTCACATGGGCGAGACCTATTCATTACGTCATAAGAAATTACCTCGAGAAAATAGGAGCGATTTATATACAACAAATATACTAAACATATTCAGGCTTCGTTCATGATGTGAACTTCATCGCCGCCCTCATTTGACAACTACCAACAACGTAAGATATGAACAATGAGGAGAGCTGGCCGACGATATAATTTTTTTTTTTCAGTAGATGCCAGGAAGGTTACTGATGAAGATCAAACCATGAGAGATTGCCCCTGCAATTGAACCAGTGTAGAGGATATTCTCTCTTACTTGTTCTTAAATCTTAAAATTATCAAGAAACAGCTACATTTAGCTGCCAAAGATACTCGTATCATAATGAAAATCCCTAAGTGGACGGCTGCATTTTGTTCCGTGTTCGTAGTTAACATGTTTGCCTCCGGTGCGATGAAGGTATGTGGGATTCTGATCGACAGTATGGCGGAGACTGTGGATGGATTTACCGGGGCGTTAGCTGGTCTGATATTTGTAACACCTGGAGCTCTTTGCCACCTCATTGGTAAGATACTCATACAAACTTTTGAGTCGACTCTCTGTAGCGAATGTCACAATAATTGTCTCCGAGTTTCTGTTGCAACAGCACAGTCAATCCATCTCACTGAACTTGCACCTAGGAACCTATGGTTTAACAAATTTCGACGTGTTTCAAGACTTTATTCACTTCCTTTCAAAATTTCTGGAATTTTGTATCGTATGGTTTTCTGTACAGGCCCGTTGACACGGCCATACGTTTGTTCAAAGACAGTGGTCATACAATGTTCGTTAATGTTCAACCTTGTTGTTTTAAGTTGTAAGGAATCACGTCTAAACAATCCAACATTCATGGATATTTGTATGTTGTATTATGTTGGATAAAATAAATTTTGGTGGGAAAATGATATTGCCTTCATTTTACAAAATGGAGGGCAAAGATCTTCCCTACTAGCACAAACCGTTTTCAAAATGTGTTATGTTAGGTTATAACACGTTTAAAAACGTTTTGTGCTAGCAGGGATAGCCTCTTTAGCTGTGCTTCAGCATCAGTAGTTATGTCATTGATCCGTTGTTGACACAAGAGAAGAAGCAAGATGCGATGATTGGTTAGGGTCTTGGTGGTAAAGAGGAGAAGTGAGTTTGGAGCCTGCCATCCTTTAATAAAAGAACTTCAGCGGTAAGACCTAATTAGCTTCAAAATATTTCTCGGGATGGACGTGTCTGCGTTTGAGGAACTTTTGACGAGGTGGAACCTTTGATTAAAATGCAAGGCACTACAATGTAATATGTTTTTCAAGAAAAAGACTTGCGCTCACTGTGAGATACCTTGCGACTGGTAAGACAATTTTCATTTTTACTATGTATTTTTGTCACGGCCGCAGATTAGTGGTTCTGTCAATACCACCCTTAACAGGTCAGACTCCTGTGATTACACCCAATAATATTGACAAACTGGATTCAACCTTACAGTAGAGTGCCCTTATGGAAGAAATGGACAAGTAGAAAATATCATTTATAATTAACAGCACTGATGTATTTTAACCCATTGATAACATATAGAAATACTTTGCGGAAAGAAGTTAAGAGAAGAATATTAACATGAAAAGATGAACAACTTCTTTTGTTTTGTTTAGAAAAAAAACACACATACACACATATGGACCCTAAAAGTGGATGCTACATTTGGTCAGGAATATTTGTACAAGGTTCTAAAGCAGATTTACATATGATTACTGAGGTGTTTGGAGCAAATTTAAGGCACTTCATGAAGAATACTTGAAGGTATATGAAAATATATAGGATGTAAATACGTGGAACTTGTCATTGGCTTGAAGTGATTATGGAGAATTTAATGTCCAAATTTTATGTCCAATTTTATGTCTAACATGTCTTTCTGTTAGACCATTCAAACAATCTAACAAAATAAGCATGTTGGAAGTGAAAAATTCTGCAATATGATTTTTAATTCTTCTAACAATAGGATTGAACGTGTAAAATAGGATAATGCAGCGGTTGACAGTTCACTTGAACTTCATAGTGCGGTTCTTTGAACAAGCCATTGGGAAATACACTTCTTATGAATATTCAGTTGGTCGAAACAGCTGATCACTCACGCCGACATTATGGAATCAGTTCGTAGGTTATTTGTAAATCACAGTACTTCATTTCACTAAATACTGCAATTGCCAAATGGATGACTTCTTGAATAGTATGTTTTTGATACTAAGGTGGTGGTCGTTTGGTACTTTTCTATGTTGGTAACTGCAGCAGTTTGTGATTCCATATGAACGTCTCTATCAGGAGTTTCATCAATGTTATAGTTTTCAAGATCATCTTTCATTTATCACTCGAATAACAAGCCCTAGCATGGAAGAGTAAATCACTGTTGAGTTTCCGTAGGAACTTAAATCCAAAACGACAATGAGCTGAGCATTTTGCAATCTATCTTCTGTTGTGGGTAGGACTAAATTTCTTTCATTGTCATTTCTGTCTCTTTGTCTGCTTCATCAAAATTTTCCGCTTTTATGCATCGTCAAACCTGACCCACTTTTTGAACCAGACACTAACTTTGCTCGTTCTCGGTTATGGCGAGACCGTAAGGAGTTCAGCTTTTTTGTCACTTAAGCTTGTAGAAAATAAGAAACAAAGGTGAAAACATAAGTACATGCATACACCAAACTAGACGCTGTTTTTTATCTTTACTCAGCACTCTCTGTCAACCAATCACCCCTCCCATTTTCTTACAAATCGTAGCTGTTCCAGTGGATGTGTGTGGTCCAAACTCCGCCATCCGACAAGTGGCCATTAAATTTTAAACATAATGAAAGGAGTAATATATTGTTTAATGTTAGATTTCCTTTGCAATTTTACCCACATATCAAGATTTATCACTCGTAACAAGTCCCAGGAAGAGTAAATCACTGTTGAGTTTCCGTAGGTACTTAAACCGAAAACGTCAATGAGCTGAGCATTTTGCAATCTTTCTTCCGTTTTGGGTAGGACTAAATGACTGCAGAACTTAACTATAGTGCAATACTAGTCAGAGAGCGAGGGTTCCTTTAGGCGTTAGGCCTAGTACCACGACTCCACAAGGCAATGCGTAGGGTCTGTATTAAATCCCTTAATGTCAATAATGTAGTTGTTCAAACAGTGCTACCCCAAGCCTATTTACATAGTAAAATTGCAAATTGATCTCTTCTTTAGGGTTAGAGGGTTTGTAATGCATACAGCAATCATCCTGATCTCATGGCAAGTCAAGCCAGCATGAAGTCGATGCGCCATTCACGCGGAGTACCTGGACTAAAATGCCTCTATCCTATTCCTTAATAACAGGAGAAGCCACACCTAGACCCGGAGTGATAGACAAGTTACGATAGACAAGTTACGAATATGTACACAAGTTACACTCACCAGTAGTCTGCAATGCTGTGGCAATTTTCTTGGTTTCTTCTTACATTTGTTCTTAAGGAAACTTCCCAGCAAGTAAAAAAAAAATGCTCATAAGATATCAAGAAAACATTTGAAGAAATTTTACGATAACTTTATATACAATGTTATAAAAACATTAAATGTGGAGTCACTAGAATAGCATTTTCGCGACGTTCTACATAACATAATTCGGATGTTGACAAAACGTTTTTACAACATCTCAAGATGTTACAATAACGTTGTGTTAAAATGTTATGAAAACATTATTTTAAAACATTTTAAAGACCAGAAAAACTCAATAACATTTTGACGATGTTCTATATGACATTATTTAGATATCATTTTGATGTTTGTACAACATCACAATGTTCTCGAGATGTTCACAAAAACATTTTAACAATATCATGAAATGTTATTAAAACAATAAATGTTAAGTAGTAAAAAGGCCAGAAAAATATTTGTTAGATGTCAGTTAAATATTGTAGCAATATTTATTTAAACATTAATAAAATGTTATAAGAATATTCGGTAGAAAATCTTCAAAACGTTACATCAAAACGATTAAATAACTTTAAATGTTGAGTCATAACTACCGCAAGAAAACATTTTCATAAAGTTTTAGAAAAATATTACTTTGATTTGAGGAAAATATTGTTACATTGAGTCATTTGATTCATTTACACATAGTAAAAATATTAGAAAAAATATTGGTGGAATTCATTAAAATTCAGATCATGTTTTTAAATGTTGAGTCATAAAAAACAACTATGAAAAACAATACATAACAATTCAAAGATTTCGTTTCTATTACAGGAAAACATGATAGTGTTTTGTTAAAGCGTTACGTAGAACGATTCAAAAACGTCACATGGAAGACGTTAGTAATAATAATGTTTAACGAAATGTTCAAGATGCCGAAAATGTTTAAAACACCGTTAAGACTAGCTAAACCATTAAGAAAAATAGAGTATTAGGAAAATGATATACAAAATCTTCAAATAAGAGTAAAAGTTTATTTAACTACCTGCTCCAACTCTTTTAGGTTTCTCTTAATTAGCGATATCCTATTTCTGCCGTAGACAAATCTGATGATAGGGTGAAAGTTAGCCTAAGTAACATTATTTCTGTCATTGTTCGATCACTGCTATGGGCTCATTTCATGAGAACAACGCGTAGTATTTTAATATGTATTAACCGTAAAGTCAAACGTGACAATTCATTTGCACATAATTATATCGAGTGTCCGAAGTCTTTCCGGCGGACGGCGATCATAGGAAACGGGATTACTAGATGAGTAAATATCCTCGGTTGGATTTAAGTAGGTCGCAGCTCAAATTGTGAGGAATATATCAAAGGAGGGGAATTCATTTGCTGAGAAAGACTTTGCAAAGTCTAAGACATGAGGGGAACAATAAAAAAGAATATCGGGAGGGGACTGACTTCCGGTAGGAATATCTAAGTGGAGCTCCACCACTGGTCGGGGTATATCGCACAAGAACATTTTTTGTTCTTTACAACCCCCTCTGCCGGAAGTTAGGAAATGGACGTTCTAAGCAGCATGTAGTTAGTCTTGAAATACTGATCTAATGTGTACAACTACAATTTATGAGAAAAAATACAGTATTATACAGTATTTACATATCTTATGTGTTGAGGTGATGCAGATCATAATAAATTATGTATTCTTTTCCATTTATTCTCAGAGCACCTGCCAGATATTAAGAAGGGGTGACTTGAACATATCTTAAGTCTCAATACTTTTCCTTCGAAGTCTGATCCTACACTGTCCAACCCCCTCCTGGTTACCAACTATGCATTCTTGTTCAAAAATGTACAAGCGAGGCGACTTAACTGTAGTTTAGCACCCTGTGTCTTTAGTGCTAAACCTACAATCTTGGACAAAATTGTTGGGACACTTTGGCGTACATTGCAAATATAATACTGAATTTTAGGTAAGAGGATAACATGAAACCCCGCGCCCCTTTCCAATGTTGCGCTATAGAAGTGAATGTACCCTTTGAACAGCAATCCTATAGCCAACATTGAACGGGGGCGGGGGTGTCCCAAGGAATTTTGTCCAAGATTGTAGGTCTACCTGTACCAAGTACCAATAGTACAGTGCCATTCATTCAATTATCTGTTGTATGTAGTCGTTCACAAAAACTTGAATAAAGCGGTCATGAATCTGCACCATACAAGATTGCCGGCCGAGGTCGGGCCACAGGACCTCTATATCTGCTAAATTACAATGTATGGAATAAAAAATGTTTGTTTTCTTCTATTTTATACATATTCTTGCATATTATTCTTGAATCTAATTTTGCAGGTTTCCAAATTACCCTATACTCCCCCCCCCCCCTTTCTTGGCCGAAATGTGTGCACGAAAGAAATAGTAACTGCAAGAATAACTGTTTGACTCTCAACCCTGTAATCGTAGAAAAGTTATAAAATGTCATATTTTAATATTAGAAAGGAAGTATTGCACATCAAAAGTAATGTCATCAATCCTCCATGTACTTTTTTTTCACTCGATAGCCCTAAATTAATAAGAGTGTTATTCTACACCGATTTAACCTGATAACTGTACAGAATCAGTGTTGCTTGGCATAAATGGGTAGCATAAATAGCTAGCAGAACACCATATAGTTATACAGTAGCAATCGGTTATTTGAGCACATTTCCAAGAAATGGGATACAGATTTACCTATATATTTGCTTTGAGTCTGGTGTAATTACTGTGAAACAAATAATGCTTAGTCTCATATATTGACCGTAGACAATAAAGGTCAATTTTGAGGGTAGAGACTTTCTAATCACATGACGTAACAGGGAAAAAATAATTTTAAAAAAAGGCCATTTGCTCACTTGTCCATGTCATGATCGATGTAGGCCTTGTTATTTAGATTTCTAACACAAAGCAGATTATGCCTACTGCCGCTGCACTGTTTTAACAAGACTGCACGTACTGCTTGAATTTGCACATAGGTTTTTTGTACTCAATGATATTTTAATGATATTTCTACAACATTGAATAAAACCTTTGCATAAAAAATGTTTCGAAAACAACATCAAAACATTTGCAAACTGAGAGCAAATATTTTAATGATGTTTTAAAATATTCACCCTTCCTTTTGAAAATAACGGCTTATGTCTTACGTGATGCCTTTAAGAACAATTTTAAGCTATTCCAAAAACTTTTTGATGAGAACATTTCGATAACGTCCTGAAAAATTGTTTGGAAAGTCAAAATGTATATGTAACTTATTAATAACATTATGTTATTTACTGCAACTTTCACAAAACATTTTAATCACATTTACTTTGATCATGTTGAGATATAAGTGCTGAACCAACATTATGGAAATTTGTTTTCATATTTCACTTTTTATGCCTTTTTATGTCATCTTCAACAAAAAAAAAGTAAGACGTTATCAAAACATGTGAATAAAATGTTAAGAAGAAAACTTTTCAGTAACATTTTCAAAACGTTTTACAAACATGTTTTCAAATGATTTCTTACTTTTTTCATTCAAAATGTTGTAAAAACGTTGTGTGTTTGTTGGGCTGTTAAGTCACTGGTGTACTTCCTATAGCTCTACAAGGCTGGAAACTCCGTAAAATCCAAGCAGTTTGTCGCCATCAGTGACTACCATTCTGTGTGTCGAGATCTGTCCAGCACACTAAGCGCTGTGTCGTATGACTTGTGCATAACTTGTAATTGGATAAATGGCTGCAATGTTTTGTGCATTTGGGGGGGGGGGGGGGCAGATGATACATGTAGCTGAAGTTTGAACAGCAACATACCAGTTCAAATTGTTCAGAGATGCCTTTCTACACAACCATACATCTGTCCATTGACAAAATCCAGCAAATGTATTATAATGTTTTGAACTACTATATGATCATGTAAACTGGGCTTAACTGCCCTTCAGAAACTGTGTTAAATGTGTCGGTATAAACTGAAAATTGACGAAATTTTGCATGTATGTAACATTTCCCGTAGACACGAAATACAATGCTCTATAATAAATATGATGTTACCCTAAAGCATATCATTTTGCTGTTCGTTGGTGTTTAGTTAATTGTATCATTCTTTATGAGAGGTTTGGAGGATGAGACACTTTTCAGTTGCATTCCTTTGTCATTTCTACTTAATGCGATTTGGTTTCATAATAGATATACCACGACTCAAAATAAAAAAAAAAACCTTGGCTGTAATGAAATGGTTTGGAAAACGTACTCTTGCAATCCTATAAGGCAGTTGAGCTATTTACTGGTATATAATTTCATCAGCAAATATACCATTTGAGTATATCAGTAACAGTGTCTGAGTAAATAAAGCTTAGGCAAGTTGGCTCTTATACATGTCGTAGCCACCACCACCACCACCACCATTAATGTAAAAGTAATGTAAAATGCGTTTTGTGTATGTGATGTTATTCGTCCGCAAAATACGGCTTGCTTTTATCATTGTTTTGTCTAAATCTTAAGCCTAAGTCACGACTTTACTGGTACATTCGTTTTTGATCTCATGGATAGCATATTTGATCGTCTCTGATTTCAGCTCCGTTTGTAAGTGTCTTAACTAATCATTCATCATATCGAACGCTTGGATCAGTTGGAGGTCTCCTCGCAGGAGGAAGTTATATCTGCGCCGGTCTTTTTGCGACTCATGGTCTTCATTTCCTGTTTTCCTCTATCATTGCAGGTATTTTGACACATTACCCAACTCAAAATATTGTTGTAGTATGAATGCTATCTGTCTATATAATTATCCATCTGCCTATCTGCACTGAGTCTGTTGCTTCAGTCGGATTCAATGGTCTTACAGGAATCAGCAGTTATAGGATAAATACTGAAAACCTGACTTGTACACACAACAATTAAATACCAAAAGAAAAAAAAAAGCTATACACAATCTGATAATCGTTATGTAGATGTAGGTCCACCAAAACATGTGAAAATTTCTCGCTGTGATTAATTGTCATTTGCTGCCAGCCGTTAAGTTGCTTTACTCAATCACACACTGCTTCTGCGATGGTAGCTATAAGAGGGACCTCATATTTCCTGCCTAGAGTTGTGCTCACTAAACGCAAAACACTATTTGTGCCCTAAAAAGCAAAAGATCACTTTGTGATCACTACGGGTGACATTATAGAAGGTCTCAGCGAATGACCCTCACTAGTGAGATTTCTTATACAGTGAGTAATACAATCAGCTGCTACTTCAATGGAGGTAAAGTTTAAACTGAGCCAGGGAGCGAGTTGTTGTCAAAATTGAACCGTTTTTCAAGGAGGTAAGATTGGGAAGAACTCACCCTCAGTCTTTGACGTGTAGTTTCTACCTCTGATGTACTTTTGGTCATGGTCAAATGTAGGGAATGTAAGTAACTTCTCAGCAAGTTGTGTGACATGAACTATCTAATGAGGTTGGTGCAAGGATGTCTTGGACTCAGTAAGTACGACAGTCACTTCAATGGCTATTGCACGTCATCATTCTACATTGTGACGATAAAAGTACTGCTGTTAGATCATCTAATCGACACAGCTTTTTTTTTTTTCTCATACTTTCATTCAAGGTTTTGGGTTTGGACTCTTGTTTTTACCGTCAGTTTTGTGTTTACGAGAAAAATCTCCTGATGAGTTTGCCAGCCTTATGCCATTGGCGAGTGCTGGTACCTTCGTGGGTATTGCTCTGTTGCCAGGTGTCGTTGAGGTCTTCGTAACCAACTACGGCCTTCGTGGATCGTTTTACTTGCTTGGAGCACTGCTGCTGAACACGATTCCATGTGGCATGCTATTAAGTGGAGGAAAATATCATCTCATAAAAAAGAATAAGGTTGTACTCCAAGGGGAAAAAAGACAAAGCGATACAAGCCTTGAAGCTACGAAGAAGCCAGGAGAACAAACAGACAAGAAAAATAAAGATGAACTATCTTACATAATGAATGTCCCAAGGGAAACAGATTCAAAAGGCAAACATTATGGAAAGCGACCCGCTCAGAAAATTGCATCATTTTTCAAAAGTATATACCAGGAAGGAATCATTGAAATTTTCAGATCTATCAAATCTTTTGCGGTCAGTTTCTTTTCCCAGTTCAGTCTTTTTGGTGACATTGTCTTTACTCTGTACTTCGTAACGGTAAACATGAGGAAATTTCCCTCTGAATCTTGGACTTTATTTTTGATCCCATACAACCAGCAGCTTGGTCTTAAAAAATCTACCGCGGTTATAGTTTCAGCGGTTGGAGGGATAGGAGGAATTCTCGGTAGAATTCTCGCAGCCGTTTCATTCAAAGCATCTGACAAGGTATCACCGCTGACGTTATTCGCTTTCTACTACTTCTGCAATGCTGCTGTGTATATACTATTTGACTCGTGGAGAAATGTAATCTTTATGACTTTCTGTGGATTTGCCAGTGGTCTTCTCCTATCAACCATATCGGGTATGACGTCTGGAATTCTTCTTAAAATGACGACCGCAGATAGTTTTGCTCAAGCGTTTGGACTCATGGAATTCGGTTGTGGAATATATGGGGTTGTTACCGGGTACTTATCCGGTAAGACATTTTTTCTGCCTTAGTTCTGGCGTAGCACCACACTGTTTATTGCACAACCATCGAATTTTTATTTATGCTTGGACACCTACACTACACTCATGTTTCAGCAATTCAAGCTTCACCAACTAGCCTATCCATTCTCCTATCCATTTATATCCACTACTGAGTGATGTGCGTGTAATGTGCACGTACCAGAGTCTGAAATGAACGTTGTGAATAACCTTAACATAGGCAACCCTTCGAAGACAGTTTTACTATAGAGAAAAGAGTATGCTACGTATGACTATCACATCAGCTTCGTTGTCCATCTCACACAACTACATGAACAGATATGAGAGATGGGATTGCTATTGAGACTGAGGGGTTCAATGGTTAAAACTATTTCCTTTGCATGCCATGTTGGTGCAGGCCCGTATGCAGCTTTTTCAGTGGGGGGGGGGGTGTTCGATTTTACCACAAGTGGAACATTTAACCGGACAATTATGACCGACAAATTAAAACTCATTATATATGTTGCTAACGTAGACTTAATATCATAGGCTGAGCGAAACTCCAGATCTTGTGAGGGGGGTTCGTCCAAACCCCCTAACCCCCCCCCCCCACCGGATACGGGCCTGTGGTGTAATATTTGCCTTCAATCCTGTGGTGTAATTCAAATTGTTTCAGTATCACTTACTACGTGGATGTCTGCTATTTTTATATCACAATGAGTTATGAGCACATTTCTTCTGTCCCATTTTCTTAACTTTCTTAGGGGGATTGTATGACATCTTTGGATCTTTCGGAGTGGTGTTTCGCTCCAGCGCCTTGGTGCTTGCAGTCAGCGGCGTCTCAGTCGTCATAATGGAGTTGATACTAACACAAAGAGAGAACCAGGAGCGGGACAAGAACGTTGAATGATAGATAGATCACCACAAAGCTGACTACCATAGGTTGCACTGATCTGTGCGCAGGTCTGTGCAGTCATTACCCTAGCTATTATCGTTTTTTTCTTCTTTTGCTACCGTAGCAATCAGAGTGACTGTTATTATTAATCAGGACGACACTAAAGTAATAAGAAAATCGAACTATTCTGTAGACACATGTCAGTGAGCTATGTTTTTAATTCTGTCCAGTGTAAAAAGCCAGTGTATTGCAACTAAGTTGTTTATGTGTAGAAAGAATGTATTTCCTTAGAGTTGTATGGGTACCCTAAGCTGAGTAGTGCTAGTGCTAACAGAGCCCTAGTGAAGCTTTAAATCATGACGTTAATATGATGGATGCTAAAATTTCTCCCTTACAGAAAGGACATTTCTCATTCTAGTGCCCTCGCCAGGTTATATTAGTAGGCTGCTAATCTGAGCCCCCTCACTATGGTAGTTCTGCATACATTATAATAACCATTAAAAACTTTACTAACGATTGGAATTATAAGTTTTGTGTAGTGTTTCTCGGTTTTAAGCAATACTGTACAATATATCAATGAATTCATAAAACCACGGATGTTTAAAAACACCGCATATGGGAAATCTGAACATACGAAAGCCCATTAGGGCCAAACAAAAATTTATTAGTCATTCAAATCAATGGCGTGCTTTTTGAACAAGCCAATGGGAAGTATACTAGTATTAAATATTCAGTTACAACTCAGGATCACTGACGCCGGGGGCAAGGATGTGTTCAGCTTATAGGTTATTTGTAAATACAGTGTTTCCTTTCACCAAATACTACAATTCCCGATACCTACCAAGGAGCGACGACTTGAGCAGTATGTTTTTGATACACTAGTGAGACCTGTACTGTTGCATATTCATTACGTAGGCGGTTATAGCAAGAACCGTTCATTTTCAAATTTGATTGCTGTTCTTTTATTGTTTTTATGCCAATCCCGCTGCCTTCGAAGTAGTTACTGTCATTTTCCTTCATTGAAAGACATAGTCCGTTCATGTACAACCTCACGTGTACATTTAAAAAAAAGAAAAAAATTAAGATCAAACATAATCTTATCTTTTTGGTTTTTCAGTACACACGCAATCACTTAACGTTGTGCATCGACGATGCATATTCTGCACATTAAATTAGTTTAACCCTCTACAGGTCTATGATGCATTTTCATTAGACATTTTTGGCAGTCTGTTGGCACCAAAGAACTAGATAAACAAGAATGACGTCATGGAGCGATAAGTGAAGCCAACAAAATTTTGAGGGCGTCCTACGAAGTAGGGCACCAAGATAATTATCTTGTGTAGGTAGGGCAAGAACTTTTCCTACAGCGCGGCGCGTAACACATATTCAATGGAAATAAAGAAGTGCATGAACAATGTTGAAAGCCACAAAAATGGTGGTATCTTGCGTAGTTTTCGGTTGTACCAATCGGTTCTACCCGAATGTAACATACAATTCCATCGGTAACTTAACCTGCCGTTTTTTATGGTAATGCGTTGACAAAGACAAATTTCAGGGCATTTTAGGCCGAGAGGTATATGCAATGTGCAATTATCGTGCCGCTAACCTGTAACTAAGTTATGCTTGTTCTTTGAAAACAAAGGTCATCTGTGCGTCTGCCCTGCTACAGTACTAACGTAACTAATTGACGTAGTGTATAGTTCATACAACTAACAAAGAAATATGGGCACAATATTGTCATCGAAAAAGAAAAAGATACGTCTATAGGTGTTTATTCTTACCATTTGTCTGGATTCGCATAGGCCATACAGTTAGGGGCCAGGCTAACAAACGGAAGGCCTAAATTTGTGAGCCTAGAAGTAGCTGCTGTGTTTCTGTTAGCAATTTTTTTTTAAGTAATATTCTTTTTATTTCTAATCACAAAACCTCAACAGCTGACAAAGGCTAGACTATAGATGGAGCCCTAGGCATCCACACTAGTAGTAGCCTAGCTAGTATAGGATGAAGATGGGGAGCTTTGAAAAGCAAAAGAAAATCAGTGGACAAAATATCAGTGGGCGTCTTTGTTTGAAAGTCCTCATCAAGGAACAAAAATATTTCTTGGGAGTCTTGTAACTTAACGTTTGGAAGAACAATGTGCTTTTTGAAGAAGCCTACATCCTCGGCCATTGTGAATCAGAGTAACATAGCATTGCCGAGCATAAATCTTAAATGATGACTAATTGCCTGCTTGTAGAGCATCACTGCTTTGTCTTAGATGGTAACCTGTATGTTGGATGAAAGTGAATAAAAATTCTGATTCTACTTTGTTCTGAGCTGCATTTCATTTAAAATCTAGTTAGGCCTAAACTACGTACACAACGTACAGAACTTACATCCATCATAGCAGCACCAAGCACCACGTTGTTCAAAATCTTCAGTTCCAGCCACAGTCATAACATATGAGCAAACTCCTGAACTATTACAATATGGAAAAGCCTCTCCACACAGTAATACATATATATTATACATCCTCTTCACAATTCCAAATACGTCATTATAAAACTGAACACAACTGGCTGGTGGGCCTATATGCCTTTCTTATACAGTAGTCTTGTCTGCATTTGGATCAACAATTTGTGACAGAGGAAATGACCAGCATGTTGTGGGGACACAGCAAGAATGCCCTGTATGCTGTAAGGACACTTTTTTGTATGAAACCTATAGCTACTGTTACAACTGAATTTTCCTAGCAGCAGTTTTAAATATGTATAGTTGTCTAAGTAAGTTATTGCAAATGTTTACAAGCACTGCACTGTCTTTATGAAAGGTGCAGATTGCTTAGGGGCTTGCTTGCAACCATATTACTTTACTGCATTTTTGTGTCAGGTTATCCACATTTCCACTTCTTCAGCCTTACAGTATGTATTACAATCTATCTTCATTCATCTAAAGGTTTCCACGTAATGATAAATCTCTGATAGCAGAATGGATTCACCAAGTGGAGGGGAAAGATTGAAAACCTACCAAAAACAGCTTTACATACAGCTCATATTTCACAGAAGAATGATATGACATTGGAAGTAGTATCAATATTAAGGGTAGAAAACTTATTAAGGGTGTTGCACCCACTATCTTTAATTTCCCACAACATCGTAAACTGCCTGATCAAAAACCAGGGAAATCCCCCAAAAGAAAACAATATCAGAGACCCAAGACCCAGATGGTATAAAATCATGATTTCCACAAAGAAAGATGCAAAAAACTATGGCAGACCATCAGGCAGAAAATGAAAGCCTGAGGAAACACATTAAGTTACTTCAGCAAATTGTAAGACGAAAAAAAAAAATAATTGAAAGCATGAAGGAACTATTGTAGGAGCTGAAAGACAGATGCTATCTTCATCAAAACAATCATGCATGGCTTGAGGAAAACTTCAGTGGGTTAAAGTTAGACTTCATAAAAAATGAAATTGACAACTGCGGTAAAAGTGTACATGCTCGAAGATACTCTCATGCTCTAAAGCAGTTTGCGTTAACACTCCACTTCTACTCTCCAAAGGTATACAAGTTCACTCGAAAAGTGCTAAACCTCACAAACCCTTCTTCCCTCTAAGAGTGGAGATCCTCTGTTGACTGTGAACCTGTTTGTTAAGAGAGGTGCTGCTTTACCTGCACAGAGAAGCTGAGAAAGACGACAGCAAAGCAGATTGCTGTATTCTGCTAGATGCCGTGTCTATTAGGAAACAGACAGATTGGAACCACAACAAACAACAATTTGAAAGTTTTGTCAATTATGGTGGTGCTGTTGCAGAGCCACACGATGATCTAGCGACAGAATGTCTTGTTATCATGGCATTTAGGGATAAATGAAAGTTGTAAACATGTTATTGGTTATTTCTTTGTAAACAAACTCTCTGCACTATGATAATCAGGCACAATTAATTTAGTCTTCCATTGAGCTTTATCTTACAGAACACGGTATGAACGTTCAGTCTGTGACTTTTGATCGCTGCTACACAAATCAGTCAACAGTGAGCATTCTCGGGGCGAAGTTAACATTCCTAACATGGATACCTTATTTTCAACACCGCCGCTCTTCCAAGCAAAGTTATTTATATCATATTTCATGCTTGTCACATTTTTAAGCTAATGAGGAACACATTTGCTAAGATAAAAATACTGAAATTTGTAAGTAATAGTTGCAAATTGAACAGTTCTACGGTTTCTCATCATTGTTACGTCAAAAAGAAAGAGGCGGTTTGATGAAACCATCAGTTCAAGTTTTCAAGTTAGTCCACAAGACTGATCGTGTGTTCGGGTCGTTATCTCTTCTATCTTCTCCCCTGCTGCAATTTAGATACTTTAGCATCAGCTGAAACTGAAATACTGCATTGCATCAATCTATAAATAAAAGGATATGAAACTCTTTTACATTTTCGATTTAATGCATCCAAAGAAGTTTCTTGTTAACCTCATATAACCTTCACATATCTTATTTGATCAGTAAGGAACAGCGATAAAAAAGGACAGAGGTAAGAGCCTGATACTGTAAATTGTGTAAAAGCACTTAAGTTATTTCATGGTATTACTTACCAGCTGCTCACTGTACTGTATTGTACAGTATGTTGGGTCTGTATGTGTTTTGTGCTGGCAACAATCATCTCTTTTTAAAAAGTAAAAGCCAATGGGATCTAAAATAACTTGTGAACAACCATACATATAAGTGTAAAAAGACAGCGAATAACCATTGACTATGTTCTAAGCGGCACTTCAACTACATTTGCTAAAGTGTGGTACGCGAAGCACGTTTCTGCTTGCACTGTTTACAATGAAAGATAGGGTCTCAGTCACATATAGTAGGCCAGCTGATTGACAAATCACAGTGAACAAAAATTGGTATTGTGATTCTTTTGTTAGTGATCTTTTCAACGTAAATATGTGGTTATTCATATTAGTTTTAGCTTCACAAAATGGCCTCCTGCTGTACGTTAAGTATTTGAATATTTAGTGACAGGGACTCATTATTGCCCCAGACAGTTTCAACTTTCAATTCTTCCAACCACTTTATGTACTCCTAATCTCTCTCATATAGCCTCTCACCTTAAACAATTCCACATTTCTAATCCACAAAATGGATCGGTATGTAAGCTGGTGTATGTCAGCCTACAGGTGTAAAGTGAGCTACTCTGTATCTTTCAAATTTGCTACAAATAAAAATACAGAACCAACTAAAAATTGTGCTTACCACCAGCCAAGAATGTAGCTTTGGGTGATGAGTGACTGCTCAGCGGCACTTGATGTCTTGCTTCAAAACAATTGAATCAGACTACTACAGGAATCTGTTTTCTTCATACCTTCTCCAACAACAGGAGAGTCGTTTCAGGTGAAATCAAAATCAACAAACCTGGTTGTCACGAGGTGATGTAAAACCTCCAATTTAGCGTGATAATTTATGGTAATTCATTCAGAGTTGCCTAGATTCCAGGTTGGCTCAGTGAGCTGTAAGGCATTGTTTGCTAGCCCACACCTGTAGTTACTATGCACACTTTGAATTCCGAATTACGTAACTAAAGAAAGCGTGTAGCGTGGACTTCCTCGTGTAGTCAGAGAACAGTCTATCAAGAGAGACGGTGCCCAGAGGTTGCCTAAGGTTTTGTGGCACGGTTGACGTGACTTACGCCGTTAAGGGTATGTATACCGGAGGAGGTGAAGTTAAGGAACATCTGAGGGTGTATGCTTTCTTATGGATTCCCATCACCGAGGAAAACGCGAAGTCCATGTCGTTCAACCGGTGTGGGCCATAAGAGGTAAACCGATGACGCCTTATCACCGATCATGATAGAAATTAATCCTCTGAATACGGGGTGGAGAGCCAGATTTAAAGCAATCTGGTTTTCCTGGTGGTTATCATGATGGCGGGATTATGGCCTAATTAGCAACCACCAAACTACAAAATAGCTCCACGAACAAGCTGTGTGACGAGCGGATCAGCGAAATCAATTCATAAAAGCGAATGTACAGTAAATGAGCGAAGAATGAATCTCAATTAAGATTAAGTTAATGTTTTGAGGTCTCTTTCCTGTTGTAAAGTTGTTATGATCACTAACCCGAATTATTATAAGTTAATACACGAATTGTAAGTCAGAAATGTGTTTGTGCAATTTTTGAAGTTGTTTTGGGGAAGGCACTACTCACCAAACCTGAAATTTCTTGAAGGGTCACCCGCCCTGTGACACTGGTAAATACAATAACTTACCAGGTTATGCATCACTTCATAGTCATAAATAATTTCCTACAACACACGGTAACACTATCGGCATGAGTACAATCTAACAAAGAAGATTTTAGCTGTTTTCATCAACCTTCGTCTTTTCCATTATGAAAAACAGTACACACTGAGAACAGCATTTGCAAACAAAGTGGTCCTGGCTGGTCCTATTTCTTCAAAAGTAAGCGACTGTACAGCATTCAGCACAACTAGCATGAAGCTAGAGATCAACTGAGTGGTAAGTTCAAAGTTGCAACTTAAATCGTTCATAATCATACTTTAAAATGTTAAGTGGTCAAACCAGTTACTTGTAACAACTCTCTGGTTGAACTAATACATAAAAGAGTACGAAAGTATCATCCGTGATCCATGATAGTCCTTGCCAAGTCCTTGGCCAAACAAGTTCAACTAACATTACCGTTTCTACTTCTACAGAAGTGCAGTCCTACTCCATTGGATGTAATGCTGATTTGATTGCCTAAGCTTGTTTACATGCCAAAGAATGGGCAACTCAGTGTTTAACGTAGCCGAACTACGAGGGAAATGAGTTATAACTATCAGTTACACTGCTTAAGTCACCTCGAAGCAGAATTCTCGTAAAGTTTAGGATACCATAACTCGCAGGAAGTTACACGTTGAAGCGTAGTTTTCCCTAAAGGTAATTGGTTTTCCTCAAAGTATTTTACGGTTGCATTCACTTGGTTTTTCCCCAAAGAATTAGTTAGATATCAAACGAACTTATTCTCTGGCCGAACGTGTATTATATTCGGGAAACGATGACTTCACAGCTTTCTTGCCCTACTCCGTAGGACGCCCTCGATTTTTGTCCGGCTTCATTTGTTCAGTGTGTGAGTAATTACTGTGACGTCATTCTAGTTTATCTATATATTTCTATGTGTGGCACTAGAAAGCCGTTGTTTCCTAGGACTTGCCAACACGCAACAGCCAGAATTGGCAAGCTTCAGTATGGCCATTGCTTAAAAGAGATCTATACATTCTTAGTGTGTGTCGTCTGAAATCATGAAGTAATCCAAACAGAATGATTGTGTCTCTAAAACTGAAATAGTAATTTTTAGCTGGTGTTGATAGATATTTGAGTTCATACTCGATGAAAATTTCTAGCCTTTTCTGATCAGATTACAAATTTATTTTTACCACAGGTCATACCTGTAACCACAGATGGACTGTCTCATCGTAGGCCTGGTGCCATTCTATACTGGTACTGTCCTACACCTGGTAACTAGCCTATAAATTCTATGCTCACAACGTCAGACACTACTCACACCGAAACATGAAACTTTTACTATTTTTACACCCACAAGCAAGTATTTCGCTATCTTAACCACATCTTTTCGATGTAACAGCATGCAATCTTTACGCACCGAAGAGCACAAATGTAATCATAAAATAACTTGTAAACGGAATCATTCATTTTTCATGTAAATTTGCCATTTGCGAGGTGTCTGTTTCGTTGAAATTTTGTAGTCATCAGTAGTGATTTAAGTGCTCGAATAGCTTATATTCCGTTCTCTCATCCCTTGCTTCCATAAGGAGACATTAAATGGAACATTTTGTGTTCCGTAAAACATTCTTTGTTCTTTGTATTTCTGTTTATCCAATTTGTTTTACGCATTACAATTGTATTCATCACGAAATGTGTTAGTTGTTTATTTCACTCAATAACTACTTTCTCCATAGCTTTTAGTGATGAAATACCCTGAGTTAATCAAACTGCATCTTTCAAAATGATTTCATTTTCATTCCAGTAGTATAGAAGAATTATTTTAAGGAAAGACTGACACAAAATATTTACTTGTTGTTTTTTTTTTCGATTCAAAAGACTTAGTGCTTCTGTAATATGATGTTAAAAAACTAAACCAGGAAATATTCAAAATATTCTCTAAAAGTCCACAATAATATGAAACTACTTATCAACAAGTTTCAATCTGCTCAGAGTCTCCGTATACAGGTTTGTAGGTTCGTTTGAAACAGCCACTTTTTTTAACAGACCGACGGAGCCTATGATAACGTAGAAGTTGAACACAGAAACAAAAGACAACAAAGCTATTATGTTATTTTTAAGTCTTCATGCCGTGATTAAGAATTATTCACAAGGCTGTCTCGAGCGTTATTTATTTTGATAATGCTCTTATTTATTACTATTTCAATATCTTTGTGGACCAATTATGTTTTTGCTTTTATGGGAAAATGGCTTGTATGGTCGTTATTGAATATTCTCAGTTTATGACATGTAGTTTGAGATGGTCTGGAATAAAGTGTGTGACGGAGGCGTTTACGGTACAGAGAATTCGAGCAAGATTTTATCGATCACTAATTTCTTAACATAACGTTTGTCAAATCAAGCTCAAGAAAATGTTTCAACCTCTCTCTCTGTCTCATCCAAATTCTGAATCCAATATGTGCTGTAAAAGAAGTATTGTCGATAAATACGGTATGCTGGAAATTTTGGGATAAATAAATCATTGGTGAGCGGCAACAGGATCTGATGCAAGTTAAGTTCCCTGTCTTGATCCCAGTTTATTAACCTTTTCTTTATTCCCTTCAGACAGTGTAGACAATAAAAACATTGGAAACTGGTTTGTCAAGCACTGATACTTGAAAAGATTTCGAAATAATTACGGGATTGGTTGATTCATGGGTGAGAACGATTTGCATATGGGCTATACATATTCTGATTGGCCAACACCATTACCTATCCGGTAAACTTCTAGCTCTCTGTGTTCACAATTTCGGCCTGTGTCACCGACGGTACCGTCTCCGTTCGTTGCTGGTCTTTATCATCGTCATGTAACCTAACTACTCTCTGATTTCAAACTTAACCGTCAACTCATTCTCATTCATTTCTGTGTGCCAGTTGAATCGTAAAATAAATGGAACTCTAATCGACAAAATCAATTTGATTTCTCTCTTGACCTTCATTTTTCGGTCTATGTTGTGACGGGAACATTCTGCGTCATAACGACCAGGATATCCGTTGACCAAGCAATCAGATCACGACTGTAAACCCCCAAAGAAATCAAATCATACAAAACCATACTGCTGCCTTGGATAATGAAATTTGATAGATACAAGCTGAAAGAGATTCTAAAATGCCACTCTTAAGACTCTTACATTAGTGTAACTTTGCTGAACACACTGTTCATTTAAGGAACTGCCCAAGAGTAAGACCTAGTCAAGATCTACCTAAAGTAAAGTCTGGGCTCAAGTGTAGCTGATGATGGAAGGTTTGCAGGCATTCTTCCGGTCGCAAGACAGAGGACCACTGGTGGCCAGCCAATACGTGGTTGACATCGATCCACCACAGAGTCAACAGCTTTAGGAAGCCAGCCACTAGTGGCCCACCATCCGGCCAACAGTATAGGGAGAGCAATCACTTCTGGCCGACATTGGCACACCATCGGCCACCATCGGACCAACATTGTAGGAAGTCTGCCACTTTTGGCCGATATCATCCAACCAGTGAGAGGCAGCTGCTACTAACCGACAGCAGTCGGGGCAACGGTGGGAGGAGAGGCCAGCAGTCGCTACTGGCTGACATCGGCCCACCATCAGGCCAACAGTGTGAGGAGAGACAATTCAATTCCCTGTTCTTTTAGCTATCTTCCAGTAATAGCCAAAGTTCAAAAGTCTGCAAGGGTCAAAGCAATCGGAGATCATTTCATATTTAATTCCTGCAGATCAGATGGGAGCGGTTAGAATGTGCACCAATAAGAGATTAAAGATGATACACAATTCTAAACAACGACTCTAAAAACATAACTACTAAACAACAATTCCTTCTTCTCATCATGAAGAAAATTTTGTCCGATCATTAATATATGTGAGTGAATGGATAAGGAGGGGGGGGGGGGGAAGAAGGGTGAACAAGCAATTTTGCTTAACTTTATCCCTTAACCATAATCGATGAATTGTATGGCTTCATCTGTTTCGATGTTTCAGAACTCATTTTGGTATACGTTTCTCGAAATCAATTTAAACAAGAAGGGGATCTTCTTAGTTTCATGTCTCATCCCCATCGTTTTCCATAATAATCCGTTCTTTCACGTCGTGGCATCTCTGTCCTACACATGTCAATACGTGTTGCAAATGTACGCATGTTTTGATGAACACGCTCAAGCTTAGCTTGGCCATCATGTACGTGGGCAATGTTCTTGCGCTTTTGTGCGTTTGTGCGTTTGCATGAATAGAAGTCGCGTTCAAAGTGTTTCTCAGATCAACACGACCTGTCTCTCTGGGCATTTTGTTACAGTTCCAAGAAGTACGTGAATCAATGCCTGAGTGATTCATTTATTTTTCGCACCACTACGTAAACATATTCAACTCCTTGTGTAGTGTATACCTGTATAAAAACATACTGAGTGAGGGTACTATTCGAGCATGGAAAATGACATTGTTGCCAGACATAAACGCTCAACCCAAAGATCAAAATCAAATTTTGACCTTACACTGCAGACTATGAGGCACGTATCTGCCTACCAATTTGGACCTACACCAGGATTTTCAATTTGGTGGCAGATGGAAGGCATACGAATCTGTTGTGGGTTGCAAAAATATCGACCGCGAATCTCGATCTTAGGGAGTTGGGACCAGGGCCACTGGTGTGGTCTAGGGGGTCCATGGGACTATAGTATATCTCTGGGTGAAAATTCATGTCTCAGGATAATACATTTCAAATATGGAAACTTACAACCATTTTGGGGGTCTCTTTGGGGCTATTTGTTGGACAAAGGTTCTGACTGGGGACGTTCCCCATCTCCCATTAAGACCGCCACTGTTGGCACTGCGGTCGGAGGAATTGAAGACGCAGGCTTTTGAAATTGGAATTCACACACAAACTCACGATAACACATACATCCTCACACAGGTTTTCGTGGCCCCTACGCCTGTTGTTATTGCCAATTGAGAGAGTCATAATATCATCACACTACTACGATGTTTCTGATCCCATACATTATAGCCGATGTATCAGTGTATAGGGATGAAATACTTCACTGCTTTGACTAAGTGAGTCAAAAATAAATTTTATGACTTTCTTATCGTACCCACAAGCACTAGAATTGGTCCCCATACCTTTCTTTTAGATGCCTAGATATAGCTAAATATCTGTCACTGTGGAACCTTTTAGTGGCTCTATCAGCAGTCATCTTGGATTTAAACTAACTACAAAATTGAATTCAATGATCAAGTAACGTTTTCATACATACCAAATTACTTGCCCTATCTGCTTCAGAAGCAGAGATATAGCCAAGTACATTTGACAGCGTCCATTTTTCATTAGTATAAATGAAGAGTGCACAGTTGAATTCTGCGACCACAAAAACCTATGGAAAAACGTTGACATTTTGTCATATCTGCTTCAGGAGCTGATATATTGCTAATTAAATGTGCTGGCGACAATTTTGACTGAAATTTTGAATAACAAAATTTCCCCCAAACGAATTTTTGGGGATGTAGGAGATGTTACACTCACAAAACGTACCGGTAAAATAAGAACTCCATAATTTTTAGGTAAAATTTTACACACAGTTAATGTAAGTCTTACATTTTGTATATAACAATTTTACTAAAATGTAGTAAAATTTACCAAAGTTATGTAGAATTTACATGTACAATTTACCAAATTATGTAAAATAAGAACTCCATAAATTTTACATATAATTAATGTGATAGAGATAAATTGATGATTAAGTTTTCGTGAAGTTACAACGATTCAGAGGTAGCCGATAACTTTATTTACAATTGCGTGTATGTTCAAAGACTTCAGTTTTGTGGTGAAGTTCGATGGTGGTCCATTTTACCTCATCCATCTCAGGTATGACTTTCGCGATATCGTTTTACCAAAATAATCGTGACGACCAAAACGCAGCTGATGGCACATACGAGGGCGCTCAAACGAAATACTACACTGAATGATCCGAAAACGTCATAGATTGCTCCTGTGAATGACAAAAACAAAAAGAAAAAGTTATTTAGATGTAGCATATGATGATCGATTGAGATTGATTCATTGATTGAGATTGATTGACTGGGAAATTGATGGAGCAGTAAATTCATATTCGAAGCCCGCACACCTTTAAAAGGATCAATTATATCAGAGATCGAGATGGACCAGCCACGAAGTTATATCTTTCATATGTGACAGATGTCTCAGTGATCCGCCTGTCGGTTTTTCCTAACCTTCATTTGTCGATAGACTTTGAAGTCGCGTTACATCGAACTTAGGAGAGAGATTTCATAAATTACACTTCTGAAGTCCGGGTTACCTAACACTTTGAAGTTTATGTGGCTATAACGTATTTTGCATTAGCATACTACTGAACAAGAACATCAATATCAAAACCACTGTAGCAACTTCTTACCGGAAATGTACCCTGTGAGAAGCGCGTATAATCCGCAACCGCAATCGACGAGTCCAAAGGCTTGAGCGAAGGTTTTGGACGTCGTTATATCACAAAGTATTCCTGACGTCATACCCGATTTGGCTGATAGGAGGAGCCCACTGGCGAAGCCACAGAATGTCATTAATATAACGTTCCTCCAAGAGTCGAATAAACCGAAAACAACCGCATCACAGAAGTAGTACAGAGCAAATAACGTCAAAGGTGATACCTTTTCGGACGCTTTGAACGAAACGGCTGCTTTGAACGAAACGGCTGCTAAAAACCTACCGAGGATTCCTCCTATCCCCCCTATAGCTGAAATGGCAACTGCGGTAGATTTGTGAAGGCCGAGCTCATTGTTGTAAGGTATTAAGAATAAAGTCCACGAATTGGAGGGAAATTTCCTCATGTTCGCTGTCAGGAAGTACAAAGAGAAGACGATGTCACCAAAAAGTCTGAACTGTGATAGGAATGTCAGCACGAAAGATTTGATTGCTGTGATCATTGAACTAAGTCTCTCTTGAAAAGTGAACTTGAGCCCTGTATTACAATATAAGTTGTCTTTTAATGCTATCTCTTTATGAGCATCCATTTTGAAAGAAGTGTCAGGTTCATCATCTCCCCTTACCAAATCGACATCTCTCCGGTCTCCTTGTTTCAATGTAGCTTCACATTGGCCGCTGATTTTTCGTTCTTCTAAAACTGACATATCATTCTTCGGAGCTTCCCTCTCTTCGACGCAGTGATCACCTCCAGCCCTCAGCAACAGACCGCAAGGAACCGTATTCAACAGCAATCCTCCGAACATGCAGTACGCAGCACGGAGGCCATATTTCCTCAAGAATATTTCGACAATACCTGGCAACACGGCGATACCCACGTAGGTGCCGATTGTTGCCAATGGCATAAGACTCGCAAAGTGATGCAGGGCTTGTTCTCGTAAACACAATACTGACGGCAGAAACAGGAATCCGAACCCCACACCTGTAAAAGATATACACACAAAATGCCAACTGTTCCTCAGTCTCTCCAAAACTTGTTTTAAGGCCTTTGATAATGACAGATATTCATTTTTAACTGATATACTACAAATGACATATTTATATTTTGCCATTCGAACAAGAAAGGGAGACGAAAGGGAGATGTGCTCAAATTTTAGCTTGATCTTATAATTTTACTCTGATTTTAAAATCTAATAGCAGCTGTTCTCAATAAGCATGATGATTATGAATACAATCAAAGACTCTGGAAACAACATTTTGAGGAAATCTCTCAGACAGTTATTGGCAGCTGGCACACTCGAATGACATTCCATAAAACTGAGCATTTTATTTGACGGGGCGTTGAGTGCAATGAAACTGTTACATGGGAAAGAAGAATCAGAAGAGACCATAACCTTAAATTGCAATAAACCCTGATGTCTCAAACTGGGCAAGTCTCCTGGCAAAGTAACTTCATCATCCTGTCAATTGCAGTCACCTTCACCTGTTGCTTCCACACTTCCAGACTTGCGTATCAAGTGAAATGACAAACTATAATTTCACCAGGGGAATAACTATAAAAAATAAGTTAAAAAAAGTGGTTTTGTTTTTCAACAATAAGTCCTGTCGGAGACAAAATCCTTAGTAAAATTAGCAAACTTATTCCCCCTAGTTTCTGTAACAAAGACATACTTCTACTGTACTATTTACAATGCAGTTCCCTCGTAAAGTTTCATTGCATCGCTTCAAATGTGCTAAGATTAAATCTAAATTTAACCGACGGAGCCACTGAGTAGTTTCTTTGTCTGTAGGAAAACCTCGTGGGTTACCAGAAATGTCTTCTTCTAAATATTCTAGCATACTACTTGAGTGACTGCCGACGATTCTACAAATGTCTCTACTGGCATCAACAGCCAGTGCTTAGAACTGCATGCCCCAATTTCAAACATCCAGCTCTTTTTTTCCTTTTTTTTTTTTTTTTTGGTGTTGCAGTATTCATTACGGTGTCTAATAACGACCTTCCTCTGAAAGAATGGTGAATAAATTTACGGCACATTAACAATGTGTACCATATAATATGCTGTATCATATAATACGTATAATATATGTACCATATAATATGCTGACCAGTAGTAACTTATTGCTATATGTTATTAGAAATCAGTGTTTGGCACAGGTAGGTACATTTGCAACTGTTCCAGTGGTCTTCCACTTTTCTCTCCATAGCGCCATTCCTACAAGAACGACCCACAATGCAACGTAAAAGCAAAAGCTGTATGTTTAAAGAAGGAGGATCTAGGATGGGATTAATTTTAGTAGCATCGATCAGTTCTACATTGAATCTTATATGTAAATATCAGGATGAGAATCCTACCTGCAATGATAGAGGAAAACAGGAAATGAAGACCAAGAGTCGCAAACAGACCTGCAGAGATGAAACTTCCTCCAACGAGGACGCCACCTATAGATCCAAGAGTTCGATGTGATGAACGAGTAGATAATACACAAACGATTGGAGCTGAAATTCAGACGAGAAAAGATAAGGTTACTTAGATTACCAAACAGAGACATCACTAAACTAAATCTTGCTCAGTAATTTCTGCTTGTGTGAATATAATACTGACCACTATCAAACATGCGTGCAATATTCGTAATGTCCCACTCTCGCTTACCATGGTATTTTCCTGTGTGTAAAACATTTCCACGTTGGTCAAATATTGAACTAAGTAGTAAAAGGAGTAACTAAGAAATGAAAGAACTCTTACCCATCGCATTCCTTCTGAAAATATTGACCCTGCAGTCAAAATCTTTTAATATTGAAATTTTATTAACCTTGATGGTCATGCGTCATGAAAATGACATTTTGGGTGGTATTGGGTGCATTAATCATTGACAATGTTCAAAATAACATCAAATTTCATCAAAATCCAGCAAAAATTGACAATTTTACAGGCAAATTAGTGTGTCAGCTGCAGCAGCTGAATGAACTTTGGCTAAGCATGCACATGTGTGATCTTAAGAGATGGACTCTTATTTGTATGTCTTATGTTAATCCCTTGTTTACTTCGCCTTTATTTCAAGGACGTTTGAGAATTTTTATAAACTCAGAGGGTTTCATTTTAGAAGCATGTACATCCTTCTTCAAAAATATAGACATCACTCACCAATGTGAAACTAATTAAGAATTAAGAGGCAATATATATATGGACTTTACAAACGAAATACACTATGCAACACCCACGTCACTTGCTTTGCATTTTTATGACTCTTTGAAATGTCATATTTCAAAAATTGCAATAGATATAAACAAAATTCCAGCGGACTTTTACTCCGGGGTTTACTTTGCAATTCTGAGTTAATCTAGCTCTTGCCAGATGCATGTCACACAACCTTGAACGGCCCCAAAATATATTGTACCGTTTTGCTACAGATCAATTTACATGTTACATTTATGTTTTTATATGGTTAATATTAAAATCATCTGATATTCAACATGCTTCCTTTTAAGCTATAAACCACGCTCGGGCTGATATTGTATTCTGCTTTCGGAGAGGGAAATCGAAAGTATTTGATACGAAATAGGAACCTCGGACGAAAAATGTCAAGAACTACGTTTTCGACATATTAACTTTTTTGTCGGCTCTGAAGTGTTGGCGGCGTTATTACCATAAGTTACGGTATGTATGATAAATACAGTCAGTACTGCTAAAGATGTAGGTACGTGTCTTCACGGATCCTGCCATTTTCTCTGTTATCATAAAAGACGTCTCAATAAAGAAAAAACTCTTTGTTAAGATCCGTAATTAAAACATTCGATTTGTAGAAATTTGTAATATCTGCAGTCTCGAATTTAAAACGTATCTTAGCCATCGCCCGATATATGTCATGCAAAACAACACTTGGAGGAACTTATTGAGTAGATGTTGTTTATTTTGTAAAAAAAGTTTCAAGGAAGTTATCGTTTGCCAGTACTTCTACTATGCCACACTTAGTCCTGTATCAGAGTCTATTCAAAAGTTACTGAAAATTAGTGAAATTGTAGTATTTTATGAACAGGAGTTGCCTATTGTCAATACTTTATTCCAAAAAGTGTCTGGTCACAGATTTGTAATAACGACTTTGAACATTAATTACCATTAAATCGTTGCTTCTGTTGTGGGTCAGATGTTCAGAATCTCTTAGTTTGCCCATTAACCACCACCAGATGAGTAATACTCATTACACGTTACAGAATATCACCGTGACGAATTTTCTGAACCAACTCAATGAGCTCTTCTAAGTTTGTGAAAACCTCCTAGTGGTGGGACCATAGCAACGGTAAGGGGAATTTCCTTTTCTCCAATAAAGTATCACTAGAAATTTGCTGTAACAAAATATGTGAACGAATCACCTATTTGCTAAAATTAAAATATATAACAGAGTGACGTCATTATCAGTGCTGTTAATAACAAAATAAAGAAACACGTTGCAGGAATCTTTCACTTACTGTATGCACGAGATGTATTTTCCTTAATTTCTTCTGATGACTTTATCTGTATATCTGTTCAGTGTCACCACAAATTCCACATTGGGCAGTGCACCTTGTTTTTGTTACTCTGCATATTTCAAAGATTGACACTTTTCAGAGCTGCCATTGGCTTCACATGAGTGGATTTTAGCTAGTTAGGTTCAAGTAAGTGCGGATTTTCCTTTTTAAACAGTGAATTACCCAAACTTTTTTTAAAGGAAAAAAAAAACACTCCTCTGAGTAGTAACTCTACTCACTCCTGTATAGAGTGTATTTGTCGACTTACCATTTATGGAGTAGTTGAATGATGTTCTGCATAACATGTACTTCAACTCTTGACTCAATTGACACTGAGAAATGAGCTACTGTCCTTGGCAACGTTATCAGTAATTTTAACAGTCGCTGCATTGGTGGGAGTTGCAAAAGTACGATATGCAATGACGTCATGGCTTTGTTTTTATGTTTTCAGTTTTACTTTTTAATTTAATGAGTTATTAAGAGTTTCATGTAATAATGATTTTTACAGCAATAGACACATGTGCATGGTTATCTCATCCCTACAGAGGTTTTGACGTTGTTATTGTTGTTGTTACGCCACGATGCTGGATGGAATCAGCTCTACGTGTAACTAGCACCTTGTAACGTGTAACATGTAACTTGTACCTTGCCGCACTGTTTCAGTGTAGTGTTTATTACGTAGTGTTTACTAAGTGTTTACTGCGTAGTGTTTATTACGATATTTTAAAATTTTTCATTGCATAACCGGGAATAGCAAGCAAAACTCGCTTAACTGCGTAGCCGTAACCTTTACGAATCGGAGAGGCAAGACGCGCGGGCTCATGTTCCACCTACTTCCTGCAAATGAAGGAAGAAACACACGTTGGCAATAAGTAGCAGTACATCACCGTACGGTACGGTTACGCGCGGCACCTATGTATGTAAGCACGTTGCTTTGTTTTCCATCGAATAAGACGTTTTCATGTGAACAGGAGGTCAATGCAAAAAATCTCTGCACGTAATATACAGGAAGGACTTATTATACTTCGTTGAGCCCTCAAAATGACACTTAAATGGTATCACATCACACCCCTTGTGTTTTTCAACCAAAACTTAGTCGGTCAGTACTTCTTATGTGGGAATACCCCATCGTGTCCATATGGCATGGATCCAGATAACCCACTGGGGTTAGGGGATTAGATGGAGGGGGTTAGGGTGTAGTGCCCGAACATATAGTATAGCGTCCGCTAGACTAATGACGTCATTTGCCAAAGGTAAGGGTCACAGGTTACGAAAATCAAAATCACACTTTTAGCATTATCTCTATATACGAATACCCTAGAATGATAAAACTACCCTATGGATAGTACATGATACAAAACTTTTCAAAATATTGATGTCGCCACGAGGTCAAGGTCACGTGGTTAAAGGTCAAATCATCAAAATGCTCTGAAAAAGTGTGTTACCATCTCCTCCTAGACGGTAAGTTGGATAAACTTGACACATGGTGGGTAGGTGCCTCGGTGTGGTATAGTGTCCGCCAAAATGATGATGTAGTAGGCCGAATGTCCAGGGTCACAGGTCATGACAACAAAAACAAAACACATTTTTAGCATCATCTGTGTATGAATATCCTACAAGTTATAAAACTACCATATATGGACATATGGACAAAGACGATACTAGAATTTTTTTTAATATTGATGACGTCACGAGGTCAAAGATCAAGTAGCTAAAGATCAGAACAGCAAATATGCTCTGAAAAAGTTGTCACGATTCCTCCTACACGGTAATTCGGATGAATTTCAAAGCTGCTTGGTAGGTGCCTGGGTTAGATTTGTAGTTTCCGCACGACTGATGACGTCATAGGTCAAGGACGAAGGTCGCGATCGCTAGAACGCATAATACAGTGTAAGGTGCGGGTAGTGCATGGTGTCAACGTGACTTTTACATATTTGCCTTTCCATGAATGTGACACGGTATCTCAACCTATACAACCATGTTCTGAGCTGAGTGATTATGTCTGGTAGCAATGCAATTTCAAGTTCGACGACAATACCTTCACTCAGTGTATGATTACCGAGTATACATGTATAGAGCTACCGCAGAATTGTACTAGAAGTCGAGAGTTTTACGCGCTGTGCAGAAAATATTGAATCCCCTATAAAGAGTTTTTCAGGGCACTCAAATGATCCATAGTATAACGGGGCGTGTGGATATGAGGCATATTCTGACGA
The DNA here is from genome assembly GCA_021234535.1 of Stichopus chloronotus. Classification (NCBI taxonomy): domain Eukaryota; kingdom Metazoa; phylum Echinodermata; class Holothuroidea; order Aspidochirotida; family Stichopodidae; genus Stichopus; species Stichopus chloronotus. Next base: position 4,855,176 of record CM037850.1, read on the forward strand.
GCACGCGTTTTCTGGGAATGCCTTTGACGTACGCTTCATATCTAGGCACATGCGTACACGCATGCAGGTGTTTGTGCCGTGCGAGGCTTACGCGGTGAACATGAACATATACGTGACCGGTAAGTAACTTTGAAAATTCAGCACTTCCATCCACAACCAGCATCTGAATCACAGGTGAAAATAATATACAGCTTAGCGCACTTCGGAAATACATGAAATGATGGGTATTCCTATCGAATGACCATGATGCATAACGATAGGGATGAGATTTGCAACTCCATGGATTACCTTCTTGTTACTATTATTATCTATTTTTATTCAATTTAGTCAGAGCTGAGAAGGACGTCAAAGCCGTTTGTTCCATTCTAACATACTATACAGCTTTCCTCCTTTCCTATATGTTGGTCTATTAGTAATAGTATTACGGCAATGTTCATACCCGAAAGGGTAGTCGATATTTATACATTACACATTACAATACAGAGATACAGAGGCACCGGTAACACCAGCCTGGTAATTACTTGTACTCTATACTGTACCATATAATAGAAAACATCACATAGATATTCACCAAACGGTATCAGTAGGATTGATACGATATGAGTTAAATCTGCCGGTAGTTGCCCGGTTCAGCGCACCAATTTGGAATTGTGTCGACACTTAACGTGAAACCCACCTATGATGCTTACAGTGTCGTGTACTGTGGTCTCCAATCGGACGTATGCAATCAGATATCACTAACGTTAAATATGTAAGTAACCTTACAGACCAAGTGACGTGCATCTGCTAAAGAGAAAGCTTCCCTTGGAAGTTGCAAAGTGAAACCCTAAATAATATTCGGTTAGATTTGTATTTATATCTGTTACTGTTTTTGAGATTATGCTTTTTCAAAGTTTTGCGAAAATGAAAAACAGATGATGTGCAGTGTTGCACAAAACCAGTATTTCTGTTGTTAGCCATTATCTTTTTTTTAACTCTTAATTACTTCATTACTGAGTTTCACATTTGTGAGTGATATCAATCTTTTGAAAGAAGACAAAATTAAACCCCCCAGGGCATATAAAATTGTCTTTGTCACAAAGGTTAAGTAAACGATCACGTGAGTCTCTCTCTCAAAGTCACAAATATTTTATCCGGCTTATTTATGTCTATGGTGCAATTGCAAAAATGAAATTTGTTGTAAAGTGGTTAATGTTTGATAGATTTTAATGGAACTACTGACTATTTTTACAATTTTTAATGATTAATTCGGTCAATACTTCAACAGATGTTTACAAACGCCAGTGATAATTTTCGTTCATTGTCGGCAATACGCCATGTTTACTTCGTCATTATCTCAAGACACATTTTCTTTTAGGAATTCGCATTCTCTCAATATAAAAAGGGGGTCACATCCTTTATGTGTATGTAGGCCTGTGCTGTATACGGGAATAGTCGCAATCACGGTGGAGAGAAAACATCTCGAAAACAAAATATGCCAACTGAAAAAAAAATGCCCACAGCCAAAAAAAAAAATGCCCACAGCAAAAAAATGCCACCTGAAACATCAACTTGAGGTATACAGAATTCAGTCGCAAGCTGCGGTAGTAAAGCGGTTTACTCTAAAATTTTGTCTGAGTATACTGAGCGTTCAATTTAGGGTGGAGTGCCGCCGTTGTGTGGTGACTGCCACTGCGTCATGGGCCGCGAGGAATTCTCGAATGAATGTGGCCTATTAGTTTCAAAGTGCTCGAACTTTGATTTCAATGCGACTTACCTCTTTGGAGGCGCAGGGAGGCCTCGTATTCTACAGTATGTATCTTAAATAGAATCAAGCAGGCAACGTAAGCAAGGAAACAAGTGCCGCAGCAGTGCCGGATAATCAAAATGTTTACAGAACCTAGGAAATAAATACTTCACCTCCTTAACGAACAGTTCCAACGAGAGTTGCCAAAACGATTTTGTTCCCTTTTCAGCAGACATTTATTTTTTTTTGTCATGTGTCTGGGAAGTAAGTTAACGTAACGAAGCAGGATTATACTTGCCTATGAGATGGCAAACGGCGCTAGGTGCCACGAATATTAGACCAGCGAACGACCCGGTCAGTCCTTCCACTGCCTTCATACTCTCGAAGAATATTCCACAGACCTTCATCGTGCCTGATGAAAACATGTTCACTACGAACAGGGCACAAAATGCACCGCTCCACTTCGGGAGTTTGGGAACCTTCATCGTCACTTACCCCAAATATCCAACTCTTTGGTGGGTTTACGGAAGATGATGAGTTTTCGTTATGCTATTACTTTCTAGTAATCCAAATTACGTTGAAATAAAGTGTGAACGACTCCCAATCAAATGGTTTTCTTAATTGCATTGACTTTCATTTGCTATCACACCTAATCCCATAAAAAAAGAAATAATCCTAGTTTTTCATCTCTGCGGGTAGCTTGCCTGGAAACTCTTTTATCTCTTTTTTTTCCCCCGGATTTGTGTTATTTAGAGTCATACAATATAACTCGCATGCGTCGGTGAAGACTGTGGTTGCTGGTAGGATCAGCAACTTAATATAGTATGTGCATCCGTTGAGCCCCGGTAATCTCCCGTATAACATTTATTTGCAGTTTGTATCACTATTTCACTTTAATTTGGATACTGAAGAGCATACTTAAGTGGATGATGTAAACAACAAGGAAGACTAAAGGATATTCAGATTGTTGGTGGGGCAGTTCCCTCCTCCCAGCTGAAAATTCGAATTATCAACATAGGAAAATTTGTAAAAAAAAAGATGTAAAATTTGAAAAATTGTAAATGCCTCGACAGCCTAGGTCATTAAGCACATGTAGCCTATGGGATGCTTGGTATTATGTACCTTGCATGCACAGGGAAGGGGGGTCTTGAAAGTCGCTATTTTGGTTAGTTTTGCGTCGATGGGAGAAATAAAGAGTGGGGTGTTGCCAGTGGTGTAGCCAGGGTGGCTCGGGGCAGAGTGTTCTCCTACAAAAATTTTGGGGACGCTATGGATGATGTTCAGTTGAAAGATGAAGGAGAGGAAAAGAGAATAAAAAACGAAGGGAGGAGGGAGGGATGATAAGTTGACAAGTTGGGGTTGAGGAGAACTGGAAGGTCTTAACTGAGGACCAGGACTGGAAAACTGGGGGCTTCACAAGTTTGTAAAAGGTGTGTAATTGTTGATTCGAGGTGTGATTGGCCATACATGAGCATGTTGCTTACACGTAGTATATGAGTATGCAACCAGGGGACGGAATCCGAAGCAGAACGGTTTTCATATTAATTTCACGCAGGACCCGTCAGCAATACGCATCACCGAACTGTCAACCAAAACCTTGGATATTAATGATGTCATGGACTCTAGAAATAATGTCCTCTATTTTTCCCAACCCTAACCGTGAATTAAAATGATATCCCCAGAAAGTATTTGTTGTCAACTCCAGCTGAAACTATTTCCAATACGAACCACTTTTCTGTCATGTTATTATTTAAAAGTTCGTCAGTTGTACTACTTAAAGCATGTCAATTCTTCTAAAAATACCCCATTTTTAAATGGACATGTTCCCCACGGGTGCATGTAACAAACTCATGCTTTGCCCGCTGGCGTTTTCACCCCCCCCCCCACCTCTCTCCTAAAAGAAAAAATCCAACCGGGTTCTGTGTCGCTTCGTTGCATTTGATAATGTTCAACCGCCTACCCAATTTTTAGTTTCATTTTTAAGCTTAAAATGGGTCAGTATCAACCAATCAAAAGTGGGGTCTAAAGGTATGTTCAGCACCACCTACTATTTGCCAACAGTTTCAGGAATAAATGAAAGAGGATGAATAATTCATTGTGATTCTTGTGTCACCTCTTACCATTTTTCATACATTGTTTTTACCTCATTAGGCCTAATTGAAGAATTGCAGGCATGAGATCCCTAATTCAAGGCTGGGTACATGCAGCCCGGGAAGGGTCTTGGGGGTTTGATAAGTACAAAATTTGTTCGTTCGCTCTGGGCCAACTGATGGTGGCTCTATGCTTAGATAGTCTTGACGGCACTCAGCCCCCTCCGATACTTTCTAACCTTTTTTTTAGCGTCATGGGTGCAGGTGTCAAAGAAAGTCAAATTTGCACAATGATTAAACGACTAAGAAGGGCAAACATCATCCTTTTCAACAAAAGGGAGGGAGACACATCCCATTAGACCTCTCATCATGCCACGTATAGGCTTATCAGTGGACTGACTGATTTGAAATCTTGACTTAAGCCTTGGTAGTAGGGCAACACCCCTCCCCTTATACCCCTCCTTCATGAAGGGGGTACAAAATAGGGACGATGAGTCGATTTTGTTCCCTCACAAATAAAACCTGGCCTCAGCCTTGCTCCTGAATGCCGCCTTCAGAATCAGTTAAATAAGTTTGTCATTCTGATTTGTTCTCATGTTGGCCTAATTAGAGGAATCTTAACAACATCAAGACGGTAGGGTACTTCTCCCTCGTTGTGATGTAAACTAATTTCAATTGGGCCTATACGTCCCCCTTTGCGAGACCAGATTAATAGGTACGATATAGGCCTATACCACTAGTCTCAGTTTGAATATAAAATTTTTTTCAACCATCTTAATTAGTGATAGCAAACATGATTAATAATAAAACTAAGTTTAAGAAAATCATTCTAAAGGGAGAAACTTTAATGGCGTTAGATTTATATGAATCCACAGAAGCTATAACCAGCTTAAATATGTGGTGACGATAAATAAAAACAAAGAACTACAGAAGGTAAAAAAAAAGCACACAAAACTCATCACACTATAAACGTTCATACAGAACAGAGCTTGGAATAATATGAAAACAGTAGCAAAGTTAGTTGCGGGGAAGCAGTTTCAAGATTAGATTATGTTTCAAGTGGCTTTTAAATGAAATAAGATTTGCTTTATTCTTAATATTATCTGACGAGAAAGTTTATATTCTAGAATTTTTAGATCTATCTACATTTACCATAACGTTGGCTACTAAAATACCATGTAAACAAGAGAGGAAAAAATCGGATTGTGATGGCTAAATAGAGTAGATTCTTGTTTTTTTTCCTTTTTTAAAGAAATAATTCAAGTTGCGACAAAGCGTATTTTATACATCTAACCCTCAAAGCTGGAATATGAGTTGCACTGGCAATCGCCTGCTCATCTATCTGTGTTCTTTGTCAGTGTCTGTTAGTCCTACAAAATTCAGACTCAAGAAGAAAACATAGCAGTCAATCACCGTCACTGAAATCACATAGACCAATTGGAATGGATATAAATATTCATTTATCCAAATCGGTCATATACAATGTTTTCGTGTAGTGGCTATGACATTTTCCGTTGAATTTGACTTTCACTGACAAATTTCCAACTCATATTCCAGCTTCAAGTTTCTTAAAAGAGAAGACAGAGAAACTCGAGAATGATAGGTACAATTAATACTTCTTTGACTTTAAGAGAAATATCAAAACCTTTTAGTAAAGTTTGTTACAAACAGCATTCATGTTTATTAGGGAAAATACAATATTAGGCTAAATTAACACAGACGAATATGGTAGACAGTCTGGTAAATGTTTATAAACAAAAGCAGTCCTTGCTAGCAATGCGTAAGTCAGGAGACTTTGGCCTTATGCATTTGCGGACTTGCTGTCGTTTTGCATGGGATGTCACTACAACAACAGAAAGAGGAAAATGATTCAAAAATGAACTGCATGAAGAAAACGTATTATTACAACTTAAGACACCCAAAAAGTTTCATTGGAAATTATGGACGTTTCTCATTAGTATTTAGAAGGAAACAAATGTCCTTCTTACGTTTCCGTATGTCAATTACTTACGGAAACCTGTGAAATAAGGGGAGCGACCCCAAACATCTGTAGTAATGCCAGGTAGTGACGCAGGTAGTGGACGTTGGTAAAGATACACCTTACAGGAGCCTACCTTCACTGTTGGGGGTAACAACACTGAAGAGCGGACGGGTCTATGTAATTTTCAGATAAAATTAAAAAACAAAAATCATAAAGATCTTGTCATCATTACCGTTCTGCTCATGGAGACTACATTTAAATCTGTTGATTGAGAAAATATTTTTATCCAATTCGTCTTCTGATTTACCACACAAATATATAAGTGGTTTGTGTATATAGGTATACGTATAGAAGATTGTTATAGCTAGTATCCATATCTTTGTAAAACGTTTTTTGCCAATACTAGCTTCATTTTCGCCGAATATTTGCAAACGTTTGAATTGATTGCCTTACGAAATTGAATTCTCTGTCCACCCCTACCAGAAGTAAACATAAAGATTAGACGTAAATTTCGATTAGACTGTACATCGGCTAACAGGTAGGAACCAGTCCATCACCGGTGGCACCTCCCGCGTGTTATTTAACCTTATTTCATTTCTGTAAGTACCGGTGCATTGTTCATTGCGAAATGTTTTGCATAACATTTAGTTTGGCAAGAGATGTATGATATTAAGTAGGAATTCGAGCACTCATTCTTCTCATTCTGTTTTGCCGAAACTGAAAAAGCCTTTCCGTATGACCTTTCTCTGAGCTAAATTCTTGTATCTGAATACATAGAACACATCATCGAAACCGCAATGCACTCTGGAATTTTTGTTTTCTTTCTAAAGAAATATTAAAAAATGACCATGTAAAACTGTAATTTGTTCTGCAGAGTTTCAAAATGTCGAGTTTTTCATTTTTAAACATTTTATATTCCACAACACATTTAAGGATTGTACCAAAGAAAGTAAATAGAACACGTATAATACGAAGAGAACGACAAATACTTCTTCAAAATATTTACGTTTTATTATTACAAAGATATGTCTAAGAATAATCTAAACATGACCGTTCATACTCATGACTAAATCTACGATGTCAGGTCGGAAGAAAACTTCAGGTGTGTTTGAATAACTATGTATCACCTCGCCATTTCTCATTTATTAATGATTTTATTGTGTATACTTTGTTATGTAAGCTGCGTCCATTTCTGTGGCAACTTAATTTGCGTACCGTATTTCATGCACAATTAAAAGAAGCTTAGTCTACAACACATCAAATATAGAAGATCAAACTGGACAGTGTGTCAACTGGAACAAAGTCCTTCTCCCTTACTTTATGTAAAAAGATTCATTAAACCTTTTGCATTCTACGAGTAACAAATCACCGTGAAGGAACCTGAATGGGAGCCGATCTTGTTGTCTTAACTGTTCATTCTGTGGTGTATAAGGTCCAACAATGCGACTGATTTACATATAGAGACTACTGTGTCCTCTTTAAATTTAAGCCCGATGTACCACCGTGAGCACTGGAAAGTGCTATAAATCAGTAGCACGAGCTATGAGATACTACTGAAAGGTAGTATGGTACAACGGTTTAAAACTTACAGAAGTTGTTGTAGTCACTATGTGAATCCGGTGAATATGAACTACAGCTCATTGTGCAAGAGAACTTAAGTATTTGATGTCTAATGGACAGTGTTATTGTTTGCTTCCTTAGTGGTGATACAAATGACCTAAGACATTGAGGGAAGATACACCACAAGTATCCTTTGTCTTAGTGTGGTATAAAAGAAGCATAGTAGTAGCTTCTATTCGGCATGTAAAATAACACTTGTCTTTAAACATGCATCCTCGTAACACAAAATTTCGCTTCGTATATTGGTATCTTGTATTTATAAAACCACTCTTCATTTCTACCGGTAGGATCAATCTGTGATCCCAGTAAATTGCCTGTTGATATGTTCATTTTAAATGGCAAATGCTGTTTTCTCGTAAACTTAGTCAGAAAACCATTCCTTTCTCATTGACACATTTTGCCTGTGAGTATGGCAAGTATAGATCCCCTGCCATTATATGAAGTACATCTTATTGCGCAAGAGAAGTTACGCGTTTGATTTCTAATGGACCGTGTTACTGATTGCTTCCTTAGTGGTGATGCAAATGACCTACGACATTGAGGGGATATACACCACAAGTATCCTTTGTTTTAGTGTGGTATGAAAAACAGCATTTCAGTAGCTTTCATTCAGCATGTAAAATAATTCAAGCAGTAAGTTAATGTGCAGGAATATATTCGTGATATTCTACAGTCAAACAGAATTATGTTGCATTCGTGTCACGTTTGTCAACAATTCTAGTGCCTCGTCAGACATACAAATTATTTTGAATTACGTGACGTTGCGCCTTGCATTATCCCACAGGACTGAAGTATGTCTTCCGTCATCGACTTTCTAAGTCAAGGTGTCGTTCAAACTCAGGGGTTCTTGGTAATTGGCTTCGTCGTACAATACCCCTGTGTAAGCAAAGCAAAACAAAAGAACAGACTGATTTCATGGTGCTATACTACATCACGTACGCGATGGCTAATCAAAGACTGAGACTGCAAATTGACATTGCAGTCTATGCATAGTCCAACTGGCTACTTCTATCCCAATAGACTAGGCTATGTTTGGAATCATTGAGGTAAGAGCCATTTTCCCGCATATTTCTCGCTTTCTGTTTTGTTTTTTCTTATTCGAGCTCTAAGCCTTCTCCTTTTATCAGTTACATTTCTTTCCTTTTTTTTTCGTTTTTTTTTTCTTCTTACTTACCTCTACCAATATCGCAGGGGAGTCATCGATATAAATTGTCTTTATTATTTGATGAAACCTGGTAAGTCACTATGCCCCCTCCCCGTTCGCCAGTGTAGTTCTGATATACAACACTTCCATTGTTTCTTCTAATGGTGTATAAAGCATCACTGAGTGGTATGCAAATAGCCTAATATCCCGTATGTGAGTTAATTCTATCATTGTCAACACTGAATTATTGATTTTAATCGTCCGATAACTTATTTCTCACCTTTCAATTTGGGAGAGTGAGAGGTACTGGGAAATTCAAAAATTTTTCTGGGTATGTACGAAAATTCTATTCATATTTGGTTTGATTTCGCCATCAACCAATTCATTTTTCAAGAATCTACAAAATTGTGGCGCAGTAGTTATGAGGTGATTTTTACCTTATGGGTGAATTTCCTCGCAAATTATAATGCATCTACAAATGCATTACCGAATACTGACCTGCAACGCATGCCGTCATAAAACAGGCCACTGAACCAGCGATCAAAGCTCGAATTGCAACCGAAGCAAAATCCCCCGCACGTTCCGGAGCTATAGGAACGAGCCCACCTAACTGGATACCAATGGAACTTATGTTTGAAAATCCACACAGGGCGTAGGTAGCTATTATTTCAGATCGAATCTGCCAATCAAACAAGAGACCAAAAGAGGTTGACAAAGAAAGCCAATCATGACATTAGAACATCCGAAACGTCACTAGGAGAACGACAGTTTTTCATTTCAGAAAACTTTATTTGAACCATATCAGGCTTAACATACACAATAACGTGAGTAGGTAACGTAAGAATGAAATAGGAGATACAGTTCAGGAGTTCTGCTAGGAAAGCTTGTGAGGAAGTAGAACCCCAGTTACGTAATACACAGACAATGGTCCAAATTAAGTTTCCTGAATGGCCTTGAAACTATTCGAATTTATGGTACCACATAATCAAATTAATGTTACCATGTAATGAGACATAATCAGGAAAAATCAGGAAAACGGGTTATGAGGAATGTCGGACGCTAATCTTGGTACCGGATATGGACAGTGCACTTTACTTTAGATTGAGTTTTATTTTACAATAGTAATGAGGGACAAAACCTACTCTTGATTGTAACGTCCCCCAGACGAAGGTGGTCCATGGTTTTCTATAAAGTTTCCGTGAACTTTTTATAATTTGTACACCTACCGATAATTGTATCCCGTCTCCATTTTGTCTGTTTGAAATTAAGTCAGCGAGTTTTACGTATGCAACAAATTCGTTGAGGAATGTTTTCAGACCGATAAGTTCCGCTACTTTCCGGCAGTCGTTCCACTCGACTCCCATCAGAAACGCAAGAGGTGCGAATAGGTACGAGCAAATAAACTAAACGGGAGAGATCATAGAAATGATGTCACTTCCGGTGATACAACCCATGTGATATAGGACGATCTAATACCAAGCACGTGGCTGTACTAATTTCATTTGAAGCCAGCTGCTACAATGAAAGGTTAATCAACGCCGGACGGTGCATTTACCGTAGGACAATGCACGATAGGGGTTAATTCAAGCAAAAGATTTGTTCACAAAGTTCACCTAGATTTGTCATACTTTTCGGAACGAACGAGTAAACTTCTGAAATCAGCTAGTATAAACAACATTTTACGTTTGGAAACATCATGCACACAACTGATTCAAATATCTGTTCAGTTTGGAGTTCGCCCTGTGTAAGAACCAAATTCTTAATTGATAGATTGCAGTTGCTGCTAAGTACCGATCGTAACCCGAACAAAAATGTGCCACTGTACGTCGTGCTGTTATGTGACATCCATGTTAGTAACAGACCTACTTCTAAACTTGACTGAGGAGATTGTTTAGGAGATTATGATAACCTGCTGCACTAAGCAGGTGTGTCACAATTAAAACCATAGAAGTGAGACCATTCGATAACTCTCTACCACATTATCAATGTTTCCTGCCGTTATCGCTACGATTTTGATCATACCTATCCTTTCAAGAAGAATTTGGGTTAGTTGATACCTTCTTATTGCAAGATTCGCACTCGATGTACATATCCATCTGGGTATCTATCTGGGTATCTTACGGGATGCCAGCATTTTTAGCTTGATTGAAAACGATAGACTTGCGCAAAGTCACTTCAGTTTATCGGCCAACATGCAGCTCATTGCAGCTAAAGAGGAAGAATCAGACGTCTTTGCTTGGGCAGAGCGAACAAAAATCGAGAACGATCATGCAACCGCAATTCGAATTAGTGGTGTCAATCTAGCTCAGTATGAAGGTGGTTGTGATGTACTTCAATGTATCGTACCTCAAATGAAAGTTCCGGACAACCCAACAGGGCTCCAATGTACCCCAGAATGCCATTCAGCAACGCAAGTAAAGCGATGAACGCAATCAGATTGCCAGCAATATTAAGAGCAAGAGGTATGGCGGTGTACGCACCGTAAGACGCTGCTTCGATGGAGTTCCTCTGTTCACTGTTATAAATAATAAAAAGAACATATGTTTCTAAATTGAAACAGCTTCTTCTTGGCCAAAATACACCGGGATTGAGTCTTGGTGTAGGGGAATCTCTTTCCGATCGTTCGTCTGACAAGGATGAAGATCTTTGGCTGACTTTCTTTTGATAGTTTGCATAGTAGGTGGTTTCTTTACATTGAGCAATGTCATTTCCAAGAACTCAGCTGATACATTTGGCTCACTCTTTTCGTTCCAAGCACACGAACTATTGTTATCAATAATTTCCCACGGACGTAAGTGTTACAAATTACCACCAGGTTACAAAGACAAGTACCTTTTTTTACCTACTCTTTTCTTCATGTTGTAAATACCATTACTATATAAGCTATGGGAGCACAAACTTTATGCGAATTAAAATTGTAAATTTGGTACAACGGTACAAAAGTACCTCTGTGTTTCACTTTGTTGAAATCTTGAAAGAAGGAGGACTCTTTTCCATAAAATTTAAAACGCATTACCCTTTTGGTAAATCAATCGTCGTTACGTCCATATTACGAGACCGTTCCGTCTCGGGGTAAAAGAGTTTCGCAATCGCCAGAGCTGCTGGAGCAGACATTACGGATGCCGATAAGAGATGAGATGGATCTATTCCATAGGATATAAATGCTCCCAGGACGGAACCAGCGATTGTAGAGAAGCCTCCCGTCATAACGGCGTGGAGTTCCGATTTGGTCATATGCTTTATCAGTGGTCTTATCATTAAGGGTGCCTCTGTCTGTAATGAAGCAGGGTGAACACATTCTTCTTACATGGGCCTAGAATATAGGACACAATCGCAACCCCTCTTGTGAAAATCTATGGTAAGAGATCGATCCTCCTAAATCACGGGCATAAGACCAAATGTTCCTTTCACCTGCTTGAATTAAATTGTAACATTTATTTCACCATACTCAACAGATCGAATTCTGCTGGAGGGTGCAGAATGGAAATTATAATGGAGAAAATCAGATTCCACCGTGAGCATATTGCCTAGTTTAAAAAGGAAGTTGAGAGTTGAAGACAACGATTACGTCATAACTTCGTCAGTGTAATAATTCTATTATCAGACGATTCTATGTGATCAGAAGCACAACCAGCACAGTCAACGTCAAATATCGAGCATCAGCGGATGTTGTACGAACACTGGTTATCAAGGAAGGTGGACTCAAAAGAATTAGGTCCCCTTCCGATGTCCCCATCGACAGATTGAACACTGGGCAATGGAGTCCTTTGTGGGCTTTAAAACTGAACATCTTGATTTCTAATAAGAGAGGAGTTCCAAGTGAACCATGAAGGTGGTAAAATGACTTTCATATGTGACGATTTCTTGCAAAGTGTCCAAAGTGCATAATATGTCAATGCTTTTTGAGGTACCCAGAATTAGCAAACCGTGCACTGTATTACTTAACAAAACAAAGACGTATTCGTTTGAATGTCCCATTACCTGTCCGATGAAGATATTTCCTGCGGCACTCAGCGATTCTGGGGCAGACGTTTGCATCGTCTTTTGCATCAACCAAGCAATCTTTTTGATGAGGAATTGCATAAATCCCCAGTAATAAACGAGAGATATGACTGCACTGAAGTATATCACTACAGGCAAAACCTGGTCAACGAAACAGAAATACAGTTAAAGCAAGTTTTGGGAAACCTTGCAAAATCTTGAACTTCATCACCGTGTAACTGTTTAAAAGCACCTGTCAATGAGTTACATATTATTTAGGAAAGTTTGTTCTTTGGTGCGCGAAGAGGCAGTGGACTCATACATCCTCGACCTGCGTCCTGAAGGGGGTCTAAGGGTCCCTTGCCTTTTTGAATTTTTATCGTTGTCTCGAAGAGCAATATTGCGAAGGGCAATATTGCGCTATGTCTTGCTTCCCTTTATAGCGGCTGGAAACCTCGAACCTACCATAATTTCACAACTTCCAATACACTTTGATTCAATTGTTTTGATAATTTGCTTTTTCTTAGTTTTCAATATCACAAAAAGATTACACTTGTATAGTCAATATTCTCCAAATTACACTTCCCAGTCTCTACCTACACGCCACCCTCCCTCCTCCCCTACTCACCCCCCATGCACCAAAACTCCATATCTCTCGCCGTTTCTTTTCTTGCTCTCCTTGATTTTTTTCAACATCGCTCTTCGAGTCCCAAGCATTTCTGTGGACGAGGAGAGGAGTGGCACGCTGCCTCCTGCCACCTTCTGGTTACGTCAGTATGGGAACTGCGTTTGTACATATTAAGACTATTCCATGTACTGACTGTTCATTTGCATCAAAGGATCATGATGTAAAAGGCATTTGAGTAAAAATCTCACGCATGCGCATTTGTTGGCGATGACACCATTAGTTATCTTAGTTAATTTTGTAGCACGGTTCTGAATAATCAAAAGATAATACTATCCGCACACCACAACAGATATCGTAATTTATATTTTACAAGAATATACAGCAGAATAGTTGCAGGTAACGAGTCATATTTATGAGTAATATTTTAAAAAAAAAAGAGTTAGATTCACCGAAAAAGCGAAAAAGTGTTCTTGATAACCGGAACCGAAGACGAACTCTGATCCCATGTTGGCAAAACTGAGGAAAGTTTGAACGACATCCCCTAGCCATTTGAAAGCTCGATAGCCAACATTTGTACGAAGTATGATTAATCCGAAGAGAAATTGTAACGCCAATCCCCAGAGAACTGGTCTCCACTTGACCTGAAATAGTTTGACATGACCCAGGAAAAGAAAAGATAGTATAAATATAAACAATGGTAGCGATGTTTACAAATGAACCAACTCAAAATGATCAACGTACATTATGGGCTTTAAATTTGTCTTGGTTGAATTATGTGTCATGTCAAAACACTTTTGAACTCACAATATATGTTGGTAAAAACGCTGACCATCAAAACACGGCAGTCCTTTAAATCGTTTATTCCTAAAACTGCGTTATCATGTTTACACTTGTATGTCACGTTCTGTGACGTCATACAACGTACATGTTTCTCCCAGAAAATACTGGTGAACATAGGGGAACGAGTCGAAGATGTTACGCATACATATGCAACACCTTCAGCAGACTGAAGCAGATATGATGAAGCAGATAGCAAGAAGCACGATTTCACTCAACAGAAGCAAGATTTCACGCTTTTGCTAACAGCTCTATTACTCAAATTATCATTTCAATACTTGAACCTTAAACGTTTTAAGCTACTTATACAAATATTTCATCCTTTCAATAATTCAACGAAAGATGTTCTAGCTGCTATAATATAAATTGAGACCGCGGTCACATCAGCATTACGAATAATGGCAGCTGACGACGACATCTGGGTCATCGTGTGTCATAAATAAGGACAAAAAACAAAAGAGTGGTAACTTCACAGTGGGTCAAACAGAAGAGTCGTCCCTGCTGGCGTTCCATAACTTACTTGTCTAGGATTCTTGGACGCCACGTACATGAATAATATTAAAACGATCAGTCCTCCGGCTGAACGAAGCTGTGTGGGATTTTCACGGCACAACAGGATCACCCCAACGACGACAACAATTAATATCACAAGCGATATCATCCTGGGTATAGGGAAATGACAAGTATTAAAAATGATGTTCAACTTGGAAATAATTACTCTTTAACTTAAAAAAATCTTTAATTGATTTTATTTTAACTCCTTCATAGACTTGTTGGATGGTGTCTAGTTGTCTCACCTCATCTTTTCATTTGACTAAAAGATGGTTGGGACCAGTAAACTATAACTGCTTCTCCGAGTTTTGAGTGCTAAGCCATCATCAGACAACTCAGTTGCCTCCTTTTCTGAAAAATGACTGTTTTTTATATCCAACTCACCAGACAGACACTTATCCCATAGAGTATGATTTTTACTTTGATTGAAAGCGAAATTCTTAATCGGCTTCGCTTGACATCAGAGTTACATATTCAAACGATGTAGGTTAGCGGTTTTATTTTTGTAACACGTCATACAGAGAGTGGTCTGATTTAAAGTGGGGTCTTGTATGCTCACAATGATATCGATCTGCACAAGGAGAAGTATTGTGGGTGGGGCTTTGAAAAGAAGCGTAGTTAGGGGAATTGGAACTGTCTCGGAGAATGAGTTAATATCCTTAATTAAGACATTGACAGGAACTTAGATGTGCAAAGATCCCCACTTGGTAATTGATCCAACACATTAGCACACTCATTTATACGTCATCCGGCAGATATCACACTCATCTTTTAGTTTTACCTTCACACACAATCTTTATCATTCTGGTAATATTACAACAGAGCCAAGCCAGCTATGATTTTTTATATTTACCCTAGAGTGTAAAGGTAACATCACTGCTATGGCAGGACCAATACACTGACCAGGAATATTTTCATTCTATGAGAGTCTCAGAGGGCACGCCGGTCTGCACCGGTAGTGCCTAATCGACACGCGTTAAGGCATAGGGCACGGAACCTAAATTTGTTGGCTTCAGACCATGCATTGCAATCATCAACCTAAAAAAAAAACAAAGACAAATAAAAATCACAGCTTTCAACAAGCAACATACCACTCGATGATGAATTATGCCCGCAAACCATCATCAAACCATAAAACACAGACACAAGTAAGGTAAGGGTATAGTCCTACATAAAACACAGACACAAAGTAAGGTAAGGGTATAGTCCTACATAAAACACAGACACAAGTAAGGTAAGGGTATAGTTCCACGCAGACCAACTTGAAAGGTCTCACTCCACTCAGTCTGTCGTACTGGTTAAGCACTCAGAATAGCATAGATGAATAAAAAAAAATCAAAATATAAAAATGGGGAAAATAAAAATTACTAACTAACAAAATATTAGGGGAGATTGCACAGGATTTGGGGTGAGGCCCATTTGCCAGTTCATATAACCAGCGGGCACTCAAATTGGAAAGCATATGTTGAGATATTCGTGTATTACTACACGATCAATAAAATCTGTCAACTTTTCAAAAATCGTGTGTCATGATTTGGTGTCGATACAGAATGTAATAACATTCACCATTTGACCCTGGTGGTGAGGATCTTGGAGACTGCTTCTACTGGAGGCTTCAATACCTTTTCCCATATCACCTCTCCGTAGACATATTTGATGAAAGAATAAAAGACGCAGACGGCAACGATGGCGGTCAAAATCAGCATCACTTTGGCCTCTTCCAGGTCTCTGTAACACGCATATATCAATCCAGCCATGTAAATTAGCGTCAACACCAGAAGGATTGCCAACTTGATGGAGTCCTTGTGTTCTTTCGTTGATTTACAAAGTGGTTGTATTACGAGATCGATATGCTGAAAAGAGAAAACGAGAGGAAAGATAGACAACTGTGAAATCACGGAAGCCGTCCAGTCAATCAGTCAGTTGGACAGTTACCATGGGAACAAATTAACGTTTATTCATCGTCCTATTGAACTTTGAGGATATACCTATTCGTCGCGGCAATTTAGAAGGAAGAAATTACCACACGTGGTATGTGTCATTGTTCGCTCATTTGTTCATGAATGCTTTATTCCAAATTGTGATAGTCCAATGAAACCAACACACTCTCCCTTCAGCAGCCAGCAGTCCACAAGGGTATCGTCCCCTGTTTTTTGTTAAAATCGTCAAACATCATTTACAGGTTTCAGATACTCTGACGGATAAGTCCAATTAAAACAAAGGGTAAGTAAAAAATACTCAGTGTAAAAATGTTGTAATTTAAAGTACTGAAAGATTTTCTTTTTATTTCTATGATAAAAATAAATTGAAAAGCATTGATCACTGATGACATCTTGTTACTTACGGCACCTGGGTGAGAGAGAAAACGGAAGGGACTGACCCACTGACTAACCGATAGACATGCATATACACACACATTCAAATAAACAGAAAAATACAGATATGTAGACTGGTAGACATACGCACCTCCCACATTTTGTCTTGTAGGCCGTGACTTTCATTGTTTGATGTTGCCCCTTCGTAATAATCAGGCGGTGGATCATTAATCACTTCTCCGGTATCATCGGGCTCTTCCTCCGGTGTAAAACATGGATTGTGAAATCCATTGGTATCCTTAGAAAAAAGAAAGAAGAAAAGAGAATTAAATCGAAACAAGTGTAACAATGTTTAGAGGTTCGGGGATCAGAGGGCCAAGGGGAATTGAAGAGGGCGCTTTTACCCACTCATCTACTTCTTGTAAGTTCTAGATAACCCAATGACCTGTAGTAATAACACCTAAAGATTATATGCTCAAAGATGTCGAATAAATTGAACTTGGATATGGTCATGCGACGTGTCACGTGACGAACTGCTATCGTCTTAACAACCGAAGAAGACAACATGTTAATAACAATCAACAGGTAGAACAACTGGATAATGAAATGTAAGTTTCACACTCACACACACACACCAAGAATTTTAAGTCACTCTGAAGTAAAGATCAGTTTTTCGATATGTGATTTCACTCATCACCGAAGTTTAAAATCTGTGAGTACTATTTTTTCTCTCAATATAGAGTCCTTATTTTTCCTTATTTCCTCCAAGACAAGAGATTTAAAAAAAAAATCAGAAAAAATACTATTTCTTTTTATTTTAATGTATTGTGTCTCTCCAGTGTGTTTGCATATACAGATCATCCCAAACTACATGTCACAAACAAAGAATATTGATCATATCAGTAATGACCATAGAAGTCATTTTGCCAAAAAAAGTAACACCCACTTAGTCCTTAAAGATATTGAAATAGTAAAGCATTTTTCAATAAATGACGTGCGAGACATCCTCATGAAGCCCTTGTCCCTTGTTTCTACGTGACTTCTACGTCATAGGCTCAGTTTGCAAATTTAAAAACAAAATGGCGGTTTCAAACGATGCGTAGATCTATATACGAAGACTCTGGTCAGAATGAAAGTTGTCGATACGTAGTTTCATATTTTTATGGACTTAACGAGAACATGTTCAAGATGGCCTGGCTTATTCACATGAGCTTTGTAAAGCTTACTACAACCACGGATACTCTTACAGTAAGTGAAACACGGGAAGGAGGTTGATTCTAATGTACAGTATAACTCAATCAAGTTTTCTAGATATAAGAGGAGTTCTTATTCTTCTTATTCGCAGATATATCTGAGATACCAGGCCAGAGCTGGCGCTACATCTGTTAATCTGCATCTCTTAAAATCTTAACATTTGACTTTTGGTGGAGCACATACATGTTTACCCTTGATAAACGTAATATACTTGATAAACTCATCCGCCTTACCTTACCAGCATTCGGTAATTCAAGCCCTTGAGATGTACATTTCATCTAAGGTATCCTTTAAGGGGGCCATTGATTCACAGAAGACTAGTTACAATAAACGGGGGGGAGGGGTTAATTACATGGACTAAAGTTTAATGATATTTCTTTCGTTATAATCGTGCTAGAATGTTCTACTGACCCTCACATGCTCGATTACACGTGTTTGCCTATCGACATGACAGCTCAACAGCTCACCAAAGCCTCGACATTGGTTTGACACACCTGAACCGCTTTACGAGATCGCAGTGTAATTGACAACGTGGATCATCGCACCACGAGGTGACAAAACGCCGTAAGGCATTGGGGACTTGCAACAAGTTGAACCTCAGTGAAACAATAAAGAGGTGAGGTTGGAGGGTCACTCGTTTTAGTGTAAGCGGTACAGAATGATCAGTTTTCAAGAGTTGCGGAGGAGATGCATACGTAATACATATGCATAAGATCACTGCACAGGCGGGTTTTAGAGATAATGCCCCAAATCATGCAGATTACTACAAACTTTCGATATAATAAAACCAATTCTCCGACCTGCTCCCTATGACACACAGCTCCAAGAGACGGCGTTTAGCCCAGTGAGTCTAAAGATATGTTCATCCCCAATCAAATTTCTATATTTCTATTGTATTGTATTTATATTGCATTTCTATTATACGGCGCCCCTAAAGGCCATTGCAGTCCAGTCTGGATGAACCTGCTAGCAGCGCAACTGGATATTGGTATGCGGTATCCTTTCAAGAGAGAAATAAAATTAGATATTGAGTCATAACGAAGTGGCGTCAACTGGTTTATCGTATGTAAGGTACACATAATGAAACTGAAGCAATTTGTGCAACTTACCT
This sequence comes from Stichopus chloronotus, assembly GCA_021234535.1. Classification (NCBI taxonomy): domain Eukaryota; kingdom Metazoa; phylum Echinodermata; class Holothuroidea; order Aspidochirotida; family Stichopodidae; genus Stichopus; species Stichopus chloronotus. The sequence goes on from CM037850.1 coordinate 4,874,415, forward strand.
TGTAAATGAAACGACGGAAGCTCTTCTAGTGGATAGGCCTATTCTCGAACAAATCAGACTAAACTACAAGTGTCTCATAAAATATATACAAATATATTATACATAACATTGACATAAAATGAAACTTACGTCCCGTTTTTGAGAACTATTTGCTTTGTGGGATCCTTGTTGGCTCATGTTTCTTCTCTCTTGTTTGTGTTTTATTTCTCTTTCTCTTCAACGGTTGTTCACTGCTGATTTGAGTGTGTTTTATTTTCTGTGTAATAGCTCTCTTGACGAGCAAAATGAATGTGTGCTTAATGCTATGTGATATATACATACACCTGGTGTCTAGATCACTAGTTCCACAGGATCACAAGACTGGTAGCACGTACACTAGCGTAATATTGGGTGTAAATTAGCCATCCACTATACCTTTGCTCTGCTCTCATACAAGCTTTTCAATATTTTACGATGGGTTTTTATTTTCGATATATTTGGCCAGTGTCGAGGTAAGTAAGCAAATGATATTGCATAGTAAATACCTCTGTCATCACGTCATCAAACATACGATCTTAACCTTTAACTCTTATTTACGCAAACACGATACACAAAGGCCTAGGCTAGGTAACTCAGGTAACTCGGATATAACTAATCCCTGGGGAAAGTTTGAAACGATAAGTGATTGAGGACCACTGTTATGTCCCATTTTGTAACAAATGACCAAAATGTAAAAACTTGGTCCAAAATGTAACAATTTTCTGCCCCAAAATGTAACAACTTTGCAGGTTGGTCCAAACTCTAACAATTTTCTGCCTAAAACTTTCAAACTTGGTCCAAAATGTAACAACTTTTTGCCCAAAATGTAACAACGTGGTCGTTCACACCAGACGGTATTGAGAAATCTCCAGCATGACACAAGTCGAATTATCGTGCCTTATTTTACTCTGACTGCCAACTTCTGGGTGTCTCCTATGGAGCATAATAATCCAAGACGGCGGATAAAATGACGGACTCGAAAATTTTGGGTGGAAACAGGGTAATTGGATCCGTAGGCCCAGCTTCTTCTGTAGCAAGCCGTCGTTCGCCGTCTGGGTTGAAATATTAGTGGTTGCTTCTAATAGAGCATGAAGGGAAGTATCGTCTGAAACTATCCATACAACTCACAAACCTTGATTTGTCGAGATCTTTTAGATTTTTTTACCTTTTGTAGGTGATGATTGGTTGTTCGGGGAACAGTTTAATTGACGGGTTTTAAGAAATAAGTTGACATTTTTGTTATTAAGGCGCGTTTCAAATACATTGTTTTAATATGCAGAGTAAAAACAAGTTTATAAACCAATGATGGCTCACTGCTTTATTTTTCTCACTTACGAGTTTTTTTTTTTTTTTTTTTTTGGTCAGCGTAATCCACATGTTGGTGGAGGAAAGTAACAGCGTCTCTCGACATCTCTCATAAGAAGTTTTCATGGTTGTGCAAGGTTGACCGACAGAGCTTAACGCCAGATAATGTACCGCCTACCCTTCCTTTACTTGAAATGGAAGTTTTTCTTGACAAAATGACCACTAGATGACCTTTGACCCCAAATTTCGTAGCAACCCGTATGTACCATCAGTCAACAACAATATTGACCAATTACTACGAAAATCTGTAGGAGATACGAGTTTCACAAAATGGCCGAAAGTGACCACCACGTGACGTCGTGAATATTTTCTGCCCAGTTGGCCATGCATAAACATCGGTCCTTAACGCGAAAGATACGACCCATTTGAGGGAAATTCGAAGGCCTGAAAAAGTTGAGGGTTAGTATGACCGAGGATGACCTGGTGCCTCTGAGTGAGGTCGGAAGAAGTGGCAATAACGTGGTAAGGTCAGCAGGACCCGCAATTTGGAAGGGTGTGTTAAAAATTTATCTAAATTAAATGCTAAGAGTTCATTGAAAATTGGGAGGGGGGGGGGTAAAGTTTATATAGCCCCCCAAATTGATTCACAGATAGATAGATAGATAGATAGATAGATAGATAGATAGATAGATAGATAGATAGATAGATAGATAGATAGATAGATAGATAGATAGATAGATAGATAGATAGATAGATAGATAGATAGACAGATAGACAGATAGATAGATAGATAGATAGATAGATAGATAGATAGATAGATAGAGAGATAGATAGATAGATAGATAGATAGATAGATAGATAGATAGATAGACAGATAGACAGATAGAGAGATCTATAGATAGACAGATAGACAGGTAGACAGATAGACAGGTAGACAGGTAGACAGACAGACAGATAGACAGACAGACAGATAGACAGATAGACAGATAGACAGGTAGACAGATAGCCAGATAGCCAGATAGACAGATAGACAGAAAGACAGAAAGACAGACAGACAGATAGACAGAAAGACAGACAGACAGACAGACAGACAGACAGACAGATAGACAGATAGACAGATAGAAAGAAAGACAGAAAGACAGATAGACAGAAAGACAGAAAGACAGAAAGGCAGAAAGGCAGACAGACAGACAGATAGACAGATAGACAGAAAGACAGACAGACAGATAGACAGATAGACAGATAGACAGATAGTCAGATAGACAGATAGACAGATAGATGTAAGAAATTTGATTTTGTCCCTCTATATCAGCATGATCACAAATGTTGTCATTTGTTGGGAACAGTCGAGTACCCCTGCAAAAACTGTAGTTATGTGAAGCCTAAGAGGGATGGGGGTCCTTTTGCGCTAGTCATTGTCATCCCCGCTATATCTTGAAGAACAGAATGACGTGTCGGACCATTTTGTTTGACAAAGAAATATTTAGATAGAAAAAGATGGTGAAGAACGAACTTTGAATCCAAACTAGAAAAAGGATTAAAACCGTTCAGTACAAAAGAGGCATAGATTAGTTACTGAGTTTTACTTTTGAAATCCACAAATGTAATTATTATATTTATGTGCATATATACGGCGTACACTTACGGTGTACTGAATTAATAATTAAAAATTAGTGAATACCAATAATAGTTTGTAATTACATTTTCACTACACATTGTTGTCTTGACGAGACAACTTAAGCATTTCTTAACAAGTTAGTGACGTAGGTTTGCTTTTTAAGATCTTCAACATGTAATTTAAACATGCCCACACCTTCACCTCACCGTGCTAAATTGGATTTTGATTTGTTCTCATGTTTTAGAAATGTTATGTGTTGTAGCTATTAATGCTTCTTATGTTATAACAACTGAGAAATACAAAAATAAAAACATTATCAATGTAGAGGAAAATGTTGTATCTTATCCTTTTGTAGAAACGTCTGACCTCGGTAGTAGGTTGTGGAACCATTGTTTACCATTGACACCATTGACCGGAAGTCGAAACAAATGTCAGCAAGCATTGTATGTAGTACGAGATAACTATGGATAATCTGTTAGGGGGCGTGGCATTTCTATTGCTGTTGATCTCTGCGGTGTATGTATCCAGCAGCTCTAACACTAAGAAATACTCCAGAAGCAGACAAAGTAACCACACTCACGAAAATCAAAGGGTAGGATTTACCTTTTGCGGGGGCAGAGGGTGGGCTCAAAGTGATGTAGGGGCCCCTTCGACTATAAAACCACATGAGGACAGTGGTACAAGTCACGACAGGCGGTGGGGGCAAAGGAGTGTCAACTCCAGACAGCTGGCGCATTCCGCAAGGCTTCAACTGATGCAACAGCTGCCTTACAATGCGCATGTTCACGTGCAATGAGGTTGTGTTTGGAAGTGTTTCGGCATACGTTTTGGTAACCAGAAATGGCAGATTAATTTTGGCTGCATTCATAGTTTAGAATCACACTGGAGCCATCTTTCTTTTTTTAAGCGTTATAATTATGTGCAACAGTTAAATTAAGCTGATCGAAAATGCGAGTTTCCCTCTGACTCGTACGGTACAGCTACCGTACGAGCCAGTCTAATTCAGTCTGGAATTCTCTGAACCCCCAGAACACAAGGATGTGACTTTGTGAGGGTCATTTTTGTGGATAGTTCTGTGCACGTGCCCCGATGGCCCATACTTCAATTTGATCTTAGAAAAGCCATAATCAAGGTTAACATTTCCTTCCTGTTCCCACGGTTCGAAAATATCCATGAATATTATATTAGGGTAATAGTAGCGCCACCAGCTTCGAGAATTAAGTCTGGAGGCCGAGTTTACTCCCACATATATAGGGCAAAATTAGTTTACAATAGATAATTAGATAAAGTGTGCCTAAAGTCGAACATGTCAGAATTCAAATTGTCCAAGTCTCATCTTCACGGAATATTCTTGAGCTTAGATATGAAACTTTGGAGCTCAGTCAAGCAATTTCAAATGGTACGGTCCATTGTGATTTGTTTTCCTATTTCGTTTTTGAAGACATTGCACCTTGTCACCTCGAACCTTGAAGCTCTAGACGAGAGAGCCTTGGAAGTGCCACTTCCTGCAATCTGGGAGGCTTTCTCATGCAACAATTTTCCTCTGTATGGGAAGCCCCGACGGATGGTGACGATACGCCCAGATTGTGTCATCACCACTTGTCCCCCCAATTCAACCCTTTGTCCCCCTTACCCCCCCCCCCCCCATCAAACGAAGATATCTGGTTACGTCACTAGTTGCGGAGGGTTTATTTTGAAGTATTTCTAAAACGAAAAACGGACGGCAAGATCTAATTTCCATAAAATAAGAGTTATTCCCCGATAGGTCAAAAACTCAGATCTTTGCTTTCGTAAACAAAATTACCCTCTGACGTTATCTTACACGCTATGTTGCAATTACTTCTTTTAACTTAGATTAGATACTTATTACTTATTTTAACTTAAAAATTTCAAATAACTCCATCAAAATAGTCATTTGGTTGGCATGTTTAAAGAACCTGACATCTAAAACGACAGAAGGAAACTGAAAGACGATAAAATTACAGTCAACGTTTTGAAAGCTTCTACTTCATGCCCTATAGCATTATATGGTACTCGATTATTACAATCTTTTATAGAAAGTGATTTTGTAGAACTTTTGAAAGACTTATTTTCGGAATACTTTTTCGAGCAAGCTTTGGTTGTAAGGAAGGATTTCTCCAAAAGTGCACGGACGTTTTCACATATTTATCGGTAATGATCAATAAGTATCGAAATGGAATCTTACTTCCTTTATCACAGAAAAGCCCCAACAGGAAAAGTTCCTTCAAAGAGCAAATTTCGTCGGTACCGTACAAATTGGTATACTATCATTTTTTTTTTCAAACTAGCCCCGTTATCCCCCGAATGCTGCTTTTAGTGATTCTTTCAAAAAATGGGACCCCAAGCTGTTCAATTTTATAAGCTGTTTCCAAATGTGAGACTAAATTCTTCAAGGTTCTCAATGTGTGAAGATCCACTTGGTGGAGTTGTTCATATAGCACCATGGAATATTCAGAAAAATAGTATACGATCCGATTCATATAGTATACCGCATTTATCTCAAGTCATCGTAGAATTGGTTATCACGGAAGCATCGTACGACGCTTCGTCATAAAGAAGCCCTGAAATGAGAAGAAAACACGACAATAATACCGGTAAGTATTGAAAAAAAAAAAAAAACAGAAATGGAAGAAACACCAAAATATTACAAATTATGGAATAACATTTTCAAGTCAAAACCCGGTATACAATCTGCTTCCATTCAGACAGTTTTATTACTGTACCGAAGAAAATCGAAAAATTGAAAGAAAAAAAAATGCAGTGTCGTAAAAATCCGAGAAATGGTGAAATGTCGAAAAATAATTGGAAAATATTAAAGGAAAATGTGGAATTGTTGTAGGAAATATTAGTTACAATCAAAGGGCAAGTAAACGGATTGACAAACCCTGCAACCTCTGCTGAGATTTTACAAGCGCCCTCTATCACGTGACATGTCAGACATACGGCTATATGAAAAGCAGGCTATAAGTATGTAAAGTGGGTGAGGAAGTACCGAATACAGTCGAAGTACAGTCGATTGGTCGACTTTCATTTAAACCGGTTACAATTTATTAATACCGTGAGAGCTTATGACGATCAAGAAAAACAAATAAAAAAAAAACCGGAACCGTATTCTTACGGAAAGTGATGTAACAGCTACACTACAACAACTACCCTAGTTAGGTACAGACAAAAAAGGAAGGTTATACGTCTTCTCAGTTTGTTTCTGAAGAAAATGGTATTTAAGATTAAAACTCCTGTCAGCCCGATTAAACGAGTAATATTTTCTCATAGTTCCTTGAGGAAATAATAGTGTGTAGCAACATATTGTCTTGCTTTCTCCCACAAGTCAGTAGTACAATGGGTATCGTATTTTGCATGAGTGTAACCTACTATTGCTGTCCAATGTTTATGAGCACATGTTACTGCCGTTTCCATATTTTTTTTTTTAATATCCCGACGAATTTTCAAATGCCGCTTTTATTATTCAAACTAACTTCCCTTTTCATGGAAATGCCCAACAACTTGATTCCCATTCAAGTTGTTCCACTTATTGCTGATCATAGTTCGCGTTAAATCGTTGTAAAGTTACTCTATCAATGTTTGTTACTTACGGCAGACATTTGACTAAACATACACGCCGAGTTTTTCCCGAAATTCAAATTTCTGCCCTATGTGTGACTGAATCTAATGTATACGAACAACCTACCTGCTATGCATGCTGTCATGAAACACGCGACGGATCCCGCTATCAACGCACGAACAGCGACGGATGCGAGGTCACCAGCACGAGATGGCGCCATCGGTGTCAGCCCCCCGAGTTGTATCCCGACAGAGCCGATATTCGAAAACCCACAGAGGGCGTAGGTGGCTATTATTTCTGAACGAATCTGACGAGAAAGTTACAACAAAGAGTAACATATGTGTGTAAAAAACAAGGGATCAATAAAGTTATAATACTTCATTCTAGATGAAAGCTCCTAGAAGCAGACTTAACGCAAGTCAACGATATTATATGATCCTGGACGCATTCTACGCAGTAACGTACAGATATACAAAGAATAACATGCAGAACACGTATAGGCTAGAGAACGCAATAACATAGAGAACACAAAACATAATAGGGAACACACGAGAATGCAAAACATGTTACACAGAACACAATGGCATACAGAACGCAGCACAGAACACAATAACATACAGAACACAGAACACAATAGAACACGAAACGATACAACACACATCATCCAGAACACGATTATATACAGAACACAATGCAGGACACAAAAACGTGAAAGCAATTACGTAAAGAACACAAAACACAACACAGAACACACAAACAAACGGAATACAATAACACACAGAACACAAGACAATGAACACAGTAACATACAACGAATAACATAATGAACATTGACATAGTAAACACAGTACACAATACATGACACAATAACATGCCAATAACTTACAAAAGTCATTACATTCAGCATACAGAACAACATACAGAAAACCATATGGATAATGTTGTTCTAACTGTAACAATGACAATTGAGCACCCCTTTAATGTTATACCCTCTTTAGCCGTCTATATCACCCATTAGTCATAGTTAGTAATGACTAATACCACCATCTGAGTTAGTGCCACTTTGCATCAACTCTCCATTGTGTGCACATGTGTTTTCCAATCTGTGACGAAGTTTTCTCTTGAAAAGTGTTCGTTAGGAATGTTCATCGAGGACGGATAACAAGTTTACTCCTTTTCTCCAATATAACAAGAAGCAGGGCTGGGGTAAGTTTCTTGAATAAATTTGTGTTATTTCCCACCAAATGTTACCCTCACAATTATACTAGCTATGTCCATATATGCACTAGGCATGAATGACTTGGTTACAGTCAGGGAATTGCTTTATGTCGAATTATTAAGTTTAATGTTACTGTAATGTTAATATTAATAAATGATATGATATTGTGTGTCACTCATTAATGTACTTTTAGCCTGGGTAATACATTTGATTAAATACCTTTAGTCAAGAGGGAGATGAGTGCATCATAGTGTTCCCTTAGAGAAGTTATACCAACTCTCTAAAGTTCCTACAATGTTTATCTTACAAATGATATTTGTAAAGGAGAATGTTCCTTCCAAATTTACTTTAATCTGGTAAAATTGTCTTATTTTTGCTATCTTTATTCCTAAGATGTTGAATTTCAGTAGCTTACTCTTTGTCATGATAGGCACATACATGGGAGTAGAGCAGGACAAAGGATTCAGTAGACCATGTGCTTGGACACTTGCTAATAATTCATTCTGAGTAATTTCCAAGAAGTTATTCACTCCACTGAAGATACCCTCTGTTAAAGTAGTGTTTACTTTTCAGCTTCTTAAATGCTATCTCTGTGTACATATAAGACGTATGATTGTTACTCTCTATGGACAGTTACTTTAAAAGGTTGAGAGTTCAGCGGCTTGTATTGACATATGTTTCTTTTAACTGGCTAGGACTATTAACATTCCTTTGGTAATAAATCACGGGTAGGATTGTTATAGGTTGGCAGTTATAATATGTTTTCCCCCGGCTGTTTAAATTCCCAAGTGGATTAAATAGTCGCGATATTGGTTTTCCCCCATATAAGGTGGAAGAGAAAGTAGTTTTTTCTTTTTTGTTCCTTTAAGTTTGAGCCAAATGTGTGCTGCAACAATTATTTTTGTCTTTGTTCTAAATTTAAAGATCTTAAAGTACCATATTATTGTAGTCATGCATCTAAATTCAAAGTGATATCAGCCCATGTTTAAAGTGATATACAAATATATGATTTTGTCACTGATGAAAGTTACTTATTTGTTTGCCCGACTGTGACTGTTTATTTTATATTATTTTCTTTCAGGAATTAGGATTTACTTCCTTTATTCCAAATTAACGTTTGTGAAAAAATATGTATCCCGAGCAACCTGGTAACTAGTCACTCTTTGTGTCAATTTGTGGCGTTACATAACTTACAGACATATATTCTCCTTCCTCGTTCTGTCTGTTCGCTATGAATTCCGCCAACCTCTCGTAGGCTACAAACTCGTTTAAGAAAGTCTTCAAGCCGATTAACTCGGCTACAATACGACAATCCTTCGGTTCCACGCCCATCAGGAAAGCCAATGGTGCCAACAGGTAGGAACAAATAGACTAGAGGAGAATGAAAAAAAGACGATAGGTATAGGAACAAATAAACTAGAGCCAAAACAAGGGAAAAGAACAATTTATGAAAGAACAATACATGATGACAAAATCCATTGTACCTTACTACAGGTTACGGAACTGTTTTGACTGAAAAGGCTCACATAGTAGAAATATTTTAAAGATAGACCGGCAACTAGTCAAATGACATAATTTAGTTTTTATACAATAGCAAGGAGACAAAAACTATAACCCAGAAAAAGTCGTACTTCAGGAAATTATGTCGGTGCAGTATGAGAAATGCAGTGAGGGGCTGAGAATATAATTATGAGATGTATAAAAAGAACCAAACATTAGGAGAATCTGAGTTAGCATTCGTCGTTCCTTTATTGAAAGCATTGACTGTCGTATGTGTCAAAAATCCACATATACACTACTACGTATTTATCTTGCGTCAGTGTACGGCAGAAATTTTGGATGCTTAATTTGAAATAAATCGAATTGCAGAAAAAAGATACTTTAGTTTCAAAAGCTGTTCAAGAAGGCCTATATTTGAGAAATTGCAGCATTGAAAATCCCCTTTTAGCAAGACTACCTCATTGGAGTTGCTGGTGTCAAGTTGAGCACCATCCAATTATGGCAGTAAAATGAAACATCCTGTGCTTTATATGTTCGTGGTTAACCGATGATAATAAATGACAGAAAAATGAACACTCATTTGACTGGGTCAGATCAAAGGTACCATCTGTTTCTGGGGAAATCTAAGGGAAATACAAAATGAAAAGATAACATGGAAGTGCTTGGAATGTTACAACAACATTTCAAGTTTATAAATAATAGTCTGAAAGACTACGGCTAGAAAAAAAAAAACAGTTTAAGAAGCAAAATGGAACTCGTCGCTTGTTTGAAAAAGCAAAACAATGACATCGAACCACAGAATAAGGAAAAAAATTTAAAAAAGGAAGGAAAACGCACCTCAAATGATAGTTCTTCGAGGTCTAAAAGGTGTCCGATATAGCCGAGAATACCATTAAGCAAAGCCAGTAAAGCAATAAACGCGATCAAATTACCGGCAATGTTTAGAACCAACGGTATCGCGTTACAAGCACCATTAGAGGCAGCCTCTACGAAATTTCGATGATCACTGTGTGAACAAAATATAGATGAATGATAAACTTCAAAAATTTAAAACAGTCAACCCCGACCCGCCCCCCCCCCCCTTACCTTCCACGAAAAAGAATGTATGTCGTTTAAGCTACATCACCATGTGATAATGCCATGGCATATATCGTCACACGAATGTTACGTCGATATAAGGTACTTTTAAAAGTAAGAAAGTTGACACAACCCGGTAGAAGATATGTGTAAATGCAGTGAAGATCTTGGCTACCCCCTCACCTTCCAGTACCATCCACAACAGATATAACAGAAAATGGTTGTATAAACGTAGTTAATAAATCCCTTTTCTTACTTTTTCTAAATCTTATTTCCTCAGAGCTTTCCAACATGACGTATCGACCATTGATTTTGCTATTGTAGTTTCACTGAAATTTAGTTTTCTATTTGCCGATGATCCACCCCCTTTTGCATGCACAGACTAAATGTAGGAAGATAGTATTGGGATGTTTGCATCCATGACGAACGGTCATACATCCACCCACGGTGAAACGGTGATTAAGTTTTATCAATGTTTACTATCAAGTGACCGAATGAGAAGGACCTATATGTCTATGGATGGGTTACCACTGGGCTTACACAATCAGTGTGACAAACATGAACATTAAAGTGTAATATAGCGGTCTTTTTTTTTTTTTTTTTTTTTTTGAACATCAAAATAGTCGGGTATCACTTCCTAAAGGCATTCGAAACGGTTGCACCCCCAGGTTCCCATGAGGTCCGTATCTTCTTTTCCCAGACATCTCACAGGCCACCAAATTTTGATAATCAAATGACTCAATGCGAGCAAAATATCGACCGCCTTCTGACAGAAAATCGGTTACCATCTTTTTTGTATCTATCGAATTTTCACCCACAATCTCTGGCAATGAAAGTGCAAAGTTCCTACAATCGTTCTAAGTGCATAATATGTGTTTACTAATTCTGAATCGGGTACCAGTCGTATGTAATCGGGGTACTAGAAAACACAGCTTCCCCTAGGCCAATCGTTCATTGTGATGTCATTTTTACACATTTTGTTTTGCACGTAAATATGACACCATGTGAGCCTCTTAAGTACAGGCATAACAAATGAATATACGTTAGATGTATGCCGAATTTTGATATATGTCGTATTTCATCACACGTACAACGTTAGTGAAACTTTGGATCCTGGTACAAAATTTCAAAATTGGGTCTTGAAACCGTCGGTCGGGTACCCGCGTATCTGATACGCGAGTACCCGAGTATCTGGTGAAAACACTAAAAGGAACTAAGTAAATATCGACGGTTCTCGGCTTTACACTATAGGCTATGAGTATGGGCAATATTTGGTATGGGCTATGCTGCTTTCATCGTGTCTGATTGCAAAACTATGCACTCTTTTAGATTAAAGTCCAGCATTGTTGCCAGTGTCAAAATAGTATGCATGCATGGAGTTCTGTTGCTGAAGGCGAACAATTTCAACTATTATTAGCGTGAGTCGCATCACGACGATAAATCGGATCCCACTGTTTGATCCCATCTTTGAATTTCAAGACAGGCGGCAGGGTAGAGATCTGTTATAGGGAGACTTGCGCCAACTAAAATTTTAGTCCATTTTGTTTCGGTTTGAAGGGTACACGGTGTACATACTAGTTGGAACATTTTGTTTTGGTTTTTGGAACAAGTTTGACGCAATTCTCTCTATAAAGGAACTTTACCGCAGGGGTTGCAAGGCTGCCCTCTGTTGTCCTTCTTTTTATACTATCTGTGCTGTAACTAAAATCAAGGCTGCCTTTCTGTAAATCGTCCCACGTCGACCTTACGTGATACACGACTCTACGTCAAAAATGTTTCAAAACCATTCCGATCTTTTGAGATGACGTCGAGCCACGAAGATTGTTTGACATTCTATGTTAGCATTCATAAGCAACGCCTCATATGATTGCATGCAAAATGGCCCAAGTTTTGGAGGTTTTCGACTGGAGGATTTTGACTGAAGAGTTACGCTTAAGTTTACAAAACTCGAATCGGGATTCAAGTTGATATCGTTCTATATGTGTGATCTCGGCCTTTTACGCACATTGTTGGCGGGCTCCAGGTACTTCCTGTTTTTGTCTCAATTGTACCTGTTTGTGTGTAACTAAAGACAATGGAATCTCTGCAGTGCACGGCTAAGTTACGTTTGGACCTACTAGTTCATCTTCGTATTCATGTAAAATCTTCTCAGAATTATGCCTGAGAGAGATCCAGCCATTTGCAAACCGCAAAAGTGGTTCGCAGATATTGACCTACATTCATTCCACGAAATCTCATTACATCGTACGTATAAACGACTATTGAAGTGGATCCTTGTATGCCATACCGTTTAAAAATGTCGCCAGATGACCTCATTAGTAGTAAGCACATGGAAATAGAAAAACAACCTTCTCCCCTCCCCTCCTCTTCCGACCCCCTCCCCCTCCCCACTTCACATTCAAATACAACCTGTGGATTCCATTGAAGACCTCGCACGGGCAAGGAGAGAAAAGGGGTAGGAAAGCTGTTGAAGTGTAATGGTCTTTATGTTTCATTCCATACATGCTATCATGCTTACGATAGGATAAATCAACATTTAAGATTATTTTAAAACCGGTACACCACCCTGCAGAAGATGCATCTTTACATAGCAACGTCTGGTCACCGTATACGTCATATTCGATTTAAGAGCTTTAAAGTTAAATCTGAATACTTTGGGAGCAGTTCTTCAACGGAAACTTCAGGAGGATGCACAAGCAGAGCGGGGATTAAATTACACCGGACCATTCAACAAAGCTAGTAAATACTTAATCAAAGTATTGTTTTTACCCTTTAGGTAAATCAATTTTATCCACCTCCACGTGCTTCGACTCCTCTGTCTCGGGATAAAACAGTTTGGCAATCGCAAGAGCAGCAGGTGCCGACATCACGGATGCTGACAAAAGATGGGATGCGCTGATACCGAAGAAGATGTAGGCGCCTAGGACGCTCCCAGCGATGGTTGCAAAACCTCCAGTCATGATAGCGTGAAGTTCGGACTTGGTCATGTCTTTGATCATTGGCCTGATTAACAGAGGAGCTTCTGTCTGAAAATTAAAACAAAAAGGGGGCATTTTGTATCTCAAATTGAACGAAATCAAGAATAGCATCAATGCACTCTGCACCTTCTGTCACTATTGAAGGGCCTGATGTTAGATTGTATCAGTGAGACCGTGGCACACAGGAAAGGACCAATCAGTAATTAGCTTGTAAAAGAGGGTTACGTTGCAGCCAATCACGGTGATGGTTTCAACATAGATGAAATGGAGTCGATCTCAGACTATCGTTTAACATTCCATCGCTGTGTTCTTTGGTAAGTCGCATACAGTGTCCATCTAATGTTGACGACCAAACTACGAAGTCAAAACAAAACCAAAGGGGAAAATATAACCTCTCCGGTATAAGATTTTGTTATCTTTCAAATAAATGCGCAGATGATGTTTTAATACGTGATTCTGTGACTTAAAAACAAGATTTACCAATTCGGTTGGTTTCCTGTCTCACAGGAATGTACAGCTGTACTTTGATTGATTATACTTACCTGGCCGATAAAGATATTTCCGGCAGCATTCAGAGATTCAGAGGCCGATGTTTGCATCGTCTTTTGCATCAACCAAGCGATCTTTTTGATGATGATTTGCATAAATCCCCAGTGATACAGAATAGATATCACAGTACTGAAGTAAATTACCACTGGCAGTACCTGAAAGGAAAACGTATACAAAATATAACAAATCATTGGACGCCACGCCAAAAGGATCACTTTGAAAATAAATGCTCTGCCAAACTTTGAAAGAAAAGAAAAAACAAAAAAAAGGGAGGGGGTGGTAGAATGTTTGAAGAAATTGAAAGATGTTGAAAACCTATATATTGAAAGGCAATGACACATTGGTATGATCTGGATGAGTTGGGGGAAATATCACTCTCTGAAAAATAGTAATGGGACCACATTGCAGGATTCGATTTCTGATTCCCGTTAACGTTGTCGATTAAATGAACATTTTGTACACCTTAACTCACCGACGTTTCTACAAAAACCACTCTTGACATAATCTCTGCTAGCTAGAGGTAGTAATGCATGCTAGTGATTGTTCCCTTATATCAATAATTTAAATAAAAGCTTCACAAGTGTTTGTTACGTACATGCCGAATTGTGGAAGCTAAACAGTCCGTCATTGCAACTGCACCATTTCTTTGTTGTAGCGAGATTCGATTTGTTGCAAAATAACATCGCCTTAGGTCATTTTTATCACCTCATGATCCACATGGTCAATTAAGCATTGAACTCGAAAAATAGTTCAGGTGGGTCAATCCAATGTCTTGGTATTCTTGAGTTACATGGCCGGAGATATTAGTTGTCATGTCAAAACAAGTGAGAAGAGGATCTGTCGAATATTTTAGCACAGTCATGAGATCATGCATTTTAAGTTGATAATTTTGATCTGGAATATCAAGTCCAATGTATGTAAGTTATCATTTCTTGTTTAATGTTGCGTATATCAACTGCCGGTTTACAAGCAGTGGGTTAATCTCTGATGAACAAAATCTATAGACAGTCTGAGCTTATTTCTCGCATTTATCTATTTTTTTTTAAATGCTAAAGCATAGCACTTATTGTGAAATAAATAACTCCTACCAAATGTTGCCCTCTTTCAAATGAATGGTCTAATCATAAATACTCTAAGCCAGAAGAAGATGGGTGAAATTTTTTGACATCTGAAAGAACGGAATCATGTCAAGTAAAACCGTTTACTTCGTCGACGTGTCTGTGTCTGCAGGCCGGGTGGAGATAGTAAAGAAAAGTTAAGGATAACATTGAACTTCATACTTTACCTTGAAAGCAAAGAAATGATCCAAATACGACGGATCACCAAATAAAAATTTGGCCCCAGCATCCGAAAAGTCGAGAAATGCTTGAACGATATCACCCAACCATCGGAAAGCTTGGAAACCGACTTCGGTACGAAGGATTACCACACCAAATATAAACTGCAAAGCGAATCCCCACAAAACTGGTCTCCATTTGACCTGTTGAAAATGTAATTTTCAATTAATTTTACACAAACTGAAAATGACAATTTTGCTTTTTCAACTACCTAAATTTGAAGATTGTTGGATTTTTAACTTTCGGTAGTCTGTTTCCCTATAGATCTAGTATATGTGACGGCTTGTACTGAACTTGCAAGAGCAACAAAGGCATACACTTTCGAAGTATGTCATTGCTAAATCTTGCTTGAATGCTTTGCCTTGTGACATGGTGATCAATTTCCAATACTTACAACTTTGTCAAAAAATATTGTTTTGTTTACAAAAGACGTTAGGTAAATATCAGAAAAGAAATGATCTTTCCCATACAAAAGTCATAGGGCGTAGCTTGGTAAAAGCGTCCTTACATGACGAGGGTGTTTGGACAAAATGTAAGTCAGAAAAATCAGAACCAGTAGCCCGATTGCTGAAGTCAACTGTTGAGGATTTTCCCAGCAAAAGTAAACCACTAGACCAATAACGATGATGAGGAACAACAGAAAGACAATCCTGAGAAAGAGAGAGAGAGAGAAAAAGAAGAGAACTATCAAACTATTTTGACAGTATGTGGACAAACGAAATCTGAGATTAGGAAAAATACGGCACGATCACAGTATGGTAGCAAGTTATCATTTACCTATTATGGAGCTTCATAGCAACCATTCAGAAAAGCAAATGAAACCAAAAGTAATGAAAAATAATCACGTCAAGTTTAGTTTTCTTCTCAAGCACGCTGAATGTTTGAGAGAAATTTTGTTAAACGTACACTCTAAATTCGCTATGGTCAAAATTGACCATAGATTGGTCGACTATGCACCGACCCAAAATAAACGTAAATTACGTGTAACAATTTGACCATATTTTGGGTCGATGCATAGTTGACCAATCTATGATCAATTTTGACCATAGTAAATTTAGAGAGTATATCATACAAATAGACACAACCCTAGGCATCTATGCGTGAAAGAACACTGAAAAAACTTTCACCTATATCAATATGCTTTCCTCTATTTTTCGAAGTTTTAAAAATTAGTCATCATCACGTGAACAAAGTTATAATACCCCTGGTTTGTCTTTTTAACTTGAACATACGTAATATTACAATTCAATTTATAAATGTCCGGGGATAAAATGGACACAACTTCGAAATCACCTATACTATTGGAGGTTTTGTTACACCTGACTCGGCAAAAGCAAAACAAAAACAAAAAACATATCAGACAGATACCTGTGCATTGAAAGAGATGTATAGAAAAATGTATTGTAATTACATTAAAATGCAGTAAAATATAAGGAGCCAATTCGCTAAAAATACAAAAACACTAAAACACAATAGCACAACTCCAGAAGACTGTTTTGGCCATGAGGTATATGGAGAAACTTACAGCTACATTACAGTTTTGTAGTTTTGAGAGAAAACTTTTTGGGATAATTTTTTTGCCGACTGATGTCTTTGCTGCAACTCTAGAGGGTGGCTACTCTTTTGTTTTGTATGTTACGTATGTTATGTGAATTCTTCAGCATTTTCATTCTTATATGTAGTTTTCAGTTCCTTTGATTTTGTGTCTCTTTGGAATGTATACGGAATACGTAAATAAAAAAAATTCAAATGTATTATTATTATTTTTATTACTGTTTACAGGCAGAGGGTTACCAGTTATAACCATGAGACATACACCATCCAGTTGGGGAAGTATCTACTACCGTACTGTGTGCTTTCATGTTCCGCATGTAGCACTAGCAGTATCAGCCTATAGCTACGAGTACTAGGCGAGTGGCACGCTTGTTCATACTGTATATCAGATATAGGTTACGGACTGCTTGTACTGTTACTTTCAGAGCTTTAAGCATGGTAGGGGAGCATATGGCAATAATCCAAACTGGCTGCATGTGGTACATATGAAGGGCTGACCGTAGACCATAGACAAACCACATAGCCACAATAGCCAAGGAAATTTTAAGTTAGCACATATGAACTAAAAATCTTACCAGTTAAATATTTTGCCGAAAGAGCTGATGAATTTGATCGGTGGCTTGCAGAAATTGTTCCAGATTTGTTCCCCGAAGAAATCTCTGATTATCGTGTAGAATACGATGAGGCCGGCGATGCCGGTTATGACCAGCAACGGTATCGTTTCGTCGATGTGACGGATGGAGGCGTATACCAGCCCGGTCAGGTACAAGAGCAACAGGATCAATAAAACACCCCACAGGATGTAAGTCTTATTCTCCTTGATTTCTGCAAAGATGGGATCCTTTACGACGTCGATAGCCTGGGGGAAAAAAATATGTGCAATGTTTGTTATGCCGATAATAAATATGGATAGGACTAAAACACGGTGAAGGATTATCAATGAAACGGACTTTTGAAGGGCGTAGTCTATGGAGAAGACCGTAATATTAATTAAATCCAATAAAATTGTCGACTGGGTTCAAATATATGACGAAACGTTATACCTTTGGGATTCAGTGAATAATGCTATCCAGCCACTGCAAAAAGCAGAGGCAGCAGTTATTCGGGCTTTCATTAAACGATTGTAGAAGAGGACGTGCGCAAACCTCTGACAGTTGAGCAGATGGCTGATGGGAGGTATTTGTATAGGATTGCCTAAAATGGTATTCTAAACAAAGGGGGGTGATTCAGAGGCACTTTAATCAAAAAGTACACCGTATCCATAGGAATTGTGGAGGGGGAAGTAAATATCCGCCTATACTTGGCAGGTAGCCTCACCCTTGTAAAACATCGTGTGCTTCAAATTAATAAAAGTATTGAAAATGAGAGAATTTAGGCGGAGAATGAGGGGCTACTTTCACAATTCAGACGATTTATAAATTATATGTTTCATGTGAGGTTAATTAATCTTTGAAGTAACTAAATTTAACCACATAAACTGTTGTTTCGGAAACAGCCACTTCCATTGTAGCCTAAATGGGGACGCTCGTCACATTCCATTTCCCTTCAGTAACTTTACACTATACTTGGCTAAACTATTGTTCAAGGTAACAACTCGTCATGAAAAGGATCCACACGATGGCGTTAAAAATTCATTTTCCCAGTCTAGTGTGTTCTTGACGTCGGAAAATTTTGGTCAATACTGTTGAGTTATTTTTTTACAACTTGAAACTAAGCCAAATTAAACAGTGTGACAGACTGAAGGAGGTATCAAATGTTTACATGATCGGCATATATGTGGGTAACACAAGACCTTAACAAACGAGTGATAAATGGATGGTTCTATTATTGTTATCACGATGTTGGTTTGCATATTCTCATTCGTCCTTCTCGTTACATCCAACAAAAGCCTGTAAGTGAGAGGAGACTGAACATACGGCTTTTTGTTGAAACACCAACCTTCCAAACCCGATACTGATAATCGTGTTTTTCACTGTGATCGGAGGGGGCTTCCTCTCGGTTGCCATTTTCTACCGCAATCTCTGCCGAATGTACTGTACCGTCGTCGAATATTCCATCAGTCTTGGCTCCTTGGTTGGCAGGGTTGTCGTCTTCGAAACCCGGATTTCTGAATCCATTTTCCTGCGAGAAAATAAGGTCGCTATTTTATCTTTCACCTTCAATCTTCATTAGCGAAAACGATCACAGGTTGAAAAACGTGACTAAAAGTACAGGTATACTGTATCATCCAAGCATGGCCTAACGGCAAGTAAGTAAAGTAGATCGATGAAAATGACAAGAATGTCCTCAGGGCTATCACGGCCGACGATGTCAAAGAACATAACAACTATTTAAAAACAAAATGTAGTTGCTTAAAATGCAGCACTTGAACCTAAATTGTCGAGACCATTGAGAAGTCATCGGAGAGTTGGCATTGCTTTCAATGAGTATAAGCAACATAAATGTGAAAGAGAAAGTGTCAAAAAGTTGTTCTGAATTACCAGGCAATAGAAAGTCCATGGGTATTATCACCAAAAGATTCTCTCTTTTTTTTGTTTTTTTTTTTTGTTGAAGGGTAAGTCGGAATAAAGTAACTCGACTTGACTACACTTTCAACTCTACTGGTGATCGTCTACAATGAACTACACAGCAGGAGCAACAGTCCTGTACAAGCAGCATAAATTTGTAGATCTATGTATGTAACATTCATCTTTGAAGAATGGAAAATGTTCAGAATATATACAAACTACCTCTCTTTTATTTTGCAGAGTGTGGAGAATGGAGGAAATTTCATTGGATAAGGTTTTTTTCAAAGTGATAATTGCAATAAGTACATATTAAAAAAAAAAAAAAAGGAATTCAACATGAATGCTGATACAAAATACTCGATAACTGAAAAAAAAGAGTCAATTTTAAAGGAATCTAAACGATCAGTTATGTTCGAATGAGCAACAGTCCACAATATTGCTAATTAGGGACCAAGAAGTAAACAGTAAACACATGATCAAACACAGTGTTTCCATTTTGAATGCATTGACTCGTCATTACTACTGGAAGTTCAATTTACAGTAGTTGACATGCTTCCACAAATAGCAAAATTTATGCAAATAAATTTCTTTTTCGAGAGAGTGTCAAGGTGAATTGTACTTCAAGCAGATGGAGGACATTGTAAGAAACAATGATGACCTTCTATTGTTCCACAGATTACACTGAATATGCAAAAAAAAAGGTCTTTATTGATACTGTAAAAGAATAGGCTAGTGCACATACTGCATGGGAGAAAAATTTGTTACATAGCTCAGAGAGGCACTTGAGCTCGAACTTGGCTACAGATTCAAGTGGCATAATGTGACTGAAGATGTAACCACTGTACTGTACGCACACACACAAACGGCAACAATTAAATGACAAACTTTGGCAAGAACTGTTCATTGTGTACTGGTGATGGTCCTAAATTTCTCAGTTATAGCCTATTGTCTATTGTCTTCCGTACATTGTTTCTGTAGCAACAATGTTCAATCCCAATGAGCCATGCAGCATACATGATATGTTACATACTGTACAAAAAAGAGGGTATAATTTCTTTAACAAGCTACAATATTACTTTGTAAAAAATTGTACTGTAAGGACTTCCACTATCAATAAACTTCACTGTACATGCATGTGTATGCTAAAAGACTTGTATACAATTCTCATATTGATATATGTACTGGGCTGTGAATTCTAGTCCAAGCTTGGTATGGGCCTGAGCATCTGTATTAGACAGACCGATGTTGACAGCGGTGCGCAAACTTTCCATACATTGCAACAGTAGAGACTTTCCACATGTGCAGTGATATCAATTGGTAACAAACAAATTTATACTGTACAGTACACTGCATATACACACAAGCAAGCACAACAAGATGCCACCAATACCACAATTGCTATGCAGTAGTAGTGACAACTCAACCATAACACTAAATAGAGATTGAATTGTCTCGTCAATTTTTTTTGTAAGTTCTACCACACTGCTAGACTACTCTACATCTAGTCGTGTTCTGTCAATGAAATGGTGCATCCCGTTTACAGTATGTATTTCAAAATTTGGACAATTTTACAAAATTTCATGATTATGGGGAATTTCCCACAAGTCTGATAACTTCAATACAGCTGTTATATAAATAACATTCACACTTAAAACTCCTGTATGATGAAAACCAATAATAATAAAGCAAACAAAATGTTGCAACAGCAATAAAGGCAAATCCTGTTCAACACAAATGGATTATCCGTATAAAAACACACCTAAATGTAGACTCAGTTTGATGATAAATGGTGCATTATCCATGTTAAAACACACCTAGACATTGATTACCAGTTGATGGTACTGTATATGTGGTGCATTATCCATATTAAAACTCACCTATACATCTATTAGTTGATGGTAAATGGTGCATAATCCACACAAAAACACACCTAGATATCTACCAGTTTGATGGTAAATGGTGTGTTGTTTTCTCTTAGCTACCACACGTGTTTCGAAACTTTGGCACTGTTTTTGGTGTCGTGCATGCGTGAACTTGGTGTTCCTATGGTTGCCGTAGCTTAGTTTGAAAGTGGGTCGTGTGCGTTTCAGCCACCTATATGCACGAATAGGGCCCCAGGTAGAAATATATGGCAGACCGAAATATGAATAAGTACAAATTTCGACTCTCGTGTGGTATGTACATACCGCAAGTTATTTCATGCGACACCTTTTCAAAGGTGTGATCACCAGCCCTCGAGAAAACTGTCTGGGTTTGTATAATGAGGGAAATAAGCAGACGGCCGATCGGTTCGTTTGGATGATTAGTTACAATGTGCGATTGAGCGAACCATATTTTTCCACGTGACCGTGACGTAAGTGACTGAGTATAAGCACCACATCTATCAATCGGATTGGGTTACTTCATTGTACCTGCCTGACTTTTGCTAAACCTGAACGCGACATTCCTCAATGACGGCATGGCGTCTGTTTGCAAATATAGGTAAGGGCAAATGGTTAATTGCGCAGTAACCTCATGCGCTAACAGAAGACGGTTTACGTATGATTCGTATGGGTAAATAGTGATAATCCCACCAGCCAGAGAACCCATCATGTGGGCATTAACTCAGCGCAGTGGCTAGTACGTGATATTACCATGATGAAAAAGTACGGTGACTAAAGTAAATTCGAAGGAGTGAAATTATCGATGACTTCATATTAAGATTGAATATTCAGTCTAAAAGAGTGAGAATGACTCCCTTAATTTATCGAGTCGAACTTTTCACTCCAAATAAGGAGTCATCCCTAATTTCACTCTAAAAGAGTGACATTAGAGATTTTTCTCACACTTAAGGTAAGTAATTTATTGTGTTAAAAAAGTGGAAACGCCAGAGTACTGTAAACATATATAAACATGCAGTCAGACCTGTGTTAGGGTATGACCAATTTTAGGTGGACTGTGTTCATATACCGGTACCTTATTTTATGATTTGAGTTATGATTTACCTATGATATGGCAAGATCATTCTATTGACTTCATTCCCAGCAAAAATAAGAGAACGTATTCAACAGAGATTTCCAACCATTTAGCTTCCTCATGCCCCTGATTTGTAAATACTTTCTTTTTGAACCCCTTTCCTCACCATTAGAAAAATGAAGAACCAACCCATCAGCCAAAGTTACCCTAAAAATACATGAAACACATTCTGGTAGGCCTACAAGTATGATATTTCTCAAAATGATAAAAAAAGGAAAGGGGGGGGGGGTGGAGCAGGGGTCGTTACTTAACATACCTCAGGACTATCGTTCAACTTTAACAATGGTTGAATTTCTGCAGTGGTGAAGCAAGGCCCATATTTTCCCAAGTTTGCAAGACGAGTCTCTATCTACCAAGTCAACCCCCCACCCTTTTACATTTAATGTATAGTTTTTTTTTTCTTTTCAATAACTGCAGACTTGAAGAGCGGTTTTTTTTTGTCTGACATTCCTACGTGGTATGGGTTTTTCACCAAGTTTAATTACTTTAAGTTTCATTAGTTTCAGTATAATTAGTTTCAGTTTAATCAGTTTCAGTTTAAGTTTAATTAGTTCATGTTTAAGTTTAATAAGTTTAATTACTTTAATTGTTTCCAATAATTTTTAGGCTTTTGCATCTTTAATATTCAGGTAAAATTGGGAAAAGTTATGTGGTCATCCCATACGCCCAACACCGCGGACATACAGTACTGTGGACAAATTTCACAATTTAGAAATATTGTCATGCATGCAATTAATAGCTTTCTTAAAAACTCCTGAAAAACTTTAGACCAAATTGTACTTGTCTATTAAGACTCTTTTCTTATAGAAATGGAACAAAATCTACCCTCCCTAACCTTGCTACTGTAGGATTAGTGCATACCAGAAATCAGCCGTTTGAACGCACACACAGAAAACAGATTTTAAGGGGAAATAATGCGTTTCTTTACAGGAGCTTCATATACAGTATTTTAAAACCAATGTTTGCGGACACAGGATGATAGATTGTTAAAAATAGGGAAGGACAGTGTAGTGGTCTTCTTTTCAATAAATATTTTTTTAAAGATAGAAATTCTATTATTTATTGCTCAACAATAATTTGTTCACCGAAACTTTTCAAAATTCAAATGATGCATCTTCTGTTACTGATCACATACCGTAATGTTTTAGGGAATGAAGCTTTAGCAGATGCCGTTTATTGACCAGACTGACTGGTTTGACAGCGGTTAAAGCCATTTTCTTTGTAAGCCATCTTGTTGTGTTCCAAACGCCCTATTTCCCGGCTTTGATCAGTCTCACACTATTAAACATCTGAAAAAGCTTCATCTCATCAAAAAGCATTATGCTTCAACCATGGAGGTGCTAATATCACCTGCTTAGGCCAGGGAGGTCTAATAACACCTCCCTGCTTAGGCTAACATGAGCTATTTAAATTTTTGAAAGTTTGAGTGACCAAATGATTCCAAATTGTTTATTTTATCATTATTTTTAATAAGCTAGCATTCTTTGTCCACAAATGTTGGTCTGAAAAAAAGAATAGGCTGTCTTTTCTCTGCAAAGTGAACACCTTCTTTCCCCTTTAAACTCGATCACCGATCAGGTGAATTGTGATCTTTTCATCAAATTTGGTGAAGTATCTGAATGGAATGCTGTTTGACCACATCCACAGTTCTCTGTGAGGTCAGCTTTCATTTAGACTGGTCAGCAGAGAAGTCCAGTGAGTAACAATTCTATCGATTGTTCCTTTGCTCGTTTTAGAGGAGAAAAGGTTTATTGTGATGAGAAAGGTTTTGTTAAGGGAGTTGTTGTTGTTGTTGTTGTGTGTGTGGTGGGTGGCTATCTTAGTATACCCTAAGCTGATCATCGCTGAAACATCAACCAAGGAGGTTTTGTAAAACCTCCTTGCATCAACTATATTGACAACAGCTTGGACAAATCCAATATTTCAGAAAGTTTCCTGATATATAGAGATTACATATATCGCTAGCTAGTAGTTAACTTCAACTTCATGTTTTTCGTATGTCCTGTAGAAGGTTATAGGGTTTAATAGGAGAGAGGGTTCATGACGTATGGTAACACTAACTCTAAGTCTGCATCAGATTAGAAACTAAAGTTAGTAATCTTTTTAGAAGACATTAACAAAGAGAATATATCTCCTATCCTTGTCCTCCTCATCTCTCTACAATGCACTGTACACTTGCACTGCGGACATACACACTCTGGCACAGACGGACATACCCATACACAAGAAGAAGACAAATACGCACTGTCGTTATTATAATGAACTGACTTAAAACTAGACAGACTGACAGTAACTGCATGCTACTTTGTTTCTAGGCCTATACTTGAAAATTTCTAGAAAAGTTTTAAACGAAGGTATGCTTTTTTAGCAAACTCACCGGTGGTATCTCCTCCTTGACCCTATAGGTTCCTTCAACACTCATCTTTACAGATGGATTGTACACAGCGAAATTTTGTGTTCTATCAAGTATTCTGAGGACCTGCGCCGATGGGTTGCAGCCAAAATCGTAAATGGGATTGGGTCTCCCAGCGCTTTAAGTATTGCTTCTCGGTGCTTTTTCAAAGGAGGTCTTTCATGGTCGCACAGAGCGGAAAAAGATACGCTCCACCGATTTTGTTTAAAACGGGTAAATCTCTCTCCAAGTTCTAACGTCAGTGTGGCATCGCAAAGTTGAGGTTTTCTTGCCAATCGAAGACAGAGTAAACAGAGTAAAAAAAACCTTCAAAACACTTGAAGATCTGAGCAAACATTGCACGAACAGCACAAAAAATAGAAGAAATAATGCACTCGCTTTTACAGCCTAGGTTCAAACGATGCAGTAACAGCAGTTACTGCAGTAGCACGAAAGCCGGTAAACGCCAGTTAAGAATTCCCCAGGAAAAGGAAAACGTAGCTTGATATATGAGAGTTTTTACCGTTCTATCAAGTAAACATATCTATTTTTCCAGTGCAAGCTTTCTTAGAAGTGAAATAACGCTTTGAAAGGTGGACTTCAGTATGAACCTGAAAATGTGTGACGTAGAACGGACAAACAAGTAGCCTACGGTATTTACTTTTTGCACTTTAAGTGTTTTTAGCGAGGTCCCAGGACAAAAATTCTTTAGTTCAGTGATTATGAAAACCTCTGGAATGTCTGCATTTAGTAATATACTTTTAAATGAATCCAGTGTAACTGTTATTGAGACGGACAGAATATTTAATTACTGCTGATAACTTTAAGATCCATCAAATCGAGTGAAAATAAGCTGTGTAATTGGCTAAAAGGTGTTTCTATCCTTCACTCATCGTTTCTAGTTCTATATCATTTACCGAGCAAGGTAATTTAAGTCAACTGATCCTTACAGAGTTAGTTTGCTAAAAACAACACAATACTTTGAAAGGTAGGTTCATACCTCTCCCTCGTGAAAGTATGTTTTTATCACCGAATTAGAGATACTACAACCCATGCTGTGAGATAAACATCAACAGAAATATTCAAACAAGATCTGTCGGTATTACGTCACAACTTCCTATTGATTTCTAGCACCAGGTTCGTACTTCGGAATATTTGCTAAAATTCACTTTTTCCAAATTTTGTGAGATATAGGCCAAAAATAAAAACAGTGACTTGCATGTAAAATGTTTGTATCTTTTTAAGAGAAGCGAGAAGCGATGTGGAAGAATTCCTTTAAGTGTACGACTATGGTCGGCCGTTGTGGACATCAATAGAGTACCATGGATTCGCCACTGACAAATATTGAGCAAAATCTACATCACTGATTTATTTATTTATTGATTATTTAATTGGCAAGTATTCGTTTTTTAGATTTTGGATTGGTCTTGTTAACTGACTTACAAAACTAAATTGTTTTTTTAAGAAAACAAGTGAGTCATTTATTTGTGTCTCCGATGTGCAAATGTGATAATGTACCTTCTAATGTTAGGTGCATGATAATGAAGATTCTAGTGAGTAAAGGACATAGAAATAGATACCCAAACCGCCGAAAATATTTATCAAGTGCATTCTTAAAGGCATTAACACACCTATGGACATCACCCACAGACTCTGCCAGACCACCCTCAACTCTTTATGTGAGAAAATAGTTTCTGACGTCCAGCCTACATCTCTGGGAGTTAAAATCTGTGGCCACGAGAACTATTTGAATTAGACCAGTAAAAACACAAGGAGAGGAGAAGACGAAAAGAAACACTTGCCACTTAATAATCTTCATTCATACTTGATCATAAGAATCCTCTACTCCTATTGGATCAGTACTGTCAGATGACCGTGCGTACTGATAAATCGTGGTCCCTCGATTAAAATCACCGGCGGATGAATGTAATAAAAAACGTAGATCGGCAGTGTTTTGTCGTCTGGGTTCTTACAAAAAACAAAGTTGGTGCTTTGTTTATCGCTCACTTACATTGTTGACATATTGTGAATCTTGTTTACCTTTTCTCGAGGTTCGTTTTCAATAAAAATGTCGTTATTTACAACACATTTTTTGTTCGTTCTTGTCTTTTTCATCAAAATCTCACACATTTTATGAACGAATAAAGTTAATTACAATTAAACAAGTGTATTAAATGGAGGATAATGCATTCTAGGTTTTAATGCTACCTCTGGATGCCGGCATTCGGACTGCGCTCTCGTGCATCGCATGCATTAATCCCGATAGTGTATTTTTGCATTAATGCACGGTCCAGCGTTCATTTAAAGCAATACCTCAAAACCAAAAAATGACAGTGTCAACCTTGATCGGTAAGATGGTTTTTCAGCAATATCTCTCAACATGTTTGTAGTGCAATCGACCCAGAGACTGGCTATCCTCGCTCGAACTGTAGAACCGTAATCTTGGAATGATCGATATTTGGTACGTCGCAGGGCCCACCATGGCCAGGATCGATCTTATACCGCAATGACGTCATCTCCACAGGCTCGATGCAGACGATGACTGCAGTGATGTCTGCGATATTTTCTTCTATTTCCGGTCCCCGATTTCCATACAATGCAGTTTATAATCGTGATTAACAATTCACGTCTTGTTCAAGGTAACTTATACTTAACGTCTGTTATCATCAGTTATTAACTTCCATGCCTTAACTTACTATGCCACATTTATTGCATTAAGTTGCCGGCTTCTCGTAACAGTGAAGCTACCGTACTCAAGAGACAGGAAATCAAGTAACGCCCAGCTGGCACACACACACACCTTTGTTAGTTAATGTACCTGTACACTCTACAGAAAGTTTCACCTTTCGGGCAAAATGTTGTGGGTTATGGCGATGTTTTCTGTAATCATTAATTTGTCTTCTTAACTTGGACATTGAAGACTATCAATTAAAGTACACTCTTAAGACAAAAGAGTAAATTTCCTCTGAAAACTGAGTGTGCTCCATGGGACCACTCTCAGTAAGCGTGACTCTTCAACCGAATAGAGTGAAAATTCATTTCAAAAAGAGCAATATTTTCTACACATGGAGTGAAATATCTCTTTTCACTCCACTCCAGGTGAAATTCACTGTCAGTACGAGTGGTCCTTCTGCCCACTCTTTTTTTGGAGTCACTTTCACTCTTTTGTTTTTAGAGTGTACACGACGATGTGAGAATAAGGACTCTTCAGGGAGAATTTAGAGTCTGTTTTAGAAAATCGAAGGTCATAGTGATGTGTCCCCGATGAGGAGAGTCTTGCATATCAAGGGGCCGGTCATCACTCCAGGTAAGAGAGGGCGCCAAACAGTCCCAAATGAAGTGCATGTAGATGCATACAGTGACGGAGAAACTATAATTTTCTAGTAACTCCATGAAAGTCAGGTAAAGTCTCACACGGGCAGAAAAAAAAAAAGAATGAAAGCAATTCTATTATTCATTGTCAATTATACCCATTCATAGAGAATGACACCAAAAGATGATAACGTCACGAACTATTAAAGGTAGTAAAGATGGTCCCTCTCTGCAACTTATTATTCATCTACTTTTCTCTTCTTATCAGGTATGAGCTTTAAAATGTGTACAGAAACCTTCAGAAAAATTGGGTAATTTTCTTCTGTATGCTAATAGGGACAAACTTTACTTCAATTGATGTATGATTAGAACTTTAACATAGAATTATTTTATTCTTCTGTTCATGTTGGATCAGTGTTAACAGGGAGAGAGAGAACGTGTTTAGTTTTAATCATAGGTAGGAACACGGCTAAGGAGTTGGTACAACTCTGACGGTGATTGAAAGAGTTTTATTACAATGAAATTAACTAGGTTCTTTTGATAAAGCCAATGAAATGTGAGAACGCCAAATTAATATTTAAAAAACATACTTCATAAAAAACATACTTCATGAAGTTTGCTCTCTAATGGAATTTAAGTTAACTAACACCAAATAAGACATTACACGGTGTAACTAATATCCCGTCTTCAATCAACTACTTGGCCCAATCGTTCCATACTAACTTTTTGCTCACCTGTTTTCTGCATGTAGGGACGGCACCGCCGGAAGGAAGGGGGGTGGGAGAAAGGGATACGGGGTGTTCATCCATTTTCAGATATCGTGCCCTGATATTGTATTATACTGAAGTGTTTTTTTTTTAACTTTTTTTCAGAGTACCCCTCTAGAAATCTACTCCAATTATAAGAGGGTTGTACCCTTTGAGACACCCCCTCCCCGTAACCAACTGTAAGAGGGTTGCACCGTCCCTGACATGAGTTTTATTGATCATCAACGTTGCTTCCAATTACATTTCTGCCCTATAAATTTCCTTTGATACTGACAATATTCCACAAGTTACAGCTGCGTGATGATGTCATTTCCTCACTTGAAAGTTGTAACAATGCCATTCCTTGTGTCTTTGCCTATGATGACGTAATACCTTCGTGTATTTCTATGACGGTGATGTCGTGATCCTAAAGTCGTTTCAGCAGTGTTCCCCATGAGTTTAGTTCTATAGAGTAGCCAAAGATGACGTCTTTTCATCGGCATCGTCCCCATTACACCGCTTCAGTATACGTTTTTGTGAGTTTTCCAATGTAGGCCATGATGACGTCATGGCCTCACTGTAATATTTGACAATATCATACCTTTGTTATAGTCTATGGTATTGTAACTTTCTCGGTGACGAAAATGGAAGCCACAGGTTTCTCCTGTGTTCTCCACACCACTTCGAGTCCATTTGAACTTAACCTTTTCATATCAATCAATTGTTGACTTCATTTTATTGACAATTTTATCATTCGCTGCCTTGAAGGATTGTTTCCAAAGTGTCATTCACCAACGATCAAAACATTAGTCAAACTGAAGAACTGTTTCCAAAAAAAGGGCTGCTTGTTTTGTTTTTTCTCTTTATTTCTCATGTCATTCAGTTTATACAAATTACAGAAGTCACATTTTCTTAATTACATATATATATATATATATATACAGATTGGCTGACGTAGATATGATATCTGAGTAGCAAACAGGAAAATAGTTTTAAGAGCAGTGACTTAGTTATGACGCGACAACAACAAATTGTAGAACTTTTTCCTATTTCGTTCTTCAATGCATCTATGGTTTCTGTCCTTTCCCTTCTGTTGCAACTCAATGCGTACGCACAAAAAAATCAGTTGCACTGCGTACTCGCACACACATGATCGGACACAACTATTGATCTATTGAGTCTAAGCATCGTATCCGTGCGTCGCGAGCAAAGTGGAAAGTCATAATTACTAAATTAGACATTAGATATCTGGAAAATATGTTTGGTATAAGAGATGTATGAAATGAAATTCTATATGTTTGAAAAAAAAAACAATTAGAAACAAAATACATGGAATTGAGGCATATAACTCTTCTTTTAGATATCTGAAATTCTAAATTCAGATATTTAAAATTCTTTTTCAGATATCTTGTAAATAGAAACAAAAATAAGAATTAACGACACATACGGTACAGTACACGAAAAGTATTCAAATGAACAGTTACAATGAGAGGTGTTATGCTCATCGACCCTGTGCCTGGAAAAGTTACTATGACCCCTCCACCTCTCTCCCCCTTCCTCTCTCCCCCTCCCAGTGAAGGTGACACTGACAAACTCCCTGGAAAATGTGAAATGTTTAACAGAACATTTTATTAGAAATCAAATTTTTTCATAACACTGACTACGTTATGGCTATGAATCGATACTTTCTACATCATAATTGGTCTTCCGTCCTCTGTCTGTATCATTTTTGTTTACAAGAAAGCATCGGCACCGGTATTGTAGGTTAAAAAAAAAAATTACTAAAGGAGGTGTCACACAAATATTCTCCCAAATCAGAGAAATACCCAAAACTGACACCAAACCAGTGTTCAACCTGAGGTCCATAAGACCCACTTACACTCCTTCACATATGCAGTATAATATATATCGTAGGTTTAAAAATTTTAAAAGGAAAACGTAGTTTGAGTTGGTCGGAAACGCAAACTAGCCACAGCTTTGTTTGTTTAATTTTTTCATATCTACGATGCATATAAGTCAGTTGGCGATTGTCAATAAATATCTTTTGAATGAAATTATCGGACCGGATAAACAGTGATCGCTACCACTTTACGGTGACTTCACCGGCAAGTTCAAAAGACAAAAAAAAAACCCAAACACAAGTAGGCCTATCCATTGTAATGCTACAAATTTGAGGAATTTGGTCAGTATGGAAAAGAACAACGAATCGTTCAATAGATCGGGGTTTTTTCAAATTCACATATGGTTACGAATATTTCTACTTCGTTTGTTTTTCTTCGATCCTCCCCCCCCCCCCCACCACCACTCTTCTTTTCTGTTTATTCTTCACCTTTTTGATACCACATGTAAGTGCATGCATTGAGAGCTATAACAACGAAGTGAAATCCGTAAAGATGGTGGTTGGAAATACGGTACTTGTCATATTGGTAGGTAACTCACTTTCTGGCTCCTCGTAGAGAATACCTGTTTAAAGAAGAAAGGATAGAAGTTAAGACCGTACCATTGACCGCCAATGATGATCAATCGCCGTTAACACTTGCAGGATTTAATGTCAGTGCTTCTAACTCTTTTTTTTTATCAATATCTTAAAGGAATCGGCTGAATTGAAGTAGCTGAAAAAACCTGTTTTCCATACCAAAGTAAGAAAAAAGGTAACTGTTTAATATCTTGTTATCAACCTCATTTTTATCACCTCCAAGACGAATCTTTCCTGCTTAGGTAACAAACAATACCACGGTCAATTAAACATCAAACACCTAAGTTCTCCTGAGCTGCATTTCTTATCGTGGTAGTCTAACTAGTTGTCATGCCCATGTGGGCAAAATTAGTGAGACAGGTTTTCTGGCTATTTCATAGATGCTTTAGTGAGACCACGTCATTAAGTTAAAATTATACATAGAAGAAAAATATATCAAACTAATATAACGCGAACTGTCTTTCTTTTTATATCAGTAAGTCCCGTTAAGTATAAACACACATAATCGGAGTTACCAGACTGCAGTAACAATGACATACCACTGGTCCACTTAATTTTTATTGGTCAACTTATTACTTAATTTACCCCCACTATTTTGTTTCAAGACAGAAGAACTTTCTTTATATTGTTCAACCCGTATATTAATTCGAAGGTTACCTTATAAAAGAGGATGCCATGTGCTTCGTTCTTTCTCCTCTGCTACACAGCCTCACATCAGAACAGACAAGCCTCTTACACTTTACTACTTATACTTTAATACTTACATGTACTTACACTGTTATTTTACCACAGGTCACTTTTGCCCCCTAAGGTGCTTGTTATTCTTAGGGCAGTTCAACCTTGTCTTTATCTAGATATTTAAAATGTTTACTGGACAAGATGGCTTCTAAATTCATATTTGTATTGATTCGTATTGCCTGCTTTTGCTTAGGAGCAATTGCATTACTGCTATTACATAGGCGCCTTAGTGTTTTGGCAGGTAGGTCTGCCGCGCTTTGTCAACATTGCCTCACAGTAGTTGCAAAGCAGGTCTATTTCAAGTCTATTTCTATCGCTGCCTTTGGCTTGTAAAGGTTGCACTTGTCTTGCACCTGGTGCTTTGTGTGTTGAGTATTAACTAGTTTAGGGTCCACTATGTCCGATTCGCTGATTACCTCATATTTCGTGCGAATAAACATTTACATACTTAACTTCATCTACTGTTAGGTGGCCTCGCGGTGGCGATATTTATGAATGGCAGTAGTGCACTGCTCACAGTCGTGGTTACCAGGGGCTGCCGGGCATATACTTACTCGCACAAAATTAGTCTCCACAATACTTACAACATTAGAAATTTGATTGCCGGAGGATCATCACGAACAAAATTGTTGAGCGAAAGTATTCCGATATTTATTTCTCTTCAAGACCACCGAACGCAATCACTTTGATCTCACTTCCTTTCATATCTTGTTAAGATTTAGCAAAATCTTTACTAGAAATCAAACTCAGTCCTCACCGTGTACAGTTGGAGAAGGGCGGAGTTTTAATCAGTTGCAGAGTTCAGCAGTCTGTGACATTTCTCAAAATATCACCACTAACTTCAGGAACTTCGAATGTGATTGAGGGGGCTCTTCTTCAATTCGAGTGATTTCCAGGGCCACCTACATGTAAGGCAAGCTCTGATTCAATTTCGTAAATGACATGGCTTGGTAGAACCAGGCTGGCCTTATTAGTAAACGGGTGGACCTTATTGGTACCGACGCCTTTTAAAGTGTGCCCCCCTCCATTATATGGTTCTTGACCCTTACCTTACTTCTGTCTCTAACCCCTAAACCTAATACACTAATAGGTTTGGAAGCACCAACAACCTTGTGACTCAGTGGCCCTGCGACTGGATTTCTTAATAGAGCTTTAATTTTGGCGGAACCGGGTCCTATGGTAACTATACGGGAACATAGATGCCCGTAACAACGAGGTAAATATGAAAGGATGGATTTAAAGACATACTCGGAAGTTAACTAAAATCATCAGTCATGTCCATCACAAAGCATTACACAATATCTTCATTGTATGGTACTACTTTTACCATTATTATCGTAAAATGGGCATTTCTACAGTTTTCGAGAGATGCTGATTCAGTTTTCTCACCTGCCACACATGCAGTCATAAAACAGGCGATACTTCCGGCTATTAAGGCCCTCATCGCCACATCAGCGAGGTCAGACCCTCTGGACGGAGCCATTGGAGTCAGCCCCCCTAGTTGTATACCAATTGCACTGACGTTGGAAAAGCCACAGAGGGCGTAGGTTGCGATAACTTCTGAGCGAACCTGCATAATTCAATGCGAATGAAAGTGGCAAGTAAGGACATTCACTAATCAAATTATTGGTATTTACTTGATAGTAAGCCAACCTCACACTGACTTGAATAGACTAATGCTTATCCTACTCAGTAGAGACTGTTCAGTCTATTCATTTCCTTTCTGATGTCTATTCACCTGAGTTTAAAGTTGGCTCCCATGAAGTATACAGCCTACCAATTTTTTAAACTGAAGGTTAATTTGGAAGAACAAACATAACTTACTGACAATTTTACAACAGCTTGGTCTACGTAGCTTAAATCAATCTATGATGAATTCTTATTGACGTACGAAATGCAATCGAAGCCAGCTACAAAAACATTTCCCCCTCCCCCCCCCCTCCCGCCAGAATCTGCTCATAAAGTGTGATCCTATAAATTAAGTCACATTTGGATACGTCCCTCTATTTCTGTGTTGGTCCCGCCTAGAAATCTGGCCTGGCTACGGACAAGCACGGACAGTTTGTAGTTGATTTTAGACAAGCTTTGTCAGATCTGAAATTGTGGCAATATAATTTTTCATATTTTCTGAACTGACCAAGACAGAATTAAATTTAGTCATCAAACGATGAGTAAATATATATATAAATATATATTGGTTGTTTTGTTTGTGTTTTGTTTTAATTTAAGACCGTAGCTTACCGATATTGTTTCTCCTCCGACAGTGTTTCTGTTTTCTATAATCTCAGCCAGTCTTTCGTAGGCAACGAACTCGTTTAAGAATGTTTTCAAGCCGAGAAGTTCCGCCACAAGACGACAATCTGCCCACTCTACGCCCATAAGGAACGCAAACGGAGCAAAGACGTAGGAGCAGATGAACTGAAAAACAAAAAATTGAAAAATAAAATGTGCATATTTTGACAGGTTTTCAATCCGCTGTGTGAAACTTCCTATGATGCAACCCAACTGTTTTTAGTATTTCGTATTGATTTGGAACTTACTAATTCACACAATTCACTCTGCAACGCCCGTGACCAACATTCACACGTCATCAAATTGACGGTTCACCCATGTATGTTATTGGCTTTCACTTGATTGAACCCGGAGTGTATAAATGCAGCGATTGGTGGTGGCAGTACAGAAGTATTGCGCAACTGTGATAAACAAATAAGCCCATCTCCAATATAGTGCCTCACAATTCAGCAATGGGGTGTCTGCTTACAGGTTTGCTTCAGATAAATTTGACCGCAAACAGTGTCACGTGAAACCCACTGAAGCGTTAAGTCAATTAATGACAAACACCTACGTTCAAACATATTGTTTGATTCAGTACGTCTGCAAAACGAACCATAGATAACGAAAAAATGGCATTTTCTTCCAGCGCCACCACGTATTTCGTGACAGAAACATTTTATAACATAAATTTAAAGGGTTATAAGCTGCTTTTACTCCATTCATAGTAGCTTCATGGTCAAATGTTGACCTCTGACACAATTTCTTCACCATTTCAAGTTTCGTTCGTAACACTCAAACCACTTGCAGTATTCGAACATAAGGGCTAAGATGCAGTGACATAACAGGCCTTTTCCACTGCTGAGAGGGAACTACAGGGGAGGGGCAAAGGGTTGAAATGGGGGCAATCAGTACGAACACACGTAACGTACAATTAATGTCTGGATAAAAATGCGTCTCCGATGGCAGGAAATGGCACTTCCACGTCTACACGGTCTTGTTAATTTCAACTAAGTAGTCTTTTTTTTTCTTTTTGGAACAAAGTTTTGGAAATTTACAATTATACTGCAAGGGGTTAGCGTTATTTTTCCCAAATGTTATTTTTTAAAGTAAATTTATGATTCGCCCTCCCCCCCCCCTTCCCCTTGCTGACGCACATATATTCCAGCATATACAAACCGAAGCAGGTGTTTTTGAATGTCACAACACGTCGCATCAAAGTGTCATTATTATATTCTGAAGCTAGATGAGGACTGCGAAACGTAAAACCAACCTCGAAACTAAGTTCTGGGACGCCCACTAAGCCTCCGAGATATCCCAGAATTCCATTCAGCAGCGCTAAA
Organism: Stichopus chloronotus; assembly: GCA_021234535.1. Taxonomy (NCBI): domain Eukaryota; kingdom Metazoa; phylum Echinodermata; class Holothuroidea; order Aspidochirotida; family Stichopodidae; genus Stichopus; species Stichopus chloronotus. The sequence continues at coordinate 4,909,953 of CM037850.1, forward strand.
ATGGCGATGAAGGCTATCAGGTTACCAGCAATGTTCAGAGCCAATGGTATAGCAGTAGCGGCGCCATTGGACGCTGCCTCAATGACGTTCCTCTGTTCACTGTCCGAAGAATTAAGAGAAAACTACAGTTGAACTGCTCTTACTTTGGCACTATTTCGACCAGAATTGATGGTAAATGAGTTTGGAAGATCTGCGACCCAAGAAATGACGAATTTACACTAAAATAATTTACCCTCGTGGTAGGTCTATTTCTTCCATTTTCTTAAATTTGGACTTTTCTGTCTCCGGATAAAACAGTTTTGAAATCGCCAGGGCAGCCGGTGCGGACATCACCGAAGCCGACAGGAGATGTGAAGCGCTTATTCCGAAAGCGATGTACGCCCCAAGAACACTCCCAGCAATGGTCGCAAACCCCCCGGTCATGACTGCGTGAAGTTCGGATTTGGTCATGTCCTTCAACATGGGCCGGATCAGCAGCGGTGCTTCGGTCTGCGAATAATTTCAAAACAAATGTCTTTGAGAATACTGGTGTCTACTGTGTCTACTGCGTCTGCTGTCTACTGTGGAACACTGTAGACCCACCGACCGACTTATCAGTACTTGTGACATTGTGAAATCTGAATTATCCATTGAAATATGAATAAATATTTCACCAAGAAATATAAAAGAATAAATGTCAGTACTTAATAGCAGGAACTCCTTACAAAAATTCACTTCAACTTCAGCATCAAATGGGACACCATTTTCAATCTAAGTGGACGAAAAGTGTTTACCAATGAAGCTATTGCAGATAGCGCCATATGGTTTGTCTTAAAATATACTCTCAGTGTTCTCAAACAGGTGGGGGGCGTGAGGGGACGGCTTTCCCCTAGAAAAATCCCCTCCTGAAATGAGTGCCGTCGCTCACGAACGCTTCGCTCCGTCGAAAACAAGGTTGACAATAAATGAGAATCATTCCAAACAGAACAAGGAATCGGCTGCAAATGGTACAATTTTGCATCAGTTAACATCCAATTATAAAAATATCTGGAGGTGAGGTTGAACTCCCCCCCCCCCAATCCCTACCCGTCGATCGCCTACACTCATTTAGAGTTCAGTGACAGCAGTGACACTGGTTATGGTATACTCAGTTAATATATATTCTGACCTGACCAACAAAGATATTTCCCGCTGCGTTCAGTGACTCAGAGGCCGAAGTCTGCATGGTACGTTCCATGAGCCAGGCTATCTTCTTGATAACAAACTGCATGGCTCCCCAATAGTAGAGGACAGATATGCACGTACTGAAGTAAATTACCACAGGAAGGACCTGCAGATCAAAGAGAGAAAAAAAATAAATAAACATACGAAAAGTAATTGTAATAATAATAATAATGACTACTAGTAATCGCCAACATAATCATAAGAACCGTAATCACGATTGTCCTAATTATAAAAATTCTTCTAGTAATAATGACATTTGTAATAATGATATTAATAAATAATAATAATAATAATAATATTATTATTATTATTACTATGTTTATCGTTGTATTGTTATACCACCTGTGTTACAATTTATGTCACATTAGTAATAAATAATAACATTCGGAACAACAATCACAAGTAAAAACAATAATATTAATAAAAATAACAATAATAACATGATAGAGGGTTACAGACAGTAACATCTATCGATATATGAGTCACAGAAAAATAGGATCGATCGAAAAAAAAAGAAGAAGAAATTTTAGGTAAAAAAGAAATCATGGAGATGTCGATCCATGAACAAAACTCATGTAAACATGTTATTAGGACTATCAGGGTGGTAAATTTTAAGTTGGTTTGCTGTCTGGGACCATTTGGTATGTGCACGTCTTGTACAAATAAAACTGTTTAATGGCGATGATTGTATCGCCCTTGTATTTAAATATTGTTCTTGTAGTCATTTTCGATGTTCTATAATTGCGATATCAATGTTGACGTAATTTTAGTTAAGCAAGTATCATAATATTCTTTCTTAAAGTCATAACATCTTGCTTCCGAAATATAAAATCTATACTTTCTGTTAGACACTTTATAAAACTGAAGACACAGTACCAATAGACTTCTTAGTCTTTGTTGAAAGCAACAACAAAAAGGAAAGAGCTACTTTGGTCCATAGCCCTCAGTATTTTGTAAAATGATAAATGAAACGTACAGATAAGTGCACCACAAGCAAAATTATATCTCCCATTCCTCTTCCCGAGAGGAAAAAAAAAACTCACTTTAAAAGCGAAAAAATGCTCAAGATATTGAGGATCCCCGAAGACAAACTTTGCTCCTTCGTCAGAATAATCAAGGAATGTTTGCACCACATCCCCGAGCCAGTTGAACATTTCAAATCCAGCTTTGGTTTGGAGTATGAACAACGCCAAGAGAAACTGAAGGACTAATCCCCAAATAACAGGACGCCATTTGACCTGCAAAAGAAATCGAGACCGTTTTTAATCACTTCGGCAGGCCCGTGTGCAGCTTTTTCAGTGATGGAACTCACTTCTAGGTTTAGTGGAACATTTTACCGAACGATTATGACCAACAAATTAAAACCCGATGTATGTCTTGCTAACGCAGGCCTTTATTATAGGCTGATCGGAATTCCAAAACTTGTGTGTGTGTGTGGGGGGGGGGGCGGTCTTCCCTAACCCCCCCCCCCCGGAATACGGGTCTGGTCGGGGTGCTTACACAGATACACCTGGATGGAAACTGCATGTGGGAAATGGAATTCTGACTTTCCTCTTAAAAGCACTCACACATGCAAACACATTCCTCACAATTCGTAAATGATAACAGTACCCATTGGACCTGTATTTGGAAGAATAGTTCAAACAATATTCTAAACATTATCATAGAAATATATAGCAATATATAATAATATCAAAATTATTAAGTCAACTCTCAACATGCTCAACGCCTTCGCGGTGTGTAGCTTTGTCCCTGGCTTTGTATCGTTTGAAAAACCTTCAAATGTTTTGATCGGTCTACCAAGCACACTATGCATAAGTCGCACAGAAACAAGAACAAAGGGAACCATACTACAACTTTTACGTCGTCTTACAGTGATTTTGAATTATTAATGTTGCGGTGTTGATCGTTTTTTCTTTTTTTTTTGTGGTAAAATGTGTTACATTTTTAATATTTTGGTGGACAAGCGGCGGATGTTGCTGTAGGATGACATGCGTTGTGTGATCGCTAATGAATATTATTCATTAGGGACAGGAGATCACAGGGATTGTCTCGACTATTCTTATAAATTTAAAAAAGAAAACACTTTGGGTATTTTTATATTTGACATGCAAAATTCATCGATAAAATGTAATGAAAAAATTAAGTGATTGAGAAGCACATTTAAACCCTAGGTGAAATGACAACATAAGAAACAGTGCGATGTGAGAAAGAAAAAAAAAACTAATCCCAATTGAGAAAATTGCGTAACGATTTAATGTGCAAATATAATTCAAATGATGGCATACCTGTCTAGGATACTTCGAAAAGATGAAAGTAATGAAAATGAAGAATACGAGCCCAGCTCCTGAAATGAGTTGTTCTGGATTTTCCCGCGTGAGGAAGTAAAGACCAACTCCGATACCAGCCAAGATTACGAGGGATATAAACCTACCGGTGAGGAGAGGAAATAATAAAAATGCAAAGTTAAGAAAAGAATTGAAATTCAGCATTCCGTGTCAGAGTTTCTTCATAGATTTTCAAAAGATATGTGGGGGGGGGGGGATTACGCGTTGGAGTTCATCGGGTTGAGAGGAGGGGGGGTTCACCCTAATCTCCGGAAAAGTTTGGTAATTGAGTTGGCAAATGGTGCAAAATCGTGTCACTTTGAAACGAATTCTTTCTTCATTAGAACTTAAATCAGCATGTTGTCGACTATTCTATGCCGAGTGGAGGTTTGTAGTGTGGGGAGTGGTAGCGGGGGCCGAATTCATTTTTGGGCGCCGTTTGCAATTTCAGGGAGTAGTAATTTCACTCAGGGAAGTTTCTTCCATCCTGAACCTTCCCCGCCTCTCCCCCCCCCCCCCTTTCGTATCCCGGAGAGAACTGCATGTAATACAAGAAAATTAAATCATTCCTTTGTGACAAAATGCTATCAGCTAAAATGTAGTAAACCTCGTAACAATGCTGTGCTTAGGACTAATGGACTTGACGAAATAAGTATGTGAGATACCAGTTCCGGCTTTGATAAATTGTCCCAAAATTGATTACTGTTTATAGTATATTAAAAGATGTTCAAATAGCATTGAAAAGACGTAATTTCTGGCAGCACCTACACTTGGCAAAGCACAATGAAAACACAATGAGGTCCTCGGAATGAATGGAAAACAAAGCTGGGTGTGTGTCTTTGTGTCTGTGTGTGTGCGTGGTGAATGGTTACTCATTACAATGCTTATTGATCCTGCCCATAGCTGTACAGTATCACTATGTAACAAGGGCAAAAATGTTTCCTTTATTTTGAACAGTGCTTTGTTGTCGTGGTCGTGGGAAATTTCTCATGACATAGCATCAGTCAGTTTAAATTACAATTTTATATCAGATATCCCTAACAGATAATTATTTGATGCAATAAATCTCCCACTATGACGTCATGTTCAGCACTGCAAATGCTAGTCGTGTCAGTCATCATTTGCATAGTTCTAAAAAATGAATTCCTCACAGACACACACACACACAAACGTGCCGTACTACGTTCGAGGATTGTATCAGAAACTCACCATTTTCCGATCTTCCATATTTTTATGATGATTTTCATGAAAGGCGAAAGACACTTTTCCCAAATTTGTTCACCAAACTGGTCTCTGATAAATGCATATACGTAGCAGAAGAGGACGAATCCAGTGAGTGATAGCATGACGATGCTATTTTGGAGATCCAAATAGCATGCGTAGGAGAGATACGCGAGGTAGCCGAGGAGCAATATAGCCAATATTACGTATTTGATGGTCCTCTTGTTTTCTCTCGTGAAATCTGACATGTTTCTGTTGGACGAGTCGATAGTCTGTAGGAGAGAAAATGGAACTCTTGGGATTAATGTGCGGTAGGCCTAATTATCGATCATGTGATGGGTACATATCAACTATAACAGTTATGGTACTTTCAAGATTGGATGAAAAACCGAAGTCTTGAAAAGTAACTATGAAGAAGCTCCACCCCTATGCTTCTCTTCAGTTGACTCATTTAAGAGTACATCAAAACTTATATTATGATATTGTTCATGTCGATGGGGGCCAGTGATGATCATGCTCAAGTACGGTATTGTTTTCATTGTCTGTCATGTCGCAGGTGGCAAACTATGCCGCAGTGGTTTTTGTTTTCAATGTTGTTCATGTCATTGATGTTGAAGATGATACCCATGGTGTTGATTTCACTGTTGTGCACGTCAGTGGTGGTAAAGAAAATGTCAATGGTGTTGTTTTTAATGTTGCTCCTGCCGGTAGTGGTAAACATTTGAATGCTCAAGAATGTTGTTTTGAATGTTCCCCATGTCGGTTGTTGGTAAAGATAATGCCTTCAATAGCATTCATGCTCCCCATCCACCGTTTTACGATAAATTGAGGACTTACCGCCCAAAACTTTGATTGGAAATCTGCCTGTATTTGTGCGTTATAGCCATCCTCCTTTTCATCTCTGACGTCAGTCTTCTCTGATATCGATACACCGCTATCGGGGGTCTTATCCGAAGACAGGTCCAGAGAATGCAAACTTACAGCATCGTCTTCGAATCCCTTCAAATTGAAAATTATAAGATTTAAATGAGGTCAGACAGTAAGCCTCCCAACCGCGTCCAACAAAAGAAATGTTAAAAAAGAAAAATAAACGATCAGTGACTCGTGAACACTATCGACAAAATTATATGGTTGAAAGTAGATGACATGCACTACGTAATGATTGACTCTATGCATATGTATTGGGCGAACTAACGTCACGCCAATAGTAGGCGTGGTCAACAGTTTCTAATTCTCGTTTTCTTTTGTATTTCCCCACTTAATGCTTATTGACACACCTATAACGTTGCTACGCTAACGATACCATGTTCGTGAGCTGTTTACACTCTCTTTACTCAACAGTGTTACATTTATTCGAGGACCTGTTCGTTACAAAGTGTCACTTAGTTTGTCAAGTCGAAACCAAATGTCGAGTAGAATTCCGCGAGGACCTGTAGAGGGCGCCGTCAGTTCTATGCGAAAGAATTACGGTGAGTCTGATACTATACACTACAAGGTTCTTAGCAAGACTACACCTATGGATGAAACCTGCCTCCCGTTATCTCGAATAGTGATTTGTATACAACTATTGATCTTTAAAAACTTATCGTAACAACCAAGAACGTTTCAAGTTGTATCTTAAATTTTCACCTGAAGTGCACGAATGCCACCCCACAATATTGGATGGTATTATAATCGCTCTGAAAAGAAAGATTTGTCAGAAAATACGACAAAACATAACACAGTAATAATAGTTAAGTTCCTAGTAGGCGTGTAAAACTTACAATTAAATCATCTGAACAGCTTCAGAGTTAATAATAGTAAATTGGCTGATGAGTTTAACGTTTCCTCTGAAATAAGTGAGCGGTACATTTATGTATTAATTGTGATCATCGTCCACATCCTTCATGAATATGCATGTATTACATGCTATGGTGTTTGCATTATGTTACCCTTATTGTAACGTACAAGTTTTACAAATTATTAGAAAATAATAAATCAAACTGTCGAAACCATCTTGGCCTTAGGATTATCTTGTGTAGGCTAAGTACGATTTTTTTTTCTATTTCAAGTCTTTTTTTAGTGCTAAACATTCCATGTGGAATTGCTGACTTTTTGAAAATTCCGTCTTCGTACGGCATTACAGTAATCGCCAGTGGCCGTTTCAACAGAGTTTAAAACGCAGTTCATCAGTGTTTGCTTGAAACTTCATGTAATGTAGATTACCTTCACCACACTGCACCACTCTTTGTCAATCTAAATGTTCTCAGTTTATATGACTTAAACCGTTACTATGTGGCTATATTCATTTTCAACTGGTTAAATAATACATCTCTGTCCATCTTCAGGAATTACTTTCAGTTTCATAGCAGCATGCACTCCTACCCTATCCGTTATTTGAACAACTTGCATACACCCTATTTCCGACTTAAGACTTCACAGCTTACCATTCGTTTCGTGGGGACCAAAGTTTGGAATACCTTGCCCACCCATGTTAAAGATTGTAGAACACTGTATACATTCAAAAAGTACCCAGAAGATTATCTCATTATGAACTATCACTGATTAGTTTCTTTTTTTGTACGTTGACTTTGCCTCTTTTGTTTCTTTTGTTTTTTTTGTTTTTCTTTGTTTGTGTTTTTTCCTATCTGTTTTTACTTGTGTTTTTTCTGTCTTGTATGTATGTGTAGGGGTGGCAAAGTAAACAAGCTCTCGCGAGCTTCTTGTTGTCTCTCCACGATTTCTTTTTATTTATGCATTTTGATAATTATTTTAAATATTCATTTGTACCCTCAAAAGAGATTGAAATAAAGTCCGTTGAAATTGAACTGTTTTATCGGCAAAATACATACAAAAATATAACATATAATATGACAGTGTATAAAAAATCATAACTTACAAACATATGCTATACTGATATTTCTTTAAAAGATACAAAAACACGTAAATGAAACTCCATGCTGCGTCATTTACGATTGCTGATAAGTGCCAGCTCTGCGTAAATGTAGTTGACAACCAAGTTTACTATACATGGGCGTCATAGGTGCGACAGCATTGTATAGGCTCCTATACGCACCACCGTATGGTTCCAAAGTGCCTATTTACAAGTAGACGAAACCCTAACCTAATCAGTAGTCGTTCTTTATTGTGACCTTCCCTGCAACTAATCTTTTCGTTCTACACTGAAATAGTAAAAACGAGAATGACGTCATGGAACTATAAGTTAAGCCCAAATTCTGTATGGCAAAAACAAAATGTCCTCATAAAGCCTCTTGACACAAATCCAACGGTAATTTTAGGATAGTGTAACTTATAAACAGCTAATGACTGAGACATAGTTTTCCATGGATATTATAAGGTTATTTAAAAGATGCAATTGGCTATCGAAAGAACAAATTCTCAGGTTGCACAGTACGTGCAAATGTTGAAAGCAGAGCTGTTTTGCGTTATGGCTTAGGAACCGGCCTGCTATTGTTTGACTTCAGTTGTTTGTTGTTCATTGGTCAGTCGTTGCAGTGACGTAATCCTAGTTTATCTATCTCTATGGTTCTATCATTAAGCCAATTATAGTAACAATAAGTTTAGTGAAACCGGTTTCTGTTATAAATGTACAGGATTTCCATTTGAATAGCTAAAACGGGCTCACATGCCGTCACCGTTATACTTCTCACTGATTGATTCAATTGTTTTATTGTGTAAAAGATTCATATCAGTCTAGCTAAAAAAGCATTGAAAAGATGTAACGGTCCCTGACTCTCTTTGCAACCGATTTACGATGTTTCTTTTATCGTAAACCAATGATGTTAATTAGAAAAATATAATTAATAACAAAGTATACCAGATTTACAGGCGTGAAACTCTGGAATATTCAGTCCCAGAGATTACTAAGTCTACTTAATTTTAGAAGAAATTTAAAAGCATATTTCACTGCAAGTTAACGTTGATTTTCTTCTTCTTTCGTCTTTCTCTGTATAATTTCTAGTGATTGTTTCTTCTTCGTTTTTGCTTATTTCCTCTTTATTTATGTTTATGTTTTGTTCCTTGTCTTTTCTGATGTTAAAAGGTGTCCACCTCCATAAGCTCCGAGGAGCTTTAGTTACCACTCCTCAATCTCATCTATTAGCTTCCTTCTTTTTTTCACAATTTATAACATTTTTTATGTTACTGATCGTGCTTTCGTCACTATGTTATTGTCATTAAAATTTGATCTGAAATTGAAGTAAAGAAAGTTACACTGAACTGAAGAAAAAAAAGTAGCTGTTAGGTAATGCGTGAGTGCAGATTATGGCATTAGCATTAGCAAGACATTACCAAATAGCTCAAGCAGGGAAAAGATGATATACAGTAGTAAGGAGTTTTACGTGTCATGGCATTCTAAAACCAAAAAGGGGGGGGGGGGCGGTTGGGGTGGGGGTTGGGATGATTGATATATCTGTTATTAGCTTGAAGTTTTCGCTAATACCATTTTGCCATATATTTCAGTTTATGTACTTAACTTTTGACGGATATTGAGGGCAAAGTCTATGCTTATTTATGTTCCGATCGGCTATAGAAGTACCATGTTTGCTTGAAATCAATGCATGCGCTGTGTCCATACAGTATATAATATGTACATAGTATATTTGTAAAAAAAAAAAGTGTTTTAAGTACCTTTTCCTGAAATGATCTATTTATATAGATGTATTAGATATATATCCATGCAACATATGCCTACGACTGATACCTCATAAAACCAAATAGTGGTACCTCTGGCGAATAAATGGCAGTAAAGTCAAGATATTGATGAACATATGAACGATAATTTCCGTTCATATCAGTTTCTTAACAGATTCAATTTGCCCTTCTCCATCGCATGTTTGTCTTTTTATTAATATTTGACAAAATGATATTAGTTACATCTTGAGTTATAACTCGAAGCGATGATAATACTGACAATGTTGCCTTCATTGATATCACGACAGCTGATGAATCTCAATCAGCTCATTCCATTCATGACTCCCTTTGAAGATTTTGATTTAGCTTGTAAACATAAACTTATAACTTTTCATATGTATATTATATACTCTAATGTATATGGATATATGTATGGGTATATGTGCGTGGGGGTGTGTTCACTTGAATACAGTACCTGGCGAGTTTTTTTTTTTTTTTTTTTTCGAAATCCTGTTTTCATGTTGTAGGCGAGCAAACTTCAACCGTATTTTGAAAGTTGCAAGACTTAGAGCGACCAGATAAAACAGGATGAATCCCTTATCTATACATGCTTATTTATCTGCATTAAGTTTTCATATAATGGGCTTGTATAAGAAAATACAACCGTTATAATCTGAAGCACAATAAGCTTACTCGTACTTCGATTATAAAGCCTTTTTTTTTTTTTTTGGTCTCATATTTGTATGTCTTACAAGCTCGTAAGGGCGCTGGTTAAACCTCAGCAGAGGTTTCAGGGCTTTTTTACATCAGTTTATTTATCTTCGCTATTCGTAATTATTTTACAATTTTCAAGCTTTTTAAAGCTTTCACTGTTTATTTTCGATACATCAGTATCATCATAGAGTTTACGATATCGATGATTTTCCCTATTTTTCGTTTGTTTTTTAAACAATCTGAACGGAATAAAAATAAAAGGGGGGGGGGGTATTAAACAGTAAACATTGCCGTGGCACCTTAACGCACATCATCAGCAACAATACAATTATCCTTCACACAATTGCCCTCCGAGATAATAACAAAGTGCAAAGTCTTCGCATACATATAAGAAAAAGAAAGATAAAACAAATCTCAGGATGGTCACGAACCATCAATCATTGTCTTAAGATATCTTCAGACGATGTTTGACGTTTATATTTGATCAGTTATCAAGATCCCATCACCCCCCCCCCCCCTTACGTCCCTCGACCTGTTGTCAATTCTGTACGTAAATGTATAGTGTGATGAGACGCATTGAGGTCACGTGCTGCGAAGTCAATTTTTTTTTTTTTCTGAAGAAATTTTAAAACAGGGTACATTCAGATCACATAGATTTATCTATAAATTTATGAAAATCTGAAAACTGAAATGTTATATGGAAATAGAGCTTTTAGAATACACCGACATGACTTGCAAAAGAAAACGGTAATCATTGTTAAACCATTCAGTCTCATCAGTAAACATCTAGCAAAGCTTCATCTTCTCAAAACATTATGCATGTGATGAGTAATGGAAGATGCATCATTTGAATTTTGAAAAGTTTGGGTGAACAAATTAGTGTTAAGTAACAAATAACTGAATTTCTGTCTGTGAAGAGCTTATTTCTTGAAAAGAAGGCTACTGTCCTTCCTTATTTTGAATAATCTATCATTCTACGCCACAAACATTGGTTTCAAAAATGTGGATGTTTTCTCTAAAACAAACGCCCTATTTACCTTTAAAAGTAACTCTGAAAGTGTTATTGTTAACCCCCTTGGAGAGTATGAGGAGGGACAACTCACCGAGGGAAATACAAACACTCTATAAAGTGTTAGATTAAGAACACTTAATAAGTGCTATTTGGATGCACTTTAGAAGTGCTGTATCAAAACGACCTAACGGTAACCTGTACTAGAGGCATCCAGGTGTTGCATCATCGGTTGAGGGGAAATACCTCTACACTTTTTAAGGGATACTTCAACACTTTCTATAAATAGCTGTGACTGGGTCTAGATTTTAAATCCACGGTTCTGAAGGGTTGTTACTACCCTTTCTAGATCTACTCCAACACATTTCCGAGCCGGTTTTTTCGTTTCACACTGGAGACCATCCATGTGTCGAAGTCATAAGTCTGTTGCTAGGCCACCGGACATAAAGATACTATAACAGAATGCTTTGCTGTCGAGTAGTCTCAATTTTACTTACTTCACCTGTTTTGGACAAAAAATTTTGGTAAATGTAACGGTCAAAATGGTACGTAAACAAAAATCATGATAGTAAAGTAATAGTGATCACAGTCCCTTTAATTTTTAAGTGATAATAACAAAAATGTTTACTTAAAAAAGCCATGCACACGTGACAAGTACATATTTACACTATATTCTATCGACTTAATTACACCCCGAGTCTTTTCATTAACTATTAATTAAGCATAATTACACTTTTCACATGATAAATTAGATATTTGGGGCACATACAATTACACACAGACGCTATTCACGTCACAATATTTTGAAGTGATCTAGTGTTACTCCATCTAAATGTTAAATCAACACATCTAAGGCGCTACTTTCTACTCTTTTTCAAACTGGAATATGAGTTGTACTGGCAATCGCCTGGTTGTCTACCATTGTTCTTCGTCAGTGTTTCAGGGAAGAGCAAGAAGGAGAAAAGATCACCGGCCACAAAATGTGAAAGAGAACTAAGTACTTCCAGACACATCTTCCAGATACATCTCCCAGATATCTGAATATGAAAATTTTCTCAACATTTTTGTTGGCCCTACAATATTCAGATGCTCCAAGGAAGTATAGCACTTAATCACCGTTACTTGAAATCAAATAGACGAATTGGAATTGATCTGAATATTCAATTCATGCAAAAATTGGAGCTTAAAAGTGTTGTATTGTGGTTCTCATGCATATTCAGCAGAATCTGACTTTCTAAACTCACAAATTTTCAACTCATATTCCAGCTTTAACGACTGCTTCAACACATTCTGATAACACTGTACATATGACTCCATACAAAATTGATGCATCAACACTTCCAAGCCGTTATTTGGGGCTGCCTCAACACATCGTAAAAGCAAAGTGTTTCTATATCAGGGGGGGGGGGGGAGGAGGGGGGACAGTAAAAATTTAAAACGTGTTAACGGCTGATTCACTTGAAGTTAAATACATTTCTGACATTTAAAGATTAGTGTTCATTCAGGAGCCAAGTGCTCAGGAACCAGACTTATTATTCCTAGAATCAATACGGTAAACCTTTTTTTTTTTCTGATTTATTTGTTTTTCTAAATTTATGCTAACTTCAAAATTAGAATAAGGAAAAGAGATAGTTGCGGGTGCTCATTATGCTAATTACCCTCATTAATAGCTTATGAAATTTATTATCTCTGTTGAATTTAGGGATAAATACTGTGAGTTGATAGGTTAAGGAGTTGTGAAATGCATCCTACATAACTTTTTGATTTGCCCTCCCTATCTCCAAATCTATAGTAGCACCATACCTATTTGACAGGTTTGTGGTGAAAATGACCTGCCGATAACAAATTCTGTCAGAGAGCGCCTCAGTTGAGAAAAAGAAAGAAAACTCGTTGATTTTTCAGTTTTTCTTATGTTGACGCCAGCAATTTAACATTCATGACTATGTTGTTTTGTGCCTCTTTCTACCTTTGCAGCAGGAATGTTGTTAGTTGATTGCCATCAATGTCTACCTGCAGAGTCCAGGTATAACATTGATAGTCCTCGACCAAACAACATTCCATGTTCAAATAATATGTGGGTGGGGGGGGGGGGGAATGAAAGACACACTCATCATTATTACTTTGTGGGCTTCAGCATTAGGAATATTAAAAAACTTTTTTCTCTCAACTGGTTCACTGTCTAAAAGAATCTGTCATTGGCATATGATTTTTTACAACAAATCTGTTAAAGCTTCTCTACTCTTTTTGGAGAAAGAAAGTGCAAAATGTTATTCAAGATGTATTTCACAACTACATATGCTCCTTTTAAGACTACCACGGGACTGACATAGTATTTAAAACAAAATACCGATTAACCAGTCAATTTATCCTGCGCAAAAGTATTAGTATCACGCTAAGATTTGGACGTTATTTTGTAGTTAAGTTACACGAGAATTTAATCCCCGGTAAAGAGTTAGTGCTACATTTTCCTTGAACGTTGTCAAAACACTTCGTGATCTTACTTTAAGTGTTATGCAAAACCCCTTAGAAGTGTTACCAGTTTCAATACCTAATAAAGAGTTAAGAGTACACTTGACCTGGGCCTAATAACCACTCTGGGGTGTGATTTGACACCTAATATCATGGTATTTCAAAAATTGTATATTTTTACACTTCACTTTATCCTAAGCAGTGGTGACGCTACGGGGGGGGGGGGGGGGGCATGAGGGGAAATTTCCCCCCCCCCCCAGATTGTTTCCTTGCCCCCCCCAGTTGCTCTCACCCTTCCCAATCAGATCTTGTACTCATCCAAAATTTATTTAATCACAAAACTATGTATTGGCATTGGACTGAATAAGAACAGCTTCCGGGGAACCATGATTGATTAAATGCCTAATTTATGTTACACGGGCTGAAAGTTTTCATATCATGCCCGTAGCCACTTCAACTGTGGCTACGGGGAGAATTGAACTGTCAAAGAATAATGGTAAGTACTGCACATTTTTATAGAATAAAGTGACTGGAATGAAAGTGTATGGAGCTTATGTGTGTGTGTACTCGGTGGCACCGCGTAAATGTGAAATGGTACTCCCAAAGAAAAAGTTGGGAACCTTGGAGTACGGTCAACCGAAAAAATAAATAATATAGAAATAAATAATATACCTCTCTTGGGATTTAATTTTCCACCCAGAGATATGCTAAAACCTCAGAGCTTCCGGGGGCTTTGCCCCCTGGACCTCCACCAGGGCATTGCCCCTGGACACCACCAGGGGCCCTAAGGCGGGCCCCTGGACCCCACCCGCACGGCCTCGCGCTTATCAGTGTTATCAGTGCATTGTTAGAATGCACGTGAGGAAATTTGCACATAGAACGTGCACTGACACACGTAAATAAACATTAGGCCTAATAAATGAATGTTGGTAGGTAGATTCAATTTAAATTAAGTTTTACAAGAGAGAATATTCTTCATTGTTAGTTCGTCAGGTAGTCATACGTTACACACTGTTTCATGCAATTTTATTATTATCATTATTAGTAGTGGAAAACTCGGTTTTCTCTTTTACTGAAATCGATAAACAACATTTTTTTGTGTCTTTTTTTTTTCTGTAAACATCGCTATGACAATGCGTTTTTATCAGCTCCGTGTCTTAAACAAAGAAAATTTGTTTAAAAAACTTTACCTGCAAGAAAATAACTGTTTTTAAAACAGAATGTTTCGAATTATGCACGTTTGGTTTGTATATAGCAACCCTAATATGCAATTATTCGTTCGATTAACAGGCTTTATCAGGTAAACTATTTTTAGAGTTGAAATTTTAACATTCGGTAAATACACTAACTTTTTTCTTCACTTATTTTACGATAAACTTTTTTTTTTTTTGGTCAAGAAAAACTCAGTTTATTGCTCAAGAACTTTATTACTGAAAAACACCAAATGGCTGCACATTAAACTAGCCATGCGATGAGCCACTGAAATTTAAACTTGTATCAAAGCTTATGGTATACTAGTCACAGACGTTTCTAGTGATTATTAGGATAACAGTAATTCATTTACAATACACTATAAGGCCTTTTTTCTTCTTCATCTCTTCCCAACTCTTTGCTTTGTTTTAGTTGCTCTGATTTTCTACTTAATCCAGTTTACGAAGGCAAAAAGGTGCTCATTCAAACTCACTAATCTTATCTCCTGCCTATACATACGGCTGTAAATTTTAACTAATTGTACCATGGATGTTTGTGCATTCTGCACAAGTGTTAGAATACAGCGGTGGTGAACCCTTTCATCTGGTTGGTTCTGCACTTACAGAAAGAGTAAACAGCTCCCTATCAGGCCGTAAAAGCTCAAATAGATATTGTCAGGGGGTTTCCAGCTTGTATAAACTAAAACAAACTTAGTTTTTGACCCTGATGGAGTCTTATAAATGTTACAGACTTAGCAACGAGGGGGGGGGGGGGGGGTGGACTGAGCAAAACATCTCTCCACTTCTGAATGTTTGACCAATAGAGAAACCTCACAAATCTAGTACACCATGCAACCAATCCTTGTGGAACCTCCTTGGCGAAACTAATCCAGTCTCAGGAAGAATGGAGGGGTGATGGGTGGTAGATATTCATTTGTTCAATTAAATACTCGGATGGCTCATGTTACAATAAACTCTGCAGAAACAAAGACAATGAATTTATCAAAGACTATGCAACGTCTTTGGGTAATATTTACCTTCATGTTTTGAAATATGAGCTGATTTAAAATAAAAGCAAATGTACCGAATGTGGCAGAAACAATCGTTTCATGCATCTGTCTCCATTTTGTTTTGTGAGTGTGTGTGTTTGTCTGTCTGCTATGTAGGAGAAAATTTCAGATCACTGATTATTCCACCTCTCTGTAAATTTAATATGAAGTCTTTACCATCATCTCAGGAATTCTGAGTGAGGAATTTTCTTTTCTATTTTGTCCTTTGGAAAACTGAAGAAAAGGCATGCATGGCTTGCATGTTTTCAAGAAGAAGACGTACAGAAAAAGACGAACCTTTCATCGCGACAGTTTGATGATTAACTTACTTCAGTCAAGTCTGATCAGTGATGTGTGTGGTTTGCCTCTTTTAAAAAGGTAATAAGGGTGAAGGGTTACTCAGTGGGCGACTCGAAGCTAAGGCTCGGGACTCCCCCATCACACACAAACGCACACAGAGCCGGGCGCTGAAGTATCGAAATTTCGGGAAACTCCGCAAGAATACAAGGTCGCATTCGAAGATTGGGAATGCGATCCTCGGCGTACGCTCGTGGAAAACATATTGTGGCGATCCGTTTACAGATAACCTTCCTACAGTTTTAGTTATCACGCACCGTTAGTAATAATGGGGGACACTTGAGTCTCCCCCACCTCACCCCCCCCCCCCAAGTTAGGGCGTTTGTCAGACATTTTAACTTCATTTTTCATACAGATTTTCCAAGCATTTCCTTCTCCTTCCAACGTCTCTTTTAAACTTTCACACTATGCCCTATATCCCTAGGATGATTAAGACCCATACCACGGAGCCCAGAAGTTGTATGAGTATGTTCGTCAAACTGGTATGTGTAAGTACTCCATTATGATCAAGACATATTATCATCAATAAGAAATGTAGAAATTTGTTGTAATACCCTTAACGGTATCATGTTTCGTTATGGAATTTCTTAACTTCTTCTAAATGTAAAGCGTGTTTTGTGTTGTTTCGCGTAGTTACTGTCGTTCCCTTATACTTCAGTATAATGGGATAGCGGCGTGAGAGAAAGGGAGATGGGTATCCCCCCATCTATGGGTGTCAGGGGGGAAGTGGCCAGGTAAGGGAATTGTGATTCATCGACGTATTCCAAAAATGTAAAACTCTTGAAATATGATTCTAAAACCATCTCTCGTAACTGTCTCTTCATTTTAATCGTGCTGTATTGTAGCCAATCGTGGGAACAATAGAATGATTGCTTACAAACCGTTGAAAACAACCATGCAAACTTTAAAGCATTTCTGTAATCAACAAGTATTTTGGGGGGGGGGGGCATATAAAGAGGATTTAACTAAATCTTGGAAAAATTCGAAACCCCGTACAATTTTATTCAATTTTTCTCATTTAGCCACACTCACCCTATATCAGTCTTTAGACAGTAGCTGTGTATTGATCCCACGATGTCACGCCTTTATTATCCATTTAATTTACTATTCTAAGAATTATTCAAGTTTATTGAAATGAAAAAGTCACTCACCAGATTCACGTTAGCCTCGAGTTTACGGTCTGGGTCCATATTTTCATCCATTCATTTAACTTCTGTCTTGCTATGTAAAGAAAAGATGATTTTACAACGTTCTTAAACTGCTTTGTGTAAATTTCCCGCGAGTATATATTGTCCGTTGTGTTGGAAGTCGCTGGAACCGCAGCTACGTGTATGCAGTTAACTATGTTTTGTGTTTTGCTCTCATTAGGAATTAAAAGCCATAAGACAATTCTTGTGTACTTATTTCTTATCAACAGAGTACAAAGTCCTCCCTCTCTCTCTCTCTTGGGATTATCTGTGACAGGCTTTTTAACATTTCTTGGTAAAGGTCACGTTTGTTTGGACCTAAATGGTCATTTAAAGTTCTTTTATCTACCATTATCAGGTTATCGTCATCAATACAAACAAAAAACGATATAGCAAAAACAAAAAAAAAAATACTATGCAACGTGTCATTAAATAAGGATAGTCATCAAATTGCGATATCAAAAACTTGAAAAGACTAGGTACAGATTACATCGACAATGTAAGGACGGTAAATCAATGATGAGTAGGTATTAAATTCTGAAGGTCCATCGTAATGGTGAAGTTAAATCACATGTATACAGAAGACCGTATAAACTGTATACAGAAGACATTATACCGTATATACTGTGTATATATACAGACACTGTATATAGTATAAACTGTATACCGAGACCTTATACCTTATCCACTGTATACCGAGACCGTGACAATCTATTTGATGCAATACATCTAGTCTTTTGAGAGGACGTGATCTCCACAGCTTTGTTTTCATTTAAAGATCTGCTGTTGAAAAGGTTTTACAGTATATGGTACGTATCCGTCCTATTATGTCACAAAACGGGCACAAGAATATACGATGATCTTTTTTATGATGCAAAACTGTGACAAAACCTTTAATATTAATAACACAAGTCTGTGAGATGAACAAAGAAATTAAATTCTGCAGCAGTTCAATATCTGTATATAGGTACACTCTACCCTCACACAACACCACCCTCGCCTCTCCCCGTCCTCTCACCAACACCCTCCCCACACTTTACTAATGTCTCTTCCATACACTACACACATTTTCATGCAGTGGAACCATCGAAAGTTGTCTTCATTTACTTGTGACTATACTGCTTTCATTGAAATGAGTAAATGAAATATTAATAAAGACAAGAGTTTACCATTTGTGGAAGATAAACTCTCTGAAATCATAGAGCAACACGGAAAACATGAAAAATTTAAGAAAACGAAAAAAACAATTGAGTCACTTAAAGAAGTCTAAATGTATAGAGTAATTTCAGTATTTTAACATTAATTTTGAACGAATGTCATACGTCATTTAAAGATGATTCCAAACTACGACAACAAAGAAAATATAAAGACCACAAAGGTAATAGTTTAAAGTACATGTCACATGGAAAACACATTTTGGAGTATTGAACTGAATTAATCGTTATAAATGTTGAATACAGTGCCAATTTCCATATGAATTCATCACCAAATATTGACCAGTTTACAAGCGAATTTCTTTCAACAATTTCATGAGTAAATATGGGCCAAATATGCAAATTTATGAGGTCGACGGAGGGTCAGACCTGAATCTTTCTTTAAAATTGATGATATCAGTTACCCATGTGGCAAGTGAATGAAAAGAAATAAACATATAGGTCTAACAAAAGAAACAATCACACTGTGCAACATTTACGTCATCGGTTACTCATTTCCTACAATTTTTGGAAAAACATATCCCAAGGAGGGCCGAATAGACGTAAACAAACATTTGAACGGCTTGTTATTCAGGATTTCTCTATACAACTTATGAATGAATAAGGCCAGCTCTTTTCTAGATGCAAGTCACTTGGTTTTTAACGTTCATCGCATTATTCCATAAGACATGTTTCAAAGCGTTTATAACTGCAATAGTCAAAGTAGACGACACAGATTAATGTCCAAAATTGTGGTTTGGCAATAAGGTAAATTTCGTCTGCAAAACCGAATTCACCTTAAATTTAGGATAAAAGACTGAGAAAAAAATTAAAATAAAACAAATGTAAAATCTTGTCTTTAAATCTAAATTTCCCATTGGTGTGTGAGGTTTTAAAAATAGGAAGTTGCAAACATACGCAAAGGACTTCCATTAACATCACTTGTTGTGAATGAATACTTATAGGCCTATGTTTATTAAGATTCAGTTGCTGGCGTAAGGTGTTTTTTTGAACAGTAGAAATAAACAGACACATGTTTGTAATGTCTCGTGGATACCTGTGACACAGAAATAGATTAAAAATTAAATTTTCAACCCCTAACGCCCAATAACGGGGATTCGCTGGCTATAAACGCCATGGTTCGATAAAGTTAATGCCACCATGACTAATACGAATGTGTCCGCTGCTCTCTTTAGGCTACCGTCACATTCCATTCCTGGATGTGACGTCATTCTGTGACGTCTTTATTTCAGAATGATGAGATAAATAGGAGTTGATGAATTCTTTGGTGACAAACGTCAGTTCAGGAGAAGGTTGTCAATAAATCCCTCAAAGCAAAAAAAAAAAACGAAGACAGTAGTAATCTTAAAGAAATAATTTTAAATAAATCATGTAAAGATAACAGTGAGAATGTCATAATAATGAGAAAGTCATAATAACCAGGATGTCACAAAAATGAGAATGTCATAAGCACCCTGTATTGTCATATGCCTGCCCGGGAATCTGTATATCGTTGTCTGTTGGGTTCCCTCCAGCCATTAATATGCTTACCCGGGCATGCGGGAATGGAAAGATGATCACTGAGAAATATGAAAATGCACGGGCAGGTGACATCATAAACGCGCCCGTCGTATCGCTGGGGATGTTGAATATTGGTCTGCGATAACCCCAGCATTTGTAACAGTATCTACCCATATACAGGAAGCGCCGAATTATGTAAAATAAGAGTCGTCGCGAGAAATTGACTCGCCAAAAGGAACTCCCGTCGTCATGCCCGTGAGGTCAAATCGGATGCGAAGGTGACTGCTGGTACAGCAGTACTTGTCTCGTTGACGCTGAGAAGAGTATCGTAATCAGAAACGTCGTATAGAAGACCTGGAGATGGCGCCGTAAAAGAATAAAGAGGAAAGAATGATTATAATAAACAATAAATTATGAATTCACATTTTATCGATTACCACCTCTTTACAGTTTTCACACGTCAGGGAAGAAATACTGTCGTTCGCTAATGAAGAATATCAAAACACCATTTTTAACTGTTTTTTAGAAACAGACTCAACTGAAAAGTTGAGTCTGATTCACCACGTGTGCGCGACAAGCTCATGTTTACCCTGTGGTTTCCCATAGTCTACGGCACATGTTGCTGGAAAATAGATTCCGATTTATTGCCAACATGTTGAGCTATATGCTGCCAACATTTTTTTGTTCTGTGCACACTGTCAACATTTTGGAAAAAAGGTGTTGCGGCCAACTTGTGTCGAGACGTGTTTTGAAATGGTGAAAGGGTACACAGGACCTTTACACTGTAGGATTCTTTACTGGAAAAATAGCGGCGTCCTTAAAGAAAACAATGACGGAGTGTCTTTAATACGTAGTAGGATTTTGAGACAACATTCAACTGACTTTGTTTAAAATGCGTGTACACTTCTCAACTCGTTGTTCATGACATTGAAGTCTGAGAAGACCTGAACAAAGTCGTTTAGACTGCTGATTCATCTGTACCATCAGAGTACGAAGACACAGTGAAGTTGGAATCCATCAAATTACCTGCAATACAAGCCGTCATAAAGCAGGCTATGCTTCCCGCCACAAATGCCCTGATCGCAACGTCAGCGAGATCGGATGCGCGAGATGGAGCGATCTTGGTGAGGGCGCCAAGCTGAAGACCAATCGTGCCGACGTTGGAGAATCCACACACGGCGTATGTTGCAATAACCTCAGATCGTATCTATGGTAACGATGGGAATACAAAAAAAATTGTAATGTTTCCAGGCTCGTAAAGTTGAAGGCTTGTTGAATGGAATAAGCTATAGGCCAACGAAAGATTATGTTCATCAACACGTAACATTTCAGTAAGGACGATATTCCCCTGAGGCCACACTTGCACTATTTGCCGGAGTGTTTCTGATATGTAAATTGTACTTATAGCTAGACCTTTCCCATGCAACTTTAGCAACTTCAATTTCTTTTATCGAAAATTTATATAAAATTTAATACTCTGAATCTGTCGGCAGTGTCGGCATGAAAACTATTCAAAACGCGAGGTAAAGGATTAGGGCGCCCCTTCTCCCTAACAATATCAGCCCCCCCCCCCCACAAGAATTCTTTGGGGTGAAGCAAATTATTAGCATTATGTTACATAATAATATTTTTATTACGTTATTATTTTTTATGATATTTTTACTCTATTTACAGTGCTTCTGTTGCCATTGGCAACAGACCCAATGAAATAATTAGACTTTTGTCTCCGTCACTTTACCTATCAAGTTCTTACCGATATCGTCCTTCCTTCTCCTTCCGATACCCTGTTCTCTATGATCTCACCCAGCCTTTCGAAGGCGATGAACTCGTTGAGGAACGTTTTGATTCCGATCAACTCTGCCACTATACGGCAATCCTCCCATTGGACACCCATCAGAAACGCCAAAGGTGCGAATGCATAAGAGCAGATGAACTGAATATAATGAAAATGACGGCAGTTAAAACATGAATTACTCGTCTGGACGATGGGATCATGAGAGGATTTAAAGTACACTGGGATTACAGAAACACAGAAGGGATGGTAGAGGAGGATATTTTCTGTATAGTGGTTACCCTTACACCCCCCCCCCCCCCCCGCCTTGCTAGTGAGTAAAGGGTCAACCAAAGTGGTCAAAGGGTTCCCTTAAGTACGTTTGGCAGTTTATGAATGCCTCAACAAAACAAAGATTATTCGCCCGTTTTTGCGGTGCGAATATCTTCGACCCTTTTTTATGATCAGTTTGGCAGAAACTGAAAAAGGGTGGTTGCCTCTGCTGGTAGCCGGGAATAAATTCCCTTCACAAGAGAAAGTAATGTAACATGAACTAATTACATAAAACGAACCTCGAAACTAAGTTCTGGAATTCCTACCAAACCTCCGAGGTATCCCAGCATTCCATTCAGCAGAGCTAAACCGGCGATGAACGCTATCAGGTTAGCAGCTATGTTAAGAGTGAGGGGTACAGCAGTAGCAGCACCATAGGCCATCGCTTCGATAAAATTTCTTTGTTCTCTGCAAAGCAAAAGAGAGATGTTTTCTATGTGTACACCTCATAATAGTATGCGGTACTTGGATCACCGACATTTTATCTTTATTATTTACAACAGCGAAACGGATGAGCAAAAAGTATCAGCGATTGCCATGCTTCATTTCTGAGCGTTTAAGGTGGGGGTGGGTGGTAGTACGGGGAGGATGGTCGGACCCCCCCCCCCCCGCCCCGTGTAAAGAGAAAAGTGCAAAAATACTCCTTCAGATTTCGAGTGCATCTGATAATAACCAGAAGATCTACTTTGAATAGAGTTCTCACTTTTTTTACATATAAACTCTCTGCACAATCAATTTTTAATTTTATTACTCTACTGTGCTGATTTGCTTTCGTTGTTTCCCAGTGAGGATCCCATGGGTTTCATGGATGACCCACTCCACAGTTCTTTCCCATTTGTCATGCACGCCTCCCCACCTCCACACAAGAGCTGCTATACATCCTTCTAGTGTCTATAAAATGACAACGAGACTGTTATTTCCCCCGGACAACCTCCCACCCTACAGGGACTTTTCATTTCGCCAGTTCGCTTCCCATGTTGGTATAGTTCGACTATAGGGAGACGCAACAGTTAGTATTGATGGTACTGAAACATGTCATGGACCTATCGTTGATACCAAAGGTTGAACAACGAGGTCCACCATCTGTTCGTCGTTTCGTATGATCTACTGCCACATGTACTGTTCGTTTCACTTACTTCTTAGGTAGATCTACTTCTTTCATTTTCAGAAATTTTGACTCTTCCGTCTCGGGGTAGAAAAGTTTTGAAATCGCCAGGGCAGCCGGGGCGGACATCACGGATGCCGATAACAGATGTGATGCATTTACTCCAAAAGCGATGAAAGCTCCGAGGACGCTACCGGCCACTGTAGCAAACCCACCGGTGATCACTGCGTGAAGTTCGGATTTAGTCATGTCTTTTATAAACGGTCTGACCAGGAGCGGTGCTTCAGTCTGCATTGGTCGAGTTGGAACAGTCATTCTGTAAGTTAATGTTGTCATTTTACAGGGCCTTGCACCAACCGTTCATTCATTCATTCAATTCATTCATTCATTGTTTCATCCAGTCACTGAACCATTCATCTATTCACTGTTTTCATTCTTTTCAAATCATAATCATAATCATAAACGAATGTAAACTTCTTATCTATTAATTCAAGTTTAGACATTGGTTCTGCATTGCTTTTTTAATCCCTTCCTTTTCTTCATTCTTTCTCTCATTCATTCATTCATCCATTTAGTCATTCATTCATTTAGTCATTCATTCATTGGTTTTTCAATCCATTCATAAATTAACTTATCTTATACATATTGATGATTCGTGATTTTCAGTTGGCAAGGCATGGTTGAGAAAGTTTAAAAAATGGGCTGATATTTGCATTTATTTACACACGACTGAACATTCTCTCCTTCATTTCATCGTAACTTAGCTCCTGCGTTCTGGACTTTTGTAAATTTACCCCCAAACGCACAGGGGAAATTAGGGTAAGTTACGAACATTAACGTAAACCCTAAATATAGAGGTAATGGCCGCTTCGTGCTCTCCAGAATAGTTCGCTATAGCTAGATAAAAGGAATATAGCAGTCTCGTATTTTATGGCTATAAAGTTGATTCATACTATATAGGCCTATAGCAAGACGAAACCTCAATGTAAGTTTTAATTCATCGTTGCTACACACTTAATTGCTGCAGGTAAAACGAACCCTGATCCAAACGAAGGCTCCTAATGCTGGTAGCATAGGGCCTATAGGGTGTACGCTCTTGTCCATTATATTGCATGACTGTGCAATAACATTACTTCTACGAAAACGAGTCAGCCCGGTACAATGTACAGCGCACGTCCTTTGTTAAATTTTGCATATATACATATAGACAGCTACAGTGTGAACTAATACAATGGAAGGTACACAGATGGTTTGTTTTCAATATATAGGGGCAAGATACGGCATTAGTAACGAGACAACTCACTTGCAGATCTGAATATGTTACATCACAGAGTTGTTAATAGATAATAACTTCATGGTTAAATTTAGTAGCTTATCCTCAAGGAGGGGCGTTTCACTGTAGCGTCGTGACGTCACATGCAAGGTGATCTATTGCTGTGCAAAGGGACGCCTGCGAGACGCGCAATGCAGTGACATCGCTGAAGAACTTCTCTACAAACTAACCGGTCCAACGAATATATTTCCTACTATATTCAGTGACTCGACAGCTGAGGTTTGCATGGTCCATGTCATCAACCAGGCCATCTTCTTTACACAGTATTGCATGACTCCAAGATAGTAAAGGACAGATATGAACGTACTGAAGTATACAACCAGCGGTAGGACCTAAAGTACAAATGAATGAGTTTATTACACTTCGGTGATCATCTGTAGATGAAGTGATTACAGCAAAGGTGTCTTACCATGTTAGGCTAATACGCCTAGCGGTGTAGTACAACTTCAACTTGTTCTTCAACAATATTAACACCACATTCATGAAATTTGCTGGTGAAGAAATCCAAAACGCTTAGCAACTGTAATTCGGACTCCATCAAGCTTTTAATGTCAGGTGTGAAGGAAGTCTGTGACTTCATGTTACAACATCACGTTGGGTGACTACCAACTTAACAGTTTTGGATCAGATTTGGTATTTTTCACAAAGTCAGCACAGATGAGAAAACCTTGGACTCCTCTCGGACAAAAGGCCTATCCTACTGTGATTCGGCCAGGGATAGAATCTCCCGGCTGCTAATTCATTGCTTCAAACGCCACCACCTCTGTCGACTTTTGCTTTGATTATCAGTTTTGCAATGTTAAAACCATCTCGCTATAAAATGTCTAACAATTTATAGCAAAATGTAGACAAAATGTGGCAACAAACTGCAATCTCTGTATAGTTGGTGCATGGTTCCCTCTCAAACGCATGAACTCTTAATGGAGACATTAACATAGTCAGATAGAACAGCAGACAAGTTCGAAGTACAAAATTCAGCTTACTCATAATGAACAGACTTTCGCGGTTTTGGTGCCCGTATCGTCAAGTTCGTACTTTACAGTTACGATTATCATCTCTTTCTTCTCACAGGCCTTAGAAATGCATCAGTTTCTGTTGCCGCCAAATTGAAAAGGAGGTGTTGGGAATAAGCTGCCTGTTTTTGACGCTTACTCCTTGGCACAAAAAAAAAAAAACTATTTTAAACAAACTTGGGAAAAGAACTCACTTTGAAGGCAAAGAAATGATCCAGATACTGAGGATCACCGAAAACAAATTTAGCTCCTTCGTCAGAGTAATCAAGGAAGTTTTGCACAACATCTCCAAGCCAGTGAACCATTGTATATCCTGCTTTAGTCTGGAGTATGAACAACGCCAAGAGAAACTGAAGGACTAATCCCCAAATTACAGGACGCCATTTGACCTGCAAATGAAATTGAGAGGGGCTTTAATCACATTTTATTTTCTGTTGGGGTGCCTATAGAGATGAACGAAGATGGAAACTTGTTTTCTATACCCAAAATTAGTCAGTTTGGAAGACAGTCTTGAAATTGGTATTGTTATTGATTTGAATCAGCTGTAAGTTCCCACAGCCTGTTTAAGATCAGCTCAGCATGCACCTTTACTTCTGATAAATTCCAGTACACTCTAAAAACAACAAAATGAAAGAGTGTACAGATGGACCACTTGCATTAAAACTCTTTTTTGGAGTGAAGTTCAATCTTTTGTTACGTTCTACCATCGCCACAGTCAAGTTTAGCTCCACCCAGTCTAGAAAACGCGGCTTGCAACACTTCGTCTCACGTCAGTTCAATATGTATCACACCTGTTGTTCCAGCTATAGTGTTTCCACTAGTCTCACCTTTCCAAATGCTTTCATCGACTCACACGTGTCACGCCAATCTCAGCCCATCTCAGCCCAGTTCAATCCAGTCTTACTCAGCCTGGTCAAAACAAACTCAGTTCTCGGTTCACTGTGGTTACTTAAATTTACCATTTTTGTTGGTCACATGAAATCCTTCACCCATCTTCCTCTTGATTTATGTTATATTTCATATTTTGTCTTCTGCTTTCATCTCATTTCGACTCATTTCACTCTATAACATTCTAGTCTCAGATGGTACCTCACTTTACCTTTTTATACCCCTTATTCCTTTCAATCTGATCTATCGATTTGTAATAAACATTTGATGGCAAACTTCAATTTCCTCGTGTAATGACTATCCTGACCTTCCGAGGATTCTTTGAAAACAGGTACGTGGCCATTGTAAAAAATATAAGACCAACTCCTGAGATAAGTTGCTCCGGGTGTCGTCTGCAGAGAAAGTAGAGACCGACTCCGATTCCCGCCAGAATGACCAAGAGAATAAACCTAAAATGAATAATTAAAATATATCACCATTTCGTCAACATTTAAAAAAAACTTGTGAGATGGTCGTTTTCACTTGTATACAGCGCTATCCCATTGTTGGAGACTTGTGGTGCCATTTCTTTACATCAAGCTTGCAAAAACTTGCGAAAGGAAATGATTAACCAATTTGTTCTCTGAAGACAAGTACGTGTGATATTTATAACAACTCCAAACCTTGACGCTGACTTACAGCACTTCTTGCAGCACGCTTTTACCTAGTCACAATTGGAAGCTAAGGCATGTTTCCATGGCAACTTACCACGTGCTCATTTTCCATATCGCCACCACGGCACCCAGCATAGGTGAGAGACAAAACTTCCAGATTTGTTTACCAAAGTGATCCCGGATAAAGGCGTATGCATATGCGAAAATTACCAATCCAGTTACAGCCAATAGAGCGATGCTATCTTCGATGCTACGGTAGCATGCATACGAAAGGTAGCCGGTGTAGCAGGTCAGTAATGTTGCTATCCAGGTGTACTTTACAGTTTTCCTATTCTTCTTTGTACAATCAGTCGCAGTTGCAGTAAATGAATCAATTCTCTGTCATTTGTAAGGAAGATATATATTTTTTTTTTGTAATTATACAATTAAACATATGAGACTGCTCATTTAAAATCACAACAATATTGTTCGAAAAAATATGGATCCTATTTAAATTAGGAACTTGAACCAGATTAAGTGGCTTGAAAGGTATAATTTGTACATCAAATTTGTCGTTGGACAATTTGTCCATCAACCTCACAAAAAGCAGTGTATGCGGACATTTCATTCTTAACATGAGATGCACTGAAGATACAAGTGTGCCACATCAATGTACCTCAAACGCACATAACGTGTATGTGGTTAAATAGATCAAGGCACAGTATAATAGCCTTACTACCGTGTACCACAAACGTTAGACAATGTACAAGATGTCAACAACTTAAGGTAGGATGTTCCGTTTGTTGAAAAATACAGATTTTTGTCGTGAATATTCCGTCCTTCTCCTCCATTTGATACCAACCTAGAAAACAAGATTAATACCTCACGTTTCTTTCTGGAGAAATTCACTAAGTATGGTGTTAATTAGACAGAAGATTAATTTGGTGTTTCGACTGAACCCTTTGGCAAATTATTCATCGGTGCTGAAGTTCCTTGCATTTACTACAGGACCTGGTTCTGCTAAACGTGTTGTTTGATTGAAATAAATTTGGTGGTTTTGTTTTAGCTATTTTCAGACACATTAGCCACTGTATGGGTAGCAGTTACAGCTTTTTTAAAACTGTAAGAACAAAAGTAATGGTTTAGTGCACCTTAAAAACACAGGAACGACGTATATTCTACTATTTGACATGAGAGCTAGTTTGGGGCTTAAGTTTTTGTTTAACTGAGATGTACATACGGTATTTCACCATTCTATGTAGTCCTTGTATACAAGTTTAAGGTTGATAGAGTAAATAACTAGTCGCTTCAACTAGTATATTAATGGGTGCAGAGGGCACAATAAATGATTTATGTGCTTCATAAATCTATTTCAATAGCAATATACGACTATGTGTATAACATAATAATAGCAACAATGCTAACTGGTGCAGTTTACACAATTTAGCCATATTACACTTCTAACACTCCCACGCTGTTTTAAAACATTACACAAACTGTATAGTTTGGTAACACGCTGAGACAAAACTAGTTGAAAGGAATGTCCACCAACAAGAATACTTAGTGTATGGGGATTGTTTTCCGTTCTATTTATCACTAACTGATACTTAAACCTAATTAACGATTTGCGAGAGGAAACTTCCTTATGCTGTGAAATAACGCTTTGAAAGTTTGGGCTCAGCACGGGTCAAAAAAAAATGTGTGAAAATTATTCCGTATAATTAGGCAATTACTGATGATTTACATTCCACTATAAAATCCTTCTTCATTCTTAATAAAATGAGTATAGACTAGACTCAAGTTGACGATGCGTCAATGTTTCTTACCTCCCATAATTTTTCCTGCCAATCTTCTGCTCCATTGCCCCAATCTGCGGAGTGGTCTTCTTCCTCGTTGGACTTTTTTGAATTTGTCTCAATGTTAAGATCAGGGTTAGTCAAAGATTCCAAACAGATCCGTTCTTCCTCGTATGCCTTGTATTGCAAAAGATGGACAAAATATAACAGGAAGGTTTATACTGAAAGGTGCCCCATAACATTTACGTATGTCCCCTGCAGTCATCCAAAATGCTATCGGTGTCACTGACGTTACCAACTACGCTAATAAGTGCTACTACCTGCCACTGATGACGTCATGCTTATGTCATGGGGATGATGAGTGCAATAGCTTCTACAAAAAGGCCTGCACTGCTTCCCAATGCTTGAAACATCTTTGGCCCATGCCTATACATCAAGGTAAGCATGGCGGAGTGACAGGTTAGCTTTATGGTGTACGGTGCATACCAATGTAACATACCAATGTGAACGTTTTGCCAATTATACGTACAGCACTGTTCAGTTAATCTCTAATTAATTTTGTCTCCTTCTGATTTTCGCTATGGACCCCTATCCAGCTCCTTTCTTTCTTGGCGATATATCTCATCTCAATAATTTTTTCGATTTTTTTTTCCTTCAAATCTTCCCCGGTGGCACTTCAATAGTTGACATGTCAAGTAAAATATTCCCAATAACTCCTATGACCATGGAATTACTATTTACAACGCTCGTTTTTTAATTTACAATTTAAACAGTACTTACCGGGTCCATATTCACAGCAGAGTCTTTAGTTCCGACTCCAGTAGCTTCCCCAACATTCCTGACCATCTCTCTTCTGATATACAGATGTGTTCTCCCCAGACGTTGCGGAGAGGTACAATGTGTTATGGTAAGGACACTAAAAGATGACGGAAATCAGTTTAAATTTTTATGTTGACATTAAGATACATTCAACATGATTTGAAAAATGCAACGCTGAAAAAAAACTCACTAACGTTCATGTTTCGCTCCTTTGAACAATGTAACAATTTCAAACAAATTTAGGTTTTTCGCCGCGGCAGCATAAAGTGTTAACCCCTATACCCCGAACTATGACCATGTGCAGCTCTGTATTATTTGACAGTCGGCCATCCTCGTACACAGTAACTGTTAATCCACCTAGAGAACTATGAGCCATTTTTACAATATTTCATGGCAGACATCTCCATTTTTTATTTTATTGATTTCATTCATATTTTGTAGAACAATGGCATGCATCGATATACGTCAGTTAATGTTCAACCGTTATCGCCACACTTGCCTAACCAAGGCAATTGATTTACACACAGTAACGGTATATACTCAGTCTTTAACACAGATTACGTACATATTGATCACTGCTTGTAAGTGAGCCTTGGTCCTAGTTGAACTACAGTCAACGTTCTGTTTGTGTTCTCCCCGTTAATGTATAAGAGTAATGTCAAGTGTATATTATTTATGCTATCGTTATATCATTTATGAATTAATTGTAGCGGCGACTAGTATACAATTCCAATTTAACATTCAAGTCAATAATTATAAATCTTTTTTACTGATCTCTTACCGTAGATTTTTCAATCTTGTTTTCACTGAGTCAGTGATACCGTTCTTGAAAAGATTTGCTTTAGCGGCCACACAGCTGTTGCCACATTGAACCATTCAAGAGACAGTTTCCAATGTAAATCACTAACATACAGGTGATGCATGAAAGGTTCACAGAGTTTCACGTCAGGGGGGATTCCGGGGTATTCAAAAATAATTACGGGCCTGCTCGACCTGTGACGTCATAGGTTAATGAGTTATTGCATATTTATAAGTTTCCACAGTATCGCACGGTATACATAGGAGCATACATGTGTTCACTGGTACGGAAAGTCGGAAGCAAATAGTCCTATGTGTATGACGTATGCCAAGCAATTTTAGCATTTACCCACTAATTCTACTTGAGTAGAAGTAATTGTGCTTAAGTTGAATTTGTCATGAGTAAAATTAATTTAGTCTTAGTAAAATTCTATTTGACGTAGTTAAAAGTCATTAGGCTATGCTTAAGAAAAAATGGATTTTACTTAAAATGGAATTGACGAAACCTAAGTGTCATTCAATTACGTAAGCAAAATCGTACCCGTATTTTGCTTAAGGAAAATGCAATTTAGCCTAAGTGGAAAAATACCTTCATTCTATTGAAGCAGACGTGAATTTCACAATTTAATTCTTTAGTATAATTAAATTTTACTCAATCAAAATTGAATTTTACTTAATCTAAATCAAATTTTACTAAAGCAAAATCAAAATTTTACTAAAGGTAAATTGAATTTCACCTTATTAGGCTAAAAATAAATTTTTCTAGAGCAGAATTGTACCTTACCTTCATCTTAATTAATTTTAGCTTAAGCAGAATTTTAACGTAAGTTAATTGAATTTTAATTAAGCCAAATCCAAATTTACATAGGTGAAATAGATAGTACGGTAGCTTACGATTAACTGCAATTTACTTAAAGGGAAAAAGGGCCTTTTTTTTTTTTTTAGAGAAGACATCCATATTTTTGAAACCAATGTTTGTGGACGTAGAATGAAGTTCAAAAATTGAATTTTACTTAAGCTAAATCAAATTTTACTACAGCAAAATTAAATGTTACTAAAGATAAATTGAATTTCACCTTATTAGGCTAAAAACAAATTTTTCTAGAGCAAAATTGTACCTTACCTTAATCTTAATTAATTTTAGCTTAAGCAGAATTTTACCATAAGTTAATTGAATTTTAATTAAGCCAAATTCAAATTTACATAGGTGAAATAGATAATAGCTTACGATTAACTGCAATTTACTTAAAGGGAAAAAAGGCGTTTTTTTTTAGAGAAGACATCCATATTTTTGAGACCAATGTTTGTGGACGTAGAATGAAGCTCAAGAAATAAGCTCCTCACATACAGAAATTCAGTTATTTGTTGCTCAACACTAATTTGTTCACCCAAACTTTTCAAAAATGCAAATGATGCATCTTCCGTCACTCATCACATGCATAATGTTTTGAGGAGATGAAGCTTTGGTAGATGTTTATTGATGAGACTGAATCATGGTTTAACAATGATAACCACTGTTTTCTTTTGAATGTCATGTTGGTGTATTCTAAACACACTGTTTCCCTTTAAGTAAAATTCATCTTCACTGAAACAACAGAGAAAGTGGACAGCACGTGGTCCTTATGCTGCCCTAGCTTGGGTAGCGCCTCTTTAGCGGCCGTCCACATATGACTGTCGCCCAGAAGAGCCTGCGGGAGATGGTTAATCATCCCTGCGATGGTTAAACATCCCTTTCGAAGAGCCCAAAGCTTGATAAACGTAACATCGATGGCCATTGGTCCTCTAGTTGCTGCACACACGGTACCAGGAGGGTATCGGTGTTTGTTCACAGAATACAGCTACGTAACTCTGCCTCGGCCAATCACCATCAAGCTTTGAAACTGATCGGGGTTGCTTATGATTTTTACGCGACTGAAGGGAATTTGCTACTACGAAAAACGAGAAAAAAAAACTCAGATAAAGGAGAAAAAAAAACTCAGAAAAACGAAAAAATCTCAGAAAAACGAAAACTAATGTCAGCAAAACGAAAACTAATGTCAGAAAAACGGAATAAACTTGGAAAAACCAAAAAATAAAAGTCAGAGTAACGGATTTTTTTTTTTTTTTCTCATGGCCCTATTCAGCTGCCAAAGCCTAGAAGCTGAACGATAAAACTGGTCCGCTACGGGGGTTAATGCTACACTGGATCGTTCATTACCGCATTGTGGTACGGCACAATGTTTATATATAGTCAAGTGCAGTTGACATTTTGTTCCATCGCCTTAAATGTTCATGTTATGATCGAACTAAAACACTTAGGTGAAGATTCACAGGAGTTTAAATGGCCGCAAAGTCCGATAATCAGCAAAAACAGAAACCATTCTCATCTTTCCCGATTGGAAGTCGACGGTGTATTGATCACAAGGTTCCAAGAACGTCACTATTTAAGCTGCAAATCCACAGGACGATAATCAGAACCTACCATTATTTGCCCAGGGGAGGTTGGCACCAAATTTTAAATAAATAATTAATCTTGAGAGTTTCGAGACAGTGGAAACGACTCTGTCTGTACATACACTGTACACATCATGCACTATTCATATGCGAACGTTGGCAGTAAACTAAAACCAAATCGCATTTCACTTTACGCTAAAGCATTTTACCTAAGTAGAATGTAATTCAACCAGGCGCTCCCTGATTCAACTGAAGCAAAATACAGTCCTATTTTAATGCAGCTGGATTCCATTTTACTTGAAACAAATATATTTTAGTTGAAGAAAAAAATTACATTTTACTGCAGTTGAATTGAGCTTAAGGATAAAACGGACAGATCAGACCATTTTTAATTTGTTAAGTAAGACTGAATTTTACTTAGGTGAAATTGAATTTTACTTGACAGAATTGGATTTCATGTAAGAAAACTTGAAGTTTACTTAAGTAGAGTTGAGAGGTTAATGTTAAAACGGCTTGCCATACGGCTTTGAATAGTGTGAAATATTACATGGGTATATTTACATGCATGTGATACATATTCGATAGTGTTCAATCGCCTGTATTACGATCTAGCTAGATAATGTTAAGAGTAGATATCATTAGTAAAGAGCGCCATCTCTATTAGGAAGCGCTACGTAGAGCTCGTACTACATCAGAGCTACTAATTAAACAAATAGATCTCCGTATGTACGTGCCAAACAAAAGTTAAAGTTTGGACTCAAAAAGAAAACCCTGATGTGCAAATATATAAATTGCATGCATGTTGTGTAAGCTACACCGTGAGTTGTTTGTAAAATGCACTTAATTTTTCCAAACCTGCATAGTTTCTTTCATATACTAATGACAAATGCGCAAGTTGAACTCAAAGGATCCCCATACGTCACATACAAATGAACATTAATGAGTGAGGCGTTAACGATTCAATTTGTTTTCTGAAAAGTCACGATCAGGTACTTTTTATCACATTGTACGTATCCATATGCAGAGCCAGTTAGAATCAAAGTTTAAATATACGCATTCAACCTTGTGACGGCAGGATGGCACTATATAAATCTACTGTGTGAGACTTTCTAGTGTATTTATTTTCTTTTGTTTTAGTTGCTCATTATCATTTGTGCCGTATTCCTGTAAATATCATAACAGTCAGACATGAGCCGCAGTCTCATTTCATAACTATTTCAAGTAGGCTGTCGAGAGAAAAACGAGAGCTATGAAAAGCTGGCTAAGAGTGAGCCATATAGGCAACAGTACAGGGAGTTGCAATTTAAATTGTAACCCTGGTGCCACATATACTGTGAACACCCAAAATCGCTGTCCTGTGATCTTTAGAGTCTAAACAGTCACATGTTATGACGTCACTTGACAACCACTATGCCCTCGTCCACGATGTTTACAATAGGTCTGCATTCTTGAATGAATCAGTGTACATCCCTGCCTGGCAAACTTTGTAAAGGAACCCGAAACACTTTAATCCTGGGTGCCTCTAGCTATTTTCCCGCTGCGCACTGAACATAAGGCGCGTATCTCTGTGAGCCGAGACAAAAAAAGTCACTACTCTAGTAGTTGTGTTCTGTGAGAACTAGGATATGTACCCCAGTGATTTCGAATTGTGAGTGGGTGTTTGTCATTTGAATAAATAAAATCTTCCATACAGCTGTGGAAGAGTACCTTTCTAGTAGGCTACGTGCAAAAGTAAAAAAATGCATTCTCGAAACTGTTAATGTAAGGGACAACGCTCGCGTTATCGTTGAATACCGTTCCTTCTACAGTGAAAATTGTATGGTTACGCCGGTGTGTTTTGTTTACATTTTTTCAGCAACTTCGGCCATTTTATTTACAGAACTACAGTGAACAGACCCACTGCCGTGTAGCAAATACACTTAATTGTCAGGGTAACTGGTTCATCTTCGGCGGCGTTGGTTTGTGTACGTTGAATATTGAAACGATTCCAAAAGGTCAACTTGGTCTCATGTGTTTTGAAATAAGTCGAGGCGCTGTCTGGTTTGGAAATCAGTCTCAGCACTGAGCCCGCTGTTCTCAGTATACACACTGACTGACGTGTACAGCCTAACTGCAACCCGTGAAGTGTGGAATAGGTTCACGTTAGCGCGAAGCTTGAATCTCTTGTCCATAGAGGCTTTAAGGTTAGATGTGCACTTGAATCAACGACTTGTGTAACATGTAACTTAGTTGCAAGCAGGCTTCCAATCTAGCTAGGAACGTACAACATATTTACGGTGATATGTTAGTCTCAGTTGGATATTTTGCCTCCGCGATATTGTTTATTCATGACATACTGAATGATCGATAACACTTTTTTAGTTGAAAGATCGCCGACGAATTTTGTAACACGGATATCTTCCGAGTCGAGGTTTTATCATCGTATAGCGTACATGTATGCACTTGGCATACCGCTGCCGTGGGCTGATTCGACTACAGTATGGCCAATATCGATAACAATTCGGTAAGTCCTTTGCAATTGCTATTTTACTATACTGACCCAATTCGCAAAGAATTTCCATAATGTGCTAACATCATGTCTCGAGAAAACCGTTTTCTGCATGATAGAACATGAGATGTTATTGAGTGATTCCATCATGGTTAGGGTTTGTTCCTTCGATGAAACCTTATTATGTATGATATCATATGAGGATTGCAAGGTGGGACTAAACAGATCATAAATATATGTCATATAATATTCCTTTAACTGGTGAGATGGAGGTCAGCGTGTGGCATTTCTCACATACGTGCAAAGATATATAGGCTACCTCATTGTGGGCACTGAACCCTATATGCGCGTGTTCAGTGGTGACTGCATTGTTATCTTAAATTCTGTGGTCCATACAATAGGGTGATCTCTACCAATATCAGCTGTGAATTTAGGGTACCATAGTTCAGCAGTGCGCCTGTTACTTTACACTACAGCTGCAGGTTCCGGCGGTTCTTTCTATTCACTATTATTGTAGTACTAAACATGTAGTATACACATACATCCACATGGAGTTTCTTTTTCAAGTAAAAAAAGAAAAGAGAAAAAACTGAAAAAAAAAAAAAAAAAACTCGCACGTAAATTTACGGTGTGTATATGCAGTAGTATTTGCAATTTATGTTTCTGCTCGGTATGTGTTAACGTTTACACTGTCAATCCATGAGGGATGTAAATGTCACTGCACAATTCATTCGAGAAACATAATATTTGTTGAAAGAGGATAACAAAAATCTACTTCAAAGGTCACCCATTTGGTTTGATAGTTCAGGAAAGATTACTTGAGTACTTTTATGGTTCAAACTTCCATATACAAGCTCCGCCGATGGAATGTCTACCCTTCTCACAACTTGAAGCGCTCTAGGCCGGCGTCATCATCATGTGCGTTACTGTGGCTCGACATAGGCTACATACGAAAACTGTTTCTCTGCATAACCATCGGGGCTGAAGAATATGTTTTATTTTTTTTGGGGGGGGGAGGGGGGCAAGAGATCAGCTACCCCATAAAATTCCCTTCTCTGTTTTTATCCACGACACACAGTATCCACAATGACACGTAGGTCGTTGTAATATATATACAGACAGCTGCATAGGCTAATACGTGTTCTGTTTTTTTTTTTTTTTTTTGTACTTCTCCAAATTTATTTTAGACTTTACGCCTGGCCGTAAAGTTAAACAATTTTTATGTACATATATCCCTTCCCCTACCCCATCCCCGACACCTTGAGTATTACCGTAACTTGTCGGAAATATGGGATGACAATAGCTATAGCCTATTACTATAGTTACTTGTTTGAATTCCGCTCGATAACTATCCAATGTAGGGGGTCTTTGAGTTTGAACACTCCAAAATACCAACAACCTCCGCCACCCCCCACCCCCCCTTGAACAACCCTGCAGCACACACATCCTCCAGGGGGGGCTTCATCATATATCTCGTGCTCCACATCGTTAATTCTGTAATACCCACCCGGCTTAATTATACGTCAAACAATAGTCAACGCTGTTTACGTCAATATATATTGTACTGTGACTCCGTGCCGATGGTTGGTCATAACGTAAACACAATTGCCATATGCATGTATTTAAGTGTTTGTACACAGATAAGCCTACAAAGAAACGGTACACATGTACATCAATGCAAAGAGTGTATTTGTTATAACCAGGCCTATATATTAAACGCACAGTACAATGGAGACGGAAAAACAAAATGGATAGATAAATAAAACAAACAAATATCATGTACATATTACTTCCTTTAATAAAAAAAAGATGAAAAATTGGGCAGGGAACGTTTTATATTAGTCAAAGACTAAGAAACAAAAAAAAAGAAGAAGAGAAAGAACAAGCACTGAATTCCTTGTTTCAGGAAAAACGTGACACATTGAGCGCTACAAGGGAGAAAAATTTTAGTTGTGATCTCTGCCGTATATGATGGATGTGACAGTGAGAATGTAGCGAAATATGTGGCCTACCAAATATTGTTCAGTGCTAAGATATGAAAAGGATTTACAATTCAGAGTCCACGGAATAGGAGTAATTTTAATGATAAAAGAAGAAAATAAAAATAATGGGAAATTCTCCGAGAGCGTAAGTTTGAACGTTTTTTTTTTTTTTTGAGAAATCGGCCGTAGTATATAGTTAGCATCACAATCATTTATGCTTGACAGTCAGTTGAGTTTTATTTCAGATTCGTTAGATACCTGGGATGCTGCTTAAAACGCGATGACGTCATGAAATTAGTTTTTACTCGCAGTCATACTTTTATGTTAATTACAGTAGCCAACCGTTATAATCACCATAGTGACCAAGGGTAACAACTATCCACAGTGTCTTTGACAAAACGTAAGAGACCTTGAAAATTTGCTGTTGGAATACATTGTACAGAACGTAGTTTACTGAATGTTACGAGTGGAGTATGATTTATAAACCTAACGATGTTCGAACGATGGAAGACTTTGTAATCCAGTCACTTCCTTTATGAACTGTCCTTTGCTTCTGTTTTTTATGAGACTATAATTTCACGATTTCTAGTATACGCCGAACAAGACAGAATTCTTTGGACGTTTGATTTATCAGCGATAGGCAGAGTTGGTGACTCAAGTTTGATGACTTATATACTTGAGTCGAATTCGAGTAAGGATTGTCTTGACTGGTGACTTGTATTTTGACTAGTTGTTTTGGTTTGAGCTTGACCCGATAATCCAAAACCTTTGACTTGTGAATTGACTTGCATTGACTTACAGACTTTCTTTTTTGTTTTGCCATTTCTATTCATCTCTTTGGTACGGTGGTCAGTTATGGGCATATCGGTAGCCAAAAAAAAAAAAAAGTAAATAAATAAATAATAAGAATAAATAAATAATAATAATCATCATCACAAGAAAGTCTCAGAAATTTCTTTATGCTTTTTTCGCCGAAGGTTAAAAATTTCAACCTAACGATGTCGAAATTTAAATTCCTCACTCATCAAGTCGAATTTTCGAGTGTTAAGTCGAAATTTTTACTTTAAAATGTCGAAATATTGTGGTAGAAGGTGATTTCTCGTCTTAAAAATATTTCACGTGACGTCAGTCTCTGCTTGATAACTATCTGTACACGTCGCAATGAAATAATCGATAGCATAATAGTCTATTCTCTCTGTACACACGAGTACGTGCAACGAGTATACCGTACACAAAAAACGTTTGCATATAGTTATGATCAAAATGAGACAAGATATTTTATAAGATGATCCATCCTCTTAACAAGTCAAATTTTCTACTTTTCTGAGAATCTGTTTTTCTACCATGTCCCCTTTAAACCACCGTACTTTGAGGGTACGTCTTACGTGGTGACATTCTGTCCTCTGTAGTCTTCATCGACAGAGGTTCCTTATGTGACGTAATTGTGTTTCATTCATACTGGCTGTCACTGTCATCGATACGCGCGCATGACACTGCGTTAGTTGGAACAATCCTATACTTAAGTAGGAAGAATTATTTCACAGTATAAAAAGAAAGAAACTGGCCGACATTGGCGGGTCACGTGCTGCGCGGGAATGTAATCTTAAAGTGAGTATAATAAGTTTGTGCACCCAAATTTTTGACCGCCTATTTTAACTCGATGTACGAAAGATGTCAATTTTACCTCAGCCGTACGCAATAAAGAGTAATTACAACAGCGCAAATTCTCTGCATTTGAGGCGCAAATGACTGGACTGTTACTCTGCTACGTGAAATGTGTCATTTAGCATCACAGTACTGTTCAGGGAGGCTGCGCTATGGGCGCGTCATTTGTTCGAACTATTGCTTTAAGAGCGAACGTGTGAAACTATTACACCTACCGTACCATGTCATTCCCTCGGCACGTGACCCTCCATACAGTTTAACGCCATTTTGTACATTGGCGCGCATCTTCCAGCTATTAGGTGTCCCATATCATGGAGTTGGAACTTGTAGTTCAATGGACACATGACCGTCAAAATTGACAGACGGTACAGTGACGTCACGTCAAGGGACCACCTCCAAAGCAACCAGCAACGTTCAGCAAAAAAATTCTCGGATTTGACAAAAATACGGTTTAGAAAGTCCAATTTTGTTCCCACTGTTGAGGAAAACTCGATGTTTAACTCCTTTTCGTATACACGTGGATTAGAGTACCATGATACTGTTTTGCTCGAATTTCTACCGTCGAGCCAGAATTTGTGCTTCTAATCTCTGTAGAACACGTAGTCCATTTAAAGGGTGTAACATTATGTCTGGACCTTGAAAAATTCGAAAGCACTTGACTTTTAATCTGTCAATTTCAGGCCTTTCAGAGTGCTTGGATTTTTTTTTTTTGCACTAAAGTCCTTGCAAAGCGCTTGAATCGTGGTGATTTGAAGTATTATCGTGCATTTTACTTAATTATTATCTGCAACAAATGTATGGACCAGGACCAGTTTTGTCCCCTGCCAACCTCAGGTGTGCTTAAAATTTTGCACAGATATTCTCACGGTGTTCTAAAAATGGTTTGATGTCCTCGAAATACGATAGTTCTACCTTGAAATCTGCTTGAGTTTAATCCTCAGAAAAGGCTACCGTAGTACACGCGTCCTGATTATGAAGGCCACGTCTTTTGCTCAACTTATATAGTCCTCGTCTCGAAGATGACACACAAAAATAGACATTTAATTCCATCTCGTCAAGTAAGCCTCCCACAGGGCCTTACACCGGTACGCAACTTGAAAGCATACGGTAGTTGGAGTAACGGGTCGGTCAGTCAATTGCAACGTGGGCTCGGAGGCTATTAACTTTTTTTGTAATTGTGCCATAATGAAGCACAATCCTCAAGCCGTTCATTCAATTCGGTTGTCTTTCTTACATTTTTTCTTCACAGAATGTTGGAGTTAACGTACCCAGTGTTTCGTTTACTCTCTTTTACGATAAAACCGATGAGACTCTGAGCATCCACACGGTTAAAGTAAATAACCTCCAACACGATCAGTGAGTATAAACGCCACGAGTATTTGTAGGTATAACGGGTATTCGGGTACTCTTTTAGGAAATTGCTGCCCAGATCCAAAGTTTCACTGAAGCAGGCTGTACGTCTGACAAAATCCAGCATGTATGCCTAAAGAAAACTTCATGGCCTTTTTCAAACTTTATAGAATGGTCATGCACGTGGGTAAGATACATGGTGTTATATTAAACGTGCAAAATGTTAAACTCTTTATTTCTCACCATTAATTTTAAAAATAAAATTCATTGGGATTATTGTTTATAGCCTGACCCCAAAATGTTGTGGAAATTAAGGTCACGTATCTTAAACTATTGTAATGTCATTCTTAAGATAATCGAGATATATGCCAAAGGATAATCGATTAATCGAGTAGTTGTCTGTGTGACGTCACAGATTTCCAGAATGCATGATATCACTCTGTATCAGGTGTACGTTAAAAATCGAAAACTTATAGTAATGGAACATGCTAATGAGGTGTGATTTACTGTTATGAGGTACCGAGCTGAGAGAATACAATAGTTCTTTCATGGCAAGGGCCATTCTCCATCTTACCCATGAATTTTTGCCGGAAGTAAGTGAATTTTATGCATCAGCCTTACTCGTTTGTAATATCGTACTCCGTGTATTTTCTCTTTATATTTACTTTAATGGATGGTTCCATGTCTGTTTTATTGAAATTAAGTGAATGTAACAGACGTCTTTTTACTGTCAATAAAAGCTACTTATACCTTATGTGCTGTATCTCAATAAAATACAGAAAAAAAATCCCTAAATAATGCCTAAAAAAATCCATTTCGTCAGGGCAAATCCCTTCAATCCTTTTGAAATACAGTCCATCATATAGTTATCTGTTCTAATAGTCAATCAGTGGTGGGGGGGGGGGGGGCGTGAGTGAATGATGAATCCTTCGAAACTGACGTTAACAGTACGTTTCTTGTGTTTGCAACGATACAGAATGCTAGCACTGACTACTTGCACATCGTACATACGTATTACCGATTCAGCGTAACTGGTCAAAGAGGGTAGCCAGCGTTGCTGAATACACGCACCCCGATTATAACCTGCAGAGTCCACCTTTAAATACGATGGTCGTTTGCACTGACTGTGATTCATCGTCCCAGACTCCACTCAAGAGGTGCAAAATCCATCCAGCCTGACTATTTGTTCATGTAAAGTTAAACCCCGTTTCAAAGAGTGAGCAAATATTTACTACTGTAGTGACTGCGGTTCATCTTCGTTCAACCACCCCACTCAGCGATTAGGAACATTTCGTATTTCTTTCATGGATACACGAATCCTTCTACAGTATAACGCAAACAGAACTGCGTCGTATCACTGTTCAGTAACTTCGCTATATACCGGTGGAAATGCTTGTAGCAGGAGCAGAGTTCATACATCGAAATAATTCATGACTGTTTCACTAAATTCTGACTAATTCATCATACTGACTTCTGACACAGATACCGTTGCACTGTATCAAGCCTGTAGTTATTTGAGAATTAGAATTTAACTTGCTTTTATTTAGACTTGCCTTTGTGATTTGTTCATGCTGGGTAGTCAATGGTACCATATTTTACCGTTTACTGTTTTTCTAATTGCAGAGAAAACAATGACCTTTCCGTTCAGTTTAAAGTGAAAGATTGGACATGCAAAACGACTGTGAAAACAGCACGTACGTCTGACGTCATTTGGAATGAACATTTCACCGAGAAAAGTGAGTGCATCCAGGGAAAACAAATACCTGGTAGAACTATATATAGACCAGGCTTCCTCAGGTGTGGGGACGCGCGCACCATTTATGGCGCGCCACGCAGTTTGCAGAGGCACAAAAAATAAACTCATAGACAAAATATTGGGGAACATCTGTTTTCTGGAACATTTTCTGAAAGTCACCCAAAAGTAAGAATATTACCAGTCGCAAATGACGTTTTGCGGAAATTTTTGGCTTGGTAATATGAACAAACTGTGCACCATTTTGCATCTGAGGCAGTTCTGAAATATGTAACAAGAAATCAAATGAATGTGGTACAAGGGCAAGGGGACACAAATTGTACTCCGTCTAGGACCCACCGCCAGTGGCATATCCAATGAAAGTAATTTCGCCATGTGCCATTGGCCAAAATTAATTGAGGAACCCCTGTGTAGACCAACCTCCTGTTATTCGTAATGTAAGCCATTGCCTGATTTGCATAAGTCATTTCAATACCTGTTTCTCTCCTCTGTTCACAGTAAAGTATAAACACATACTCGATGAAGACATTAATATTCACGTGACCAGCGAACAGTCACGTGACATCGGAGAGGCTTCTGTCAGTTTCAAAGACCTTAAAGTGGACGAGAAAACGGCTTGCGTATTTAATTTAGAATCGGTGAGTTTGATATTAAGGACATATTTTGTTTTTTTTCTTCGTGCTCTTTTTTCGTGAAATTCACTTTTTTTAGGCTGAAACTGTTTTCCTTTGAATTCTACCTTTCAGTTCATGTCTTTTCGAAAAGGAGGTACCAGAAAGTTGCCATAGCGACCAGACTGAAAAAAAAACAATGTGCAGAAACATTCTTCACTTTGCATGCTTCACAATGTGGCTATTAGTATATTGCCTGCATTGGATACACACCCAACGTGTAGATACAAAATTTCGTAATATCTTGTGATTTCAGCTATTTTTTGGTGTTTCCATAGAGCCTCAGAAAACCTTCGTTTGTGTAGTGCGCTACGTAAGTGACATGCCCATTGCATTTATATTACAATTACGGTGTGCAATGCAGGGAAAAGCTCTGAGCCTTATCTTCAAGACTTTTACAAGTGTTGGACAATATTACTTCGTTTCGAACTTGGCCAGCTTTGACATACATTAAATACATTACAGACATGATGTTACAAGTGTTAAAGTATGTAGCTTCTAATTTAGAGTATCCCAAAGATGTATCAAAATGTATCAACAGTTCCGTTGAAACTCTGTATAAGAGAGTGGGGGTAGAAGAAAGGATGTCGTGTTATACTACTGCGAATATAATAGCCTAACCAGTTTTGTGCCATGCAAAAGCGAACACAGAACGAAGTACACAAACAACGTTGTTTTGGTTGACGTGGATGTTCGACACAGATGCAATGACAGCTACCCTGTGCCGAGATAAAAAAAAAAAAAAAAGAAGAGGAAACAATCCTTCTTTTGAAAATGGTATTTTTAAAGGCATTCATAATTTCATACTATTTTTCAAGGCCAAGTAATCGGTCAAGCTTGAATAGTTGGAGTGATTTTTATATCAGTCGTGGTTTTAAGCTTCCTGTGTATATCTGTCGGGTACTGAATTATTTAGTAGTAGTCGCTGTAATGAAACGATTTGGAACTAAAAAATTGAAATCTAATTAGCAGCCTTAAGAATCAGACAGTTATATATCCAAACACGCGTAAGATAATATACTAATGCAAGACACACTGAAAGGTGGTAATTTGTCGTCATTCTAAAGGGGAAAATGAAAGGAAAAAATCTTCGTTCCTCATTCCTTTGTTTTAAATGGCAGAGTGAACGAATAATTAAAATCTCAGATCAGTGAGTCGCGAACAAATTTCTGTTTTAATGAGAGAGACCTTCCGTTTTCTGAATGATGGGTAATGCATAACATATCACTGAAAGTCAATTAGCCGTGTTATTAATGTAGCGAGGTAAAAACAAAAATGTTGGAAGTGAAAGTTCAACAGCGAATGTACTTACAGATAAACTTTTTAAAATAGTTTTGTTGACCTTTACCCAGGATCGTTACACATATGCCACTTTCTAAACTGTTGGGTAAAAGAGTAAGCAAATTTGTCAAAAAATGAACTTCGTTATGATAAAAGTTGCCCAGCAATGGGTTCGTTGTAGCCAACTTGGGTATTACATTTTACCCAACAGCTTTTATACTGTACGTTGATACTCTTTTTCTTTTTTTTTATAAGAAGACTGAACACCAAATCACGGTGTACTTCGATAAGTATCTCACACCTTGATCACCGCAAATCTCCGCCCCCCCCCCTCATCCAACCCCACTGTCTTTGATCATTTGCTAAACTACGTAGGCTATAGTCTGGAAATTCTACGACACTTTCAGATCTCGTTGAATGACAGTACTGTAGTACTGCACGTGTTGCGTTGCGTGTAATTGTTTGCATGGGTACTGATCCAGTTTTGTTATTTACCTGTCCTTCGATAGCGTGCACAGAATAGAGCCAGCAAGGGGGAACTTATATTTTCGGTGCGCCCGTCAAAT
This sequence comes from Stichopus chloronotus, assembly GCA_021234535.1. NCBI lineage: Eukaryota > Metazoa > Echinodermata > Holothuroidea > Aspidochirotida > Stichopodidae > Stichopus > Stichopus chloronotus. The sequence continues at coordinate 4,954,702 of CM037850.1, forward strand.
GATGCTGTCAGCTTGACCATCAATAAAGCTAAAAACTTGCCACGGTAAGTATACAAGTACGTCTTCACTGTAACAGCAATACGTTATATATGTCATGATTTGACTTTTAGCACAGGCCTATAGACCAACCTTCCATTGACTTGACGTCACGTGACAGCGGACAAGTGCGCCCTCCCTGAGGACAAACAAGTGAGCAATATACAAAGGGGCCTTTTAGCGACTTTGTGTGGACTGCATAGAATGCATTGTTTTGACGTCACATCAAGAATATATCACTTTGTTAATATATTTCATTGCGTTTATTTTTTTTTCGTTTCTCTCAATTATCGTCAGAGTGATGAGGGAGTACAAAGTCGTTGCTAGGTTACTCTCAGCCGATAACTCGGAACAGTCAACATCGTTTCAGAGAACAGCACTCTGGGATGAACATATCACTTTTAAAGGTACGATCGTATACATCTATTCACACATGACACTTGTGAAAGGAAGACCAAATGATCAAATCCAAGCAGTGGTATCTATGGAAAGTGAAAATGTATCTGCATCATCTGTTAAATTTATGTCATGAGCTACAGTCTGCCATGCGGTGACGTCACGATCTAGATTAGAAGGATATCTTGCCCTTATTTGGTCGTCTGCAGAGGCATTGTAATGATCCCTTAATGTTAGGACTTTGAAATACATGTGTCCATTGGACAATCCGGCTGCTTTTTTCTTTATCAATACTTCACCCTTTGATTACCGTAAAAATGCAATTTTGCAATTTCCATCTAAAACAAGTGAATCGAGAGACTGACAGATTTAACGTCTAAGTAATCTTAACAGGTAGACAGACATCTAGCTTTATGTTAAAATGAAAGTTTTGTATTTGTGCATGGTAGGTAAGGATTGTCGAAAAGGTGTTCTGGTCCTGCAGGTAGTCGGGGAAAAAACTGATGAAAGGGCAGTCCTCGGGGAAGTAAGGGTCAACATCGGTGACGTCAAACAGAGGGAATACGGCAGAATCCTTGCTCTGAGGGAACCAAAGGTTTGAGCTTCTTCGTTTTGATTACTAATATAGTACTCATATAGTTGGACGGGAAATCAAATTTAGATTCTCGGTGGAATCACCCTCTCATTAGTGGGATTCTCGAGAGTGATTATCGAGATTCTCGGAGAATCATCTCCGATAGCCGAGATTCTCCTGAGAATTATCCCTGGTGACTGATATATTTAGGAGGCTTTTACGTCATTCCTCATCAATGTGATTCTCAAGTGATCATCAATGACTTTATGAGATTGTTGGAATGATCATCAATGATTTCATCAGATTCTCAAGAGAGATATCTTCGATCAGTGAGATTCTCCCGAGTATCTCCCGAGATACTCGGGAGAATCGTCCCTCATCAATGAGATTTTCGAGAGACCATCGATGACTTTCTGAGATTCCCGGGAGGATCGTTAATACGTTTGTGAGATTCTCGGGAGAATCTTCCCTGATTCGTGAAATCTTTAGGAGAATCATTGCTAGTTAGGGCATCGTGGGCTATGCTTTATCGATATCAGCTATGGACTTGAATAAATTATGTTAGATATGTAATGACACGTAATGATTTATGTAATTTTGATAGATATGTAATGACTAAAGACTTATATGTAATGATAGATACGTAATGTTGAAGAGATTGGGTATTGTTCTTAGGATTAGATTTTATGAGGGTCATACTCCAACTATCAAAATATTAGCAATATGAGTTTGCACCAGGCAAGGATACGTCAATCCTTTAGTAAGTATGCAGAATGATTTTTTTTATATTCGATGGGAATTATGACATCATTTCAATTTTCAGTTTTTGTTTCAGGTTTTCTTGTATGCATTGACCGATTTACTTTCTTAATGTATCTAGGTCAAGTTTGACACGTTTGTCCATCGTAACTCTGAGGTATTCTCATCACGATGTAAATTTTTACCGATGACTGACAACATATATCATCTTGATTGGTATCTTTAGAAACAAAACACCTAAAATAGAGATAGATGTCATTTGTCATAAGGTCAAGGTTATTTCTGAAAGTCAAACTTTTCATTTCCCTTTTTCTTTTTAAGGTTGATTCTATTCATTTCTCGACGACATATACTCAAGATGAGTCGAGTTCAGGCACCCTACTGGTTCGCGTCTTTGGACTGGAGAACATAAGACCACAAAGTGAAAAGACATGTAAGTGTATATATGGAGGTGGCTGGATGTCTCGTCAAAATCTTACGTGACGTCATTCTCTTCTTAATAACACTATGCTTACGTCACAAATTTACGGTTGTGATTTGCAAGTAGCAATGACACAGCGGAAGACCTCGTATATTTACGCTACCGCTTGTTATCTTCATAGCATTATCGAATGCACACGAGAACGTAATAAGAATTTAGTTATCTAGTAACGTTTGTAGAGTGTTATCAAGAAAAGGTCAATCACCTTTAAGTCTATATACTGTATATTTATATTTTTTTTTTGGCTTTCGTATCTGTTAACACATGAGGTAACTGAGGTATGGAAAAAATGATTGCAGTGGAGTATGCGGTCCTTGCCTTACGTTTCTCGTGTTGTAGCAGTGCTTGATATAAAATGATAAGGACAACGACGTTAACGGCAACCCCTCCCCTCCCCCCCCAAAAAAAAAATCTTCTGAGGAAGGGATAGAGTGACAGAGAAAGAGAATGATCGACGCAGATTTACACAAAGAGCAAAGTCACTGTGACACAGAGGGGTAGAGTCACATTGTGACAAAGATGTAAAGACATACTGGGTAAGATACAGAGTCAACCACAGACTGGGTGACAGAGTCACAAAGATCCAGAGAGACAGGTACAGCCACAGAGTCAGACACAGGAGGGCAGAGATTCAGAGGGGCTGAGAGACAAAGACACATAGGGACATTGAGAAAGGGACAAAATGACACAGAGCTCGAGAGACGAAGTCGAGAGTTATGACCTGACAGAGACACAAATGCACAGATACGGGATTGACGGAGAGACCTGACAACAGTGTCAGACACAGAGCGGGTTATAATGACAAAGACACAGAGATGTTGATCTACAGGCCAATGTGGCACAGAAACGGGGTGTGAAGCACATAGCAGAAGAGAAAGACAATGACACAAGAAAGACACTGACATAGTGACATACAGACACACCGACACAGAGTGAGACACAGAGTGACGCACAAAGTGAGACACAGAATGAGTCACAGAGTGAGACACAGAGTGGGATATAATGGCAAAGACAGGGGGATGTTGAAATATAGACATAATATGTGTCAGTGACACGGAGAGAGGATGTATAGCACATATTGGCTGAAGGATAATGATACAAAAGATATTGACATAGTGACGTAGAAACACCGAGACAGAGCAGCATACAATGGCAAGACAGGGAAATGTTTACAGAGAGACACCGTGGCACAGAGAGAGTGTGTGAAACACATAATGGTAGAGAGACAAGAGAGGAATAGCATTGACTTAGTAATATAGGACACTGTGACACGCAGACATACCCAGGGTGGGATATAATTACAAAACACAGGGAGATGTTACCGAGCGGCACAGAGATACAGAGACAAGGTGTGAAGTACGTAGAAAAAAAAAGACACTGATAGAGACACAGTGACATAGGGACAGACGCAGCATTGATGGATTATGATGGCAAACACAAAGAGATGTTGACATGGATACACTGCAGTGACACAGAGACATGGCGTGAAGCAAATAGTGGCACGGGGAAAAACACAAGAAGACATTGACATGGTGACAGAGAGACACAATGACGCAGGGACAGACACAGAGTGGGATAAAATGGCAAAGACAAGAGGATGTTGACTTAAGGACACAGCGGCACGGGGGACCGGGTGTGACGCTCAGAGATGCAGACAGATAATGAAACAAGAATGAGATTGACATTGACACACAAGGACAAGACAAACAGACAGACAGGCAGACAGACAGACAGACAGACAGGCGAGCAGACAGACACAGAGCGTTGTAAGAAGTAATTGTAAAGACCGGGAGATGCTGTCTGAGAGGAGCAACAGAGAGACGATAGAGCGTTAGAGAGACAGAGTTTAAAGCACAGAGTGTGCAGACGTTTTGAGGAAAATAATACACTCTGGCGCAAAGAGGCAGGAACACAATGAATGAGAGGCAGGAGCGAGAATGAGAGAAACGCAGGTAAAGAAAGGACAAGGGCATCAACATATCACATGACAGCAGAAGTTTTAAAACTGTTGTGTGATACATTTGATCAAATAATTGTCTATTCTCACTTTTCTTGTTACCAGACGTCTACGTTCAAGTCAAACACAAGTGCGAAGGAGTAGTCGTAAAGAAAGGGAAGACCTCTAAAACTGAACTGACTTCAAATCCTTCGTTCAAGTCAAACGAGTTCTCGTTTAATTTCGATAACGACAAAAGGAACGTCACAAAGTTTGTATTTAACGTCAAGACGCAGAAGAATTCCTACACGACGGACAAACCCGTCATCGGCAAGGTCGTGGTAGGTCCGATCTCGGACGGGAAATGGTACCGCGAAATTCTTAAAGTCAAAAACAGAGAAATTTCTCACTCTTTGCCTTTAGAAATGATTTAACTGACAAGGCTGGTAATCCAAAAATCCTACTTGCCAAGTTTGTAACTTTTTTTTGTACCTGCAGCTACTGTTACTTTCTCATGTTTCTGATTTAAAACAATGTTACTTTTACAGGGTCCAAAGTATATATTTGTGGTACTTAATACTCTGTACGTGTTTTTGTACGTGTCGTCTGCTTGTATTCATTTTCTTGTAATCCATCTATGTTTCGTATATTTCAACTCGTCGATGGGTCTATACCTTGATCATACGCGTGCATTCTATTGATCCCCACAACAAATAGCCCGCCCTCTATAAACAAAGCACATTCCTCGAACGTTGCTATTAGTAAATACTGCTTAATAGTTTCACTGCAGTCAATTCGTCGCGGCGACCAAGGTCTACACTCAACCGGTGAGGAAGTATATGACGTCAGTGTACTGGGAGTGGCAGGTTTTATTTTCCCCCACTCTCATTGGGGTCCTTTACGTAAATGGGCGATCTCGTACGCTGAAGGCAACAGTACGGTATATTTAAATCTTATGTCAGATAATAGGCAAGAAGCACGTAATCTGAAACGCTAAACATGGTTGGACCATATTTTATAAGCTCATTTCCCCGATCAATGTTTGCAATTGCCCTCATTTGCCCGGTAGTAAACACGCACTACCAGGAAGATTTCCAATTTCATCTTCTTCAGAAGAGTTAATTTTTCTAAACCGTCCGTTTCGTCAGTCGAGACAATGGAGTAGGAAAGAAAAAGTGATGAATGTGACGTCATACCACCTAGACTGAAAAACACACCACCTAGATTGAATTGGTATTGCAAGAGGGTGAACATAAGTAATACATAAACCACTGTGCTGAAAACGGTAACGTTGCTGGGCAAAATTGTGTGCCAAGGTAAACCAGTTTAGAGTTTGATGTAGTGATGTTATAATAGTATTATAATGTGTACTATCGATGTAAAAGGTAAAGTGGTAGAAACACAGATATGCACGAGGGCAAGAGTGTACAACAGTGTACATCAAAATGACATTTCTTTTTGCACTTAAAGATAAACTTCTCACTTTAAGAGACTGAGAATTAGTTGTATGCGATAGCTGTGTGTGGCAAGTGTTATCCAATGTCGCTTGCAGGTTACCATACCACCATTTATCCCTCCCACTGACATGCACACTAAAATTCAATTCTCATTCAAGGTACGTCATATGTATGTGACTGGTACCGGCCTAGTCTATCATTGCGTTCAAAAATTTCCGTATGTCGACAATTGAGAATTTGAACAAGAACGGGTTGAATTTTTGAGAAGGGTTCCCCTCCCCCAAACCTACCCCCACCTTTACGAGACCGTTGGACCAAAATATCAGTTCGACACCTACGATTTTCTAAAAAAATCTCAATCTAAAAGGTGGTAATAACTGTAATCACGACGAAAAAATCCCCGTGGTTCGATTTGGTCGCTTTTTCTCGAGGGTAAACAGATCCTAGAAATTTACACAATCTGACGGTGGAATGGAACCTTTGATCTGTCCCGTGAGGGACAGTTTTTAAACGCCAACGTATATTGTCTATTGCTTTAATTATTTTCTATTTCAACAATGTATTCCCTCCTGCGCAGTCGCCTAGGAACGGTAAAAAGTACCACCATCAGAAGAAGTGCTATCCCGCCCTCATTGATTCCCGGAAACATCTTTGTCGGAGTTTCTTAAGATGCAGTTGCCCCGTCTTGTGAATAGGGATCTCATGATTGCAATTTGTAAAGTATGCGCAAAATCTTTTATTTATTCTCGGAGCACTTTTCTGAGGTATTTAGGAGGGGGCCGGGGTAGACTAAGCATGCCTCTACCCCCCATTACTGCCTTTAGGGCTACCCCCTCTACTTTCGCCCCACTGTTTCCGTAAGCAAGGCCCATTTTTTTTTTTCACAAGAGGAATGTCGCATTGTTAGCTTCTTTCACAGGAAGCTAAACGGTAAAAATACATGATCAAAAATGCCATGATCCACATTACGGTTCAATTAATGTTCATTTAGTCTTATACAGTTTTCTTGAATATATTAATCTCCGTACCATATTAAGGTTAACGATATCTATGTCATTCCAGGTCAGCAGCTTGAAGTAAGAAAATTCAATTTTACTTGTGAATATCTCAGAGGCACTCCTTCTCTGCTGACGTTTACTTTGCTGGGCAATTATTGTAATGTTTTCCATGAATTTTCGTCGAAATTTGTAACTTGTTGTACTACCTAATGCCAACACTTTCTATCGACCAAATAAACTCTAAACAATAAATTAGTCCATTCTATCGTATTTTTCACTCTTCTTCAGCTTCTTTCGCTCAACCTCTTTCCCTTTCTCCTCCATACACTCGATTCCACCACTGGTAATTTGTCAGTAACAGTTGAATTTATCTGTAAGAACAATGATCCACAATCTACCCGGATTGGCCAAGCTATGAAATGAAACTGAAGGAAAAGGTGAACGAACGACCTCTTCTTTAAACATAAACGTGACAGCGCCCTCATATACCATCGTATTCCATGATACTGTTCTGGTACTCTTAATTATAACTTACACAGGCCACGCGTAACGGCGGACATATGCTGGCAGTTCGGTGACAACTTTTTCGTTAATAATGTTGTAAGTCTATTACTACGAAAAGCCTTTCGTTTTGGTGTGAAAGCTGAATTCATTAAAGTGATCCCGCTGGTCTTTACCACCTTTCTGGGAGACACCACCTGGTCTCGTTTTCATTGTACATGAGGCTCTTCAGCTCGCAGTCTAGTATAGCTCGGATTTGGCAGGTATCAATCTACTGTGAGGGGAAGGGTGTGTGAAATAGGGGGAATTTCACAAGTGGAATATTTGTTTTCAACCTGTTCCGGTTGGGTTTTTTTTGTAGTGTGCATTAGACCACTAACTCTTAACTTTGTTCTCTTTCTGTTCTTATACTGTTTGTCATCTTTCCAAGTAAACATTAGTGAGGGTCAGTGACCGTGTCCTTTCCCAGTAAAACTTCTTCTTTGTTCACCAGAGGGATTAGAGTCTTGAAAATGGGGTTTGTTGTCTCCTTTCTGTGAGAGGCAGAAAACTAGTTGTTTATCATCTTGGTGGTTAAGCAGGGAGTGTATGGTTTATTGCCAAATTGGGACAAAGGGATGACTGGTTTAGCTCATGAATCCTCAGAGGACATGGTAGTGAGTCAGAATGTGTCATGTATGTGACCTAATTAATATGAAGCATGTAGCTCTGGCCAATGGTCAATTTATTTTATCTAGAAGACTCACTTCATTGGTTGATATGCCATTTGTTTTGGAAAAGTAGCCCATCCCTGAAAGTTACTTGGTATACAGTGGTATGCAATATGAGTGTATTGTACATGTATCATACATAGGGTTTGCTATAGGGAGAGTTCCCTTAAATACTAAGTGCATGAATTAAATTAAGTGGAGAACCCAGTTGACTTCCGCACTGGAGGGTTGCTCACATTTCAAGGTAGCTTTCAAGCATATTGATTTCTGCTGCCAAGTTGAGACCGACTAAGACAAGTTTTTGCTGCTTTCAAGAGGAATTGTGTCTATAAGGTTCGCCTCACAATAAGAAGGATTTGTGCAAGTGGTGAAATTATTTTTATTATAGTAATTTGGCCCGAAGAAGAGGCCGGGAGAATAAATTACATACCCTTGCAGATAGTAAGCTTATTCCGTATTATTATTACTATTCTGTGTTTGTCTGTTCCACGTGGAGATCGGAAATAAAGAGTCCGGTAACTTTTATGTCGTGTTTTCACTTCATTGTTTGAGGAGTTGAAATACAACGCACACAGCGTAACTCTTTCTTGGGGAAGTGCGGACCCCCATTCGACGTAGCTGCATTGGGGTCTTAGATGCGCCCCTCGAATCTATAGTGCGCTGGCGTGAATCGGAAGGAACCCTTTAGCATTTATTTCATTTAATTACATTCGTGGGGCTTGTGGAGTTGTTTGTTATTGGAACTGGTTCAGCTGGTACTAGACGGCGAGGACAGGGGAAGGTACAACGAGAAGAATCTCTGCCAACCACGGTGACGTAGTCAGATCAGCCAAACCCCGTTAATTATACCCCACTGTGACAATTGAACTTCTTTTAAAATAATTTATGTCCCCATTATAACAAATACATATACTAGTCGCCCCCTACCCTAGTTTCCCTTTGTTGTGATCTGATTATTAGTGTCTGCGAAATCGTCAAATCATACAGTCCAGTAGAGGATTAACCCCTCCCTTCATTTGGTATATTTAATAAATACCCACGCGCTGGATCAAAGAAGGCGTGTGCTACAGGTGCACGGTTGGTGTTTGATCGCCGAGTAAATAGGCCTAAGTGAGCATTAACGTTTATAATGTAGCACACGCCTTCTTTGATCCAGCGCGTGGGTATTTATTAAATATACCAAAATGAAGGGAGGGGTTAATCCTCTACTGGACTGTATGATTTGACGATTTCGCAGACACTAATAATCAGATCACAACAAAGGGAAACTAGGGTAGGGGGTGACTAGAATATGTATTTGTTATAATGGGGACATAAATTATTTTAAAAGAAGTTCAATTGTCACAGTGGGGTATAATTAAGGGGGTTTGGCTGATCTGACTACGTCACCGTGGTTGGTAGAGATTCTTCTCGTTGTACCTTCCCTCTGTCCTCGCCGTCTAGTACCAGCTGAACCAGTTCCGATAACAAACAACTCCACAAGCTCCACGAATGTAATTAAATGAAATAAATGCTAAAGGGTTCCTTCCGATTCACGCCAACGCACTATAGATTCGAGGGGCGCATCTAAGACCCCGATGCAGCTACGTCGAATGGGGGTCCGCACTTCCCCAAGAAAGAGTTACGCTGGGTGCGTTTAATTTCAACTCCTCAAATAAAGTGAAAACACGACGTAAAAGTTACCGGACTCTTTATTTCCGATCTCCACGTGGAATAGACAAATACGGAATAGTAATAATAATACGGAATAAGCTTGCTATCTGCAAGGGTATGTAATTTATTCTCCCGGCCTCTTCTTCGGGCCAAATTACTATAATAAAAATAATTTCACCACTTGCACAAATCCTTCTGATTGTGAAGCGAACCTTAAAGACACAATCCTCTTGAAAGCAGCAAAAACTTGTCTAAGTCGGTCTCAACTTGGCAGCAGAAATCAATATGCTTGAAAGCTACCTTAAAATGTGAGCAACCCTCCAGTGCGGAAGTCAACTGGGTTCTCCACTTAATTTAATTCATGCACTTAGTATTTAAGGGAACTCTCCCTATAGCAAACCCTATGTATAGTACATGTACAATACACTCATATTGCATACCACTGTATACCATGTAACTTTCAGGGATGGGCTGCTTTTCCAAAACAAATGGCATATCAACCAATGAAGTGAGTCTTCTAGATAAAATAAATTGACCATTGGTCAGAGCTACATGCTTCATATTAATTAGGTCACATACATGACACATTCTGACTCACTACCATGTCCTCTGAGGATTCATGAGCTAAACCAGTCATCCCTTTGTCCCAATTTGGCAATAAACCATACACTCCCTGCTTAACCACCAAGATGATAAACAACTAGTTTTAAGCCTCTCACAGAAAGGAGACAACAAACCCCATTTTCAAGACTCTAATCCCTCTGGTGAACAAAGAAGAAGTTTTACTGGGAAAGGACATGGTCACTGACCCTCACTAATGTTTACTTGGAAAGATGACAAACAGTATATAAGAACAGAAAGAGAACAAAGTTAAGAGTTAGTGGTCTAATGCACATTACAAAAAACCCCCAACCGGAACAGGTTGAACACAAATATTCCACTTGTGAAATTCCCCCTATTTCACAATAACACAATTCCAGTTATATTTGTCTGTTTGGTGTCTGATGTGAACTTTAATCGTATGAGGATATAAAATCGTCAACAGAAACTCATTTCAGCTGTAAAATACCTGAGTTGTAGTAGGTACTAATGTAACAGGACTCTACTAGCACACAGCTCTGTGTTTGCTTATTATCAATCATCACTTTTTAACACACTCGTCACTCGACACTTTTAAAAGGAACCATTTATGCAGACTGGAACGAACTACGATACAGATTTTGATGGAAATTAGATGGCTTGCATCGAAGCTCACGGAACTCCTGTAAGTTGACCTTATTTCGTTGGTCATTGTTAAATTTTTGTCATCTCATCATTTTCATTGTTTCGCTACGGTATCAAGTTTCCTTCTGATTTTCCGGAATGAGGTTATCAAACGTAGTGCAACGTAAATGAAAGCAGTTATGCCAGCAATTTAACTTATGTCTTGGAAGAGGGTAAACGTTTTAGTTCCAAACCCGGACATTGCGAGTGAAATCGTTTCAAAGCGGGACGATTTTCCAAACAATCTAAAAATTTAAGAATGTGTCCCTCGGGGATGGCAGCTGCTCATTTTGGAGTTGACAATGGTCACCAGTTTGTGGTACCGTAAGAGCTCTGTGGTCTGTAATGGCGTTGATACATTAGGCACCGACTATTCTGCTTAGTTATAGTAGAAAATGCGACGGAATGGTTTGCTGTTTCCAAATTCAGTAACACCGTGATGACCAGAGATCATCTGAACTGCCTAAATTTTCGGGTCTGAGCACGCGGTTTATCAACTCCTGGAATAAACGAAGAATTCTTTGCACCGCAGACAAGTGCATTTGACAGGGTGGTTTTGTACAGCAGGTGTAGGTAGTCGTGTATATAGCTTTTGCGCACATGTAGCACACGCCTTCTTTGGTCCAGCGCGTGGGTATTTATTAAATATACCAAAATGAAGGGAGGGGTTAATCCTCTACTGGACTGTATGATTTGACGATTTCGCAGACACTAATAATCAGATCACAACAAAGGGAAACTAGGGTAGGGGGCGACTAGAATATGTATTTGTTATAATGGGGACATAAATTATTTTAAAAGAAGTTCAATTGTCACAGTGGGGTATGATTAAGGGGGTTTGGCTGATCTGACTACGTCACCGTGGTTGGTAGAGATTCTTCTCGTTGTACCTTCCCTCTGTCCTCGCCGTCTAGTACCAGCTGAACCAGTTCCGATAACAAACAACTCCACAAGCTCCACGAATGTAATTAAATGAAATAAATGCTAAAGGGTTCCTTCCGATTCACGCCAACGCACTATAGATTCGAGGGGCGCATCTAAGACCCCGATGCAGCTACGTCGAATGGGGGTCCGCACTTCCCCAAGAAAGAGTTACGCTGGGTGCGTTTAATTTCAACTCCTCAAATAAAGTGAAAACACGACGTAAAAGTTACCGGACTCTTTATTTCCGATCTCCACGTGGAATAGACAAATACGGAATAGTAATAATAATACGGAATAAGCTTGCTATCTGCAAGGGTATGTAATTTATTCTCCCGGCCTCTTCTTCGGGCCAAATTACTATAATAAAAATAATTTCACCACTTGCACAAATCCTTCTGATTGTGAAGCGAACCTTAAAGACACAATCCTCTTGAAAGCAGCAAAAACTTGTCTAAGTCGGTCTCAACTTGGCAGCAGAAATCAATATGCTTGAAAGCTACCTTAAAATGTGAGCAACCCTCCAGTGCGGAAGTCAACTGGGTTCTCCACTTAATTTAATTCATGCACTTAGTATTTAAGGGAACTCTCCCTATAGCAAACCCTATGTATAGTACATGTACAATACGCTCATATTGCATACCACTGTATACCATGTAACTTTCAGGGATGGGCTGCTTTTCCAAAACAAATGGCATATCAACCAATGAAGTGAGTCTTCTAGATAAAATAAATTGACCATTGGCCAGAGCTACATGCTTCATATTAATTAGGTCACATACATGACACATTCTGACTCACTACCATGTCCTCTGAGGATTCATGAGCTAAACCAGTCATCCCTTTGTCCCAATTTGGCAATAAACCATACACTCCCTGCTTAACCACCAAGATGATAAACAACTAGTTTTAAGCCTCTCACAGAAAGGAGACAACAAACCCCATTTTCAAGACTCTAATCCCTCTGGTGAACAAAGAAGAAGTTTTACTGGGAAAGGACACGGTCACTGACCCTCACTAATGTTTACTTGGAAAGATGACAAACAGTATATAAGAACAGAAAGAGAACAAAGTTAAGAGTTAGTGGTCTAATGCACATTACAAAAAAACCCCAACCGGAACAGGTTGAACACAAATATTCCACTTGTGAAATTCCCCCTATTTCACACACACGTAGATCTCTTCTGTAGTCAACTGTAAAACGAGTTCATTGCCAGCCTGCATGAGAATAGTTGAACAAAAAGTTGCAAAAAAATATATATATATATTTTTTAAGATGCTCGATTAGATGTATTCAATTTGACATTGGGTGACCACTTTCCATGTTCTACGCAGACTGAGAGCCAGTGAATCTTTCCTGATTATCACAGCTATCACACTCAGAGAATTATTTACTTAAATTATGTAAAATAAGAACTCCATAAATTTTATGTAAAATTAATGTAAGCAGTATTTGTAAATTTTACATAATTTTTGTAAATTTTACTACATTTTAGTAAAATTGTTATATCATAATGTAAAATTTTACCAAAAAGTTATGGAGTTCTTATTTTACTTTACGTTTTTGTGTGTGCACTGCTCTTGTTGTGACGTAGCCTACACATTGCACTAAGACGGGTAATCATTTCAGTTAACCTCTTTATAAACTTAAAAACAGAGAGAGAGAAATCATGAAGAACCTTTGCTTTTCGGCAGCAATCTTCCATCATTCCCTTCCATTTGATACCAACTTGGGAAAGATCATCTACCGGGGAAATTTTAGTGATTAGACTGTTAAATATAATAGAAAGAAAATTGATCCAGTTAAAATTAAAATCCTTGGGAACTTTACTACTTATTTATTTTCAGACAAATAGATCACAGCGGGTACAGTAGGATAGATCTTAGCTTTTTATAACTATAGGAAGCAATGCCAGTGACCACACATCCTGCTCATACTGGTATCGGAATGGTCAATGGAGCAAAGCATGCAAAGAGCAAAACCCGCGCATATGATACTTTAAAACGCAGCATAATTTTATCTTACAGTTTTGTTTTTTTTTTATTTAAGTCCTCTAGAGTTTAACTCATAATTATCATATAATCATCTGTTTTGCCATCCAGCTCTCTGATGATGATGACGATGTCAAAGAAAAGATTTCCTTCATCATCCATGCAGATTCTGAGATGAAGGCTTTAAGTTTCCAGACAGTGAAGGTTCGCAATCTCTCGTCTGATTGGTGAGATATAATACACTTTTAATTAGGCTAAAGACAGTCCCACCAAAGATGTAAATTTTGCTATTTCATAAAGAGGGTCATCTAAACATTCTCCTGACATGTAAACTTTTGATGTTATTCGTTTGTTTCATGTAAAAAGGTTACATACGTCACCTTTCATAAAAACAACTAAGGTTACTTGGAACACAGCAGATCAAAATCAATGGTTCATTTTATAGATCAACGTTTGGTGTAACCTATTTGCACAACCCGGTCAGTAACCCAGGTACTATCAGATTATCAGTATTAGATATCAGTATAGGATGTCAACTTGGTGTGTCACATTGTGGTCGACTGTGAGTGTGTGTATGTGTATGCGTGTATGTGTTTCCGTTTGTTTCTGCATGTTAATCGAGTCGCTTGAATACAGTCGTTGATTACTGATATTATTGATCTGAAGTTGCCGCTTCTTTCTGATGTATTTCATCAAGTGCTATTATTAATATCAGTATTAAGTGTTATTATTAGTATATAGAAGTAGCCGTATAGTAGTATCGGCAGCGATACACTAGTAGCGACAATAGTAGAAGTAGTTGCACGTAGTATTACAAGCAGTGGTATTAGTGGTAGAGTAGTTCTAGTTACAACTGCAGTAGTAGAAACAGTATTAGTGATAATACTAACAGTAGTAACTACTACTAGTAGTACTAGCAGTATAGTGGTAATTGTAGCAGTAGTGATACTAGTAGTAGTATCAATAGTTGTAGTGGTGGTAGTGGTAATATAGTGGTTCAAGGAGTTTTTTTTGGGGACTTGTACTTCGAATGTATACAGTCGGACGAGTTGACTATGCGACCGTTTCTTTTCTTCTTCCTCAGCAAAAATCAGAGAATGTTTGTAAACTTTAAGGTACAAAGGAAATCCTGCAATACCGACGATAAGCGCGCCTACGGTGATACAATTATCTGGAACCAGTCAATAGACGTGAAACGTAAGAACACACCCAGATTATTTATTTAGCTATCACGCTCTGAACTTGTAACCAAAACGTCTTGTGATTCTCGTGTCTCTTAATTTTGGTCTTGAATGGTAATCGTACACACTTTGTCGCTCGTCCTTTGGTTTTGAAGGGAAAGCAAGAGAAATCCTGAGCGTAAGCTGAAGCTTAGGATTTTTCTGGGAAAAGCGTATAATTTGTCACAACAGCATCTATGGATAGTGGTCTGCATGCGTTGCACACAGGCCCACGTTTAGACCTACTGCATGTGTGTTATGCTTTGCTGATATCACCATTTAATTGTTAATATCAACAAATATTTCACGATATCAGCAATGATTTGTTAATACCAGCAAATGAATTGGTAACAATTGAGGTGTCGAATTGTTGATATCACCAAATGATTTGCTGATGCCATCAATTTATTTGCAGATATCTCCCATTCATTTGATGATGCCAGCAATTGAATTACGATATGTTGGACTTCCTGATATCAGCAGTTCATTTGATGATATCAGCAATTCGTTTGATGATATCAGCAAATGTTCTGTTGATATCGGTGTATGAATAAGTGATATGTCACATTTTATGATATAAGCAGATAATTGTTGCTATCGTCGAATAATTGGTGATATCAGCAATTAATTGTCGATATCAGCAATGAATTTGCTTATATCAACAAATCATTTCTTGATATCAGTAATTATTTGACGATATCATCAATTAATTTTTGATATCAGCAAATAATTTGGTGGTATCAACAATCATGATTAATTGTTGATATGAGGAAATCATTTGATGATATCAGCAAATGAATTAAAGTTATCATCAAGTAGTCGGTGGTATCAGCAATTAACTACTGATATCATAAAGTAGTTGCTGATTTTAGCAAATGAATTGGTGATATCAGCAATTATTTGAGGATATCAACAAATAATTGTTGATATTAGCCAACATAGGTGTAATGTATAGATAAGATAATAAAAGACTGAGACAAGTGAAACATAAATTATCACTTGTTAAAGAGCAAGTGACATGCATCTAGAAAAGAGTTAGCTTCTTTCAGAAGTTGCAGACTGAAATCCTAAGTGATAATCCGTTTGAAATTGCGCCTCTCTCTTTCCGTTTTTGAGATATGGCTTTTCAAAGTTTGACGAAAATGCAAAGCAGATGACGTAGGGTGTTGCATTGTGTCAGTATTTCTTTTGTTATTTTACCTCTTAATTTCACATTGGTAAGTGATGTCAATATTTCTAAAGAAGACAATACGTGCTTGCAATATAAAACCCTCAGGGCATGTAAAATTCTCAGTCATCCTTGAAATAGAGGTTAGGTAAACAAAGGATAACATAAAAGGCACATCAGGTGAGTCCCTCCCTCTACGTCACATATTTGCATATTTGGCTTACGTCTATTCATAATGCAATTATAAAAGAGAAATGTGTCTGTAAAATGGTGAATGTTTGATAGATTGTCATGAAAATTGTGACTATCTTCAACATTTTTAATGATCAATCGGGTTAATACTCCAAATTGTGTTTTTCATGCCACATGTACTTTAACTTTTGTCTGATGATCTTTAAATTAGAAACTGTGAGTAACCACTTCTTATGTTCCACTAGACTCAATCTACTAGTATTATCTTCTACACATTTCCTTACTGAAACGGATCAGACGGTACTACTATAGATACCCGGAAAAAAAACTTAAACCGACTCTCATATCCAGTATTCGGATCACCAACGTGCAACGAAGAAGAGATATGGATCGTTCGTAGATGAATATTAATTTTCTCGCAAGGAACACTGCTTGCACAATGCACGTTTAACACTTGATATAAATGTCAGGACGGCACACGCACCAGCTAAGATGAAGACACCATAAAAATGGTCACACTGTGCGTGGAAGTAGCGTGTTTGTCCAATAAATATTTTAGAGCGTTTACAGACTACAGTTCTACCATCCATGTAAAAGCCCGTTATTTGAGTGCCTAGGTAACTGTTGCGTACAATCAAACTCTGAATTAAATGAAAAATGGCACGTGGTACGCTGTAAACCATCCATTTTCATGTGTTACCAATATTCTCTCACTTTCTGAAACTGCAGTGTCAGAACGTATGTTTTCACGCGCTTTAGGGACAACACCCTTCTGACAAGAAAGCGCATTCACCATGAACATACTTCAAAATATACCAACCGACCTTGCAGCATGTAGTATTACCATGTAGGATACCCTTTTGTATATCCGTGTAATTGATATCACTTTTCATTAAACCATTACCCCTCAGCTGTGCAGCTGATGGCAAAATAACAATGAAAATAAAGCAAAATCTTGATTTACACACCAACAGTGCCATCGAAAAACAAAGATGACAATGTCATTGTGGAACTGACAAGTAAGGAGGACGAACATGTGAAAGGAACAACATCAATGAGCCTCAAAGATCTTAAATTTGATGAAAAGACGTTCTGCTCTCTAATTTTGGACAGGGTGAGATTCTATCCGTCAGTTGAAAAAGAAAGAACGATGATGGAAATTCTTGTCTCATACACAGACCCCTCTGTAACAACAACCCCTCCCCCCTTGATCCCTCCCCGAGAAGCTGTAGTGGTCCTCTTGAGCCAAGCAATCTCCCTTAAAGTGATATGTAATTTTCACCGAGTTTTGTCATTTCACATATCAATAGAGGTCACACTATACTCATAGAAAGCTCTTCACAGACGTCATTGGGCGGCGGATCTCTCTGTTTTGACCAGGGAGGTGTTATTAGACCAGGGATGTGTTATTAGATGGCAATCCATCGAAAACGTTAATTTATGCTAATCCAATTAGATTGACCTCAGAGAAGAGACTGAATCCTTTAATTGGGGATTATTGAACTAAAGGGCACTGAAAAACCTTTGTCTAATATCTAGGCAACCTCATCTGCTCGTTCATATACCTTCAGCGACCCCAACAAAAAGGATTCTTTAAAGGAATGCTTTAATGTCTAACTAGTTGCCGACAGTCAAGTACGAAACTTGTTTTGACATTCCAAACGACTGTTTATTGCCAAGAAACCTGATGATGCTGGCTATAAACCAAAGCTCATGATCTATGCAAATGAGCGAAAGAAGTATAAGACTAAACTGTCGGTTTTGACTTATTTTTGCATTCGCTTGAATGATCTAAAAGACACCCTCATTTTGAGCAAGTTGCAGGGTACTAGGCAAGTATCTTGCAAATAGCGTCGAAACGCGTCGAAACCCTCAAATTAATTTACAAATTAAGCGACTGGCAATGTTAAGGCAAGGGGAAAATTTAGCGATCTGCTCATCGAGATGTAGCAGACGACATCTCCCACTTGTACTTAGTTCTTAACACCTCTTAAGACTATTGAATCATCAAGAACAACACAAAAAAGAGATTGCTCTCGGCAACTACTAGGCTTCAAAGAAAGAGTTTTCGATAGATCTCCATCTAATAACACCTCCCTGGATGTGTCATCGGCCATTTTGTTAGCGTCTCTTATAGACAGCTGGAACAGCGAAGTTATTTGGGTGTTTTCTCTCCTATACCATAACCGATGTCTGACGTACAAAATTGTTCATTTCATCCATATTCCCATGTAAAATAAGAACCAAAGTTTCTAATGCTTGTTTCATTTATTTCATTTTTCTTTCCTTAGAATGATAATGTTCATCCAACAAGACTAGGGGAGCTCATCTGCTCCATTTATCCATCCGA
Source organism: Stichopus chloronotus (assembly GCA_021234535.1). NCBI lineage: Eukaryota > Metazoa > Echinodermata > Holothuroidea > Aspidochirotida > Stichopodidae > Stichopus > Stichopus chloronotus. The sequence goes on from CM037850.1 coordinate 4,973,309, forward strand.
ACGTGACGTCAAGATTACCATTTCTAAAGCGAAGAACTTAAGGTATAATCTTCAAAACAGTTGCAGTGTCCATGCCTCAACTGGTACCGCCGCAATGTAAAATATTCGTTTTAAAAATTCCAAAACAGAGCGTATGTGAAACGTAGGAAACGTAGAAATCAAACCAGAAACGTCACAATTTAATACCGAGACAACTTGTCACATCTCAAAAAAAAACAAAAAAAACATAGGTCTATGTATATCCTCCCCATGTGATAAAAGTTGCTGTTATAAATCAAACGTACTTTATTTAAAGAAATATGTAAAACATTAATGGAAGCAGCAATGTTACCAAACGGTAATTATAAAACTACATCACTGCCCTCTATCGGCTTTTCTTCATGTCCAGTTAGCGTGATTTTATTTTTTTTTTCGAAGGATGACAATGGTAAAAGTGAATATTCAGATTTGTTTAAATTCGTTTTGAAATAATGGCAAGGGGTTATTTGGGGGCTAGGGTCGGAACCAGGAATAATTGACGGGGTATATTTTAATCTGATGTCTGAACTACAAAAAGGGTCGAAAAGTTATTATTTTGGAACAAGAGGTGTGGCCGAATTCCCAGAAGGTGATTCGTCCATTGTCATCCTAACAAAAGTTATCGAAAAATTTTCTCAGCTTTTTAATCTGTGCTCGGTGAATCACCTAGTCCTCACAGAATTTCTCTAATGTACTAAAATCATGTCTCGAGAAGAACTTTTTCTACATGATAGAACATGAGGTGATATCGAGACATACCATAATTGTTAGGGTTTGTTCCTTCGATGAAACATGTATGATATCATGTGATGATTAGCTGTGTTAATAATGTAATATAGCTGCATACACATGATACATTTCTTAAGCTACACTAAGTGGATGGAGACTGCAAAATTCCGTACGTTATTGAAATTGTTAGTGGCTAACCTGTGAATCCATGGAGGTTATGCGTTCATGTTATGACGTTGCTTTGTATCCTCCGTTTTGAATACTATACACAATCACTTTGTTGTCATTGTGGAAGTGCATCCAAAACACCTTCAATCGTGCAGTCTTTTAAAAAAACAATGTTAGTAACTTTGACACGATTCGTAAATGAGGATATAAAACAAAGCCAGTCGGTTACGAAAGAAACAATTCTCAAAGTAGGTAACGTCAGTGTTTGATAATGTACGTTATTTAGTTTACTCGCTCAATTACTTATTTGTTTTGTGTGTGTGTATTCTTTTTTTTCTTTCGTTTCATCCAGATATATAAAAAAGTATTCTGTTCAAGCACGCATGCTTCACAGTGAAGAGACTGAAGAAAAGGAAACTACGCCAGTTCAGAGTCCGACGTGGAATGAAGACTTAACATTCTCTGGTGTGTATCGTCAAAATACAGATAACCATAATTTATATACGAGAATAGCTCCATCACATGAGAAATACTCAGTGAACAAAGTCAAATATGATAAAAGAAACCAGTCTGTGATTCATCCACCATCACTTTGTTCAGTATTGTTAAGTGAGTTTTTTTCTTTACACTTTTTCGGGGAGTATCCACTCGTTAAATCTGAGAAAATTTTCTTAAACCACTTCGTTCCTCTTTATACTGTTAAAGTGACAGGAATCGTATCTCATCGATACTGTATGTGCATTGAAAAAAAAGAAAAAAAAACCAAAAGAAAACAAACTCATGAACCGCTGCTTGGAGGTTTTCGAATAACTTTGTTAAACGCTATACGGGGCTTTACGGGCACCCCGAAGAGCTTATATCATACGGTAGATATTTTGTGCGTATACACCTGTTGCAGTTTTTTTTTCCAATATTAATGAGGTGAGTTTCTTTTAGGATGACATAAACTTTCAGAGATATATAAGGTTCCATCCTCTTTGGCAACTTATGCTAGGCCACGCAATTCCTTGACGGATAATTGAAGGGAAAGACGATTCGGGGAATCTATTTTGTCATAATGTAATTACAAGGACCGACTTAGTTCATCTTTATCTTCTTCATCTTTATCTTCTTTGTCAGTGTAGATGGAGACTTTCGGAAGCACGAATTGTGCTTGATTGTGATTGGCTACAACAAGGAAGAAAGAGAAGTTCTCGGTCAAGTGAATATTAACATTGCTGACGTGAAACGCAGAGTCTTTGGAAGAATATTATCCCTGGAAAAATCAAGGGTAAACATTAAAAATGATATAAAGTCCTCATACTTCTGAAGTCAAATGATTCTATTGGTTTTGCTTTTTGTTTCTTGTTTTAGGAGTTATTTTTTTTCTTTTCTAGACATGGATTCAAGTTTTGTTTTGAAGTAGAACTTTCCAATCATTAGCTTGTGTTGATGTCAATGAGTTGATTAGCTGTGTACGATGTCAAGGTTGGATGGAGCTGGTGCTGGGCCGGAAGCTTACGTTATGCAGTGGGAGACGACGTGCTTTGTGTCACTGTGTACGTCCTCCTCTTGGCGACGGGGTTTCAGATACTATCTCAAGCTATCTGTTTAAACAGGGAGTTGTTATAAGACCTCTCTGGTTCAAACTTGAAAAACAAGGTTACTGTACGTGCCGATCTGAGTGATCACAATTTGTGGAAAAAAACCTGTTGTTCCACCGACTTCAGTGGATAGGCACATATTGAGATAATATTTTGATTTTTTTTTTCTGTGAGGAAAAACAAATAACATCGAAAGACAACCGAAAACACATTGCCCGTAGAATATAATTTCCCTACCGGTGATACGTTAAGCCTATCCAGTTCATGTGTCAACAGCACTTTGTACAATGGTAGAGTTCGCATATGATATGACGTTTCCATTCCTTTGTCTGCTCGCATTTAACAGGAGGCTACACTTCGCTTCTCAACTGAGGTCTCCAGAGCTGGTGTCTTGATGATTACAAATGTCCGTCTGGTAAACATGACAAACCCGCCACCTAATACTAGTATGTAATCAAAAGTGTAGTGTTATGTAATGACAGTGCACTCATTACCATTATTCCAATGTATACGCACAACAAAAACAAAAATATATATATATATTTTTTTTCTCGAATGAATCGAAGGAACATCATTGAAATGAAATGACGTCATTTGCTTGGCCCTTCATAAATGATACATATACAGAGGACGTGATGTCGTCTTCACACCGGGTACCCGGGTATCCGACCGACAAAATTCAGCACGTATGCCTAACTAAAAAACGCTTCGTTAATTGTTATTTTCAACTTGCATGACAAAATGTGTTGCTATGACTTAACGATGATATCGTAGCCTACTGGAAGTTATGTAATTACCCGACTTACTTTGGTTATCCGTCACCCGGGTCCGAATTTTGGATCACCTCGATGTCCTACTGGTTCTATGAATCATGAACTATGAAGTATGAATCATGAACTATGAATCATGAAATTTTTTTGGTACCCTTTTTAAGGAAAGAAGGGGTAGTATCAGATGCACCTATGACCATATACTTTAAAAGACATTAAAATGCATGCAAATACGTTGCATATATCAAATGCACGACGCTTTCTCAGATTTATACTTGGGTGTTTTCAGTGTCCTCAAATTTGGACGTTACTCTATAACAGTACTTTTCAACAGTGACAAATTCACTGTTTTAGTTCATTGTCAGCACCCTCTTCAGCAGTGATTTTACTCTTATAAGTGTTGGTACGTAATGGCATTCTTCTACATCTCAGTATCTTGGATGAAAGAAGGGTATATATCCTTTCTTTTATTCCAAACTTTCAACAATTCAATTGATGCGTCTTCCGTACCTCATTTTATGAATATTGTTTTGAGGACATGAAGCTGTTGCTTATGCATTAGTGAGACTGCATGGTTTAAGAATGATTAAAGCTGTTTTCTTTGTATCCATGTTGGGATATTTAAACGCAGTATCATTCCCTTTTTCGGGTAAACTTTACGTCTCTACGAATCAATTGAATATCAGGTTTGTCGAGATACAGAAGGCTCTTCAGGTGATGTACTTGCGCTTCAATTTGGCATACATAAAGGCCCAGAAGGGGTCTTATCTATACGTGTGCGTGATACTGATTTAGTTATAATTCTTGTACAATTGACAAATGGCTGTCAAAACAGACCCCTTTAATGAAATCGGGAGTCTATGATTTTCATTGGACACCTTACGTGTGACGTCACAAGATACAGTGAAGCGACCTTCTTGAGGATAAAGCGAAGTGAATGTTGCGTCTCTGTCCTTCGATGTACACCAGCCTCGTCCTGCCATATTTACTGTTCGTTTGTTTATCCTCAGGTAGGGCGCTATTGTTTGCTGTTATGTGATGTCAGTGCAAAGGGGGGGGGGGGGGGTATGAAGCGATGCGCAGCGCAATGAAGAAGAATCTGGAAGGCGGTACGCCAGTGCCATCTCCATTGAAATGCTAACACTGTTCTCGTCTTTTATACCCAGGGGTGTATGTTCAGGTGAAACAAATCCACAAGGATCAAGTTCTTGATAAACAGAGGACGTCAAAGAAGAAATTCAGAGAAAATGTATTCTTTCGAGGAAGGGAATTTTCCCACAATCTCGATTGTCAAGACAACGCCGGACGCTTCTGTGTCTACCGCTTTACAATAAAAACCCATGAACATTTCTTCACGTGGAACAAAGCCGTTCTTGGTAAAGTAGAAGTAGGTCCTCTATCAACCGGGAGATGGTACCAGGCTATTCTGAAGGAACGAGATCAACTAAAACACCATTCTTGTCAAATACAACCGTTTTAACCAGAGAAGTTTATAGATGTAACTGTCTATGCATGGTATATGCTTCCTTCATGCTATACTCCACGGTTTGGTACGCACAAAGTAGAGCGACCAGCCGGTATTATTCAGTCAATATATCTGCATAACATCCAAGCAAACTAATGATACTTAAATGCATAAAGTTACATTAGACGAATATGTAATCGGCTTTATGAAAAGTAGACGATTACAGAATTTCTATTTCATTGATCTGGAGGAGGAGGGAGGGGGGGGGGGTGACAAAATCACGTGATATTAATTCACCTTACAAATGTATGTTAACATTCTGTTCACAACGTTAGCCACCACTTCTTCGGGTGGATGAATCGCGTCTTTGTAATGATGGGCCGACGTCATATCCCAAACGTCTAAATATCCAACGTGTTCATCATCCGCAAACGCGTTCCTCAAGATCTGCTCAAGGTGCTGTGCAAACCAGTCACTTGCATAGAGGGCGTAAGACAGGCCGGAATGATCTCTCGTATTCGCGCCTTTAATAATCACAGTAGTCTGCGGAGACCTATTTTTAAGTTTCTTTATAGCATATTTGATGTCTCGAAGTCTTTGTTCAAATAGACCGTATGACGTAGCGGTGAAGTGCGCCCACAACGAAATCACTACTATGACGTCACTTCCTCCCATTAACGTATCCAGTTCCTTCGATATGTAACGTATGTCTTTAACCCAGGTCCAATTGTTCCTTATCGGTAAACCGTGGTGTTGATAATTTAGTGTTATATTATGGACATCGTCCCTCGCTTTCAGGGGACCGACTTTCCAAAACTTTGACGTCCGAATATGTTTCGTTTGGAAAGTTTTCCAACATCGATTTACGAAAAATTCGTACAGTTGACGCACGGTGGAATCTCCGTAAAAATGCACTGTCTTATTTCGTAGGCATGTTAAGGCTTCCGTGACTGTGAAGGGGTGTACTTCGCAATTTTGTGGGAACCAAGTTTCGTTGAAGAAATATCCGGCAGTGTTGAGAGTCCGTGGCACTGATCCAGTAGTACAATATGGTAACACCAACTGAGGACTACCTGGTAGCGATTCTTTGGCGTCACTGTTCACACTAAAGGTGTCGTTGTAGCTTGTTATTAACTTCTTTTGTCTGTAAAAGTATTTTGAATAAATAAGAGTAATTCGCAATGATGATACGCTTGGACTAGCCAACTTTGCAATTTGTTTAGAAATCTAATCTTGTAACCACTACTAGATCAATATACTCCGAAATTTACGGTGGAACAAATTCAAAGATCTTTGAATGTCTGAAAGTTGTAAGTTACAGATCTTTCACGAACAAAAACAAGAAGAGTCAGAAAACGTAAGCGAATTGGTATATCTATGATTAAAAGATAAGATAAGTAGTACCTATAGACAGTTCGATTGGTGACAGGTGACAATAATTTGACAAATATGTTGAAAATGTTTTCTTCATCTCGGAATGTTCATCGTGATATTAAAAAGGAAACTGTTGAGAAACATTTTGAACGAAATGGTGCTGTTTGTCTCTTCAGAGGCTTCGTCGCTACGTCTCTATCAGCGTTATATTATTCTGTTTTCTGCTAGCATTAAAGAAAAAGAAACTTAGGCCTATCAATCAGTGATCGCATTTGTTGAATTATTTGTTCGTTTCACTGTTTTCTTTCATTGTCTTATTTTCCTGTCACTTGTTGAGAAGCAGACTACAAGAGCTAACCAGATTCATCTTGCTTATTTTATATTCTTTTTGCAGACTATTTTCGATTGTTGTTGTACCTAATTACATCTGTTTATAAGACATTTTTTAAAGAAATTTATTAATAAATAAATAGGTAAATACATATATAAGTGAATAAAATATTTAGTCTTACAGACATTGTCAGGTCATATGACGTCCTCAACGTCAGTCGTATTAAAGGCAAATTTACAGTTTCTTACATGACTATTTTATATTTCATGTTCTTGTCTTATTTTGAATATTTTGTCAACTATAGTTAAATAAATCAAACTACCTAACGATGGGAACTATATTGACTGAGAGACATAATGTGTTTACTTACAAGTAGAAGAGCCATCCTTCGTTCTCTGTTACCAGGTTTCCCGCTTCTTCATTAGATAATACATTGTTGGCGCGATGCCAGGTAAAGTCTGCGCATGTCAGATTGAACTTGGAAGGCCGTTCGCAGAACCAGGGGGCGTGTATGGTCGTGTCACTTAAATTGCAAGACGGATTCTGGAAGTGAAAAAAATATTTTTTTAATAGAGTAATGATGTCCCTTTAACCAAATGTGACAACTGACTCTGAAAGAAGCAGCTGTTATCAGAACAAAACAGACCCGAAGGTTAGTTTGTTTTTAAGGATGAGCTAAGAGGCTGGCTATGGAGAAGCTTTATGGAGAAGCTTTAACGAGAAGGAAACCTAGGTTATATATAAAAATGAACCAGACCTATTTTACAAGCATCTTCCTAAATTTTCAATTAGAAATGTTTTCCTATCCAAGTTAAACACTTTGGAGATTCAGAGAAGGGTGCTGCCATTTGTGCTTCAGTTGAATGTAAACCCACTTGAGTAAGTCGAATTATATTGTCACCTAACTACTGATAGCAAAAATTGTAATGTATTTGTTTGTTTTCTCTTTCTGTAATCTTCATAAATTATCACTCTTGTACACATTTTGTGTTGAATTACTGAGGTGTATCATGCAATAGTCAGTTCATTAATACTCTGATTTGAATCTATACATAACTTTTTAAGTTATATTGACAATGAAATATGAAGAACAAAAGCTTCTCAATCACATGTGATCAGGTTATGTCATCACAATGTCAGAATGGCAGTTCCTGATTAATTTTATGAACGTTCAAATTGCAATATCTTGGAGTAAACAACATATTTAAATGAAATTTAGTGACGTTTTTACCATATGTCAGTCTCTCATTGAACTTTGTCAAAGTTCCTGACTTCCCTGCTCCTTTAACTTCTTAAAGTTTTGTAAACGATATAAGAGAACAATGTGGAAGAAAAATGCACACAGTGTTTGCTGCGATCAACATAGTTTGTTGAAAAAAGGGAGAAAAAAAAAAACAGACGAAGAAGATATACCAGTTCTTTCCATGAGCATGAAGGCCACCTGATATTTACGGCATTTGACGTCAGCACAGGTGTAGACGGAAGACAGAAAGGTTATTTCCAACAAGTTCTGTGAATACTACTTTGATTCTGGTGGGAGTTTGACGGGAAGCGAAGCCCTGAGAATATCCACATGAAATATGAAGCAAAAGTGTTTTGATAAACATCTCCCAAATTCCTTCAAGAAACATATTCCCTTTCAACGTAAGGTACTTTTGTAATTTAGAGACAAGCGCTGCTAAGTTTCTCACATGTTGAATGTAGACAGACTCCAGTAGCTCGATTGATGATGTCACTTAATTTTCTGGTAGCAGTAATTTAATGTTCTTCTTCGTTTTCTTTATCCATAATTTTCATAAAATGAACATTTGCTTGTTCACATTTTGTTTTGAATTACTGAAGTGTGTCATGATGCAAAGATCACATTAGTACGGTAACTGTAGTAGATTATATGAGTACCAGTACCCATTCGGATATGATTGAACAAACGACTGTCCTACTCAACCTACACTTATACCATGTTTATGACCTTATACCACATTTGTATTTGTATTTGTATAGATCTGATATAGTGAATAGACGGTACACAGCGACCGGCTAACCTCTATTGCTATTGTCTTTATTTGTACTAGTGGATCCGTACCCCATATCGGAGTCACCACTGTAATAATTTGGTTTGAAACTATGAACTGGTCAAACCTGTTTGACAATGCATTAAATAAAAAAAGCTGTTCAATTACGAGTGGTCTTGGAAGTATATTCACAAACCAAACTCCCAACATGGTAGATTGATTTCTTAATGAAGTTTCCAATTGCTAAAGATGACATGTGATGGTGGTGTTACATTTTAGACTCTCATTAAACAGCAAACATTTCATTCTCGTGCACTGAAGCTCTCTCATTTCCATTCTCCAATTTAGTTCTACCCTACCTGTGAAGAGCAAAGTAAGGGTAAAATATTCACCTCTGGCCTATACACGTGACACAGCTTGTTTTCACCCCTCGATACGTTGCCCTTTTCGTTAAATCTCCCGGTGTATGCAAATCGATTAGGAATCAACCTCTGGATCTTTCTCAAAGTGTCGATCGCTTCCCTCGGGTGGATTAGAGTGATCTCAATTTTTGCATCTTCGGCGGGCCATCGTAAGGTAAAGAACGCCACGTAGGTGCCGTTCCCGTGGTCAATTAGGTGATCAGCATTCGAGCTCGCTCGAGAATCCTTGGAGGTGATTACAGCTCTCAGAAAATCACCACCATATCTCTTCGTCTGATTTCTCCAGTTCCTCAGTTCTATTTTCGCTTTTATTTTGTCGCAAAGATGATATTGGCTTCGCCGGTCCATAAGGTGTACAGTTGAATAGATTGGACTAGTCGTTTCTCTCAGTCCTATCCACCTGGCAGATGGATGAGATGGCCCGTCGTCACGTTGACTATGCCAGTTTGGCGGGAAGTCATTAAGTTTCCACGGTGGACAGAATACCCGTTCATGCTCCGTCGCTTTCGCCTGGGGCAGAAAATCTTCTATGAACTGAAGAGGAAATAGATATTTATCGAGATCATAAAGAGGAGAAAAGTAAATGTAAGAAAGCAAACATGCTAAAATAAAATAAGTTACCGTACGTCTTTTCTGATGTGATAAGCATTGCCCTATCTAGATAAGACGCGTAAACTATGGGGAAGGGGGGGGGGGCGCTACCTACCCCGCGTGGAGGACGATTTTATTTTTTCGTTCAGCAAATCGAGCATACTTAAACATTTCATTTGAAAGAAACAACCTTGCTGAGCGCTAGCCTATAGACTTAAGATTTTGTGGCTATCATTTGAGTCGCTCTTAGTGCATTAAAGGCGCATAGGGTAGTTGTGATATATACATGCCAATTTGCACTTCTTCCAGACCGGGTGTAGGCAAACAGATTTGTGGTAAAAATGGTCTGCCAATTAAAAAATCCGACAGAATGTTTCCCAGTAGGGGCGAAAAAAAACTTTTTTTTTTTTTAATTTTCTGATGTTGACATCATGTGTCATATGACGTCATGTGTATGCGTTTTATGCCTCTCCGTAGCTTGAATCAAAAGGTTACTTGGTCAAAGGTTATCAATGTTTATCTGCAGAGTTCGGGTATACGTGATACCCATTAAAACTGTAAAATCACACTGTACTAAAAATGCGGCAGGCGTATACATGTACATGTTTGCATAGTCTTATCGAATCTCTATTGATAACTTCATGTTTGGGGTCATTATTTGAACAAAAATACCGTTAACAGTCACTTTGAAACCTGATTTTCATTTTGCGTAGGTTCACGAGTACATGTGGTGTACTGTTGATAATTCCCCCCACCCCCCACAAAAAAAATAGATAAATAAAAAACAACTTGCTAACATTTCTTTTAGGGCGAAGGCAGGACTACAGGCCTCAAGCTGGTTCTTACCTCTCTTGGTTTATTCCCCAGTTGTCCCCTCGTGATGTGAGCAATCAAATGATGTAGTAGATACCATTTTGAGACAAAGGTGTAGGTGCCAACGAATATGATCAACAGAGAGACAAAGAGAACCCGAATACGTCTGAAGAATCGTAACATAGTTTTGCACTCTGAGTTGTCACGTGTTAACTTGAAGAAGGTCAATCACACAGTTGGTACAAAGAATGGACCAACCAGAGAACTTCTCGAACATAGTTGTCATGGAAACATGGTAGTAAAATAATTCACCTTCGAGAAATCCTTTTTGTACGTTTGTCCTCAAATTTGTGAAAGAGTTAAGCAACGACAACAACATTTGGTGATGAGTATGTATCACGGCCTTAACCAGCCTCCTCTTAAACGTTCCATGCACTGGACGTCACAGATAGAAAAATTAAACTCATAAGTTGAACTAAAATTCTTAAGTTAACCACCTTAACTGGAAGGTCATTGCAGTTAGTTCAAATTAACTGTATTACAGAAAGTTCCGTTGCATGAATGAAAACAAAACACAAATGGTGTCCACTGAAAGCTGCTTTACTCTACAACAAGCTCACCTACATATTTATATATATATTGCTTTTTTTCACTTGAGGAAAGCTGCAATGAGAAAACTTACCGGAATACCAATAATTGGGAATATCCTGATTGACTCAGTGCATGGCTCATCATACTTCACTTGTATGGGAATGTCCCAGTTCTAAATTGGTGGCGCTTTTCGAACTCGTCGGCCATGAATTATCTCAGCTTGTCAGGAAGGTCTTATAATTTGATTTGAAATCTGTTCCCGCGATTCCATATTTAATCTTAGTGACCTTAAAATTTAATTATTTCCTTGAAAGTTGCACACGAAGCGATACTCTTTTGTTTCAAGAGGTGCAGAAGTTGTAAATCAAAGATTCCATTTTTCTACGAAAAGATTTACGAATTTAGTCTCCTGTATGCTCATCAAAAACATCTGTGAAAGTTTATAACTTTCCTTTATGCTTTCGACTAGAGGCTTTGCACATGAAGTCTTTTCTTTTTTTTTTTCCTGAATCTGAATAATTCGTAATATTCCGTCTTGAATAATCTCACTAGCGTTACCAAATTATTTTGTTCAAAATTTTTTAACTAAACGTTAGCAATTACTGCAAATTCAAGTTGGAAGACTGGATGAAAACTTAGCCTGCGATCATCGGAGTCCTCAAGGTTTTCTGAAATTACGACATTCCCTGTAAAATCAGTAATTTAGGTAAATGTAACAAAAGTGCGTCGTTCCACTTACATATCTGTATATGCGTTCAAAAACTCTCGATTTGATTCTCGAGGTCGTAGTCCAACTTGTACCTTTCGCTCCACTAATTAAGTGGCCATGGAAGGGTGAGATCAAAATAGCCTAGTATGGTGTTTGTAAAAATTTCTTAGAACTTACACCAGCCAGAGGCCACCGTAATACGCACAGTACATGTACGTTATAGATTATCTTTCCGTTTCGTCCAAGTAGGCCTGTACTACAAAGCCGCTTCCATATGTGGCTCGGTAGTTATACCACATTTCTAGTTCAAACCTTAATAGAGTGCTCGAGCCTTGCACACAATAACATAGGCCGAATAAAGGATCCCGGAAATTCGGTTTCACACTGACTTGACCTAAGCCTTTTTCAAACACGTCAGACAGCAAACTTGCAAATTTACCACCCCTTCCAGCCCGTACTCATCGACTTCACAATGAATGGAATGTGTAAGTGATTTCCTTGTTTTTTTCTCTCTTTTTTTCCCAATCTTTGAAGTAGTCACTTAGTACAACTGTTTCCGCCTTTTCAGTGTTCGTTAAATGGCATAGTGCACCACACGTAAAGATGCCTCGACTGAGTGCCTGCATGCAAAGCGCTCGCTTTTAGTTGATGGTATGACCCTCCATGGAGATATTTATATACGAACGTCACAGAAGCGCGCTCCCTGTTTTTCATAACAATATATGAATACTTAGTTCGCTTGAACTGCAAACACCAAGTTTTTTTTTTTTTCACTTCGACGTCGCACATTGAGAAATGATTTCGCCAGAAAGAGACTTAGGCCTATCGTAACAGGAATTGCAGTTGGCATATTTTATATTTCAGTCTAGCATATTTTATGGCATAAAAATATGCTAGTATTGCACCAGATTGTGTCTAAGGATATCTGGTAATTGAAAACTTTCTCAATACATCTGAAGTACCATTTGAATTTCTCATTTGTCACTGTCTAAGAGCGACGATAGTCGGAAAATCTGAGATATTCTGTGCGTACGAGAAAATGTTGGGCTTTGCAAAACCTCCAGATGGCAGGAAACGACACTTCCCGTGTGTTCTGAGCTGTGTGTATCCAGCCTTAAATAAGGATCTTATGTCAGCAATTTTTCAATCATGAGGAAATTCCATCGATGAAAAAAAAAATCAGATGACTTGAGATATAATACGTCATATAAAAGTCATATAATTGAATTGTGGATCCTCTTTTATGTTTTGAGTATTTTAAAAATGTCGCAGCTAAACATACTCCCCCCCCCCCCCCCAGCAGTGTTGTAAAGCCTTGCTAAATTTCCCTTGAAGCACAATTGAAAATCGCCTGGTTTTCCTCTGGCATTTGTGTACCCTATAACAAAGCGTGTAAGCAGATCTATGTGGTGTCCGGGGTCCGCGTTAGGACCACCGACTGTGACCAGTTGTGAAGCCTCTTATAGGCATCCAGGGTTTGCGGTTCTTTGCATATCAAAATGGTAAAACAAGCTCAGCTGCATATGTGCAATAAGACTTGCCCTAACGTTTTTCCTCCATTTACATTCGTCACAAAGACGGAAAATATTTTTAAGTTGTGCATATTAGTTACATCTACAACTCGTAGCCGCCTACCCCCTCCCCTATTATGCTGATTAGCCATAGCTGGGGCTATGTTGTAATTTTATCAAAAAGAAAGCAGAATTAAGCAAGCATACCGCAGTAGACCTGACTGCCAGGTTCCATGTCCCCCTGCCACTACACGTAGACAGTGGGCAAAGAATTGAAATGCGTGGGGGGGGGGGGGGGAAGGAAACTTAAGTAATGACTACATTAAGATTGTATACTTTCTCTACATAGACTTGTCTAGCGTATCGAAGAAAAAATAGATATATATATCTCAGATTGCAGGAAATGGCACTTCTCAGTCTCTCTGGCCTTGTCAATTTCTGCGAAATCTGTTTATTTCGTGAGACATAAGCTAAAAAGTTTACACTTCCACTGAGAATTATGTATGTTGCTGTTATATTTTTTATTCGGGTTACAAAAAGAGGGAGGGGGGGGGGGGCAAATGTGTTAGTGTCCCCAACCTTCAAAAAAGTGAAGGGGACATGTCCCCCATGATGCCATGCAACGCCCATGTTTGGTTGTATTGCACAGTACCATACACATCAGTGATTATTTAACAAAGTTTAAATCTTTCCTCGCCGTTCCCCTCCTTGTCTTAGGCAAATTGTCTCATTTTCAGGGTTGTCGAATGTCAATCGAGCTCAGCTCGTCACTCTCTAGTCAATGGTTCAATCATGATAAGTGGGCCAGCTCGCACGTCTGTGTGCCTGGCAGAAATATTAGGATTCCTCTGTAGTGACCCTAAGAAATACATAAGCGGCCGAGCTCCAGGCTTCGATTGGCGGGAGGCGTGTAAGGCGGAAATTTTTAATTCTACAACCCACCCCCGCCGCCCCATCCTTGGTAGGAGGCGACTCTTCCATTGGTGTTCTAAGCTTCGTGTGTAGAACCAAGTCTCAAAATAGGGATCTAATGTCCGTAATGGGCAGTGGCGGCGCCAGAATGTCAGACTTGGGGGGCAAATTGAGGGCAGAGGAAAATGTTGGGGGGAGGGGCAGAGATTTTCGCGAGAAGCGCGAGGCCGTGCGGGTGGGGTCCAGGGGCCCGTCTTAGGGCCCCTAATGGGGTCCAGGGGGCGAAGCCCCCGGAAGCTCTGCGGTTTTAGCATAGGCCTATCTCTGGGTGGAAAATTAAGTCCCAAGAGAGGTATATTATTTATTTTTACATTATTTATTTTTTCTGTTGACCGTACTCCAAGGTTCCCAACTTTTTTTCTTTGGGAGTACCATTTCACATTTACGCGGTGCCACCGAGTACACACACACAGGCTACATACACTTCCATTCCAGTCACTTTATTCTATAAAAATGTGCAGTACTTACCATTATTCTTTGACAGTTCAATTCTCCCCGTAGCCACAGTTTAAATGGCTACGGGCATGATATGAAAACTGGCAGCCTGTGTAACATAAATTAGGCATCTAATCAATCCTGGTTCCCCGGAAGCTGTTCTTATTCAGTCCAATGCCAATACATAGTTTTGTGATTAAATTAATTTTGGATGAGTACAAGATCTGATTGGGAAGGGTGAGAGCAACTGGGGGGAGGGCAACTGGGAGGGGCAAGGAAACAATCTGGGGGCAAATGCCCCCTCATGTCCCCCCCCCCCCCCCCCCGTAGCGCCGTCACTGGTAATGAGAAATGAATGTCATGATGTATAAATCTATGTTAATATGAGTCGAGGTGATAAGTGCAAGCATCATAATTTAGTAAGCATCCTCTTTCATTTTATTGAAACACTTGACAAATATTGGCTGTTGAGCATGGGCTACCTGTAACCCCACTACACCCACTCACCCAGCCCCGTCCAACCACCGACCCAGCTCCCTTAAACCACCCACCCAGCTCCCTCCACCCACCTAGCCCCTCTTCATTGTCTCATTGCCGGGGAGGCACGGTTCGTCCCGCTAGGCTGTAAATCATGCACTCACTAAAAAAAAAAATATCAAAGAAGCTAAATGTTCTAGGAAAATTGGGTTGAGGTTGGGTAAGCATCCCCTGGTCGATCCACAAGCGCGTTTATCAAGAAACTGTTAGGCTTACTAATTACTTATTTATACCATTCACTACCGACTAGCTTCCTACCGATCGCTATGGGATGCGTTCGTGAATATTTCCAAGTTTTGCAGGATGTGCACTAGGGTTGCCAGGTTGCAGTAGTAATCATCGGCTAAATCACAATTGCCAGGAACAATAAATGGTTGTTTTGATTTCCGAATCTTGCCTTTCTAGCTTTGTTGTATGTGTATCCATATCCTAATTTGGGACCCCAAAATTTCTCCGTGCCCTGGGATATTTATATCCCTTGTGTCGATCTCTTTCCCGCTCCTTCCCAGTCCCCTCCCCCATCCTTTTCATTTTGTCTTCCTTTTGTGAAATGTGATTACTGTGCGATACGTATACGTGAATCAGAATACGAGATGAGAATATTGGGCGAGTAAGTCACACAGGACGATTGTCAGTATGAGGGCGAGTTTGTCAGTTCAGTAGTTGCCAAAATTATTTTGCTACGCAGGTAGGCTGAGCTCGACAATGCTCAGCAGCCAAGTAACTAGAGATCGAACCGAGCAACCGTTTGATAATGCCAGTCTAAAGCAGTCTGTGAAGAGCTGAATATTGAAAGGGGACTTACCAAATCTTCAATATTGGATTGGGAAATGGTTTATGCTAGCAATCAAGAAGTGGTCCCAGCGCAGGAGGTACCCTTCTAACGTTAGGCTTAATATTGTAAATGCTACCGATTTTATAGGCCTAGCCTTTACACTGTGGTGTAGTACAATTAGCACTATCTACTGATGTTGCTAGTACCAATGCTAGCCTAACGAATAACGCTAGGCTGGTATTTACTATTACCAACAATGTTACTAACAAATACAATTAACATGTTACTCTTTGGACTTCCAGTGCAATGCATAGAGTGCCACAGACTACAGATGATAAGCTGATGCTTATAGACTCGTTATTCTAAATCTAATGTTATCTCGACTTGCTCTGTGAGTCAGTTCTCATGAATAAATGGTATCGCCGGTGTAACACTAACAATTTGCTATTTGGCCTCAGTAGCCTTCTTTATTAGCTGGTCAAATTTGCCAGCATTCCACCAGTGAGTTATTGGCATATCCCCACTAGGGCCAACTGACTTACTGTGGTGTAGCGGCAAGATTCAGTTATTTTCTTCCCTTGGTATTTCTTCACCCCTCACTTTCTTTGCTGAAAATCTTGGACAGGAAATGCTTTTTAATTTTACAAGTGTTTTGATTTTATCGTAAGGAAATCAGATGAAGACCAACTTATTCTGGATATGACAAGAAAAAAAACTTTTAAGAAAGCAAAGTTAGATGCACTAGGCCTAGATCTAGAATTTTTGTTAGAATTTTTGTTAGAATTTTGTTGTCAAATCAGTGTCCAGTCAAAATGTCCCCAGGACAAAACGCCCTAACTTTTTAGTTACTGGTACCAAAACGTCCCTGCCTTTTGTCAAACTGCTACATGGTATTATGTATGTGCACAAAAATGACCCACACGTAGGCCCCATATGTGATAGAGAATTCTTACAAGTAACATAGGAAACAGATTTAAACTTCCAGAAGGAATTGTGTTGGACTTTGAAAAGTGAATTTTAAGCCTGTTTAGAAGAATAATTAGGGAAGATGATATAGTGTAGTGATTTCTTTTATAAACTCAGTGTACACTCACATAAGTTCTAGGCCTATTTGAATTTACATTGAAATGATATTTTGACACTCAACATTTTAAATTTAGTGATTAACTAACAGTGATTGCAAAATTGCATTATAGAAAAAAAAAAAAAAAAAAAAAAGATTGGCAGTAGCAGCATAGAGTATCTCCTTTTACTTTATTTTTCTGTGTCAGACAGTGATGCATTCCATTATATTCAAGTAAAGTACAGAAGTGTTAGAGCAGACTTCCTGAATGGCGGTGCCTCCTGCCACTTGTGGCATCCATCATTGTTTGGAGTGACATGCAAAGAGTAATGTGAGAAACTTGAGCAGTTGCACATTTTTTAACCATGCTGGCAAAATTAATTTTGTCTCAAAAATAGGTAAATTTCGTACTTCCCTCAGACTAATTTAACGAACTTTGCACCATTTTGCATCTGAACCCCTTCTAAAACACAGTTGATATTTTCAGGGGTATTCCTCCCCATACAGTATCGCTCCACCAGGATGGCAATCAGTGGCGCATCGGCAAATTTAATTTGAGGAAGCCTGGTTTAGAGAGTTAGCAAAATTTCCTTCCTACTTAACCTGTCATAAAATTTCTGTGGATTGTACAGACTGGATACCCAATGGCATCATTGTGCGTTCATAGTTTGCATAGTACAAGTAAACCTTGCCTGAGGTGTCACTTCGGTGCATATTGTTGTGTAGATAGTGTTTGCACCAGTTATTCAGGTACCCAATCAAAGATGTTAGTGCCTGGCTCTGCAATTGCAGCTTGGACCTACTGTTAAGTTCCCCTTGCATACAGTACACTGTACGGTACATGTGACATAGTTCAATGTGTTTAATTGAAGAAAGTTACTTCACTGTCATGCCCATATGTAAGATACAGCATGGTGTTACAGTAGGCCTACTTTACTGTACAACAAACACTTAGTCCAACAGAAGTTATATTTTTGGGTACCTAGGTACCAGACCGACTATGGATGGCTGATGCCCTGGCCCTGATTTACTGTAGGACCCATTGCAAACATTAATCGTACAAAATCTCCCACAAGGCATCTTCAGAATGCAGTATACTCACTATCAGGGTTACCCATGATGGCTGGCTATTGCTGGTACTGATGTGTGCCAGCAGGCTTAAAATGCAAATGACCAGACTACAGGCCAGCACAATATTCAGTGAAAATACCACTGAAAATATCTCGAGATCCGTGGAAATATATTGCAATGTAAAACAACACATATTTTATCTGGTCATTTGATGCAATTTTGGCATTCATGGGTAGTCCCAGTGATCACTAATATTGCAAGCAAATTCTTGACACAACTCGACCCCGGAATGGGAAAAATTATTGCATCATTTCCCCTCCCTTAAGATCCTTTCTCCAAGACAGCATTCACACTTCACCGACAAGGTACAATTGCTGCTGCTAATGTGTTCTCCACGTATATGTGAACTACTGAACTGTAGTAAATAATAATGGTGCCATATCCCTCTAAGTACTCTCCATAATCAATCCAAAGAGTGGCATAAGAGACGGTATTCTGATTGTTTGAAATCATTTTGAATGTAAGAAATGTTGCTAGTGAGATTCCATCTTCCAAAAAGAAAGGGCTTAATTGTATGCTTTGCTAGATTCACAACAACAATAACATTTATTGTCATTGAAACTACTGTAATAACAACAGGTATTAAAGTGTTGGCAAACATTTTGGAAGATTTGGTAAAAAGTAAAATACATGTCTCTTACACTTTGAATACCCAAAGATAACGAGAGAAAGCTCAGCTTCAGTTCTCTGCCTATTACGAGATACAACAAACCCAAGGAGCACTGCCGTCCCGTTCAGCAGGAATCTTCAAGCATCCACAACTTTGCAGAGGATCAACGAAGATGTCGCAGAGCAGTTAAACTACCGACCTGGAAGTTTCACTTTGATTTGGTTGAGGGATGGCAAACAAGGATGTGATCCGGTAAGTCACTGCTAATATCGCTGTCCGTTTTCTTTCACCAGATCCTCTCAGTGAGTTAAGTGAGTTAAGAGATGATTCATGTCATACTTAGGAGGTCATGATGAGTATGTGCTTGGCACCAATTTGAGAAGAATCTCAGAATTGAGGAAAGCAGGGTTGTCAGTCAATCACCAGTGATATGATTTGATTCCACAGACCTTCAGTTTTAGATTTTACTGGTGTCAAACAAATGGCACCCCCCAAGTAATTGAGGATAAGGATAAATGTGCGGCTTTATGTAGATCTGTTGCCAGGTTTACCTGTCCTCCCATCCTTTATCTACACTAAGTGTGCAATCCCACTTCTCACAGTGATTTGAGATACGATAAGTGTCGGTGTGCCATAGCCCGTACATGCCTCAGAACTCAAGGCTTAATTCACCGAGTGAAAAATGGACCTATTGACTAATTTAATCCAGTTTCAGTGAGATTCAGAATTTTTGAAAAAGGCAAACAATAGCAGAAGGTAATCGGTGATTACTGTAAGGCTGCTTTTTACATGTTGGGTTTGGTTGATCAAGTGAAAATTCTGGTCTAGCTAAGAAGTAAGTCACATTGCTTTGAAAAGTGATAAACCTGCTGATATAAGGTAGGTTCTCAAACTCAACCTACTATACTGTAAACATATTTGTTGTTTTAATTTTAACCATTTGGTTAACAATATAGGGTGCAAGGGTTTGTGAGTTACAGTATGACTGGAATTTAAAGTTCCGCCATTTTGTTAAATATCTCTGAACTTCTAATGGATGTTGTTTTTATCTGCAAGAGTGAACATCTTTAGGTATACTGTATATACAAATGTATTTTATAGCAAGAACTGTCAATCACCATTCACTTTTACAGCATAGTTTCTTTTCTGCTGAAAAAAATAAAAATGCTCATAATGTACTGTTTAGACTGGTCATGTGTTCATTGTTGGCATTTTTTAATCTTTTTCATGAATAGATGAATTTTGTGACATAACCTCACACACTACTTAATGCACTTGATGTAGGCAAAATTTCAATTTTATGCAGGTATGACAGCCTCAGTATTGTTATCATTCACTGCAGTCATGTTAAAAACATGTTGAATCTGATAAAAACTAATGTTTTAATGATTTTATTCTCACCATCTTTCTTCTTTTTTCCCCAAGTCTCCATCAGTGCTCTCCTATGTTCTGTAATCTGTAATTTTTATCTGATGCTAAGTTTGGTCGTAGAAAAGTTTAATTGCAAGTTCCAGATTGAATGATCAGGACTAGAATTGTCTTTACCATCTCAACTTCACAAACTTTAGAGTTGGTTTACAGTATATACATTGGAACGTGCCATAATTGAAAGAAATTAGCATTGACTGCAGTGCTGTATGTGTGATATTGCTGTCGTCTCCGGCGTTGTGCTTAATCTGAATTTTGATACCTGTGCATCAACTGAGTTTCCCTCGTTTCATGGCTGCCACAGTATTGTATTGTACTGTATGAAACATGAGCTCACAATCCTGTTGAAGTGGCACTGTGTTACCATTTGTTGTAGCAATTGTCATTGTGCTGTACTTAACAGCACCATACAGTACTTGACAAATTGACATACTGTTTTACCACGGGTGGAAAAAAATGGGAAGCACCTTTCTGGGAAATTTGTACATTCAAAAGGAAATTAATGTATATTTAGATGTAATTTGTGTATTGGGAAATTTCCCTTATGTACAGAAATATTGTACGAAATGGTAGGGAATTTAGACTCCCTCTCCAGGAAATTGTGAACATTTTAACCACCAAGTGCTCCTGTTTTACTGTGCACTTACACAAATCAGACGTTGCAGTGTCGTGTAACGCTACTGTCTTTTTTTTTGACAGGTTGAGTTGAACATTGACAGCACTGAAACGTTGGGTGGTATTGGCATGCACCTCGATGGAAAACGGAATTATCTAGAGGTCCGAGACAAGGATGGCGAACAGCCGGTGGAGGTATGAATATTTCATTCTGCTCTAGAGCAATATGACAGTGCTGTATATGTGATCAAAGTTACTACAAAATTTTTGTAGCCTTTTAGCAAAGTCTGTAATCCATCAAAAGTATGGTATATTGAACCCATGCTTCTTTAAAGGTGATCTGTGTGTATTAGATCATTTACACTTTTAAATACCGTACCACACATAGTGCTGACACTCCAGCAAGTTCAATTGGTTTTCAATATGAACAACTACTGTATGATGCAACATGTTATTGCCATCTTCAAAACTGCGCTGTTAACTTCAGAAAGTTAACCAAAATTCCAGGTTGCAGCGATATTCGCACGCATTGATCGTGTTGCTTCCGATACAGATTCGTTGCAAGATTTCGCTAATTATGTTGCAGACTTTCCAAAATCAAATCTGCATTTGGCAGAAACCCCAACAGACTCTTAGTCGTCTGAAGGAAAGCCTTCTCACAGAAATTTGATCGGCTGTGCAGAGTTCAGGTTTGGTGGCATGGTTGCCATGACTACCATTGACCTCTACTGACATACTGTGGATGGGATTGTTTCACTTCCCCTGGATTGTAACTTACTGTCTTGTCTGTAACCTAACTTGGTAGATAAAGTTTGAGTTGGGTGAAATTTATCTGCCTTTGCACTCTATACACATCCTTGTTTTCATTAAAATGTCATTTATCTTTTGGCATACAACATGTCAGTTAATGCCCATGTGCAATCACGTTGAAACACCAGTCCTTTTAATGAAAGCCATGCACTGCCCAACACTTGGCCCATAGCTATGCACCCTTCATTTCAAGTAGGTCGGCCAGAGTAATGTCCGCTCTCTGTTAACAGTTTCGTTTTTGCTTTTTCTCAGATGGAAGGTGCAGAGAGTGGTATCCGCCTCCAGCCGATGGGACCGACGAGAGAGGATGGAGATGGATGTGCAGCACCGATGCAAGAGACCAGCGGCAGCAGTAAGATCGAATACTCGATGACTTACGCAGCTATCAGCAAATCTTCAGATTCAGGTGACAAAACTATCACCATGGTGTATGGATTTGTGTTATCTGTTTGATGTTGGGATAAATGGGTATTGTTATTACCACCATGATGGAGAGATTCATGATACAGTGCTATGATCAGAACCACCACATCATGGAGGAATTCATGGATAAACAGTTGGAAATCTGACCTCGTCTTGACCTCATATCATTAGCGAATGTGCATATCATTAAGTTTGAATTTCAGCTCGTTTCTGGGAGGTCTAAGTCCTCAAAATAATCCACAAAATGTTCAGGCATGAGACATCTAAATCTCTCCAACACCTCATCCGATTGATAAAAAGACATTCCAAAGTAAAATTGCATAGAGGTACTCAAGAAAATTCCAATGATGACCTATCCAACACCTGTACTCACACTGCTTGCCTTTGCCTAACCCTGGCCTTATCCATTCTCTGCACATTTTCCTTTGCACCTACCCTATTTACAATTGCACACTGTGGAATGTGAAATAAGTACTTTGAAATGTTCACCACTTTGAAATGGTCCATGGTTGCATGCCATAGGCCCTATCTTTTTAGGTCTAGGCCTTGGCTACAGTAACAACTAAAATCAAAATAGCCTAAGTACAGCTGGGGTGACATTGATAACATTGAAATGGCAACTTGAAGGGGAAATAATGCCAAATGACAAAACTCAGTACGATTACAAACAGAGAATAGCAGTACAATGAGGCATGTCAGTTGTCAATAGCGATCGCTATTACAAAACAACACACAAGATTCTACAGCTAGGTTACACACTGTAAGGTATATGAGTTTACTTGTTGCCTGACACACATATGTTAGGATATAGATGTTTGAGGCTTACAACAACAGATAGGTGCAGTATCTTTGTTGATTAAAAAAAAATCCACTTTTCTGATTAGATCCAACGGTTCCAATGAAATTGTAGTAAATTGAAGTTTATAGAAGACGCTCATGTGATTTTTTATGGAAAATAATATCGAAGACGCAAACGTCACAGAACGATAGAGGGCAATTTTTCCTGTCCTTTCTCAATGTGTAAAGTTGGTCGTCCATGCAAAACTGAAGTTTTTCAACTGCCTAAGCTTCGGTATTTCTTAGAAATAATCTCCTTTCAAATCTTTAATTTGTTCTTTATCCATCGACAATGCTTGTATACCCAAATTATTACGAGATTTCTGTGAACTTTGCCTATGATTCCCATATATAGAAATAGTTTGCTGCCGAAACAAGTGGCAGGAAGTAATCACTTCCGGGTCATATCTCGGTGCTTAATAATTTGATGTTTAACGGCTATATTTTGAGGTCAGATTTCCAATTGCAAAGTGGTGTGATAAGGGTTACCATAAAGAGAGATAGATGGTATGGTAATAATCACCATGAGGGAGGGCTTCATGGTATGGTACTTTGGAAACCAAGGAAGATAAGGTGTACAGACAAATTAACATTGAAAGCATCTGCATAGTAGGGTTACAGATTTGCAGGAATACTTACTTGGTAGGAATTATATCAGTGTAGGTTATACTTATTGTAAGGTAACCATAAAATCTACCACTCTGTTCATAGTGCAGGGGGGACCCTTTAAGTTTACATATTATTTGGGAGTATGGGTAATTCATGAGTTACTGTACCCCCCCTGTATCTTGGGGATGTGATGTGCACAGGAGGAGGGTAATATGAGAGCTATTGCTCTGTATGTTTGGAAATTGGTACCTAGGTGCACAACTGTAGGTAACACTGAAGCTACCACCCTGTTTCTGTGGAGGCTAAGCTTACATATTTCCTTTGAGTGTAGGTAACATTGGAATGACCACTCCGTATCTGTGACATTTGGTGTTAACATTTTGTATCAGGTTATCAGACAGTTTTACATTTTACATTACATTCTGTATTATAACATTGATTGTTATAAGACGGTATGTAATATGAAATATATCTTTGTCTTCAATATTATATCATTTTGACTCCTTTTCTTTTACTAGGTTATGTTGGACTTGTTAACCAAGCTATGACATGCTACTTGAATAGCTTACTTCAAACATTGTACATGACCCCTGAGTTCAGAAATGCCATCTACCAGTAAGTAAAAGCCTTTATGCCTATTTTAGTACATCATGTTGTGATTCCAGTCTCTTTCAATTTTGCCAGTGCAGATTCTTGTGGAATTGAGATAGTGCCCTCTTTCCATAGAAAGACAGAATACAATGACAGTATTCATGAATTTTCATCAACAATACTTGCATGTGGACCATCCCTTTTTTTTTTTTTTTATCACCATAAATAACTCAAGACACACCTGTCTTGTATTTTCTTTGTTTTCAGCTGGGAATACCAAGGTGCTGATAACTCACAGAACAGCAAGTCCATCCCCTACCAGCTCCAGCGTCTGTTTGTACAACTTCAGACCAGCATAAAGAGATCGGTTGAAACCACCGAATTGACGAGAAGCTTTGGTTGGGATAGCAGCGAAGGTGAGAGTTGCAGCACTGTGCTCCCCACTCACCTGTCCCAGCACAACCATCAAACCCCTGATGTTTGAGCTAACTCTGACCCCAAATCTTTACATTACCACCATATTTACCAATGTCTGTGTTCTGGTCTACATCCCATCCTCTTTTACCTGTTCTTTACTTTGACATTTACTGTGAAATGGTGTTTTTTGAGGAAGTGTTTCGTGCTTTGTGGGCTTGATTATTTCATCTCATCCTTTCCTAATTTTTCATTGTCCACTTTCATTATCAGCAGACTAGTTAGAGGTGCAATGGTTGCTATGGAAACATCCATCACCATGGCATCAAACATGATTTGCAACATGAATGTTGGAATCTCGGGGGTATATTGACATCACCATCATTCATCCTGTGCTGGAGTTCATATTTGTCATGTTTAATTTATGTTTCTACATGTGATACCTCGAATGTGTAAAAGTAAATATTTCGTGAAAGCTTTGTAAATAATGAATCAATACACCATACTGGCTCTCATACATGTTTGTTGCGTTTTTTTTTTTTTTTCTTCCCCTGTCTTTCTCGATGTAGCTTGGCAACAACATGATGTACAGGAGCTCTGTCGGGTCATGTTTGACGCATTGGAACAGACTTGGAAGAACACAGACCAAGCGGATGTGATCAACAAACTATACCAAGGTCAACTGAAGGACTACGTCAAATGTCAAGAAGTGAGTTTGTGTGAATAGCATCCATTGGCTGCAAAAGAATAGCCTGTGTCAGCTATCAAGTGATAGCCGTTGTTACTGATAGCAGAATAACAGGAAGGGAACCTCACCTTTCCTTTACGGAGGACACAAAAAGCAAATGACATTTTGAGTGTACCTTTGAATGTTAATTTTTTTTTTTTTATTTCAAAGACAAATTAAGACAAATAATGTTACCAATTGTGAGACTGAACGTTAAATTATGTCATGTCAATTGTTTTACCTCCCCCCCCTCCCTGTTTCCTCCACATGCTGAGCTTACTCTTTTTTACTTAAAATGCAACTTTCACTTTTTTGAAAAGTAAGTATCATCCAGTCAGGTTTAATCTTTTGTGGATTTCTTCTGTGTTACAGTGTAGCAATGAAAGTGCAAGGAAAGACTTCTTCCTGGATATTCCGTTGGTCATTAGACCTTTTGGCTCAGAGAGGGCCTACGGGAGTGTGGTGAGTTTGTGGCCGTAGTATGTAAATTGCTCAAGAGCGTAGCGTTTCCTGTAATTTTTTATGTCCTGGGTTTAGGGCACAATGCTAGATCCAAATTGACTTGTACTGTATCTGTTCTTCAGTTTTAGTTGGATTCCTATGGACTTCATAACCAAATTTATGGGAAGATCATGTGGAAACTTCTTTAGACCAATCATGCCTTTCCTTAATAAAGAGAACTTTTGTTCACCTGCACCATTGTCCTTTCTTTATATGTTTTGCAAATGTGACAATTTCTTGAGTAATTGTCAGGCTCTGTGAATGTAGATTATGGAGAATTATGTTTTGATTACTTCTTCATTTAGCACAAAAAGGCGACAAAAATGAAATTTTTGGTGTCGTTGATCACTTTTTAATCCTCAATCATGTCAGTAAATGTGTGAACTAGTAGCAAATTTTTCAACTTTGTGTCAAGAAATTGCCTGCAAGTACGAATAAAGGTTAGCGATTTGGTCTGCTACTGTCACGATCTGTCTGCTTCTATTATGAAAAGTGCCAAAGTCCGATATCATTTCAG
Source organism: Stichopus chloronotus (assembly GCA_021234535.1). NCBI lineage: Eukaryota > Metazoa > Echinodermata > Holothuroidea > Aspidochirotida > Stichopodidae > Stichopus > Stichopus chloronotus. The sequence goes on from CM037850.1 coordinate 4,999,391, forward strand.
TGAGCATGATATGGAAATTGTTTATTTTTCTCTCCTCTTTCCCCCACCCCCCACCTCCATCTTTAGGAGGAAGCGATCGAAGCCTTCGTTTCTCCGGAGACTTTGGATGGCAGCAACCAAGTGAGTAAGCTGATAATTCCACAAGAACCAAATTTGACTTTGTTAAATATTTCTCCTCTCTTTATAATAATATAAATAATTAATAAAAGGAACAAAGTTTGATGGGAGGGAAACAGTAAGAGAACATGATGTTTTGAACAATGGTCTGTGGATGTTGGTATAAAGTAGCAGAATTTGGTTGAAAAAAGAAAACATGCAAAAAAAGCTTTTAGATCCACATTGCAGAGTGGTCGGGGCCAGCTTCTTTTCACTCCGATGTAGCAGGATCTAACTAGGTTTGTTGTGGATCACATATGACTTGCCAAAGATTTACTTTTTTGAGACAAATTTGAATGACAGCTCAATATCTAGTGCTATCATAATGTGAATGTATGAGGGGTATGAGAGTTTTGCGACCTTCACATAACCAGCACCTAAGCTGACCGCCTATTGATTTTAAGGTCAAAATAATAAATTCAATATTAAAGAAAACAAACTATTCAGCCATGTGAGGAGATGACGTCACTCCGGCTTGCCTCAAGTTCCCAGTTGGTAGAAAAGCGGGTAACTTCAACTGGTAATATCTTGAGAACTACACATGAGAACTGAATCGAAGTTTCACCAGAATGATTGGATAAACTTACTCTTCAACATATCCAAGCTAAATTTGTGGCTAGACCATCCTTTTAGAAAAACCTTCTACAACATCTGAACAAGTTTAGCAGTTTCAGTTTGTGTGAAGATGTTGAGTAATCATCATCTTAAGAAAATGTATTTTGCCCAAAAATGTTGTATTATCAGTGATCTGTGAACTGACAATTGTACAAATGGCGGGAGACCAGATGCCATCCTCATGTGGCATGAGTTTGTTGTCGTCGTCACAAATAAGAATATTGTTAAGAAAACAAAATATTGCTGTTTGTTTTTTTCTTTCCCCTCTGCAGTATTTCTGTGAAAAGTGCAATAAGAAGTGTGATGCACACAAAGGCCTCAAGTTTTTGAGCTTTCCATACCTGCTGACCCTGCAACTCAAGCGTTTTGATTTTGACTACAACACTCTGCAGCGAATCAAACTGAATGATAAGTAAGCCGTCGAGGAGTTTGTAACAGTATTCTCAATTATTAGTCATTCGGAGAGGTTGAACTTCAAATTAACATTTTCTGAACACTCCTTTCAATTTCTGATTGTAACAATGTTGTCGTGACAGTGCCCATTACTATCAGTTACTATGGTTACTATCAGTTGCTTATGGTTACTATCAGTTACTATGGTTACTATCAGTTGCTTATGGTCACTATCAGTTGCTTATGGTCACTATCAGTTGCTTATGGTCACTATCAGTTGCTCATGGTCACTATCAGTTGCTCATGGTCACTATCAGTTGCTCATGGTCACTGTCAGTTGCTCATGGTCACTGTCAGTTGCTCATGGTCACTGTCAGTTGCTCATGGTCACTGTCAGTTGCTCATGGTCACTGTCAGTTGCTCATGGTCACTGTCAGTTGCTCATGGTCACTGTCAGTTGCTCATGGTCACTGTCAGTTGCTCATGGTCACTGTCAGTTGCTCATGGTCACTGTCAGTTGCTCATGGTCACTGTCAGTTGCTCATGGTCACTGTCAGTTGCTCATGGTCACTGTCAGTTGCTCATGGTCACTGTCAGTTGCTCATGGTCACTGTCAGTTGCTCATGGTCACTGTCAGTTGCTCATGGTCACTGTCAGTTGCTCATGGTCACTGTCAGTTGCTCATGGTCACTGTCAGTTGCTCATGGTCACTGTCAGTTGCTCATGGTCACTGTCAGTTGCTCATGGTCACTGTCAGTTGCTCATGGTCACTGTCAGTTGCTCATGGTCACTGTCAGTTGCTCATGGTCACTGTCAGTTACTTATGGTCACTATCAGTAACTTATGGTCACTATCAGTTACTATGGTTACTATCAGTTACTATGGTTTCTTTGAAATCCATCTTTTAATCATACAGCTAACATCAGTTTCTTTCATGGACCTCTTGATTGTCTTATTTCAGAATGACATTTCCTGAAATTCTAGACTTGAATGACCTTTTAGAAGACGAAGTTAAAGTTTCCCCGGTGAGTCTTCATTTTAAGTCTTATGACTTCTGTGTCACGAGGCCCAAACATGTAGATCAAGAGATACATGACACCAGTCTTACAGATTATCCCACCAGGAAAGTCCTTCCTCACGCTCCTTAGCACCCTTCTTTTTCCATCCCTATTTGCTGGTAGATTCTGTGTCTTGTGCCAACGTAGAAGGTACCGTCTGTCTGTTGAAGTTTCTCAAAGCTTTGAAGCTGCAGCTAAGCTTTCTTTGGTTTTTGTTTGCCATCCTCGCAGGATATGAAGCATCAGTAATCTGGCACTGTTAGATACAAGTGAACAGTGTCATCGCATCTTGCACTTTTCCTAGAAATTCCCCGGCATTTTTAACTCAGCAGGTTCCCAGCTTTGGCCTGGAAAAGCCATGAAAAATTTATTTTCCACATTGCCTTCCTGGAAAAGTCGTGAATCTTTTTAAAAATGATCAAAGTCATGGAAAAGTCATGAAGTTTAGAGGAAACTACTATTTTTTTATGAGTTTAAAGCAGTTTTTTATCACAGTCACTGAGCCATTATACAGCAATCAAAGAAAGTCATAAAATGTTCTGTAAAAGTCATGAATTAATCACGGAAAAGTCTTCAAATTTCATTTTTCTTAAGTTGCAGGACCCGTGTTGGTTATTTCATTGTTCCCTGATATAACTTTTAATGGATTTTACTCCACAGCAATAGCTCAAAAATTTGATTGACACCTCAAGGTCATTGATGTAAATACAGTATGTCATACCATGAAACTTGATAATGAACGGTGCTCCCCCTACCTGGGACCCGTAATATATGGAGTACATATTATTGTTTGTCAGTAGTTCCATGTCAAGAGTTTATCCCATTTGCAACCAGAGGTTAACTTTTGGGTTTTTGGTTTTGACTTTTGACCATTCTTTCTCCTTCTCGACTTCGAAGAGCAAAGAAGAGCGCGAGAGCCAGTCCGACAGCGGGGCGGAGAATGAAGACAGCGACCCCAGCAACCCGAACAGCGATGAACCGGACGAGGGTATCGACGAAGGGATTGATATAGAGCACGCCACCTCTGAGTCCGCCAGTCAGATAAAACAGAAAGGACCTTACGTCTACAAACTCTTCTCTATCATGGTCCACTCTGGTACAGCCTCTGGGGGCCATTATTATGCATACATCTGGTAAGTTTGATACACTAATCAAATCACAACAAATTTGTTTCACTTTGAGGGTTCTCACCATTCTGGTCAGTGATGGCCGGCTGTAGCTAGCCCCGAGGCTTGCTGACCAGTGTGAACTGCAAATCTCCAGACTACTGGCCAACACAAAAATCCAAGGAGAAGGCGTGAAAATTCTCAGAAATATTATTGCAATACGAGCAACCCACAGTTTTATGTTGTGATTTGATGCAACTGGTGTAGTCATCCTGAGTCCCACAACATTGGGGTTGTTGCAAGTAAAATTTTCTTAAAGCCCTATGCTCTCCACAAGTTTTCTCCAAATACAATAGTGAGCAATTGATGCTAATGACCCACACTGGTTTTCCCGACCGCTCCTGCGGGACGGCGTTTACATCACACTCACAGTGCATGACAATGGTCACTGCAGATTCCTATGTCAAGAACTCCTACACTGGCAGACATTTTTCCCTCTCTCTGCCCCCTTTTTCCCCTCATTCTGGTAAAATGAGCATTAGAGCAGTCATCGTTAGGCGCATCTCACGTCCGTCTCTCTTCATGTTTTTTTGCAGTAATTTTGAGGACGACAAATGGTACTGTTTCAACGACCAGCAAGTCAGTCGAATTACTAACGAGGACATCAAGAAGACCTTCGGCGGATCGAGCTCCGGCTACAGTGGATTCTACTTCAGCTCGTACTCGAGCTCGACGAACGCTTACATGCTGATGTACCGTCAGATGGATCCGAACAGAAACTCTGGTAATAACAGTCATGATTATGTATCAGTACTCAACAACTTTGTACGTTGCCTGTTGAATGCTTTCTTAAAATGGATGGTGCCTCGCTAGTTGAGTCTAACCGGCACCATCTCTTGCCGACCGGCACCGAGCTGAAAATTTGCTGGCACCCGACCAGCAATAAAATTATGAACTTCAGTAAAATGTGCTAATAAAATTACAACAAGCAACATACCGTTTGGCCGTGAATGATGCCTCCAAGTCATCACGTGACTCTGATTTTTAGCATCATGATCCTCAAATTAAATTGCGCTGGCTTCATAGCACACTGGCAAGGTATCATAGTACTATACTCCTGCTGTAGGCCTGTTTTTAGCTCTTAGACATATGAAGTAAGGCTAACATACTGACGAAGCAATCATCATTGATGAATAAAAAAAAAATAAATACAATGAAAAGGGGAGAATAAAAAATATAATGACTGACAAATGGGGTACATTTCCTAGGTAGTAAGGCAAGGTAAATTTACTTCTTGAAATAATTAGCAGTCACTCAGATTGTGTTGGTGACAACCCTGTATTCTACAGATCATCCCACTTTTCCATCTATTAGGTTTCATTAATTAAACAGTTTCAACTTTTTAGTCCAAAAATAAGTGGAATGAAGTTGTAAGCATTTGTGAAGAAGGAGGTCAACTTAGAAAAGGTGAAGACCAAAGAATAAGAACAGAAGGTAAACAGCTTTCAATTTACTTGCACTGCCACAGATCACTTCTCCTGTAACTCTTTTTTTGTTTTCATCTGTGCATGTGTGTGTGTGACTTTGGCTTATTTTTCTCCCTTTTTTTTCAGGTTTTCTCTCAGAGGAGAAATTTCCGGCACATTTGAAGAACTTAGTTCAAAAGATTCAAGAGGAGGAAGAAAATGAAAAGAGGGCGAAGGAGATCGAAAGGAATACATGCAAGGTAAAAGATTATGTTAGCTACTCCAAGAAGGATTACTGTAGGAGGTAAAAAAAGAATTGTCATAGGGGTAAAAAAAGGATTATCATAGGGGTAAAAAAGGATTATCATAGAGGTAAAAAAAGATGAAAGTTTGAAATTATGATGCTATTGGCATGCTTCTAAAGAGTTTTTGTCTCTCAAAATAATTTAGATGGTTCTATAAATAAAGTTATTTCTGAGCAGCATTTTTTTTTTTTTGAGCAGAAGCTTTTGTCTCATCTTTGCCAAAATTTGCAGCAAAATGAGAAGATCAGTGAAAAAGAGTGATTTATGGCTCTCACTAATAGTCTTAACCCCTTGGCTGCTAGGGTACTAGCACCCCATGGGAGGTACCACTCAACATCATGGGGGGAATCCTCTTAGGCAGTAAAAAAAATTTTAGCTATATTATAATCAAATGTGGGGTTGGACATTATGTGGGTTATTATGGGGAACAATCTTTTAGGCCTATAAAACTCAGATGTGAAAATCTCCATTTCTAAACATGTCATAATGTTGATGACAATATATCCCTGTTGGTTCGGTTCTTCATTTTTATTCTGGTGTGCAAAGGAGTACTAAGAGAGTTTGTAGCAAATTAGAGGTAAAGGAGATGCCCAGAAAGTTGGAGACAGTTATCCATGACCTTAATTTTAATCCTTTCTTTTGACATTCATCTTACCTCAACAGATCAAACTATTTGGTATCCATCCCACCACAGATAAACTTTTAGAGACTAAGCTGGAAGTCCACAGGGACAAAACCCTCCAAGAAGCAACAGAAATGGCATACAGGGTAAAAGACACGAATAAAATCAAAGTGACCACTTGTGAATCGTTGCAGAGGTTAAACACTACCTGTAAAAATGTTGTGATCCATTACCACTGTGGTGCAGATCTGTGTAACTATTTCAGTAGAGATCACCTAGGTGTGTGGAGTTGTGAGCTGTTTTGGATGGGAATGGAGAATGCTGGGGGTGGGGGTGGAGGTTAATTTCTGCCTTTGTTTGATTTTAGTCCCTGTATGGAATCAGCATACTGCTGCATCAGCTCTGCCGTAATTTTCAACCTTGTCTTCATAGACATAGAAAAGATTGTGAGTTTTACAATGAATGGAGACCATTCTATAAACTCAGTCATCTCCTGTTGGCATTGATATCTTCCTTATAGTGCAGTGAACCTTCTGCTACCTGTGATAAGGATTCTGCAAATTTATCAATCCATATTTATGTATGAGAGGCTTTTACCTAGATCTCACACTTGTTATAGTGTGGTGGTGCCATACCACTGAATGGGTGCAAGCTGGTCATATGAGATACATCTTAATAAATAAATATACATTTTACTCCCTTTATTCCATATCTGTTAGAATTTGATGGTGCTATAAAATCAAAGCGTTGCAAACTTGTCATATGTGATACACCATAGTAAACTAATAAGTCTTTCCTTCCCTTGTCACATAGCTGTTAGAGTTTGATGGTGCAATACCACTGGAGAGGTGTAGACTGGTGAAATACGATGAGTTCCACGAGAACATCGAGCAGTCAATCGAGGACCCCCCGGATACGCCTATAGGGACCATTCTCGGAGGCGTCAAGGCCCCATACATGTTTGATCTCTTCCTAGAAACACAAGCTGTCAATCAAGAGTTTGAAACTTACAGAACAGGCGGTAAGACTGACACAAATGGTTGCCATGGATACAAGTCTTACATGCTGCAAGGAGACAAACACAGCATATTCCCTGTGCGCTTCAGAGTGAGCGATAACAAAGCCATATCTCTCAGGCACTTTTGTTTTTACAATTACACATGTCAGATGTCATTTTGTTGCGAAATGAAATGAACCAAATGGAGCAACCCATCTCTCTAAGGAAAAAAAAAAAAATCAACAGAAAAATCGAGGGATGGAAAAGGCAATGAAGAAACACCAGAAATGACTGAAGGAAAGGATAAATACCATTCGAGCAATTAATAAAACAGATCCAAGAGGAGATGGGGTCTTAGGTTGTTTGAAAAGAAATTGCATTTGTAGTTAACTCTTTTAACTCACTTCGGACAGTGCAATTTACAAAATTAATGTTACACAAGTTACAAGGTAGAAACACCAAGCGGTAATAATTTGTCTGTCAATTTCCCAAGGGAGAGTTGCTAGTTGATCTGTCTATTTCTTACATTTATCTTCTGATTTATCAAATGGACACGTTCTCGCCAATGTATAAAATCTCTTACAATGAGAGATATTTGGAGGTTTTCATATATGAAGCACAGCAAAAGTTATAATAAAATCTTCAACCAGTCGAAAGATGAGAGGCGTTGTTTGTTTGAGATTTGTATGAATTTTCTTTGAGTTTGTCAGTTTCCCAAAATTCTTTCAAGCCGAGCTGGCCTTTTTGAGATTTAATCCGTGATCAAACAGCTACATTTTTACCAATCTCTGATAAACCTGTTGCATTGAGAATTGTCTAGAAATGTTTTGTAAAATGAACAATCAGACTTAAAAAAATTTAATTCAAATTAACAACACAAGATGCATCAACTTTAGGAGAGTTTGTCTCTCAGTTTCTCAAGGGTGGTTTGAACCAGTCTGGTCTACTTTTCCTTTAAAATTTGGATCGGACAGAACTACAGTTTCTGGTATCTTTCAATCAAATGGCCAGGCTAGATTTGATGTTGTTTCGAAGAAGTCTTTCACAACGTTTCTATTCTGCACGTTCTTTCATTTTTTTTCTTGAATCTGTCAGGAGCTACCCTGAGAGTTTACAAAGTAGACATCATCGAGGAGACTGTCCTATACCCTATGAGGACCAGAGTGTACCTTACCATGACTGTGGAGGACCTCAAGGAACAAATTGCCAAGGTATGACAGAGGACAGTTAAATGTCCTCAAATATTGAAGCTTAAATTCTCGCTGTCTGTCATTTTATGAGAACCATGAAAAGTTTTCTCGCAAGAATTCCTCACCGTTCAAACTGTGTCCAAACATTTTCTAATTTTATATCAGGCAATTGGAGGGGCCCCTTTGAGTAAAATATTAAGCTCTGGTAAACAGCAAAGAAATGCTGATGATATCACATTGCTGGGGGACAATATGGACAATTGTTTCTGTTCCATCAGTTTTAACCCTCAAAAAACACAAACCTGGATTTTATTTCCTGCACAACCGTGTCTGAATCAAAGATACGCTACCACAAGGGCAAAAACATATGTTTTTTTTTTTTAAACAAACGCTCACGTTCACCCATTTGATTGAAGATACTCCCATCATGTAGAAAGTGACGTGCTGACACGGCACTCGCCTGTAGATCATTAGCCACACCAGGTGAGTACATGAAAGTTCCTTTTTTTTTTTTGGTGACACTATTGAGGTGAGGAAACGCACCTCTGCCAACTTGGTAGCCTGAGAAGTGTATCATTTGGTTGTCGCCATCAAGTGGGAATGAACACTCATCCCTTCTGAAGCACCATTGGAAGTCAACAAATCATTTTTGAAATAGGTTCTGAAGTCTACCAGTGTGTGAAAGAGAAACGTCTATGTTCATTTTAGGTCATGAACCAGTCAAAAGCAAGAAAATAATCCAGAATATTGTACAATGTTACCAGGAATGCACCAGTTTCAGGTACCACTTAAGTTTGCTTCAGTAGTTCATAAACAATCAGGCTCTCAGGCTGCTTAAAACTCGGCACCTGGTCTCCAGATGCGAAATGGGGGGACATTGGGCATCTTAAATATCTTTGTAAAATTTTGTCTGATCAAACATTCTCTCTCACAACCTGGCAGGTATCTCCTTCCACAGTTCAATCACACATTAAAAGAGGTGCTGCTGTATACACCTGCTGTACAAAACCACATTCACATTATGTCATAGTCTGCAGTGCAGAGAAATCTTTGTTTTTGTACCAGGAGTTATTGAATCATGCATTCAGAGCAAAATGAAGGCAGCTCTGGTACCCTCTGGATATCTCAATGTCGAAACAGCGTACTATTCCCACAGCATATTGTACATACAAGCACAAGAGTGCCTAATGATGAAACCTGAACAAAGCTACCTCATTCCTGGTACTCATGATGTCAGACGTCAGAACCGACTTTGTATGGCACTCCTCTTTGTACGTCTTTTTAATTTTTACAAACTCATTATTTCGTCAGTTGTTAGACTCGCCGGCAGAGACGATGAGGATAGTCCTGGAGAAGTACTACGATGACCCAAAACTGTTAACAGATTCCCACAGAACCCTCCGAGCCGAAGGCTTCAGCAAAAGCAATAAGGTATAAAATGGATCGGTAATTTGTAGTAGCTTGCATCAATTGTTGCACAAGATTAACATTAAAATGATAAGATTAATGACAAGATTAAAATGATAATTTTAGTCTTTTTACATACTTTTCTCTCTGTTTAAGAGCTGTAAGATTTGTCCACATGCAAGGTGATCCCTCTTTGTAGGATACTACTGTTGTTGTTTCGCACGTAGCTCATTGTTAACATTAACCTCTTTTGCTTATGATGATGTTTTCCTTTTTATGGAAGGAAACCCCATATTTACCATAGTTCTTGAGGATAAAACTGTTGAAAGCCATGACATCTAAACAAAATCAAAGAAAAAAAAAAAGAAAGCTCTTAATTTCTTTTCAAATTTCTTTTTAATTTTCTTTTGTTGAGATTATATGTGAAATCTTGTAAAGTAAAAGTTTTCAGAGGTTAGACCAAAATTGATGTAAATATGAAATTGCCACAATTGGTGTTAAAATAACTTTTCTATGTGAACCTGATGGAACCTACCAATGACTTTTGCTAGAGTAAGGATTCACTGTTGATGACCAAACAACAGCACAGAGGGGATTAGTCAAACAGGACTTTGATTTTCGATCCTCGCTGTCAATGTGTCATTGTTTTTTCCCTTTCTCACAGATTTTCGTGGAATGCGGCATCGACAACGATGATCGTTTTACAAGTTTCTCAAAGTCAAAATTGTACAAGTTGTTAGATCAACAGGCAAATACGATTAGGATGTACATAACACTACCTCCAAAGCCAACATGTGAGTCGCTGAAAAAAAATCCGTCATTTTCCACCTTCAATTTTGTTTGTGTGTAAATTTGGTCGGATGGATGGGTGCTTTATCGATGGTACAAATGCATCACCTAGTTTTTTATATTTTTTTTATCGTAAGGAGAAGTACGTCATTTGCGTGGAATGATGAAAATGTCACTGGAAGAGTTTGCTTTTCTTTTGCGGTGGTACAGGTTGTCAAATGAATGTGGGTCCAAGTTTAACCTAAATCTGGCACTGGATAACTTTATGATATGCGTACAAGTATGCAATAGGCTATACTTATGAGGATTGGACCAAACAATGATATTTTGCATTAGTGGCTCAGGTTTTCTCAGTGGAGGAGTCCTGTTGATGCACAGTGTTAGTATGCTGAAATTTGGTAAGAAATGGGAATAGAAAACCTCAACGTTTTGATAAATTTGTACAAAAACATGATGAACGTCATCTGAAACGATAATTGTGCCTCAAAGACGGCATCTGCCCAATTCCCAGCTACACTGACCATGCATGACTGACTGACCAGCGTCAGTGCTCTGTGGTATGTACACAATTTTGCCTACAATGTACAGCCAAGATAACCCCCATTCATCTGTAATCAATGTCAGTGGCCACAAAATTGATGCCCACAGATGGTAATGCTGCCACCATATGTCACTCTCCCATATACAGGTAATGCCTCACCCAGTCAAGCCGATTCTACAGTAAGCAGTGCCTCTAATGATTCGGTACAGTCGGTCCAGGAATGCTTCGCCGATATGCAAATAGACTCTGCCAATCTCTCTCCTAACAATCTTCCAACTCCCAGTCCCACCGGCAGTTCGTCGACGCTCAGCGACGACCAACCGCTGGACAAGAACATAAACTTGCTGGGGAGCGAGACAGACAGCGGCGTGGTCTCGCTTCACGAGGCGAGGATCGGTGACGATGTGAAAGAAGAGTGTGAAACTGATACTCAGGGAGATAATAAGGTGGTCAAAGGTCAAGGTGATATGACCTCTGACCCTTTGATGAGAGACTGTGAGGATAGAGACATTGGCTGCAACTTTCAAAGTTTACAAGGAGGGAGCGCTTTTTCAAAACGGAGGGAGTTGCCAACGACAGCGCTTAGGTATGGTGAGAGCGGCAGCAAAGGGGACTCGCTGCCTGACAGGGAACATTTGAGTTTGCCTTTAGTATCCCAAGTAGAGACAAATTGGCCGGGAGGAGAGATGGCCAAAGCTGATGGGGATGCAGAAGAGGAAGAAGATAGAGATCGGAAACATTTGTTGAAGATTCCTCCCGAGGACAGAAATGCAGAAGAAGGTGGAGTATCCCTTGACGAGACGGAAGACAGTTCGGTGGCTCCAGCGGCTGCATCGGCAGCGGAGAAGGACGATGATGAACAGGAGGAGGACTCAGAGAAGAGCTTCACACCTGCTTGGCAACATTCTTCTTGGTATTTCAAAGTCGAAGACGAGGAGAACGAAGATGGACACAGAGGTATGGTTGGGCTGTCATTTTCTTGAGTTACATATTGTCTCCATATTTTCAATGCTGTCAGGAGTTTTGAACTGAAAAACAGTGTCAATGAAAGGTAGATCATTCAGTTAACAAGTGCGTCATGTCAACTGTTGCCTGAACTTCACAGTGTGTGTTCATAGGAAGTTGCCCATTATTAACATGACAGTAATAGCCTACCATTCAATTGTAGTTGTTTTCATGTTTTAGTGTTGTATACTGTGAATCACCCTGGTTCATAGGGTGGCCATTTGTCCAGTTTTCTGCTGGACGGTTCAGTTTCCGAGCACCCTCACCTCTGTCGAGCACTCTTACCTCTGTCCAGAGTCACACATCTCTGAACGTGGAGTTAGCTCACGCACAAATTTTCAGAGGCGATGTTTTTTTCAGACACAGCATCATGTATCAAGCATCATCAATTTCATGAATGTAAAGATGCAACTTAGAACACTGGGGAAGTCCCGGATTGCATGCCATCTGGAAGTTTGTGAAGCGAGAAACTTTTTTGATTGCTATGCACTCATGCAACTCATGGTGGCTCTTTGCTTAGATAGGAGGCACGGTTGCCTTCCTCTTCTTTCACTCAAGAGAAGCCACTATACTAGTTGACCCAGTGTTAAAATGAATGAGAGAATATATTATATCTGAGTCTGTTTGCTGGAAGTAATTACTTAAAGAAAGATGAACAAGGGTTGGATATATGTGATCTCTGCTATGACAAAATACATACCCTCCAATGGTAACAGTTTTATACTATTGTCACACAATAATTGTCTTTGATTGACCAAATCTTTTCTGCTATAATTTGAATATTCATGCTCTCTCTAGCTGTTTGCTCAGCCATGTTTTGTATTTCTTGCCTTAACTTTAACTTCTCTTCCTTTTGGACTGCAGTATTAGTCGTCTTTCTCGACAAGAGGATGATGTTGGGTTATTTCAAAAAGTGCCTAGAGCCGTACGTTGGCATTTCTTCTGAAAACTTCAAAGTGAGTTTTGACAACAGTACAGTGTTTTTTTTTTTTTCCATACAGTTTTACGTCACCCTCTCTTCAGCCGCAAACTTGATTTCAGCTTAATGGTCTTGATTGAAAATCTTTATAATTTTTGCAAGTGGATTCCTAGTCATATGAGCTCAGTATTTTTAACGAGATGGAAACTTCTCTCAGGTAGTACTAGTGTGCTGAACTAGTTTGAAACTTAGTCTGTTGTTTCAGCTAGACTCACTAGGGGACAAGTTTAGTTTAGTCAGTTTTTGTTTGTTCATCCAGTTGAAATTTAACTCAATTCTTGTTACTTATGTTACTCTGAACTGTTGTGTATCAATATAGATTTTACTGTATGTTTTCTTTTCTTCCAAAACTTGCACCTTTCTTCTGTATGTAATGTTCTGTTCCAATGAGGTTTGTACAAGAATTTAATAACCTCTTTTCCATCCACTTTGATTTGTGAAGATCTACAGGGTCTATGCCAACAACCAAGAATTTGAGAGTATAAGGCTGAATGAAACTCTCTCCTCGTACAATGAAGACAGTCGAATCGTGGTCAAACACGGCAGGGCTCTAAAGAAGGGAGAATACAGAGTCAAGATATATTTGCTTTCACCAAACAGTCCCGAGGTGAGTCTCACCTTTGAACCGCTGTCCAGATCGCTTACATCCCATCAGATTTACCATCGCACAGTCTGAAACCCCCTTTTTTTTTTAACAGCTTCAACAGAGAGTCTGAAAAAAAATCTTTGCCAGTCTTCCTACACCAGTTTTTGTATCAATTGATCATCAAATCAGCCTTTTTGGAGCTGCAGAAGTCCATTTTCTGTTTCAAGTCACTTTCTGGTTCCCTCTTTGTTTCTTGATGATCTCAAACATTCAAGACTGACCTTTGGGTTTATTTGCTGTTGGTGGGTCAAAATTTCCAAACTAGTAGCCACACAAGTACCTCAGCTTGATTGAAGTCTCAAGAAAAAAAATGAGGATGATGGGGGGGGTTGTTTTCATTTCTGCAGCCAAAGCTACTTGTGTTGTTGGAAATGAGAGATACTTAAGTAAAATGTGTTGAAATGTATGTGTGACACCCCTGTAGGGAAATTTTCAGGACCATCAGATTGGTTTCCAACTATAATATTTGGTTTGATCAATGTTTAGGCCATATATGGATGACTATTGGAAAACTGGCCAAGAGTGTTTACTTAAATACTGATACTAAATAATTGCTGGCCCTGCTGTCAATGCATTGATTTGAACTTAACTTTTCATGAGCGATGAAATTGCCTATTGGTTAAGGATGTTGAAAGTGATGATGATGATGATGATGATGATGATGATGATGATGATGATGATGATGATGATGATGATTGTGATGATGATGATGATGATGATGATGATGATGATGATGATGATGATGATGATGATGATGATGATGATGATGATGATGATGATGATGATGATGATGATGATGATAATCGTGTTGATGATGATGATGACGACGATGGTGACGACGATGATGATGATGATTGTGATGATGATGATGATGATGACGATTTTGACAAATTATTTGGTGATGGGTTTAATCATGAGACTGCAATAACTGTAAGACTACTGTGAATATGCAAAATAAATGCATATTCATGATGGGGGTATAGAATCAGTTAGAATCTCATTTACAGTTAATTCATCACACTTCATATTCATTCACTGGCCTAAGTGTCCTCAGAGTACTTTTCTCACTCACTGTTTTTTTTTTCTCACCCCCCACAGCCTTGCAAATTCTTGTTTGATTGGGTCTTTGCCAAGGGCATGACAGTGGAACAATCCAAAGTTGAGCTTTTGCCTGCAATATTAGAGAAACAGGGAATCACATCTCATATAGCAATCGAAAGGTACGGAAACAGACTGTTATCTCTCATTACTTTGGTGATTGACCTGTAGTGCATCAATACTACAACTATTTCTGTAGATGTGCCTCAAGCTTAGATTTTGCCCTCAGTTAATTGAGCTGAAGTCAATACTCTGATATTATGGGGGGGTCAGAGGTTATTTAGTAGCATTTGCACAAAGTGAAAAAAGGTTGAACCTGGGAACCTGCATTCCATAGTCAATCTAGTACTAGGGTACCCAATAATATAAGTTACATTTAGCTATGAATTCATGGTAAAAGTCATAAGGTGACATTTTGCTTTACATGTTGATGTATTAACACTATGTATCTTACATACAGGGGAGACAGTGAAGTGTTCTCAGTTAGGCATACATGTTGAATTCTGTTTAATGAGATATGCAGTGGTTGGGTTTTACACTGATTTAATGTGTAAAGTAATTAGTTTTCATCCTATTACAGTGCATCATGTGAGTTAACAATAATGAAAAAAGTAAATAGCAACAGACTTTCTAGGTAATCTTTTTTGTTTTATGGAACCTGAAAATCCAACCCATGAGAAAAAAGTAACAATGTAAGTATTTTATCACACATTGCAATATGTTTCTAAAACCTAGGATTCAGGTAGCAATTTCTGAATTTGACCCTACAATTGTCGGTCTGGAACTCAGACACCCGGTACCAAAACCATTTAATACCCTAATTCATGGTGTTTCTCTGTGGTCTGGATGGCAACAAGGGTGGAAGGGTGGCCTGGTTTTACACTGGAATGATTATGTTTTACATTGTGAAAACTTCGAACTTGCAGGTTTAATGATCTTAGCAGTAAATGAAATAAAAACCCTCAGCTATCATCATTACCCCACTCCGCAGGTTACGGCTCAGACAAAAAGTGTGGAAGAACCCAGGAAGTGTGTACTTAAACCGTAAAATTTATGATGAAGATATCCCAATATTCACTAGCTGGGAGGTCTTTGCAGAAATTCTCGATGGTGAGTTTGATCGATGTTGTGTCTTTTGGGGTCGTGTTTCACATATCTTCTGGCCTTTGGCATGTCTGGTTGTCGGTCTTAACCAATTAAAAAGAATAAAAATACATAAGTGTGAGGACATCAAACGCACCTAAGAAAGCAATGGGAAAAATAGCCATTCCATCATGTTATTTAGTAGCAAAAGTCATCTTGCGTGTTTTCAATCTTTGAATGTGGCTCAGTGTTACAAAGTGGCTTGTTTTACAATCATTATGAAATGTACATATTGGCACTTTTTCCCATATGTACGACTCTCTCTCCAACACGTCATATGCAACAGTCAGTATGTTCTGAGTCACATGGGAGGAAACGGTGGTGCATATTCATGAGTCACTATGCGAGAACGGTCTTGCCTGTGTCCGCTCAAGCGTGTGGGACTTTTAGTCGTACATTATGCTGTACAGTTGTTGTGAATTTGTTTCTTTGCGACGGTGGTCGAGGGTGGGTCAGCTTGTGGGTCAGTTGATGCGTTTACCGTCACTTTTGTGGCGTGCATCCCACTTTATTGAAGAAATCAAGGAAGTGACTCAGTAGTGTGTCAACGTCACTTAATGAGAGGCTTTGTACACCCTGTGTGTAGATCAGGGGACCAAACATCAATGAATTGTATAACATGACTTGCCCACCGTTGATCTCCAATCCAAATTGTAATATTTTGAGTTGGTGATAGCATGCACATTTTGGTCTCCGTACCAATGAAATGAACATATTCTGGTTTGATTCTGGTTCTGATTCTGGCTATTTTTGATGCTAAAATGCTATGTTTCTCTTTGGGCACCCGCATTTAATTTGTTAATCGGGCATTAAAATTAGAAGGTGCTCTGTCAATAAAGTTGGTCAATAAATACCTACATTTTGTGTCCTTAGTGTGATGCTTTGCTGATAAAGGTCAAAATGGCTTGAAAGTTATTTTTTGCCCCATTCTTCCCCTTATTTCACAAATTTTCAACACAAGCAATTGAAAAAAGTTTGAAATGAGTCTTCAAGAAGCGTCTTTGCTGTAGCGTTGCTCTTTGCACCTCTCTACAGAGCCTGAAAAGTTGGAATATTCACAACAGCTGGTCCTGTTCACCAAACGGTGGCGCCCATCCCAGCTGAAGGTGGACCCATTTGTGGAGGTGATCCTGAATGAATGCACTATCAAAGAACTCAAAAAAGTGGTAAGAGCACTCCCTCGACGTTTGTCGGTTTGTCAACGCAGGAAACTGTCACTATGACTCAACTTCTTCAAAGTCAAAGCTTGCACCGCCAAGGTCACGCAGTAATTCATCTTTTGTATCCTTCATGACATTTCTATGAGCCTTATACAGGATTAGACTGAAACTCAATGTGTTTGTTTTTTTTTTTTGTCTGCTACATTTGCTGTTAGACTGAAAGGTTTCCCATACTGCCTTACCCTTGTCAGTCGTTAGGAAAATAAATAATTATTTGCAGTATGACAATATAAGAGTTTAATGCCACCTGCTCTTAAAAATACTAGCAAGGGGTGCTAAGCCATGTTTGAAAGCATTGTCCTGAGCGAGCTAAATAGTCAAGGATGGTAAAATAAAAATGTGAACAGAATTGTATGCAGTCGATAAAAAAAGAAGCTACAGTTGCAGTAAACCATTGGTAGTAACTGATTAAAAGTAAGAAACAGAATTTCTAAACAAGTTGAGAAAAAAAGAAGAGAGACTTGAGTAAGGTGTTATCATAGTATTGTAATACTACAATAACACCTTGATATGGAACCGATAAAAAGTAAAGAAATAGGAGAATAATATACTATGAAAAAGAGTCTTCAACTTAGACTCAAAGCCATTAACCCTATCAACGGGTGAACCAAATTGCATGCAGTCTATAAAACTCAAAGTACAACTACAATAGAACAATTACATGAATTGTTACGTTTGCATCCTTTGATCTCGTTCTCACACATTCCATTGCCCTGGAGTTTTCCACATGATGTAGCCATTTTAGCACATGTGACTGCAGTGGATTCCACATGACCTTTTGATGGTTTTGCTCTGCCCTTGCTTACAGCTTTCAGATATCAGTGAGATCCCCGTTGAGGATATAGAGATCGCTAAGGGTCGGGGGACGTTCCCCTGCGAGTTCAGCGTACTAGAAATGCAATCGGACCTGGAGTGGAACCCCAGCGTGGAGACCCTCGGAGAATGGCCCCTGTACATCAACGACGATGGGGCCGTGTTGTATTACAGGTGAGTTTTCCGACCTGCAGTGACCTTCATGAAGATGAAGAGCTGTAGAAAGATTTCACATGTGTACAAGATTTCACATAGAGCAATAAATGAGGTTGACTGATACGGTTTTCCTCTGCTGACCCGATGGCCGATGTTTTTATCGCGACATCAGCCGATATCCGATCTGGTATTTTACCGTCCAGCGTGTTCTCTCCTGAAAAAAGTTTCATCTCATGTATGATGTTGCCCTCTGGAGTGCTTTTATCACAATTGCAACATTATCACATATTTGCAGGTATATCTTTACCCTTTTTGATGGAGAATAACCCTCACAGGGCATACCTCAAATCCTATCCTGGTTCATGGATTATTACTTTCCTGGGGTGAAAGTATACTTTCATGATGCTAAACATCAGGAAACATTGGCATCTCAATTTCGCGGATCCGATGTTTTCACAGATAGTGGTGAAAGTCGGCCTGATCCGATGTCCACTCTGATTATTGGTTGATCCCTAGTAATAAACAGCAAGAGCTCTTTGTCATTGGACTGTAGGATATGTGTAAATGAAGCTTTCTCCTGAGTGTGCATCCGACAGTTGAGAAGAATTTCAAATATTACATTTTGATTCAATTGAAGATGTCTTTGGTCAACTTGTCAGCGTCTTTGTTGTTTTCAGCATAATGAATTCTTATGGCTCATGTAAAGAAAGGCTGTGCAGAATGTTATGTTAAGTTTTTTTCAAAGTTACATACTCACCTTAAGAAAGTGTTGCTCATCAACATTAAATAATTGTTAATACTCTGTACAACTTGGTTTGACCTTAGAGATAACCGTGAAGTGTGGAACCTTGACCCAGTGTTAATTAATACTCCATTTCTACTCCCCCTCCCCTTCCTAGTCATACATACCTGAAACTTAAAACCCTCTAATTTGCATGCAAATAGTATTTAAAATTGTTGCTCATCAACTTTACAATAATCAGTGATAACCTTGTGGTGTAACCTCATGGTGACTTTTGAAGGGTGGGGCTCAAGGGCATCGTCAGTGCTTCGTACCTGACAGTTTGAACCTTCTCTTATTCCAACTAAAAGGAAGCCACTGGGCAGGTTCATATCTCCCCCTGTCCCTCATATTTCATGTACCACAAGCATATCATTTTCTGTAAATTGCTAGCTCTTTCATCCTGCTCTAAGATTTGTTACTCCTTCCACTTTTGCTGGTCTGTGTGTCTATTTTGAATTTGCTTTTATTCCCATAGCCACTGATTTACTTCTTTTTGTTACATTCTTTGGTCTTCCTCCTTTTTTTTTAATTATCAGAGATAGAATGGACGAAGTAAAGGAACTTTCAGAGGAGGAGAAACAAGAAATTAAAAAAGCAGAAACTGCCAGGTACCTCCATAAAACTTCAGTCTTTTGTATCTTAATGTTTCTCTTAATAGTGAAATGTTTAAATTAACTTTAATGTTCCCCCACCAAATCTCCAAATACATCACTTGTTTTTGGAAGTACATACACAAACCCCTGTGATAGTAACAGTTGTATCTGTGAGGATATGGACAAGGGTGACCAGTCAGTTTTTCCCTCAAATTTAGGCTCTGTGCAATTTGGGGGAACAGTAACATGAAACTAAAAGAAGACAGTAAGTTCAAATTGTTACACTTAGGAGCCCCTGCTTTTCTTTATGGAAGTTTAGTGCCTGCCCTGTAGTCGACACACTGCAGCATACTGCAGTAGTACCACTAATGTATAGTTCTATGCCACGGAGAACTATTCGTCATACAATAAATGAACCAATAAACATGGTTTATTTGTGATGACTTTATGTTGATGTTACACTTGCATCACAAGTGCTGTATTAGGTGTAACAAAACCTGAAAGATGCATATCTTACAATAAAACAAGACTTACCTTCCAAAACAATGAAAACCTTCAAAAGTGTCAGAATAACAAAAAAATTTGGCGACTAAGTGGTATGGCCAAACGTTTTAGGTCTGAGGGCAGTGTATATGGTGCGAAATATTTAGGAGGACTTTTGTCATAGTCCGCAATTGAGGATAAAAGCAGGATCTTCTTTCACTGTGAGGAAACCTCTTCTCGAGCTCTGGAATGGAAAGACTCGCTTTGATATCTATTAACAGTTAGTTCAGTGTAACGTGAATGAAGCAAAGTACATCTGTTTCTCTGGAACCCTATACTGGTTGAATGGCAACCATTCACAGAATACATACACTCATGGTTTTACTGGCATTGTGAACTCTACTGTCATTTGCAAATGTTTTATCAAGTGACTTTTTCCAATGTGTTCAAAAGAAGCATTTTTGCTTTTTTTTGGGGGGTGGTTCAAAAGGGGAAGGGGAGACAGAAAAGGGAGAACAGTTGGAGTTGAACATTTCAAATTCAACTTGTGTCTTTGCAAATGTAGAATTGCCTTAATTATCAGTACTCTTTTGACATTAATACCTATTTGTGTCAATTGTATTGGTTTGAATTTTTAAGGAAATTCTGTGAGAGAAAAGGTCTTTCTTTTACATTTGTACATGATCTTCCTTCTAGTAGAAGAAACCAGGAAATAATACAACCATCTCAATGAATTCCAGGAGGATGGGCTTAGTATTTTCAAGTAAAAAATGGCAAACATTAATTCAAAGTTGATTTTTCTTTCCTTTTTTTTTATCAGACTTGGAGGACACCAACCAAAGACAAACTATGTCTCACCAAGGAAAGAGAAAGCTCTTAAAATCCACCTGTACTTACCACCAGATGAACAATAAAATTGAAATAGTTTAATCAACAGAGGGCGCCTTTCACCTTTTTTTCCTCAGACACTGACGCTTTCATCAACCTTCGGAGTTACGCTGCTATCACTGATTCATGTGATCTCACTACAGCACAGTCACAGTATGGATACTGTGTGTAATACAGTGCTTGGAGAATGCCCTACCCTGTGACTGCCCTATGTGTTGGTACACTTCGCCATTGTCAGTCCAACTTATTATAACCGCTCTCACTCAGCCAGGAACTCAGACCAGAAACTTAATTTGTCAATCAATTTATCAGTCTATCAGTCAGCCATTCATTGTGTCTGTTAGATTGAAAGTCACTCTTGTCAGTCAACCAGTCATTCTGCCATTTAAGCAGTCAGTATGTCTGTTAGTCAGCCAGTTGTTCTGTCTCTGAAAAGAACAGCCTCTTCCACTTGTTGACCCAGTTTCATACTCTTGAATACCATATATGTCAAAGTTGCAAGAGGCACTGCATGCTCACCATGTACAGATTTTCTTGTGAATGCATAAAGACTTACGACAGGAATTTTCAAACGGAAATTGAAGTCAGTTGATTTAATCAAGTGGATGCATGAGTTGCTCAGTCTGGTTGTCTTGACGGTGACAAAGTTTTCAAACACTTGAATGCTGTTATTCTGATGTTTTTTCACTCACGGTCATAATTTCCAACGATTTTAATTTTGTCCTTCCTCTCTGGTTGTGGTGGAAACAATAACAACAGCCAACTAGCAAGTCTGCCAAGAATGAAAATTCAAAATTTTCACTGTCAAGAAACCAAAACAAAAGCTACCGGCCTCAGCGTTGATGTCGCTTTGCATGCAGTCTTTTAGGGGTCCAATGCCAAAGAGAAGCACCAAAGGTGGATCTTTCACAATCCTATCGTTTGACCTGTAGAGGTCTTTTGGTTTAGTGTTTGCACCAGGTCAAAAAATCGGCCCCCCGGGTGCTCGATGCCCAGAGTCGATCGGTGTATCCAGGTATCCGAAAATATAATTTTCGTTAGGCTTCCAATTTGTTGTGAAGTCGGGTACAACCTTTTACTTTACATGCTATACCATGTGTCTTACATATGGGCATGACAGTTAAGTTTTCCGCAGATACATGCTGAATTTTTATACAGGTACAGTGTACATCGGTGAAACTGTTGGACTTTGCAGCAATTTCAGAACTGTGTCCTGACATAATCCCTCGGATACCCGATGCAAAGAATATTTTGGTTTAAAGACATTTGGATCGTATCACTGGGAAATGGGGAGGGGGGGACTCACTCTCATGTCCAGTTCAACTGGCCACTGCCTTGTCAAGTGCTTTGTATCGGCCAGTGTCATCTATTGCATCTGTGGAAAGTTGCGTCATAGGTCTGAATGGGACGCCGAAGGAGATAGATTGAAACAGAACTGAGCTGCCAGTTCTGACTGGTCTTGAATGGTTCAAGAAATTACCATCAAACTTAGAAATGTTCTTTGTTTGCAAAGCTGTAATAATGATCAGAGAGAAATGTGGAACCAGAATCTGAAAAAAAAAAAAAAAAAAGGGGGAAGAATACCTGTGGCAGGAGATTGCTGATACTTACTAGCTCAGTTAATGAATTGGATGTTACTGCCAACAGACTATAACAATGTTCGTACTGGTCTGGTCTTCAGCTATCTGCAGTTAAATGCTGTAGCAACTGGTGGCGATGATAATAGCGATCACCTTTGGTCATAGCGGTATCCTTGATTTATATTTCATTTCCTAGTCCAAAAAATTAGAATCGTTTACTTCCAAGCCCCGTTTGATTTTGACAAACGGCTCCCTAGTGTCTGCCTGTGTAGAACACATCTGTGGCGAAACGAAACAAATTTATAAAAATCTGACTTTTCATTCAGAAAGAAATTTTAGTGGTTGGTTGATAAATGAAAGTATTTGTGTAAGACACCAGCAAGTGGATATAACATTCAGATTTACAGTAAGTACCATCTGACGTATTATGGCTATGTATTAAACTGCAAATAATTTTAAAGAAAAGCTTATAAATTCTGGAAAATTCAGCTCACTGATGTATGAATGGCTTCCGACTATGAGTAATGTTAATAGTGCAACTAAAGGTTAAGAATTTTGCCGGATGATTACGGTACATTTGATGCATCACAGTGTAAATTTGAATGTGAGGCCATTCATAGCTATAAAGTAAAGTATGTTAATCCTCAGACGCAGAACATAAAAAAAGGTGTATTATTCCTCCTAAGGAACGAACGTAAAAGGTGTATCAGGTGAATCTAAGAGAAGTGACAATTTGCTAATCCAATCTCCAGAAAGACCTGTTTTGGCTGTGAGCTCTAAGAGAAGCATGGCTCTTTGTGGTGTCACGAAATTATATATATGGGAGAAAGATGTGAGAGATATATCTATGCTAGTAAATTAGCCGCCGCCCACCCTCCGAAAATTTGTTAAAGAGAAAAAGAATTTAGCTTATTAAAATCTTTTGTTTAAGGTCGTAGAGACCTGTTCTTCAATTCCATTACAGCAGAGAAGTGAATTCCAAAATAGTGAGATGTTTAACGGACTGTCGTTGGTTTTGTTTACTTCATCATCAATATACCGTAAAGAACGTAACGATGCCAAAAACTATATATGCATATTCGTAATTCACCTGTATCAAAGTTTACCAAACCATAGTCGAAATATTAGGCCGAACGGAAGTGAATATGTATTTCATGAAAGCATTTTGTACTGTTGCAGCTCGTGTACATTACTGTGTAAAGATCATATGGTGGAATAGGTTTAACTTTGTTTACCAATTAAAAGTAATACATCCTTCGTAATGCACCTATTGTTAGCCAAGCTGAAATTTCTGAAGGTACTGTCTGTTCGCCTAAACATGTTGGTGCGAATGGAAAGTAATTAAGTAATTATTTGTCTCGAAAAATAATTAAGCCAATCAGCAATCGTGACTGGGAATATGTTTAGAGTTAGGGGTGAGATTCCTTCGTATAATAGAGGTTCTTTGCCCATTTCTGGTGCAACTAAATACTACGATTTATGAAGGTCGGAGTATTCCCCTGGTCTTTCAAAATTTGGGCATCATATCGACAGGTAACAGAAAAAAGAAGAGTTCTTGAGGACAAGAAGGCAGGGAGTGCCATCAGTAAGGTTTTTGGGATATGAAACCGAACGAAAAAGGTCAAATGAACTGTCCACCTGACATTGAGCTCTGGCATTTTCTATCAAGAAACTAAACCATCTTCACCTTCAAAGTAAATCTTTCAGTACTTTCTATAGATGATTGTGATCACTCTTATAGAGTTCGCGAGGGGCAAAGTGGTCGTGGTGCCACAAATTTCGCAGAATTTTATGGCAACTCGAAAAGTTTATTGAAGATTGCAAATGTTGGCTTATAAAGGTAACGCATTAGGTATTATCGGTTTCAGAAAATCATGACTACTGCAAATTCTCAGTGATGTTTAGTTTAAAGAAGGAAAGTTAAGACAAATAGGATTTTTGATTTTGCCTTTATTACTTAAAATGAGTCAGAAAATTATTTAATGTTCCTATGTGAGTGATATGAATGATGGACATTGCTTTGATTCGCTTGTCCATCAAGGTATAGAATGGATAGGAGAGTGGTATGATCACATGGTGGGGATCTTCCAGACTCCTACCCCCCCCCCCCCCCCACACCGTTTCCCTATTATATGATTTCTCGAACATAATATCCTCCTGAATAAATCTTCAGTCGTTTATTTCCAAAGTGAATAACGTTTAGGCAAAACATGATATTTGAAGGTGATGTATTGTATCGGTATTGTCGACTTAAGATGTGGTGGGTTTGATCGTGGGCCTATATTTTGTGTTTGCTTTAAACTAGTGGAACATCCCACCCTGCCCCCCTAAAATACCAAAGCCATAAAGCTCACGTTATTTACATTAACTATGTCGACCGTGAGAACGTTTTGTCGTACATCAGGTAGGTATCGATCAGAGCTCCCGTTGGTCCGTTTGTGGGGAATTTTTTTTTTTTTTTGGCAAGATTCACGTGAAATTTGCAATTTATAATGTAAGTCCTCTCTCTTCTTTTTTCTTTGATAATTTTCAGTTAACCTGTACATAGCTGTGAATAAGCTTTGACTTGGGGGAACTAAAAGTATAACATAAAACATTGTTTTTTCTTCTTTTGTGAAAATTGAATGCAATAGTAGAAACAATAAATGGAACGTGAAATGTGATCCTTTAATGATCTCATGTTTAGTGGTGACTTTATGTTGTTCATATGTTGATGCTGAGTGTTCTCATGTAGTTGGTGCGCTATGTCCCAGTTCTTTCATGTTTCTGGTCTCTTTCTCATATCGTAAGGTGGTGTTTTCTTGTTGTTGGTATTTCCATATTGTCGGTGCTCCCAAGTCCAATTACTTACCTACATGTTCCCATGTTGGTTGTCTGATTTACATTGTAGGCCTAAGTTGGTGTTTTCATATTGTTGGTGCTCTCATGTCCAAGTGCTTTTATTTATGTACCCACGTTGGTTGTCTGTCTTACATTGTAAGTTGGTGTTCTCTCATCCAAGTGCTTTCATGTTTTCATGTTGTTGGTCTCTATCTCATATTGTAAGTCGGTGTTCTCATGCTGGTGCGTTCATATCCGTGTGCTCTCAAGTTCCCCAAGCATGTTGGTGGTCTTTGGTCAGTCGGTGACCTCAATGTTGTTGGTGTTCTCATGTTGTTTTGTTGGTGCTCTTATGTCATGTTTCTCTTATGTCGGTGTTCCTATGTTGTTACTGTTGTCATCCTACGGGTAATGCTCCTCTGATATTGGTATTCTGACAAGTCCACCATTTGATCGAGATGAACATTAACTGTGTAGTACCACTGGCAGTCGATTCAAACCCACATTCCTGGACCCCCCCCCCCCGATTTTCGAGGGTTACCCTGAATACCCATTCTCTGGCCCAAACCCATTTCTTCTTGATTCCCTCTCTTCCAATGTCCCACCCTCATCGGCCGCGGGTACAAAACTCCGACACAGGTCCCTCTAGTCAAAGCAAAGTACTGTGAAGGGACGGTCTGCTTCGCTTGGCTTATGCTAGATGATTTGTCAGAGGGTGAGGCTGCCTGTCGGGCAACCCCTGTGGTGTTCCGTTATCCGAAAACATGAAATATTGCCTTAAGAAAAAATCGTTCAGCACAATTATACGCTACTTACGGTATCCAGTACCACCCGACTTATGGAATTAGCAAGGCTATCATTTTCGTCAATTTAGTATGAGCTTTCTATATTAACTAGTCAAGATCCTATGCTCTACGGTAGCTAGTACACTTTTTTTCCTCCTTCAGAAAACCCTGGAACAGTATAATGAAGTGACTTTTTGACTGACAAGTTAATGAGGTCTTGAATAAAAGAGACTTTTTTTTTTCATTGTAAGCATCGCAAACCCATGTCAATGCTTAGCTTGTTTATAACTCAAGAATACTTCCGTTCGAAAAAAAGACCTCTATAGTAAAAACAAAATCATGTCGTCTCAAGGTTAAAAAATAACATGCAACAGCAGGAAAAGTTTTTGTTGCTCTTTGAAACTGAATAACGTTGAAATTTGGCACTAGTGTAGAATTAGACTGGGCATATTTTATAATTTTCCTTAAAATTTTGTAGAAATTGAGATCATATGTCCTAAACTGTTGTACGGTAGCATTTCTTTTTTACGACGGTCAAGATTATAAAAAAAAGGTAGATGTGCCATGTGTGACATTACGCATCATGGATTCCCAAAAGTGCAATGATTTGAAGATAAACATTTATTCAAAAATTCGTAACTTCCAAAGTAAACATGCTTATTGAGATATGGTTCTCATCAATGATCAGAGAAAGATATCCTATTTTTTTTCTTATGAAATTATCAATTTTCTTCAGTGGCTATAGTCCCTTTAAAAGTTATTCGATGTTCACCTCAGACTCAATACTAATTTCTAAAATATATCCATCCAGAGACAAATTTTAGGTAGCACTCAATTTAGTGTAAATGATCACTGTAAGCTGTCTGGTTATCTACATTCTTGCGCAGCTTTACTTCATCTTGTCGAAGTAATTTAGCAGTTACTGGTGTCATTATGATTCCTAACTGCACCTTCATGTCCTGTGGGTGGCGTAATTTCTCCTTTTCCTGCCCAGTACTTGTTCAAGATGGATCGTGCCGTTCGTGTGGGCTCGTTGGGCCTGAATCAATTGAAAAGTCCGGGGTCTCTCCACACTGTCAGATAGACCACCGTCTGCGAACTTCGTGGACGTAACAGAGGTAAGGTATCTGTTTCGATAGTGGCCACGAATCACCCTTCCTGGTGGAAAATGGTTGGCTACTTGTAAATACGGATCCATCGTCGAATAACCTTCTGTAGATCCCATCGGGTTTCCTTTGAAATTGCTTTTTGATTGCGTAAAAGGATAACGCTTTCCCTCGAAGCTGTGATTCGTTGACTTCTCCACAGACACCGCACCGCTGTTCTGATTATATAAAACAAGGTGTTGTCCCGACGTATTACTGTCCGTTAATTTATGGCGTTGCATCGAAGGCATTAATTCCCCCATTTGACGCAGCAGTGGGTGGTGCCGTTTTCTTGTCCGCGAATCCCTTTCCTCACATTTTAAACGAGTTCTTCTTTCACATGGGACAAATGAGTCTTTCTCTGCGTCTTCCGTAAATTTTTTTGAGAATGCGACACGTTCAAGTTGTTGAGAGGACACATTTGTCATAAGTTTCAATCGATGGCGCTCTAACCTTGCCGTAGTTGACCCTGTGGGTGGCGTCTCCAGACGATGACGTTGACATATTCTACTCGACAAAGTCAATGATATGTTGTTAATTTGTTCCCCTGGTGTCCCTTCTGCCATATCACTATAACATTATCTGTGGATGCAATATAAGATTATCATATCATATCATAATATATATATATATATATACAAATACAAATAAGTGTCCAAAAGACAAGACCTAACAAAGTGCTCAACTTTACAAGTAAAGGAGCAAGTATAATAGTTAAGTATTGGGGCTGTAAAAGCAAATAAAACCTCTACTCAGAGTTTCACGCTGATACGTTCGTCAGGAGGTCAAGATCGATAATATATATATATATATATATATATATATATATATATATATATATATATATATATATATATATATATATATATATATATATATATATATATACGCAGTTTACCCTGTAGCTATATAGAATGTTGGATAGTCCACCTCCATGGAAAGCCTGGATTTCATGTTTTTAATGTTAACCGGAATTAAAGCTTTTGGAGGTGTGTTTTGTCGATTAACGAATTACTTCACCGATAGTGAGGGCGTCCTTTATCTATAGATGGGTTTTGTATTAACTTTAAAGGAACGTGTTCCTGTCCCTCTGTACATTATTGTGACAAGTTTTTCTTTAATGGATGATCCACTGATGAGCATTACAGCACACATTAGCCATCACGATCCAGATTTCTTGAGAGCCCATGTATTTGTGGTAATGGGATGTTAAGTATCCGAACATTTTGAATGATTAAGTACCTTCAGATCAAACCTGGTACAACAACTGAGAATCATTTTAATAAGTCAGGCTCTCGATCCGCTCTTTCTTTTAATTACAGTAGGTGACGGAATCGTTGTCTCTCTCTTGTATCCCTGACTATAAACCAACAGGACCCTGAAGAGCTGTGTGTGTGTCGCTCATACCGGTCTCACAACGACGAACGAGTTTGTAGTCAAAGTTGAATTAAATATTCGAAGAGGAATTTATCATCATATCAAGTAAGAGGGTCGCTTTGCGTATGTACAAAATGTCTATTCCCCCAGGCTTTCTTTCTCCACTTTCACCAACTTATAGTACTTATTGATGAATATTGATTAAAAAATATGCACTGCCAGAGGTTTGTTCTTAATAATGAATTGAAATTATATATAAATGCTTACTTTACCTCGACACATTCAGCAAAATCCTCTTTGTATATGGAATCCGTGACTAGTTTCAAGTCGATCCCGATCGTCAAATGCTTTATTACAAGTCCCAATCCAACTCCTTCTAATGATAGAATGGCAGGTGAGCCGATATGCGTAGGGCGACAGTTTACGAATTGTTCACAAAAGAGTCGTAATGAAAGTAAACTATTACTTCGAAGTGATAGACGTACTGTTCCATTGTCTCATGGCATTGTTGCTGAAGCCTCAGGGCAAGTTGAATAAAAAAGATTCAGTGAAGAGGGACTACAAATATTTGCATTGGACGTCCAGTAAGGTGAAGTTAAGTCGCAAAATAAACTTACTAGATCACTTGTAGGCAGAAATCTCTTTCTGACTCAGGTAACAATTAAAGATAGTTGTCATGACAACGTTAGTCATTACTGAGTGTTCACCCAAATCTTAGAGAATCTTTGGTAAATTTTGCTTTTGTTTTCTTTCTGCGGTCTATGGAACTACAGTAGTCATGGTAAAAGTTCCCTTATACTACAAAACAATATCATAAAAAGTAATTAAATTACCAAGAAAATTCGGTGTGTGTCACGTACTTATATACTACTGCAGTTCGGACTTAGGCCTACCTGAAATATCCAATTAAGGTGAGTAGAAACTTAGGATCGAATTGCCACCGTGAATTGGCGACGTATCATATACACATGCAACGACTGATATACGGTGATAATTTCATTTATAAACTTATACGAAGTCCAGACAGAGCATGATAACTACACTGCACAGCAGTCACGATACAGTTGTCAAGTCTTAACGGGCGTCGGATATATGCTAGGCCGGAAATGACGCACTCACCATATTGCTACCGGGTTAGTAGACTTGGAGGATCTGCTGACCGTATTCCTTATTCCCACACCTTCAAAATTTAATTATAAGTTTTGTGAACTTTGGTATGAGCTACTCCATAATAAATCACATTCGGTCCTACAAATCCTACTAGCCCATCTGTAAGTCGCGCCCATAGCAACGGTGGGGGTGAGGGGCTTTTTGAGACAATTATACCCCTTTCTGTTCCACCAGATGTAAACTGGAACTTTTATCTGGTGGAGTCTCCTCCGTGGCGGCGATATCACTCCCATAATATTTAGCATTTGAACGAGCACCTTTCATTGGAAAGAATGGGGGCGTGGTGTAAAATAAAAGGAAAAAAAATATTGTAGGAAATACGATTTCCTAGGATCTGCCGCACAAAAAGAAAAAAAAAAAGAGAAAAAGTTCTGCTAAACTCTGCGCCAAGAAATGGAGTGGCGCTCGCGCTTTATGTAGAATATGCAAACGATCAAATCTTATCACTCTCACCGACCGTAGGATATTACTTGTGGCCGCAATTTCGAAGCATATTTTACTGACAATTGAAGGGGTTAATAAATGAAAGAGAATAATTTTTCACGGTGGTCATTTCAAACCCCCTATTGTTCGTTAATCAAGATTGCAGTTTGGAGAAAGCCACTTACTTTCGTAAAGAACTTAATGTCCAGTTGCCCTGATTGGTTACCAAAACGGCAATGTAACAATAACAAATTATTGCAAGCAGTCTTTGTTTTTCTTTGAAACTGAAGTCCTCATTTAACTTGAATTTGCCGCAAGTTAAAATATGGATTGGGTATTTTGTAGATTTATTTACCTTAACGTCGTTGTCGAAATAAAGGTCACGTCTTGAACTATTGCACCGGTTTTATTTAAGGCAGTCACTAAGTTATAAAATAAACAAAGGACATTCATGAAGTTGAGCCTGAGTGACATCACAAAGTCCCCATTGTCGCACTGTCCCCATTGCCGCACTGTACCATTTTGAAATAAAGATGTTTTTAAAAATTCATAACTTTTTTTTCAATGAAGGGAGAAAAAAAAACATGCGCTTTTTTATGAGACATCAATTTCCTTCTATGGCCAACTTACCTCTGGTGGAAATATTCTAGATGAAGGCAATCCAAATAACTATCACTTTTCCCCACACTGATATTTTTCTCCTTAATTGAATAATTGCGGACATCAGATCCCGATTTCAAGGCTTCGAACATGCAGCTTAGAGCACCAGGAAAGTGCCCCTTCAGGCTCTCTGGGCATTTTGTAAAGCCGAAAATTTTCTCATACGCCCGGCGCCAAATATGTAGCGTCCCGTCCAAATAGTCCCTCCTACACGTTGCGAGCAAAGAATCCCCACCCACCCTGACCAGACTGAGACCGCATATGTCGTGTACGTACTGAACATCCTGGACACCTGCCCCTGATATGTCCTATTGATGACCTATATGGCATGATAAGTGCTTTCCTCTCCGTCTTCCAGACCCTGACCGACCCCTACCCCACTCCTCGAATCTGTGAATGCTTCCGGTAGAATTTGAGGCACTCATTATCAAAGTAAGTAAAGTTTTTCTGAGTCTTTTTCTGTATTTTTAGGCAGCTCAAAAGAGTGCAATTTACAAGGCTTTAAATTTAGTGCAATTTCCTGCAGTCTGTTAGCTATTTTGGTCGAAAAATTCATTGTGCAGAGGAAATTAGGAGAAAATTGTATGCCCGCCCCCCCCCCCCCCATCACAATTGCCCTTCTCCCTAAAATGTAAGGCTGGCTAAGGGCCCACTGTATAACTGCATGATTGACAGTGACGAACTTAACCGCATGGAATATCGATCGTTCAGCTAGTGTTCTGACAGTGGTTGCCATTTTGTTAATTATAGACACGCGAAGACGTTTGCAAACAGGTTCAAAATATCATCATTCATATTGTTGTTAGTACGTTTATTTATTTTTAGTTTATTTATTCTATTCATAATTATTATGTGTGGGTGGTACGGATGCCATTGACGGAAATTCAGAGAACATGATTCCAAATTGAACATGGGCTCCATATAGGAGAATCCATCCGGGGTTTATTTGATTCATTAGGGGCCATATGGGCCAGCCCAGATAACCACATCACCCACATGGGATAGTTAGTAGTGTGTCCATGTGGGACATTTGCCTTCGTAGTAGACCCCAGAACTACCACATTTGGTTTACCCAGCCCTTCATGAATCTTGGATGCAAAGTCATGTGGGCCCCATACGTTGGTTGATATGGGGCCTATGTGGGGCCTGTGTTGGAATGCAGTAACCGTTGGAAGAACTTAAACAGCGCAGCCCAAATCCGTCGATCATATACTGTATGGCACTACCACATCCATGGGCATACCTAAGTTAATTCCTATGTGGCTCTGTAGGCCTGCGAATACGTATACATTTTGTTCCAGCCCAGAAAAAAAGTTTTAATGACTCTTCTAATATACTCAACAGTGATACCGCACTGATGTGACTGTCATCAATTAACATCGGATGATTAGGGCATTTGGATCTGTTTGTCTTCAGGTAATATATTTCCCCTCGTGTTACGCAGTGGAGTAACCAAATTAGAAATCCCTGCAAATGTGTTCCCCCTCCCCACCCCGGCCTCCCCCTCTCAATGACGTTTAAACTGAAGAAAAAAATAGTGGAAGTTAAGGCCAGAGCCTGTAGACGGAGAGCCATTACATTTCCTGTTCGCAATCTCTTGTGTGCTCTTCAGCACTCTGCTCAGAGCTTGTACTCTCCCACTTCATCCATCCCCACTTCATCCCCACTTCATCCTTCTCACTCCTGAGTCTTCCCAATGAAAAAGTCTCTGTGTCGGTTACGCAGCCAAGAATAGGCTGTTAGATGTGGGCTACATTGTCCTTCCGGCCTGATCCTTCTTCACTAATTAAACTCGCACTACGCCATTCATTGAAGAACTACACATAACGTCTACGTGAGAATTTTTTTTTCTTTTAGTGAACACGGGTCAAACAGTATGAGCTATACGTATATGGAAAGCCGTGAAATTACCATTATATATTCGAATTAATACCAGTATATATTCAGCCTTTCTGATTGGTTGATTTTATACTGGTATTTATTCGAATTAATACCGATATAAATTCGAATTAATACCAGTATATATTTGAATTAATACCGGTATATATTCGAATTTATATCGGTATAAATTACATTTAATACTGGTATAAATGTCAATTTATGCAAGGATAAATTCGATTTTACACCGGTATATTTTCCTGCTTTCTGATTGGCTTGAATATATACCAGTATAAAATGGAATTAATACTGGTAGATATTCGAATTAATACCGGGATGAATAATGGTGTATTTGTCCAACAGGGCTTCCCATAATAGTATAGCTCTATACACAGGGAAAAAATGTATATGCTGTCAAAGCACTGCATATGCAAGCCAAGACTTTGTTTTCCCATAATTCCTTTCGTCAAACTGCATATTTTCTTCGAATCATGGACGGCAATGACAAAATGCCGTCTATATATACCAGTATAAAATGGAATTAATACTGGTATATATTCGAATTAATACCGGGATAAATAATGATGTATTTGTCCAACAGGGCTTCCCATAATAGTATAGCTCTATACACAGGGAAAAAATGTATATGCTGTCAAAGCACTGCATATGGAAGCCAATACTTTGTTTTCCCATAATTCCTTTCGTCAAACTGCATATTTTCTTCGAATCATGGACGGCAATGACAAAATGCCGTCTATAGACGAAAAGTCGAATGAAAATGACTTGAAAATAATTTGCTTGGGTGATTCAGCGGTGGGAAAGTCGAAGTAAGCTATTTTATGCCAGTGGTTTCTCTATTTTGTCACATTCTTATTTCTTCATGGTGTAAGACAAGGTTTTCTCAGATCTAGTTCGCTAGTGACAGAAACGCGTCTTTAGGGTAGTAACTCAAATGCACAGCATTAAGGTAACACTAGGCTATTATTTTTATTCTCACTACACTACAGTTTGCCTTGGCCTAAGTTAGGGGCGGGCAAAGGCCAGTAGTACTAACTTAGTAGTGCGGCCATAAATGTGGGTCTCGGCCTAACGATAGCGTCACGACAAACGAAAGAGTGATGATATGAATGTATTCATAAGAAGAAGAAGAAGATTCTCATACTCATTCAGAAGCAGTGGAATGTTCCATTTACAAATAGGATTAGTCTAGGCTAGTCTAACCTAGCCTAGTGTCGTACTCGTGAAAAAACTATAAGTTTGGTACGGTAACTATTTATAGTAAAACCAAACAAGTAATGTTCCCAGGCGATTTCTAGGCAATGCCCAATACTCAATAGAACCTACGAGGTAGGACACTACTAGTGCTTGGGATGGTACACAAAACATGGCCTATTTTTATATCCTTATGCTGACTACAAACCATACTGAACCCTCTAAATCATATCTTTAGATTGTAAGAGCACTGTATGCACACCTTCGACCTCAAACAAATTCAGAAAATCACTCTTAGATGGAGTTACTTGTATGAATTGGGATACGAATTTGCTATCTGTAGTGTAAGGCAAGCGGTCAGGAACCGTTTTGTCAGTCATGGAGAGAGACTGTATGCCGTTAACTTTCTGTTCAGCTAAAGGGAATTGAGATGTTCTGCCGTTGTTGATGAGACTTGACATAATGGTACTGTGAGTAGCTGTTGAGTGTTGACTTAGTGAATACAGACCTGTCAACTCTCCCGGTTTTACGCGAGACTCCCGGTTTTTGTACAGATCTCCCACCTCCTGTTTTCATATTCTGATCTCCCGGTTTTGTTAAGTCCATTTGTGACATTTCTGATAATAGCCGAACAGTTGGCGCAAGGTTTATTTGAGTAATTGGCCATAAAGAAATGTATAGTGCATTGAAAATCAGATTGTTGTTTACAAAATTTTCAACTTCAACTAGATTAGTACTAATTACACCAATACTATAGCAGTTTGCTTTATAAGTAAGTCATTAGTGGCTGAAATGAAAGGTGTAGGCTTAGTGCAGTCTGTAGCAGTTGAATGCCTGAGGCAGGGTTGGAAAACCTTGCTGAATTTCCCGCGAACACAGTAGAAAATCCACCGATTTCCCGCTGACATTTGTGTAGGGGTAAAACCCCTGGTGGGGGGTTCGGAGGCAAGTTCCTGGAAAAATTGGGGTTCCTTGCACATCGAAGGGGTAAAATTGTGCAGCTGAGCACAAAAAAATGTAACTGAAAACTCGCCACAATATTTGAAAAATCAATCACGAACGCTTAACGTTAGGCTATTTGCGTTGTTGCAATATAAGGTACCTTTTTAAATGTGAAGAAGTGTCACTTACAAAATGTCAGAAACGAGTAAAACTTGAGCCTGATATTGCGCTAAATAGATACGCAATAAGCCTAGAATGTCTTGATCATAAACCACTATACACTGTCAACTACTACATTGTGCTACTTACAAACAGCTCTGCGAGTTTGCCGTAAAAAAATCCTGGCAAGTTTCCAAGAAAAGTTTTTTACTGCAAAAATGTGAACACCTGTCCTAAAATGGACATCGCATTCATAATACTCAAATTCAGCCACCTGTTGCAGCTAGGACATTTGTACCGAACTTTTTCATCCCTGATAACTGCGACCATTAACAGGTAGCAGAAATTTGCAGCCAAAAAAAAGTTAAAAATAAAAGTCGTCCCCCATATTTCAAAATGGTTTAATCGAGGCAATTTTTTTACTGCGTGTAACGTTAGCTTTTCCAGAATGGTTTTTGGCACTACCATTGCATCTGTGTGTAGGACTGTAAACGTAAAGAAGGTACAAAGGTCAAGTCATGCTGCGTGGGTCTGTTGCGCCGCTATGTACTGTATGTATGCTGTTTATAGACGTACCTACTGTATGAAAGCACTCCGTTCACATTAATTGCACAGGGAATCTTGTGCGGAGTTTGGAGAAAAAAAAAACCACTGACACCGACAGAGATGAAATTGTGCACGAGCTCTGTGCGAATCATCCTTGGGCACTGTGGTTCATAGGGTGTGTAGGGCGGCTGAAGTGTGCCTAAAAGTAAACTGGCGATAATTTCTGGTTACTTGCGTGATTGTGTGGGATATACTGGACATTGTGGTTTATTGGCATAGAGGTAACATGCGCTATTTGCCTATGTGAGTATCGTAAGCAATAGCGATCAACAGAGCTTCTTTTAATATTTGTTTAACAGCATTTTCCCTGTTCTCCCTCATTTATTTTGTTTCTCTGAAGATTTTCCGTTTTTTTTCCCCGTTTTTCATTTAAAAAAAAATGTGTCCCGACACGCAGGATTTCCCGCGAGCGTCGCCGATTTCCCGCGAACCAGGTTCGACAGGTTCGCAAGGTTTTCCAACCCTGGCCTGAGGCCTACACATTGTTTGCTATTGTATGTATACATGGGCAATTAACACGCAACAAAGGATCATCAAAGCGTTGTGATCATGGAAGATCTTTTCATAGTTCGGGAGAGTTGTAATCAATGTAGTCCTCTCATCAGTGGATGCTTCCTAGGTTAGGATGTACTGTACACCGGCATACCTAGGTGATGGTGGCGCCACTTCAGCCAGGAAGAATTCGCGCTCATGACAAAGGTCTCCCCACTGTAGTGCATGAAATACAGACTGACGGTATGATTAACATTTTTTGTTGTCTTCTGTTCACAGGTTAGTGGAGCGGTTTTTGATGGATGGATAGTATCCTTTTGATTTTCATCGTTTCAGTTCTGAAACAATTTTGAACGTTTGTTGCAAGAATTTCATATCAGTGTACGGTACAGATGTTCTTTAAATTGGCACGCACCACCTCTTGCGCACTATGGGTACTTCAAGCTCTGAAAGTATGTGAAAGTAAAGGAACATGCACTGTATGATTAAATGTAGTCGCCTCTTCGTTGCAGTTAGCAGTTCTTCTTTACTATTTCTGATCAAAACAGATTTTATTAAACTATTTCATTGATTGTTTTATTGACTCATTTGCTTGTTTTTTTGAACACCTGCTATCAAAGTGTAATCAAAGCAATTTATAAAGAAATGTGCCGTAATTGCCAGTGAAGCTCACTGGATTAATTTTCATAAGAACTGCTTGTCATGCATCAAAGACTGTGACTTGTGAATGTATGCCTCAAAGCATTATATTGGTATTGGTCTGTGCATGATGATGTTAAAAGAACATGTAAAAATATCTCCTGAAATCTTCAGTAGACAAAGAGAGTGAAAAGAGCCTGTTTTGTGCATTGCATATTGAGGTACAGTATCTCAGTTATACTATGAAGGTTTTAGTTTCCCATCCCTTTGTATACTGTTTTACTGTGAAGGATGGTAGTATTGAAAATACACAGAGGTTATGAAGGCCATCATCATGGTGTTTAAAATGGTGATCTTGTTGATTGGTTCCAAATTTTAGTCTGCAATAATCTATACTTTAAAAATGCCAAGATGAAGGTACAGTACGTACATTGCAATGCACCTTGCCCAAGGCCTTATGAAGGTCTACATTCTACTGTAGATTTGTGTACGTATGTCACACAAACTCGTTTTCCCACTCGTCATCCTCTGGTTCCTTAACCTCGTCATCTTCCAGTCAACCGCAGCAGCTTTCAACGTATGCTCTCACTCTGTTCAGGTATGAAACCAAAGTGAACGGTGAAGGCGTCACTGTGGGTGAGTAATCTCTGAATGAGTGCACTGTAACCAAAGTAAGCTACTGTACTGTATGCTAGTTGGTGATGCTTGTGTAGGCAACGTCTGTCTGTGTGTGTGTTTGTTTACATATAACAGTACTATGCATGTCATCTGGTAGTTCAAAGGCCAACTTTGGTGCATAAGTTTGTCTTTTTTAAAATTTATTTGTCTGACCGAAGTTTATGTCATGACTTATTTCTAAGTTGCATGAAATACTTGCATTTTGCTGTTAGAAAAATGAGCAAAGTCAACACAACATTTTATAGTCTTGTTATGATTTACAATATCGGCAAATGATATATTGCCCCTGACCTACTCCAAACTGTATTGTAGAAAACCGCTTGTAAACAAGATACCATCCTTTGAAACTTGATCCTCTGCAAATAGCTTAAAATTCAACATCATTCATAATTGTATTGCTCAGTGAACAGTGTACAGTACAACATATGAAACAAATGAAGTGGATTTCTGACGAATTGGTAAACTGTTGGTAGTGCGGTGTCGGCGTTGGCTTACAACGTTCGTTGTTAGATCGTATACAGTATATGCCTCTAGAGTCCGTACATACAGTACCCATCGTGCAACACATTCGTATGTAGAAACCCTTTAGGAGGACTATGTTCGGAAAAAAAAAAAAAACGTGTCAATGAACTCCATACAGTAGCTGGTATTTGGATACCCACATAACTGACCCACTTCTCTCAATCCACTGTGTGTTGAGTCAACCACGTGAAACCAGCAGCAGTGTATACACTGTACATGGGGGATTTAAAGAAAGTTTGAGTCTGAGTAATGCTTTCTTCATGAGTTGAATAAATAAACTTCAGTGTAAAATTTCGGTTTCGTTCTAATACTTTCAGTACACATGTTTAGTTTCGAAGGTGCATTCCTTTTCCCGTCCTGAACATACAGTATCTTTGCCCCGTGTACAGTGTACTTGAATGATCTGAGCATGTTAAATATGAAAAATGCATCAAGTTCTTTACATGTAAGGGTGTAAATTTGAAAAGAATGGCAAGGCTGAGAGGATGAGCTCAACAGCTTTTATTTTTGAAGAAATTTCCGTAAGTCATTAAGCCTTTATACATGATACTTAATCACTACATTATAATGTGTTGATGAAATCATTCTTTTTTCTCTCATTGCTTTTTTGACAAATTTAGCTTGTGGTGAGCTTTGTCAGACATTTCAACTCCATTTGTAATAATTTGGTGGTAGAGGAACAAAAAAAAAGTCATGGTCAACTGACATACAAGTGCTTATATTAAACATGCGTGACTCTAAACAGCAGACTCTTGATTCTTGAATAAATCCTGTTTCATGTTTCAGAAAGAAAACATTGTTGTGCTCGTCACCGTATTGTTACAATTATCCTGCTTTTAGGTAGAACTGCGAATATTTTTATGATGACATGTCTACATTTTGCAGTGTTCTGGTAATTAGTGAGATATTTTAGAGTCATTGAGCAACCAAGTCAAGTCCCTGCTACCATACAGTAGCATATATACAAGGGCGGAAACTTAACCCACCAAACCTGGTCGTGGGAAATATGTGGTTTTGGCGGGAAAGCCAGGACCACTAGCCTTGCCATGAAATGAAAAAAAAAAAGCGAAAAAGAAACGATCGGAACAAACTTCATTCCCACGGCTTTCCCGCCCTTCGTTATGTGCAGAAGTAAATGAAACCTTCGTGAATGGCACCGCACCCCCTGAGTCAATCAGATGTCAGTATTTTCAGGCTACGTACAGCAGGCAGTACACAGGTGCACATGCATGAATGATCAGGCTTTGACGCATGAATCCATGTACTGTAGCTCTACCAGGTTGTGCACACGTATTTGCGGAGTTATGCTGTAGTGTATGTGCGTTTCACTAGCATAAATTGTAGTCAGTGCTGTTTCCCTCATATACTGCCAATTGAACTGTACAGACGACGGTCATTTTACGCATTTTTTTTTTTTCTTCATAAACCCAACCTTTGCAGAGAAAAACTTCGTAAAAATCCGAATTAGAAAAAAAAAGTGACTAGTGACAGCAACATGCAAGCATGCCGCTGAAACTAGTCACTACCAACAGTAAACAATATTTACTCACAAGTCTCATACTGTAGAATATGCCTGGATAGAGACAAGGAAGGAACAAGGACTACAAAGTGGAAAAAGTCACCAGTGTACCAAGTTCATACCTTGAAACTGAGCCTCAATGATTAGGCTTTAGACAAGTGGCAGCCCTGTTTTTCATTCAGATTTGACTCTGCCACTGGCCTGTGTGGTGACTGTGTAGCTTCCTCCTTCTTGGGCTTACACCCCTGAGAGCCTGCCTGAGATAGCTGAGAATTCTCTCATAGAGCCCAAAAAGTTCATTAAATTTATATCCATGAGCTTCAATGGGCCATTGGTCTATTCCTGAGGTAGGCAGTACTGTTAGTACTTGCTGCTGTATTGTGTTCATGCACACAAGGTACCACAGAGTACTGGAAAGGTGTCAAGTTACATCAACCACCTTAAGTTCTATTTGTGTGATGGTAGCGGTGTTTCTCTGTTAAATGAACATGTAAAGTTTATTTGTAGCATTACTCAATAACATAATGCAATAAGTGCAGTTTATAAAGTAGCATTAAAGTTTGTGTGACATGCTGCTAGAAAAGAGCACCCTTCTGTCAGAAGTTGCAGAGTAGTGTAAAACCCTGAGTCAAAATCGGTTGGTATTTTCTTTCACTGTTTGGGGATGTGACTTTTCAAAGTTTGAGAAAGATGCAAAGCATGACGTGGAGTGTTGCACAGTGTCAGTATTTCTTTTGTTAAGCCTATATATTTTGCCTCTTAATTACATAATTACTGAGTTTCATTGGTAAGTGATGTCGATATTTTTGAAGAAAATACATGCTTCCAAAATAAAACCCTCTGAGCATGAAAAGTTCTCAAATTTCCTTGAAATAAAGGTTACATAAACAAAGGATTAACATAAGACATATCGTAAGAGTCCATCTCCTCACGTCACAAATTTGCATACGTAGCCAATGTTTATTCATGATACAGCTGTGAGACACTAATTTTCCTGTAAATTGGTCAATCTTTGACAGATTTTGATGGAATGTATGGCAATTTTTGACATTTTCAATGCTTAATGCAGCCAACATTCCAAAATGTCATTTTCATGTCACCTTTTTCATATCACTTTTTTCATCTCATTTTAATACTTAATGGCATAACTCAGGCATGGGCAGTTTCTAGCATTATTCGGTAGCAAACTCAATAGGATGTGTATTCACTGTGTACATAGCATTACTCAATAGCATGTACAGTAACATGTGTTGCTTAAATTTTACCAAACTTACTGTACATCTGACAAAATATTGAAATGCACATCAACATCAGACTGTAGGCATGAATTTTCCAAAATGTGAAGAATTTCAGTTTTGTTTCTTGTGCTGTAGATCACTAAGGTTTACAAAAACTTATGGTAACGTGGTAATTTAAGTTACCAAACCCTAAATTACTGACTTAAAAGTGTGTTGCTACAGAGATTTGTCTTCTTTTGATTTTGTGTCATAGCGTTTTGGGACACCGCAGGGCAAGAAAGGTTTAGCAGTTTACATCCTTCTTACTATCATAAAGCACATGCTTGTATATTGGTGAGTATCGCTTTGTATTGCATTACCTGTTGAAACAATGTTTAAGATTCCAGCCTTGTTGGATGATCCTGGTTTTTAATTGAAATTACAAAGCAGTGTCAACATACGGTACGCCCTCTCAAATGAGACTGGTGAAATATTGGCATCGGGCTGCTTTGGTTATTCTCAGAGAGTACTTCATATGTACAGAGTCTGAATTTTCTGTAAATGATGATTTATGATGGCACGTTTGTGTCCTTCACTGATCCCCCTCATTCTTGTATGTACTGTATGGAAATGTGAGTTTCCTTTGAAAGTAGTTTCGTGTAATGTCCTCTGTTCATGCTGTTTTTCTTTGTTTTGGTTTTTTGATTCCTTGCCGTAGGCAGGGGAATCTATGCAGTCCTGACGTCGTGTGTGTGTATGTGTGTGTGTGTGAGGGTGAGAGGGTGTGTGTGTGTGTGTGACGTTTGCTCGTAAACACTCTATCTCAAGAAGGGTAACTCTGAGTAGTTTCATTTTGGGCATGTAGGTTGCCCATATTGAGTAGATGATCC
Source organism: Stichopus chloronotus (assembly GCA_021234535.1). Taxonomy (NCBI): domain Eukaryota; kingdom Metazoa; phylum Echinodermata; class Holothuroidea; order Aspidochirotida; family Stichopodidae; genus Stichopus; species Stichopus chloronotus. The sequence goes on from CM037850.1 coordinate 5,040,558, forward strand.
CTATTGTTTTTGGTGTCCAAATCTTGCATATTAATGAGGTTATGGGGTAAAACATAGAAAATGTTAAAACTGCCATAGTTCCTTATCCATGGGTCAGATTTGTTTTAAACTTGATAAGGTTGTCTGTTATTAACAGGTTCATGACCCTGTGAAATTTAATGCTTATCAATAGAGCATTATAAAACAATAATAATAGCCTAAACACCATTATTGTGGTCATTATAACTACCATACAAATGCATATGGGGTAAATTGTGCAAAATTACTATTGGCAGTTGTTGATTCCATGTCGCACACAGTTAACTCAATGGGATTTAAGGCTACAGTACTGCATTTGTAACTTAGTGAGTAACTTCTAGTGTGAGGGGCTCCAATAAGTTGTCCAGAGAGATAGTCTTGGTATGGGAGGTCATGGGGTCAGATAGACAAGCATGCAATGGAATGTTAATGGGTTTATGAGAAAACAGCTGGTAGCAGAACAAGCTTTCTTAACAATCAAATTGGAGTGCTTTCAATCATATTTCACAATGTCGGAAAAGATGGAGGAAGCAAAAATATTGAGGAGGAATCATAACTTAGGGTCAACTTACGAGGACTTTGAGTGTGTTAAAAGCTACTTGTAACAAGGAAGAAATTATCGCAAAGTCCATAAAGGAAAATTTGCAAAAGGCAGAGTGCCAATTTGAGACAATGGAAGAGGTTCATGCTGATCTGGCTGGGCTGTTGTCTGATGAAGCATTTGAGCAAGCAGAAAGCTGGATGTTGGAATGCCAAAAGTATTATACTGAGGAGAGGGAGGAAGCATTGAAAAAGTTAAAGGAGGAAATTGAGTTTCAAATTCGCGTTGGAATTACCTAAGGCAGAAATTCCACCATATGATGGAGACCCAAGAACATTCTGGTCGTTTACGAAGAATTTTGAGGTAAGTATGGCAGACAAGCTGAGTTCAGATGAGGTAAGGTTGAGTTATTTGATTCAACTAACAACAGGCAAGACTAGAAGCATCATTGATTACTGTGTGTTTCTTGGAGCTCAGAGATAATGTTGACTGATGTCATACGCATACTGTACTTGATGTGTGGGTTGTATGGTCTGGGTAGGTGATCCCTTTTGCTTTTGGTGGACGTCAAATGTCGCGGTCATTTTAGGTCACCAAAATAAAGGTCATTTTGGGTTAAAGACTTGTGGTGTATCAAGAAAAATAACTGCAGTTGATCTCATACTTGTCACGTGAATAATTCATGTTTGTTGTAATATAACCATGTAGCAAGGAATCACAAAGCCTTTTGGCTTTCTGGTTGCTTTAACAGACTAGTGACAAAAGTTAGCTGTATATTGTACGTACAGTAGTTGACTATGAATGAATACAGCTCTGCATCAGTGTTGGAAAGCCTTACATAAAATGCTCCTATTTACATGTGTTAGCATCAGTGCCATACACAATGTTGTATTCTCTTTCATCTCAAATGCCACGGCGATCTGTGCGGCGTGTGTCTGGTGTATTCTACGATGTTCACAGTCACACAAATGAAATGGCCTGTGAACACAATGCAGTAATATGTGATCAAAGGCGGCTTAATGAAATTATTGCGTTGTTTGGTAGTCATGGCAACAGTGCTCTCTCGTACACTCGAAACATTTTATTGGAATGCCAAAGGGAATGATTTATCTAGTATCGCATCACAATTTGCAACCCCAACAGGCCAAATTGCTGTAGCACAAATGAAAAAAAAAAAATTGTTGCTGTTTTTTTGTGCATAGCCATTCCATTTTCTCAAATAGTTTCCCCAATGTAAAAAAAATCCCCATTACTAAACACTAAATTATTCCTCACGCCATGTTTGACTGGTTGCTCTTTACTCTTCTGTGCCTGATGCATACATCTGTTCTGTGTTAACTGTCCATGCAATGTCTATATAATCTGTGTTTAAGGATTTCTTTTTTCAGTTTCCTGCACCTTCTGGTTGTGCAGTTATATACCAAGTTCATGTCATGTTTTCTCTTTTCCTTGGCAGGTTTTTGATGTCACTAGGAAAATAACTTACAAGAATTTACCAACTTGGTACAAAGAACTCAGAGAGTACAGACCAGAAATACCTTGTTTATTAGCTGCCAATAAAATAGATGGTAAGGTCAATTGTTGATTGACTCTATGTTAATGTGACATCATTGACATTTTTAAAAACGTTTTTGTCTTTGACTGTCACCCATGGAGTCGAGCATACCCTACCATATACTTTCGTTTTGTAATTGAGAGTTTTAAACACACAGCAGAAAAACCCTGTGTGCTTTACAGTGACTTTTTTGGTAATCCTCATATTAAATCGTGCACCAAGTCCAACAGCACACACACAGCCGCAATCCGTTTTGTGATATTCTTTGCATGTCCTCGTATGGGATCACCCTTTAAGGTATTTTAGGGATTTGTCAGTGCACCAAAGGCCTTCTTCGGTGTATCGTAGTCACCCCTTTCCTTCCTTAAAGGAGTGACCTGGGATATTGCAGGTCCCACGTGGTGTTTGCAAGTTAAGCTACATTCACCGCAATCGTCAATCGACACGGGGAAGTTAAGAAAAGCATGATGCGTTTACCACTTTTATGGTGTTTTCCATCTCCCATGCCATAAGTTTATCCTGTGTCGACAACTGTGTGTTTTCATGATCAGTAGTAGTCTCTGTACATTATGTTTGAGATTACCCAGTATCAGTGACTGGCTGATGCAGAGACCAAAAAGTGATTGTTTTAAAACATTCAGGTTTTGCCGAACCATAGTCAAAACTTTGTCCAGGATATCGTGCATGTGTGCATCCACAGTATGTAGGAACTGAGGAATGTGTCGTAGAACTAAGAATACCCAAAGAAAGGCAAAAAATTGCTGTAATTACAGAGTTCCAAGCAGTTGTCACTAAAAGATGTACAGATTTGGTCTGTTTTGGTGTCCTCCAACGGCAGTTCTGAGTCTAATTTGCTAATTTGCATGTCATGTGGACACCCAAGTGCTCTTCATGTAAATATGAGTTGAAATAATTTTTTTTACACCAACCTAAATCTTAAGAAGATCTTCTGTGCTATTTTGAAGATGGTTTTGTTTTTGTTCCCATTTCAGTTGATTACAAAGTAACACAGAAATCCTTTAACTTTGGAAAGAAACACAACATGCCATTTTACTTCGTCTCAGCTGCAGATGGTACCAACGTCGTCAAGGTGAGTATCTCAGTTTCCTAGGTTTGCTATATTGTGAACACAGACCTATCGTTTTGTTTACAATGAAAAGTTATTGCCAAATTTAAAGCCTTTCAGATAATCCAAAAAAACCCTCACATTTTGGTTGCAGAGTTTACTAATTTGGGACTACCATGAAGCTTGATCACTGCTGCTATGTATCCTTCTGATATACTTCCCTCTGATCAGTTATCACTTTGTTTTACGGGCACAACGTTTCTCTTGTCTTTCACAGTTCCATTTCCCCGACCGATCATGGTATCATCTTAAATAAAAAATTATGTTCTAAATGCATTCTTTCCTTGTCATTACCTCCAGTTATTCAGAGAAGCAGTGAAGAAGGCTCACAGCTACAAAGCCAATCCCACAGACTTCATGGATGAAGTTTTACAAGAATTGGAGGTTTGTCGGATCACAATTGTTGTCATTCACGAAGGACCAGAATTGTCACCAATTTAACTCTTTGGAGGAAGAGATGGATACCTGGCATTCTCTGTACTGTCCTCAAGGGAGATAATTTTATAATTTTAAACTTGGACTGTGCATGATTTAATTTTGATAGTAGCATCGAAAAAAGGAAAGCCCCTAAACCTACTTCCAACTTACTATTTTACCAATACAGATCATCTTGCTGAAATGTGTGAATCTTGGTTGCACATGCCACTGTGGCACTGGACAAAAGCTCCTTTCATCCTTTCAGCACATAATTGTTGGTCAGTTAAGAAGGAGATACTAAAATCCATTTTTTTTTTGTGCTTGTGTTTTGGTTTGGTGGCATATAAGTAACATAAATAGCTGTATCCCATATATGGGTTTACCTGATTTGAATGCCCATATCACAAGATCACATTTCCCTTGAATATGTGCAAAGTAAAATATTATTTGGGGGATTGTTTTAAGCTTTGCAAAACTCAGCAAGACGGGTTTTATGAGTCACTGATCTTGACCAATGACGGAGTGCCACTGTACAACCACTGTCGAAAGAGATGAGTTCTGAACCTGTCAGTCACCCAGTGTTTTGCACTAGTGTTTGCCCCCCTGTGTTTGGGTACCAGACCGATGATGTCTTGAACCAGTTCTGAAATTGCTCTTCTGAAAATCTCAATCCAAAATTACACTTATGCACATCATAAGTATGACAAAAGAACCTTTCACTGTCATGCCTGTACTGTGATACATGGTGTTATGATAACATGCAAAGCAAAATGTGTTGTGACGTCACAACAAACTCGTAGCCTACCATCCATTAGATTTCAGATAGGAAGGTAGCAGTCCTTCTGTGGACTTCGGGTGGTGCCATGGTGTGAATCTTAGAGACTTGGCAAGCAGTTAAGTTACACCTTCTTAATCATCTCTCGGCTATTGCACTCTGTGGACATTCCAAACGTTGCAGATACTGTAACCTAGACAATCTTGGCCTTCTCACAAAGGTGATTAAATTCCATGGAGTACTACTGTGTTAGGATCACCTGATGGTAGACGAGGTATCAGTTGCAACAGAGGCTGGATGTCATTAGAGTTAAGAATACAATTGAGGTTTAGTCCCCGTTGTGAGGTCATAGTACAACGTTTTGCTGAGCACCATGTATCTTACGTGTGGCCATGAGAGTGAAGTCATTAGATATGTAAACCGTATTATGTCGCACGTCCTTTGTACATAAGTATGTACGTAGCAATGTCAGAGCCACGTCCTGACACTGTCGGTCGGGTACCCAGTGCAAACCCTGTTGTTCTCCTTGATATAGTTACTAAAGTGACTAATGATAGAGAGGTACCTTTGCATCGAATGCAGTTGCTCTACAGGTCGGTAATTAATCATCGTTCTGCAGTGAGTTCATGAAGTTCAGACCAGTGACATATGAAATTGCATTTTATTTTTTCATCTTTTTTTTTTATTTTTGGAGAAAAGTGTGCAACAGTTTTTTTTTTTTTTAATCCTGAACAATGCTTCAAAACCTGTATCAGTCTTGTTTCTTAGACCTTTCATTTTCCAAGTCTGGTTCATTGTGCTACCAATCATTTCCTAATTTTGTAGCAAGGGTATATTTTAATACTACCCATGTTTATGTCTGTTCTGTGCTCATGTTACAAATTGAATAGGCAGCTGTGGGTTTGTTGCTGTAGGCACTGTACTGCAGATAAGTATCCACGTGGCAAATATCCTGAAAAAGATAACAGAAAAGAAAGATAACAAAACCGATAAGAAATATGAATCTTTTAGAGACGCTGTAACTCTCAATGTGACATTGTTACACTTATTAAGAATCCTCTCTCTATTCACCAACAGGGTATGGGCGACCTGAAGTTATCGCCAGACAGTGGACTCGATACAGCTCCTGACTCAGAGGGAAAAGACGGGGACCGCAATAACAACGCAGACGAAGAGAACGAGGGCGCCTCGGGCACGTCTTGACGACGTCTGCCTGTGCCACTTAACAATTAATGGACATTTTTGCCGAACAACAAAGCGGATGCCGAGCTGATGGAATAATCAGAGGCAGCCATGGCCTGCTGTTGATTCTGGAGGATAGACCTGTATACCATGATTTCATTTCTCTTCTGCTGGCCTCAGTTGTTAGTTTCCAAAATGATTTAGCATGCTGTATATCATCTATAATGAGAGCATTCCTCACTATTTTGAAGGGCTACCCTCTCAAGTCCTTCTGCCAGAGGCAGACAGAATTAGCTCGATGCAAGGATAAAGCTCTCTCTTCAGCTCATCATTTCTGGTGGATAAGGTTTGGAGTTTGTCCTTTGAATCTTGTCAGAGATAATCTAAGAGGCTGTCTGCACTGGGCTCTGTCAATCTGTTTCAAACTTGATATGTTGCTATGGCAATGAAGAGGAGCATTTTACTTCCTTGGAAGCTGAGGTATCTTGGTCAGGTCAATTTTGTTTTATTTACAGTGGTTACCATCTTTCCTTTGTTGTATCAGATGACAATGTAACCCCAGCCTTCATAGGAAGACATATCTTTGCCCCCTCACCCTCTCCATAGAGCAGCATGGTCATGCAGAACTACCCTATCCATCCTTAGATCTTTGTTATCACACATGGCAGTTGCACTTTAGGTATTCTTTAATTTTGTAACCCTTTTTGAACTTCATGTGTTATTGATATGAAGAAGGGGGGAGGGGTTCACTGTCATGGGTATTGAGAAAGGAGTCAAGTAATGTTTTTTAATTCGCACTCCAGATATGATAAGAATTTGGTCTGTACACAAGGATCATATTTTCAACCCCCCCTCCTTCCTAATCCCATTTCCTCACCCGTCCCACCACTCCTCTCCACATTCACAAAGCCTTACAGTGTGCTGGTCCTGGTTACTCCACCAATATATATGATCACCTTGACAATGCCATATATATTTAGATAACATAACTTTTATTTTGTACGACCCCAAAGAAGGCCATTTGGGAATTTTTTTTTTTCTAGTTTTCCTTTGTTTTTATTTTTTTTTTTAGTCGCAGAACAGAGGTTACTCAATCTGAGACTGTTTTATACATCTTGCTCAAATCTAAATGCCTTTATCGTATTGTGTCAGCTTTATTAGTTTTACATTTCCATATGGTATCCCCCAAATATAAGTGAAGTTTTTTTTAACTCTTGTTTCTATGCAGTATCACTCAAAAAATTACCGTTTCACTGACCCAGACATTGATCCAATCTTTATTGTTAACATGTATGTTCATTAAGTATTGTCATTTATGTCAACTTAAACTAAGAAGGTATTGTCAATGTCAACTGGGTCTGAGAATAATTATCATTAATGTCGACAGGTCCCGAGAAAGCATCTGGAAAAGTACTGTGAACATCCAGCTGGATATGTGAAACCAAATGTTGCCTTTGTGAAGATGATCTGAAAAAGCTTGGTCAAAGTTAGCTGGACCTAAGAAAGCAATGTCAATAGCAACTAGGTCAGAGAGAAAGTATTGCCAATGGTAACTTCGAGGGAAGCTGTCTATAATAGTGTAATGCATTGTATGAAAAGCTCTCTGTTAGCGTAAGTTACTATGTTAGACTTTAAATTTGGATACAAATCAAATATGGGTTGGGGGAAGAAAATTGATGGAGTTTCCCATCATGTTTTGAACTGCAGACTTTCCAACGTGACAGAAAAAGTTAGGTGTGTGAACACCATCCTGGGGGAAGGTGTGTCCCACCTCCGCTTTGAAAAATTTGATTAGTGCATGCAAACGTACTCTGCAATTTGCAAAGCAACTTTATGTACTGGTACATTGTACCATCAGTATCATGTACCACCGCATTTCGTGCAATTGTTGACTGCCAGCTGGCCATATTTACCTTACAGTATTGTCAATTTTGACTGTGAAAATCCTTTGTTGTGGTGATTGCTGTACTAGATATCTTGACTTTGGCCTTTTTTGAGTCAGCAAGTTCAGTCGAGGCTGTCACGAGGCTGTCACGCATGTGATAAATAATGAACACCGCGTGAGAAGCACGGCATGCATGTGACACGCGCGAAATGCGTGTCCGTTGGTAAGTCTGGTACCGTCCAAGTACTTCTCATGAACTGCCATCTGGAACTGTGTCCGTCAGATAGGTCCATCATACAGCTCTCAAGCAGATTTAAACACAGATGAATTAATTTAAACCAAAGGTTTTATTTTAAAGGCAAATGCTATATGTACAGGTAAGTCAACATCTGACTGCATTTTGAACCATGTGCTAGTAACTGGACATGAGTCAGGAGATCGTAACCCTCCCATAATTTTTTGGAAGTGTTGACATTGCTTATGCTTTACAGAGATTCCTCTCGAATGGGTCTTTTTCTAACATGTATCTTCACAGAGAGGCAGAATATCCCTTTGGGAATCTTTTAGTTCAAATTGTAAGAAAAATATTTAATTATCTGACCTGCAACAATGTATTCGGATGAGGTCTTGAGTTTTTCACTAAAAATGATGATTGACAAATTAGACGTTTGATCAGATGATATTATAGTAATATATCCAGAGTACATGAAATCGTTCATGAACTTTGTCATCTTCTATTAATGGAAATTTATGTACATCATATTTAGATCACTTTCACTCGGCAGTACCTCCACCTCTACTTTCAGTCACTACACCCATCCAATCATCACCCAGGGAGCCATGTATTCGTTTAGTCCCCTTTCGAGTGGATGAGAAGAACCTAGTGCATCGCCAAACCAAAACCGTGGATTCCCCTCCCCCCCCCCCCCCCCCCCCCCCGCGCATCTTCTAGTCCATCCCAGTGTCGGTCGCTCCATGCGTACTAAGGAAGTTCTATGTATACATGGGAGGGGATCATAAGGAGACTTCTCCGCACTCACCTTTTTGAAGAAAAGTATGTAGGCCCTACCCCTCCCCCCACATTTTCAAATACCAAACCTAAAGTTGCGTTGGATATTATACTGAGCACACCTGTGACTCAAAGTTTACGTTGGCAATTTTGCTGCAATTCAAGGTGGTCGCCATGTGGTGACCATTGTTTTTTTTTTTCTTTTTCACGCTGACTTGACTCCACATGACATCTTCATGTGTTGACAGTTTGTGTTTTTTTTTTCCCTCAAAGGAAAGAACACCCTTCCGCAGAAATGGGATTTGTTAATGGTGAAAATTCTCTGCCCACTCACCTTTGACGACGAGTCGACGCCCCCTATATGTACATGACTGTGTTCAGACGGGTTTACACGAGAGCCCATTGCTATTCAAAATAATGCATGTACTTTCACTTTAACCCGGCACCTCCGCCCGGCAGAGTTGGCCCTTAAAATTTTCGCTTGGGTAAGGTGGATGCGCCAATAGACCTACACTCTTTAAAATGAATACATCCAAACTTATGGCAAACTCACCAAAAATATCTAACAACAGACTAATCGTAAATGTAAAAAGAAAAGGAAAAAATATGTAAATATAATTTAGAACAGCCAGATACCCATTTTCCTGCTGACAGGGTCAACGTTCCAGTGGAGGTGGGGCACTATTAAAAAAGCGCTCATCACCACCTACATGCTCAACGGAAGTGTGGACTAATTTGGCATGAAGTTGTCCATCATTTTTGGTGAAGGTAAGGGCAAATGAGGCAAGTGTCAAATACTTGAATAAATTTTATGTCTCAATAAAAGACAAGAACTGATGATTTTCGATACTATTACTTAAAGTTTATCTCGGTTAGATCTATCATATCGTTATAAAGGATTTATCTGCCGCCTCAAGACTGACATGCAGGTTCTATTGTTAGTTGAATTCTATTGATCGTAGCATCGCCATGGTCCCCCAGTGTTACTGGATTTTGAAAGGCGACATGAAGCATGCAACCACAGGAAACTTCGGCGTATATAGATTTTGCTTGTGCAATAGTCAAGTGGTCTGCAAAAGGGTGTCGTATTTTATTTGAATGTGCCAACTCTTTGTAAACCAGTCGTTCCCAAACCATTTTCTTTCTTTGTGACTCCTTTTCAGAGAGCCCCATTAGAAGGCGACCCTAATAGTCCCCATAGGGCAGTGGTGTAGCCAGGATCGTTTGAGAAGGGGGAGGAGGTGGCGGATTACGAACCTGTTGGAGAAACAACTTCAGAATTATCTTCCTATCTGTATGTGACTTATAGGACCTTTGTAAACTGTAAACTTAAAAGTTTCCCACAGGGGCTCCTGAATCGGGGACACGGGTTTGGGAGTGGGGCACACCACACGTATCTTTTGTCTTAGTGTAGTTTTAAAACTGGACTTTTAGTGGCTGCAATTCCGCATGAAGACTCGGTTTTTAAGCCTAACCTACTGCAGTTGCACAGGCTCGCGCTGTCGTATTTTAATGAAGAAGGGAACAATATACGCAAAGTATTAATTGTTCACGTACCATATTGCATTCTTGTTCTTCGCTGGGCATAATACATTGAACTAGACAGTTGCGTGTAAGAAACTCAGAAGTAGGTCCTCCTGTGGACAGAGATGAACAGGCCTAGGAAGATGCAGTGGATCATCCCTTTTGTTCGCTATATGTTGCACTCTAATACTTCTCTAAATATGATTGTCAAATTTGACAAATAATTGTTAAATAGAGAAGAGATTTACAACTTCTTGAGTTGCACGGACTACATGCTCTCTTGCTTTGTTGTTACGAGCTTGAAATGAAGACACCACAGTAACTGTGAATACGGACTATATATTCATGTTCATGACCCCACGTGCCTCTTACGGAGGCACAAAATGGATAGAGACAACAAGTGATCGAAATGATAAATTAGCACTCGACGAATTTGAAATGTCCCACAACACAAATTAGAACATGAGCTATTATATTCGTAGTTTCAGTACTTGTGACTGAGAATTTCGTATTGGAAGTTTGACAGGTCCGTCTTTAAAAACAACAAAAGGTTTACTTTGGCAGATATATATATATAATATACATATTTATATGTAACAAATACCATTATGCATATATTATGTAAATATATGTAATTATGCAGCAAGTCAGTTAACCAAGTAATTGTAAGATTGACGATCTGTCATGCCATACACTACCGCCATCTTAAAGATATTACCATCAGACTTCAACGTGTGCAAGCCAACAGAACATGACGTTCGTCCAATCACGTTGGAAAATTTGTCATTTCCGATTATATGCAACTGATTTGTTGAATTGTCATTGAACCAGATGCTATAGTTCATGGCCATTGGGGACATCCAAACATCTATGAAATATTTTGCTCCCGGTCTCTCAATTTCGAAAACTGGCAATGTCAAAGATGAAGACGCATTCTCGGGCATGGAAGGGACCGCGTGCATTGCGACCTCTCCAGAGATTTCTATTACCAAAACCGGATGGGATGACGTAATGCTGTGAACTTGAATGGATTCATTGCTGTATGACTGAACAAAAGTGTCTCCACTTTGCAACATCAACACAGTCTCGTTATCTCCGCTGGTTAAGGTTACTTCTGTGTCGTCATGTTCAGCAAAGACACGAATCTGGTAGCTTTTGCCGTGTTCAGGAAAATCTACGAATGAGAATTTCGTTCCCCATCTTGGCACAGGACTTAAACACTCCGAAAATACATCTCTGCGACTTTTTCCTTCCTTTACTGGCGCGTCCTTCACGTTACCAATTGTCACAAAGATGACCTTATCCGACGTAATGCGAGTGCCGGTTACGTCGAAGTCACCTCCGAAGTAATAGACTTCGTACTGTCTCAGGACAACTTTAATAGAAACAATGGCACCGTGATGGATGTCGACCGAAGTTAAATCGTCGCTGGTGGCTATTATTCCTATTTGACTTTCTCCGTAGATCCAATGAAGAGTGATGCGGTATTCCGTCCCGAGGAAATCGACGGGAATGACCCGGAATGCGGTAACGTCATACTTGACGGAATTGCATTGGTGGGCTCCGTAAACTGATATCTTTTGATCCGAAGTTATCACAATGGTGGAAAATCTGCTTGAATTGTAGAAACTTTGATCAGGAATGACGTTCGGTGGTAGCTGAAAGAAATCCCCATCTCCAGGTGAAAACTGAAATGTCAGATCTCCATTATCCAGTCCCGGAAAGTATACTCGTCCTGATACATTGACGTTAGTCGCCAAAGATCCAATGAAGATGCTGATAGACCGTTTCCTGTTACATTCTAACGGTAGAAATGTAAATACATGCATGTGAAGACCATCTGTAAAGAGACACATTTAAAATAGCTGGTAAGCCACAATTGCATGACATCATGAAATATGTAACAAACATCGAGGAAAGAAGATTAATGAAGACAGGTCAACAGTATCAGTCAACTTGAGACTTTTAGGGGCTTTGGGAAGGAAGAGAGCTCCAGACGAATTACCTTAAAAAGTGAGATTTACGGTTGTGTTATTTCTAAAGTTAAACTTTGACAGTTACGTTGAAAACTTCGGAAGTTAAGTTGCAAACAAGTAAAGCACGTTTAGACCGTTTTATGCAGGTTGACAGTGTCAACAGTTGGTAAGTAGCCATCATTAGAGCACACTTCAATTGCAAGTTAAAGGTCCTCGCTGAATCGTACGGTATGAGTCATAAAGTTGGTTCATACCAATCACACATTTAAATATTTCTTCTCGTAGGAAAAGAAGTGCGTAGCGTAGGTATTCCTTACAAAATGGCAGTGAGTTTCCCCATCATAGACTAATTGTGAAAATCACTTAGCCATGGGCGGATACAGGGTAGGCGTCCAAGGGGCTTGTTTCCTCCTTTCTTCAGGAGTAAAAATATTTGCCATAGAGAAACTACGACAGTCGTAGTTGTTCTTCCGCATTCACCAGAAGTAGCTTGCTGAAATGGTGTAATAATCAGAAACGTATCGACTCTCCCCAAAACACCTTGACCCTATTACACTTATCTCTGTGATGTCAGCGACTTACTCCGGCTGCTTGAGAACCAGTTGGCCTAGGCCAGCTATGAGATTTGTCTGAGTGATGTGACGGTATTGCAAGTTACGGTCCACGGACATACACCCTATACCAGTCATTTTACGCAGTATTTCTAATATTTTACCTTGCATGAATCAACGATCATTTGATTGAGTTGAAAGAACAGCCTTTCCCAACAAATTGAGCTAACAATGCTAGTGGGCCAAACATACCTCCATTGAGCTATATGTTCCGAAGAAAGTGAATGGTTTTCAAATTTCGAAACAAAATTTTGTGAAGCCCGGGCAAAACCAAGAGAGATAGAGAGGGAGAGTAAGTTAATATTTTTGTCTATGATATTCATTGTCTGGAATTACTCTCTTCTTTTGTAATGTTGCCATAGTGATGGGAATAAAAGCCGATTTTAAGTAAATGCCCACAGTCGAGAGTTGATTAGAACTTGCAAGAGTCGGTGTTGGTTTCACATATATGAATCACTACCAGGTCAAACAAGTCAATACCAGTCGGTTTAACTTGTTAACGTCTTTGGACCTATGACGGACTTGATGTTCAAATAAAAAATCTTTAAAGCGTTTGTTCTGACAGAACATTTTTGACCTCGGCGCCACAAGTAGGGGAACACGACGTATAGAGTATGTTATTTTATTTTTCATCGACCAGCCCATTAGATCCAATGCTCTCCCAGTATCGTATCGGAATACCTGGGATCAAAGCGGTTTCACCCTCCCTTGAGGACTGGAGAAAGTCTCAGCATGGGAGGGAGGCAAAAATACGTATAATAAACGAGGAACAAATTGTATGTTGAAGAAGAAAGTTATGCAATGAAATTGTACACTGCTGTTGCGCCAGATCGCATCGAGCTGCTTCAAGTTGGCCGGGGTACCCGAACTATGGTCCTACGCAATGGCTTTGTAAGGTAGGGGCTCTCGCAGAGGTGAAAAGGTGCCCTGTGGATCCTTAGAAGACAAATGCCACTTGGATAGTCTTTCCACAAAGTATAGTCAGTGTGTAAGTGGCGATGGACCCTACTCCTAAGTCAATTGCGGAGGAAAACTGGGCAAGGACTTTTCGGGGGATAAGCAACAATGAAAAAATGGGTGCTCAAGACCAAATGAAAGAAAATGCGTAATTCACTAGGATTTGTGTATCATCTCAACCAATGTGACATATAATACCATAGACTTGTATTTTTGTTTAGAAATTACAAGACATGCGATATCTATAAGTTTAAGACACTCAGGGTAAAGTCAACTTAAAACACCCAGAAAGTGCAGTTTCCGACCATGTGGAGGAAACTATAAATTAAACCATTATTTCCTTCTCTGCTTCGTGCCAGCCGATAGGGGTTCTCCGCTAGCAGTCCTGAATGAACCCTCTTTATGTTGGACCCTTTCTGTCAAAGACCTATATCCGCCCCTACAAGCCTACCTGATGCGCACTTCTCTTTGGATGGTATCGTCAGGGTATCCAGCGAATTCAAGGGTGTGGTCGAATGATCCATTGATGATCCTTTCGCTGTAATGATGCCGTCATCGCCTGAATAATCAATCAATTTGACCAGTTCTGTATTTCGCAAAGGAAGAAGAAGAAAAAAGACCCTTTGGTTTAATTTGTTAACGATTCATTGAAATGTATTACAACAATAGAAGGAATCTCAGGAACAAAAGTGTTATCACAGTTTATGGGCAGGCTTGGAATATGAATGTACAAAATGCGTCTTAGTTTGTCTCTTCATAATCACAGTTTTGTCAATGTGGAATTATTCTACTTTTTAGAATAAATATTCGAATTATTATCATCATCATCATCATCATCATCATCAAGTCTTACCAGTTATTGAGACATCTCTTTCTCTGTTGAATCTTTTTGCCAGCTGCCAGTTGTTGTCGTCCTTACAGTTGATTTGATGTATAACTGATGTGACAGCTCTCCCGTCTTCGTCCAGACGTCTGATCGTATAACAAACATGATCCTCAGCTGAAGATTATAATGATCAATCAAATACAGAAATGTTACTGGGACTATATACAATAATGGAACTTTGCGAAATGTGAAAATTCGAATTATATAACTTAAACACGCAAGACAATTTGTATATACGAATGTTTATTTAACGTTAATTAGCATAGGATATTGAAGTGATGTGGACATGTTCTAAATGGTTGTACACGCTTTGATTGCCAGATACAAAATAAAGCTTCAAATTGAATATTGCACAGCGTCACTTTGATCGGTTATGAACCAACGGATTTTTACATATATAAGTATAAACACCTCACCACTCTGCATTTCACCGATCGATTCCAATACCAAAGATGTATTTCATGGTCATGAGTTATAATACAGCATTCCCCCCCCCCCCCCGAAAAAAATTTAAGCAACAAAAATGCGCCATTCTTACAGGAACCCATTTTTCTTTAATAATAGAACTGTGATGGAGCGTTTACCCTGGCCTAGTTTACCCTGCAGTACAAATTTAGGAGGAGAAGTATAGGACAGTTTGTTAATGCTAACCCAAGATTTTCAATTCTATAAGAGAAGAAATTAGTTTAGTAAAACCTTTATTTTCATTTGATATATCTAGTTTGCTTTTCCTTGTTCTTCTCGTTGGTTTTCAAGTAACTTTCACTTATACCTGCTTCTACCACCTGGGAAAAGGTTACGTACAACCATATTTTGATCCGAACATCGTTTGCCGATACTACTGTACAAACCAAAACCACCGGTAATCTCCTGGAAATAAAGATAGACCATTATATGAGAATGAGGTATGCTTTCGCCATATGATGGTTAAAAGGGTCATGAGCCTATTATTTACTGTAGAATTTTGATAATATTCCAAAACCACCTGAAGTTGCACAAGGTATATAACTATGTTCAGTAAGTTACACTGCAGCATCAAACGAATCTACTTGTGACAGGCATCAGATTAGTCGGGAATTTAAAAACAAAATAATTTTCAGTAATATAGCGACTGGCAATATGTCATAGCTAGAAACAAAATTATTGGATGTAACTTATGACGTAACAGACGACACGAGCCCTTAAATGATTAAGTTCCTGCTGGTGGTAAACAAAAAAGATGTCTTCTACGTCAATTAGTTGAGTAAAAAGGGAGGAGTTTCTCACGTTTCCCCTCCTCAATTTTGCAGCTCCTTGTTTCCATTTCATGTTAGTTTGATTCCACATCCGTTGAGTCAAATAATTAAATTACTTACCGGTTACCTCCATCAACCCAAGAAGTAGAAAAAGAAATAGTTTACACAAATTCTTCCAAATGCTACACATTATAAAAAGAAAATGTGTTAAAGTGTTGAAGATAATAGACAATTTTGAACAAAACTATGTTTTCCAATGAAAGGAGTTGCACTGAATGTCAACCTGTGATTATCAAAACTTGAAATATAGTTGACCGAGTCCAAATATTAACTGACCTTAACGGATAATTAAAAAAGATTGATTAATCAACGGCTTTCAATGTTTTTTTTTTTCCTTCCAGCTTCTTTAAGGTTTTGCATAACAAATAGCTATTTCCTGATAATATAACTTTTTTTTTTTTTTTGCCGATCGACCATGAGAAAATTTAATGAAATAAGGATGACGAAATAACCTTCAAAAGAGTAATCAAGATGCTCACTGTGTAGTCGTGGTTTGACTGCCGCGGCGACGGATCGACGTTTCAGTTGTTAACAACACAGAAAGTTCCAGGTACAACTTACAGTAGAGCGATAAAGAGACGTCAGGACAGAATTATCCAGAGAGATTTACTCTCGACTTTTGTCGATTACTGTTCCATTTATTTGATAGTTGATTCGACTGGCAGACTGACAGAAATTTGATGAGAATTAAATTAATGATGGTGATTTAAATCGATAACAGAGTTAAATGACGACTGACAGGAAAAACGAAAAACGGAGAGTATAAACTGCGACACAGGCCTACATAGTTACAGAGACAGATGTTTACACTTCGACGATTGATTTAACTGTGCGTGCCTCGAGGCTGACGCTTGGCCTCCTGGTTTCCCGGGTGAGATGGTCACGAGGTCCACGTGACAACGTTGACCAATCAAAGAGCAAACGATTGGTTATGTCATCATATGTAAATTGTTGCTGTCCGTGATCTACCAATCAAATAAGCATTACGAAATCTTTCCACGAACAGTGTCTGAGCTTCCTATTTTTAATGGGTTACCTTGTCTAATCTGACTGTCTGAGGGGAAAAAGAAAAGATTAATAAACTCTGGTAAACACCTGAAGACCTAACTTTGTATGATCTATGAGTATACGGTGGCGTAGAATGATCATTTCTATACAGCTGTAAAAAAAAAAACATACATACATACATATATCTATATATATCTATCTATATATATCTATATATCTATCTATCTATCTATATATATATATCTATATATATATATATATATATATATATATATATATATATATATATATATATATATATATATATATATATATATATATATTCGTGGCCAAATGTGTGGCTGAATCGTACGTGTCGTCAACTCTTGGAGAATCGAAGTGACGAATCAAAGCTGTATTTTGAGAATAAGAAGAAGCTTGGTGTTATGCCACAATAATACTGAAGCTGACTATGTGACGAGATATTTGCATATACAAGATTTCGAGCAGGTGCAAAAAGGATATACATATGGAATGAGAATTACAGACTTGACTGATTAAAAAAGTCTGTTTTCGTGACTAAACAGTCCTTCTAAAATTCTGTAACATTCTCATTTTCTGTTTGATTACATGTTATCCCGCCAGGGGAAAAAAATCATACACACAGCATAGCTACCTCACACCGGGGCTGAGTTACCATCTGACACAGTTATTTGAACAGGTTTCAATATTCAACGCAGCATTTGGTAATCATTCTTTCTGCATTGTGGGCAGAATGGACGAAATATTTGACACAACCGTAAAAGTAAAGGGGGCAAGAGTTCATTTGAAGCAAATGAGATACCATATTAATTTGAATTCAAACCATAGAAGTAAAATAAAAAAAATCAGTTTTCACTGCAATTATTTTCCAATTACTTTTGTTTGAAAATTATACTTTTTTCAACAATACCTTGTAATTGTAATTCATACAATTTTCTCTTATTAATAATGTCTTAAATATAGGCTACTCGAAGTTTCATGACATGATGCAGTCAAAGTAGATAGCACAATAACGTCCTACGTGATAGTTGAGAGAGCAAACAGACAATTTTGATTGGCATTTTATCAACATGGATGAAGGGGGCAGTTTTCTAATGTCATTCTGTGAAAGGGTAAACTGAGCTGAAAAAAGGATCCGAACCACTGTTAATGACTGTGTTAGAAGAACAGTCACAGTATACTTTATGTGTGGTTGAAGGTAGTATTGAGGATAAAGATTAAATAGAAGTTAAATCAGAAGTGAAATGTAAACCAAAAATGTACATTTCATATGAAGTCGTGGTTTCTCTGCCTAGATTCATACGCAAGAGGTAGACATGATTCTTAGCTTGTTAACCAATCAACTAATTATGATAATCATGATAAAAAATGATAAGATCAACAGTTCCAGTGAGTATTTTTCAGTGTGTGTCACAGGTTGCGCAGAATGTGGGTCGGAGTTCGGAAGGTTCTTAAAGTTAGCCCTTCAAACACGTTAACACCAAAACACTACTCTGGTATTACATGTTGCAAGATTTTGATCTGGATCTTGCGTAAAAGAACATAAATACATTTTACAAATATGAAAAATTAAGTCCAAACCGTCCGCCTTGAGACTTGTGGATTCGCAAGAAACTCCTTCACGTTGGCTAAAGGTGGGTGTATGCGCGAGTGGTGTTTGATTGTGATCATCCGGTGGCTACGTACGCGATTTTATTTTTGACGATCGCTCCACGTCCAGTATAGGTCACGTGTGTAGCTGTCCCTTGGAAGCCGCCAGGTATGAATACGATAAGGTGATGAGATGACTTAGGGTATGGGTGGTGGCTGGGGTAAAGAGCCAAAACTACCTCGTGCAAACCCTGGTGAAATGGACAAAATTTCAACACCTGACGAGCATCACCATACCCAAAACCTTTTCTCAAAAGTGACCAATCCCCCCCCCCCCCAACCGAGAATTTCCCAACATGGCAACTTAGCTTACGTTTGTCATACAACAATGGACGGCATTTTAACAAAATATTGCATTGCTCTCAGCAACCAAAACACTCAATACTTTCTTCAATACACATTGCGTCCTCTCTTCCTCAAAATACATTCCTCGTAGATTCTATGATAATACATTCAGCACATTTCACTACATCTTCTTTCACTACGTCTTTGTTTCATTTTTACATCTGTTACATTTCACGACTTTTGCATTTCCATTTACACTTAATGCACCCTGTGCATCGCTTTTGCTCTTGCATTTACATACACTTACCGCTTGTCTCAAACATTTTCCCGTCAATCCCTTGCTCACTAAAGTTTTCACCATGACCCTACATTTGGTGAGAAATACTATCATTTTCACTTTTTACTTGTACCCTGCAAATCCTTGCTGGTACTAAAATTATAAATACAACTCACGGATCTCCTGAATAAATCTCTTTGCATTGAATGGACAGTCCAATCTCGTTAGGTGGGGCTTAACTGCGCCCGGAACCTCCAGACCATTTGTACTTCTATTTTTTTAGATTATCGACCTCAACGACGATATCTTCACTGCAATAATCGACCTCTGCGACGAATTGCTTTTTTATTTTGTCTTCACAGTAGACATAAAGACACTACCCTCAATGGTAAATCTTCTCTTGGCAGCAAATATCGGTCGAAGCTTATTCCTCCAGTCTAATCCATCCCCGTTGCAAGATGTGCGGCAACTCCCTGCTTTTTGCGGGAGACGCCTTACTTACCACATCACTTTAACGGCTTAACATTTCCCCACTTTGTTTAACAAAGGGAAAATATGTGGTCTAGGCTATACAGTCTGACTCAGCTCTCCAAGAGAACTCGGCCTGGTAAACAGAGGGCATCATCAAGAATTTAACTTTAGCAGAGTATTACCTCTTCACGAGTTTCATCACCTAGCATAAAAAAAAACAGCAAAAAGTCCTCACCCTTGCAGGTACCTGCTTTTCCTTTCGGGAAATTATTCTGTACTGATTTCATTCAGACCTTCATTTTTTTTTATTCAATTAGGCATAACCTTGGATATTGGCTGTTAGACAATATTTGCAATTTGTAATTGCCGCGTATTTGAATCGCTCCAAGAATAGAAGATTAATCGAAGTACCAACATTCTTCAAAATTTGGAACGTGATATCACCAAGGTGGATTTACAGAGTGGAAAAAGTTAAGAAATGGTACAATGATGTTACTATGCTTTCTTCAAATGTCAACAGTGATTCTCATAACTTTGCTGAGTCTTTTTTCATTATCTAGTCCTGTAATACTTCCAGTCTTTATATTTGCAACAGATAATAAACAAAGATTGATTAATGCACTTATGTCCACGTTTTCAATGTTCTTTGCTGTCTTTTTCTCTTTACCGAGTCCAATATGAGCAGGACAACGGAGACGGCCAGACAACATGAGTTTCTCATTATTTTTGATAGATCATGAATAACGGTAGTAATGAAAGTATGACGAGGTAGTGTGAAAGGTGCTTTTAGAATTTTGATTGAAAAAGCTTTTGACATATAAACTAACAGCGATAGTAGCAAATATGTAGCACAAAGAAACAGTACTACCTTAGGTTGTTACTGTTTTACATTATATTCTACTAGGCTGCATGGCATTCTTGAGCATTAAACAGGTCGTCAATATATTCATTACAATTTCATTTACACTTACAATCTGTTCATTTTTTTTTATTGTATATGTCTATGCTAAAATTGAAATTTAACCTCAGTTTTTGCTAAAGTCACCAGTCTTTTACTTTCTTCTACTCCATGTTTTGAGTTTGACCCGTGCACAATCCATCCCCGTAATCGATATTTTTTCTCAGTCTGCTCTTTTGCGTTTCGGTGTAAGACATATACCGTTATTCCATATATGGTCTTATCCGTGGAAAACGTTCGAAGCTCTTCAAGAACTCTTTGAAACTGTTCATTTATTAGTTTTTTGTATTATGAGAGTAATTTTATTCCTGGAAGCTATCAAATGCAACATGTTAAACAGATAAAGGTGTGGTATTACCACTAGATTTCATTTATTTTTTTCCTTCTATGCAAATGTTAGTATGAGTGACAAAGATTACTTTAGTATGACCAAATCTTTTTAAACAATGTGCTAGATCCACCGGCATGATTTCAAATTATCGGTGTGTGGGTATACTGACTTGTCAAGATCTCAGATCCCATTCATAGAGTACTAATACTAAATATTACTACATTTTTTTGTACAACTACAAACCTGTGTACATGTGCTTTAATTGTCAGTTGCTATGGACTGATGCTATGCTAAACTCTTTAATCGATCAGATCTTGTTTGATTCTAAACTAGCGTTTCATATACAATGACAAGCACCATCAAAGTAATTCTAGAAAAGAATGCCAACCACTTTGCAGACACATACCTGTTGTGCACGTCGTATGAAGATGTATCCTTGCAAGAGTAACTCACAGTCCTATAATGGAAACGTAGCCTACATTAACAGTATACTTACTTTCTATCTCTTTTTCCAATGTGGTTATTGAGCATCTTGCCTAACGTGCTTGACTGTTCAGTGAATCTCCACACTCGGTCAATAAAGATCTTTTTTTTTCGATACCAGGAGAAGAAAAACCAAAAGAAGAAAAGCGTGATATTTATAACCCAATATATTCTTTTTGTCTTAAAAAGACAATAAGAGATTGACACGGGTGAATACTAAACCATTTTTGTTTTATTGAAAACCGTATCTACTCGGTTTTTATCCCAACATATTGATTAATATGTTATAAATAATATACAATTGTCTTATTAATTATTCTCATATACTATAGTTGTATCATTTTACAATTCTAATTAGGAATCATGATGTGCGTAAGCTGCTAATATTTCAATTACTTTACAACACATATATTTTAACATTGCTACTCATTTCTTGTTCCCGGTAATTTGTCTCTGTTTCAAAGATTGTCTCTAATTTTACAAAATATGTTCTGATGCTTTTGATTGGAGGGATAATGAAACTTGTTGCAGCAGTTTGTCTGATGTCAAGTTTAGGTCAAAGGTGAATGTGAGAAGGGTTGACTGGCCCTGAGGTATACAGGGTCAACGTCCATGATATACTACAGTGTGTGTTATATTTTTTCGATGGGCACGGTCTGCTTATGGTGCTTTGGAGCAAGATCTGCTCAAATTAGTATTTTTACGGTTGTAAAAAGGCGGCAACGTCGGGATCCAGACGAGGTTCACGTACAGAATAAACGAAACAAATATCATGCGGAGGTTCACGCATCTGTATCGTTCTGTGTCATTTTTGGCGCGCCATAACCAAACTAAGAAAAGAAGGATGACGGGAGGTTCTCTCATTAAAATATGCAAAATAGCTTAACGTCGGTTGGATTGGGAGTCGGAGTTCCATCTGATGTAGCATTCGGAAATGGCAAAATACTACAAAACTTTTTTGAAAGATTTTTAAATTTTTAAAATGTTTGGCAATATCTTTTTCACAGTGAAGACGATACGATAGGTACAAGAAATAACGGAAAATGATTATGTATCGAACAGAATGTATGTAGTTGCATTCTTGAATCGTAATCGTTACGAATTTCGCCCTAATTCATGATTTATCCATTGCATAAGTTGGCATATTTTCACAGACGCTCTATTACCAGCCTCGCTACTTAAAACTGGAAGAGTTTTATTGGACTTTTAAGGATTGTGCAGTGAGAAATGAAGTGATGATGAGCTGCGGACCATCTAAGACGTTTTACCAACTGTCATCGAGACATGTTCTTCTTTCTTCTTACACTCACAGCCATTCCTGAGTGTGGTCTATTGGATAGCTTCTTAAACCTCCTCATATTCACACAACATCCATTCACGTTGTGCTTAACTTTACCGTCAATTGACAATGAACCACACAATAGTTCCCCTTTCTCATCACACCTTGTTTTTAAACAATGTAATATTTCGTTTTGTAGCAAGCCAACTCTGAACTATATTTAGTGTATCTCACCGTCTCAGGATATTTGGCTAAAATACATTTGGCCGGTTTGCTCTTATATTCGGTATCAGGAAATAATAAACATAACACAGCAACAAACTTGTTTCTTGTTACTTTACAAAAAAAAAAAAAAAACAAGTCTAAGTTTCAACTGCAGAATAAAAACTAAAGGTCGACGTACTAAGCTTGTTTTAACAATGGAGGTGGGTTTGAAGTTTTACAAAGCACTAGTGACCATCAAATGAAATCATGTAGACCAAACTTTAATCTCCTTCTCGCTGCAGACAAACGGAAGTACGATCTTAATACGAAAAGGTTAAACTGTATGCTAGTTTTGATTTTGCTTCTTTTAGAAATTCAAGAATCCTTTCATCTAACGTTGATTCTCTTGTTATCACGCTGGACCAATGACCTCCTTCATCTTTTGTAGTACAAAAGACACCAGGAATACCTTCGTAACCATGGAAACAAAGAAAAACAACTCATTTGGAATATGTTCTTTTTATTTTGATTTCTAAAGGTTTATCTGAAATCAAATAAAACGTGCGATGGACAATGATGGGAGTTAATTAAGCTGGGTGACTGGCAGCATTGTGTATACATATGTTGAATAGCCACCGCACAAAACTAGCTGCTCACTAAGTGGGCGGCAGTTGGGATAACTTTAATTAAAAGATGGATCAACGCCACCCACGCCTTCTCCTCTTTGTGCCCCAAGATTTTTTGTCGTTTTTTATTTAATTCGGTCCATTCATATGAAATACATGTATAGTTAGTACCCACATTTACCTTTTCTAAATGAACGTGAGCATAATTTTTATCCAGAAAAAAAAGAGGTTGCGAAATCAAATATTGTGTCTAGCGCAATAATATCTATGCATATAATTGCGTACGATTAATATGCTGAAAATTATTTTCAGGAAAATGTTCATGATTTGACTACTTGAGGATATAAACTGTCTACTGTAAAGAAAAATAAGCAAGGTGTCAGTGATCATTACATGTAAGGTGAATCGTTGATCACAGTATATATCATTGTCAATGAGAGGTAGTTGCTTTATATCTAAAAGCCAGTAGTTCTTCATCGTCATATGTTTAACTGTTGTCATTGTTATGAATATTGTCATTATCATTATTTTCACAATTGTCATGATGACGTCATTATCTTCATCGTCGCAATCATCATAACAACAAATTTCCATAAATACCAACATGAACCGGTCGTATCACTGTTGTCATGACAATCATCATCGTCACCATTATCATCGTGATCATCATCAGTGTCGTCAGGGCAACGTCTTTATCACCGACATCGTTATCAAGTTAAGCCATGTAACTGCCTATACCCTCCTATGTTGTTGTCTGACGGCATCGTTGACGAATAACCGTTGATATAAACACCTTCTGTGCTACCTTAGAATTGAAATGTCGATTAGTCATACCTCCTGATGATGTTTCAGAGTTTGGACACGGTATTATTTCCACTGTTATGTTAAGTAGGAAACAGAGTAGGCTAACTGTTCAAGTGTCTACCAATTAACCTCCTACGCACATTGTCGTGCCCATCAACCCTTTTTTTAAAATTTGATTTGAACTCCATATCAGGCCTATATGGGTGGTAAGCGCATTGTCGAATAGCGCCGGTATCAATCTGAGTTCTGACATCTCCATTAAACTACGCATATCTGCAGCAAAGTTCATAGGACTCGGGGAAAGTGCCCTAAATTTTCAAAGGAATGGCATACTTCCTACACAGGCGTATGTATTGTATTTTCTTCATGGATTCCATTGGTAAATATGGCATGCATTTATTCTCAGTCCACGACTTTCTGTATGTCCCTGTTTCCGTTGATTAGCCCAAGACTCCCCCTCATCTTGCGTACAGCTTAACATGTTTGCTACGATCACAGCCTAATGTAAAGTCTAGTTTAACGAAATAAAGCTGTAGGCCTCACATCCTTTGTCATGCTGACCTAACTGACTAAATCACGTATTCCTGAACCAGCAGTTCCACAGTCTGCAAAGTGATATTCAGTGCCACTTTATATTTCATTTGTATTAGTCTTATTTCCATAAATCATCTTAGCAACCTACAGGTAAGTCGTTCTTCTGCAGCGCAACTCTCTTTTCATTTACTATGGTATTCTGGTAGGACCCCCCGAACCCCTCACTTGAGAGTGTCACTGTTGTCTGTTAATTTTAAGTTGAAAAACATTTACTCAATAAATACTGTCAATTTTTTTGTGTGTGTGTGTTTGTGTGAAATAATAATGAAAAACAATAAATAACTTAAGGAGTTGTAATTCTCCAAATATTTAGACACAGCATTAGACAAAAACCGGCATAAGAATAAGCATTTCGATCTCTTAAAATATCTTAAAATCATGAGATGTTACTTTGCGAGTGTAGATGTTCATGCACTTTCCTGACAAACAAACATGTCGCTGCCTGTTGCATGTCTACAGTTAATATATTTTGTTAGTATAATTCTATTAAAAGTTTAGTAAGTACTCAATGTGCAATGAACATTTCACACTTTAATCTAAAAATACTTGATGACCATATAGAAATTATCACAGTTTTGGACATTTAGGAGCCTTACCGGTTCACCGATTAACTGCCTTGTAAAACCATTTTTAACGAAAAACTTGACAACAACAACATCCACATCTACTTTGCTGTCTTTGACACAGAATGTCATTTTACTACGTAACTGTATGATTGGCGATCTGTCGTGCCATACACGATCGCCATTTTAAAAATCTCAGCATCGGATTTGATCTCATACAAACCATGTCGACATGAAACACGTTTAATTACGTTGGAAAATGAGTCGTAGCCTACCACTTTCCAGTCATTGCTTACTTCACCATCAATCCATATGGTTTTCTCGGAATCAAGTGCGGACATCCAAACATCAATAAAGTATTTTTTGGGCCATCTGATTAGCTTGAATACTGGCACTACAAGTAAAGCCGATTTGTTCTCAGACAAGAAAGGAACAGCATGCATTGCTACCCTTCCAGAGATCTCAATAACAGAAACAGGAGTAGATGAAGCAATGCTATGAACTTGAATAGATCCATTACTGTATGACTTTAAAAAATTGTCTCCACTTTGTAACATCAACACAGTCTCGTTTTCGCCGCTGGTTAATGTGACTTTTGTGTTGTCGTACCTCGCAAGGAGACGAATTTGGTATTTCGAATCGTCCTCGGGGAACCCCACAAACGAGAATTCCGTTCCCCATCTTGACACCGGAACTAACGTTCCAGCGAAAGAATCTAGACCATATATAAATGTTTTTATTGGTGTCTCCCGTGTGTTTCCAGCTATCACAAAAATGTTCTTATCAGCAACAACACGAGTCCCCGTTATGTCAAAGGGGACACCAAGATAGTAGGCCTCATATTGCCTCAGGACAACATTCCAAGAGCTCATCGAGTAGTTGTGGAAGCATATTGCAGTTAAGCCCTCTTCTGTGGCGACTATTCCCATTTGACTCTGACCCTGCACCCAGTATAGACTGACTATGTACTCCTTTCCAAGGTGATCGACTGGGTTGACGAAGAAAGCAGAGGCAGAGTTTGGTTTTTTGTCACATTGCTGAGAACCGTAAATTTCTATCGTTTGATTTGACGTAATAACAACTGTAGAAAACCCTCGAGAGTTGTAATCAGTTTGATTAGGGACTACCTTAGGTGACAGTTCATAGAATTCCCCATCCCCGGGGGAGAACTGAAATTCTATATCTGGCTCATCCAGTTCGGAAAAGCAAACACGTCCTGAGACGTTAACCTTAGATGTCAAAGCCCCAACGAAGACGCGAATGTAGAGATCTACCGAACATTCTAATGGCAGGAATGTTAATACATGTGTTTGAGCGCCATCTGAAAGAGAAACAGTTCAAACAGTTGTAATGGCTAATAATGGCAAGGGATATTGAAAGACCTCCATAGCATCTTATCCACATTCATCTACATAGATCAAGATAGTGATTCCCACATACTTTTAAGATAGCGCAGAGCACCTCCCCAACAATCTGTCACAGAAAAGGTAAAAACACTTGGATAAAGCAATGCCATGAAAAAGTCGTTTTTTTCTATTACTAGCATCTGGCGAAGACTTCTAAATTCTACAGCAAAACTGCCCTACATTGTCGATGAAAAAAAGGTAGTAAGATCATCTGTAATTTTATAACCCGCAAATTAATTAGTGAACCCATTGTAAATTGAACACGACGTGGTTACTAAAACGCTAAGCATACCTGATGCGCACTTCGGCTTCAGTGGTGTCGTCATGGGGTCACTGATTTGACTAAGGTCACTGCATGGAGCTTCCTGGTTCGTGGATGTGGTTGAATCATATGTGACGTCATCTCTTGGGGAATCAAATCGACGAATCAAAGCTGCAGTATGCGATCAACGTGAAGAGACTGTTGCGCTATTAATGAGAATACTAACCAAAAATACTAAATAATGAGAATATTATTAGAATACGCCAGACGAAGGTGGTTAAAAAACGAGAATTAATACCTACAAGATTACTGATAGGTCAGAAAGGTCTAGAGAGATTGAATGAGAACTATAGACTTAACTAAATGTAACAAAATAATTTCTTTGTCTATGAGGCTGAACCTAGCGTTGGGGAAATAATTTAAATATATTTAACTTGAAGTGAAGACAACAGTGTATATGTTGTCTGAGTTTATGCTTTCTTGCTTAACCTCGTGTCCAAGGAGGCAAGACTAATTCGCGACCTACTACTAATGTGTTAACGGGTTTCTGAAAATGAAACCAAAAAATCAACAGTTCAAAGGACTATTTTACAGTATAGAAGTGTTGATGTGATAGTCGGTAATGCTCGCATGAAGTCATACCAGATATAGAGACGTCTTCTCTACTTTTAAACATTGCCACCAGAGGCAAATTGTTGTTCACGTCTGCACAGTTGACTTGGTGTATTATTGATGTGTTCCTTCCATCTTCTTCCAGTCTTCTGCTTGTGTAACAAACTGGACCATCAGCTGAAGATAGTAATGACCAATTAGAACAGAAATGGGACTCGAAGGTGAGACTATACTTCCCACAAGGTACTTCATGAAATAAGAAGACCTACCCTGTGGGATTGGTATACCATTAAGTTTAGCCAGCAGATCGACATAGCTTGGTGATTACGGTTAGCAATGTAGGAAAGGTACACAGATAATGTGCAACTGAAGAGCGAATAGAAAAGATATTGGAAAGTTGCAAAGATGTAAAAGTAAACATGAACAGAAGAAATGATATAAATTATCCTTTCTGGGGTATCTTGAAATAATGTAACTGTTAGAAGAATAACACATACCACTTGGAATGTTCCATTGTCACTATAGGTGCTACTAGACTGACTATGTTTCATTGACTACGGTGACGTCAAACCATCGTATGCTGTATTTTAATGAATTAAACCTTCCTAAATATTCAGTACTCTTATTTATCAGTTCAAACGGTTCGATACAGTCTAAGACGATAGGTGGACAGATCGACTTTTTTCAAAATGTCATAGGGAGACAAATAAATTTAATCTGAAACATGAGCCCTCAGCCCCTATCTTTCATCTCAGCGAATCCACAGTAGCACGCGATTACTGGTTTCAGGTCACATAAACATGCAGCCCTGTACAATTATTGATTACAATTATGCTGGGTGCAGGTAATTACTCTTCAATTTTAGGGATTGCTCATGTATGAATATTAAAGAAAAAGAACACATACCACTATGTTTTGACGTTGATGTTCCGACTTCATTTCATATACAGCCCATGGATAAAGAAATTTTGTTTGTTTGTTTTTATTATTTTATTTCTATCAAGTATACATACATTATTTACAATGTATATAAAACATGTAACAATTGTGACTATACATTACCAGAAAAGAGGGAAAGAAAAGTCAAAGTCTTATTGAGCATTTCCCTAAGATCATATAACTAATACGGTATGGCTACAATATGAGTGACATTATGGTAGTAAAAAAATAGTAGTAGAATATAAGTATGATTGCATATAATATATTGAGTAATTGCAACCTGCTCAAAACTATACTTTCACTATTGTTTAGTTGAATTTCAAATTATTTACCCCACAATAAGACATTCAGAGCTGTGTTTTCATTATTTTTACACGAATTTGTGTAAGTTGTAGACTTTGCTTAGTGTTATAGTTGTTGTTTGAGACAGGAAAATAATCTTGAATATTTCTCTGTCATAAAGTATGCTGTGACTTAAATATGCAGACACCCTTCTTATACATGAATAACCTACGTCAATGGTTAGGTTAAGGGTTGTTTCGCCCCCTTGCAGTTTACAGGTCGTTTCGCCCTCACATATCTGCCAGTTAGTCTCCTTGAAGCAACTGACGTCATCTGCCTTTGTGATCGTTTTCAACTACGATTTTGTCAATAGCAAAATCTGCTTTCAAGATAACAAAACTTGTAACAGCGACAGTGTAATTTGTGTACAAAAGGAGATAACTTTGAACCAGTAATACTGCTACCATTAATAGAAATGACTGTGTGCAGATGATTTTGTGCACACAATATACACATCAAGAAATTTTGTGTCGGAAACCCTGTTGATATATACATCATTTATCTTCACTTCTAAATTGGAAGTATTTAGAAGTGAATAATACATAATTTGTTTCGTCAAGGTTAAAGAAAAGCTTGTTAAAACAAAAGCAATTACAGAACTATCTGACTCACACGTGGCACGCCTGTAAATGGCACTGTTGATGTGAATAGTAAATATAGCATAATCTGCCAATATTACAGATTAAAGTACATCTAAAACATTGCATATATCATTAGAATACGAAATAAATAACTATGGACCATCGGTTATACGATTCCTAAAAAATGAATAACGTGCAATTTGACAAATTAAATGTTTTTTTTTTTCGTTAAAATTTTTGTGTGGGCTTTTTAGTCTGTGATTTAATTGACTTTTTTTACAAGTCAGAAGTTATACATTTACGAGTTTTCATCTTGAATCACAATAATTGATCAGTAGCATATGAGGTTAGATAATACTTCAACTTCTCATTGTCACTTACCACGTATTTGAATCATTCCAGCGAGTAGAACAGGAAGAATTTTACCAAAGTTCTTCAAACGCCAGCACATGATTAGATGGATTTGCAAAGCTGAGAAATTACAAAATGATCTAACGAAACTTTCAACATCAAATGTCAACGGTGATGCTCAATTGCTGGCAAAAAATTTATTTCTTCGTCTAGACCTTCAAAACTGACCTTTGCTACCAAAATTCTAGAAGGTATTGAGCCGTATAAAGCTATGCCCACGCTTTCAGTTTTCTTCAATTTATTCTTTTTACTTATTAGCAATGACAAAGTAAAGATCTCCAGACAAAACGATTCTTATTATTTTTTATCGATCATGAATATCTTTAGAAAATGGGAAATATGACCAAATAGATCTAAGAGGTTCAAAATCAGGAGACTAAAGGTTTTGCCAGGGATGTATGTAATATGTCACAAATAATGAAGACTGTTTTAACGTGTTAGTACTTTATGCGATATTATGTTAATGCGACATGTTCTTGACATTAAATAAAACGTATTACATGTAATGTAATATCTATATTTATTATAACTTCATTTCATTTGTACACTGGCACCCGATTCAGTTTTCTGCTGCATTGTATTATCAATACCAGACTGGAACTACACTAAGATAATAAAACGTGATTCTAAGATTTAGTGATTTGGTACATGGTTGTTAAATAGGTAACGACTGCGGTAGCTTCAACTCAAGCTTGGAAAATATTGTGTAACTTTGCACTGCAGAAAACCAACATCGATGAACACAAAATAATACATCATTTAAAAAAAAAATACAACGGTAAACTTCTTCTCAAGGCATGAGATTCTTACAAATACATATTGACGAGCAGTGTTATTTGCTACTCATGAGGGATTTTTTTTCACCCAAACTTTCAAAACATTTAGAAGATGCGGTTTAAAATTTACAGTAGTTACTTCAGTTTCTTTATGTCAATCGGGTGACCATGTTGGAGCATTTGCAACAAAATTGAACCCTTTAATATGATAAAGTTTTTCTTCTGAATGTTTGCTTTCCTTATAATCCTCATTCCATTAAGGATTTATTCCTGAATTGAAGAAATTGAATATTTGACACCGCGAAGATTTCGCGCGACAGAATGCAGATCCGCCAATGGTAAGATGTAGAGCTCTACATCATGATGGGGCTGCACAATACAGTATAAAGTATATACATATAGAACACATTGGCCTGAATGAAGGATGTTTATATATTGGCGACACTATCTGATACTAACATCGGTCTGTGGGTAGTGGATGTGATGTTTACGTAAAAATCTTGTACGGGAGTCACATAGACCACTGTTAAATATGTGTATATTATGTAATCTTAAGTAACGTAAATTGCTTTCGTTGGCCTGTTTTCGACTAACATCATTACCATCTCCAAGCACTTCTGGAGAGATGTAATCAGCCATTGTTGTCAGTATTTTGTTGACACTGCCTGACCATTCACAGAGTACGAGCATATGGTCACTAAGGTCATTTTCGCTACCTGAAGATTAAAAGAGATGTTTTATCTACAGAGTTTCTGTAGTATATTCTTTGAAATCACAGGATGATTGCGAACTGCAATCTTGTTGCATCTTTCATTAATTTAATGAGATATCGTTCATATCTACTCCCGAAATCATGCATATAGTCTGATGATACACAAAGCACATTTTACTATCAATTTAAATCTCTAATCAACATATGCAGTTCATGGCGTGCAAAAACTGTATATGTAACAATATTCGTGTTGTACTTTTTTACCATTCTGCCAGTGTATAGTGTGCGGATACATTGATTCCTGTAATATAGCCGTATGGAGAACCCTGTAGAAGAGAGAAATTTTCCCAATTGCCCAGAAAGTATTCGGTTCTCCATTATCTACTCGAAAAGACTTGGAGGAATGAGATGGACGTTGCTTTATATGTCTGCTTTAAAGGTCATTACACGCTTACTGTAGGTGCTGTAAGAGGCAAAGGAAGGGTATAAAAGTAGTGTGTTTTAGGTAGAAAGGAATTATGAAAATGTGACAACATTAACTAGGGCTGAGACTTCTGCTATTCTTACAACACGTTCATGCATTTCGATAAGGTATCTTTATTTGTATGAGATCCCGATTCATGTGACTTAGTGTTATACATCCAGAAGTATTCAAATATATACATGCACAAGATAATCGTTTTAGTTTTACATATATAGACAGATAAATGTAAGTATGCAGAATATGTAGGCCTAGGTTCGTACAATGTTTGTGAAAAGGAAAAGAAAAAAAAACTTACATATGTGACTAGATAGGTGTCCGCTACTTGATGACGTCGTGTGTGAGAGTTTGATCTGTGTACTGGGAGAGTATAGCATGATCATGTGAAGTCTACTGGTCCGCGTTTTAATTCCGTGTGGGTGAAATGTGATGGCACAAAAAGGCAAATTCCATTGGTCTGTAAATTTTCTTAATCTCCGGTTTGTTTTTCTTTCTTTTTTCTCAGTTCGGATTGATTTAAGTTTTATAATAGAAATCTGATGACGTCGTGTGTGAGAGTGTGATCTGTGTACTGGGAGAGTATGGCATATTCACGTGAAGTCTACTGGTCAACGTTAATTTTGTGTGGGCGAAATGTGATGGCACAAAAACGCAAAATTTCATTGGTCTGTAAATTTTGTTAATTTCCGGTTTGTTTTTCTCTCTGTTTTCCTTGATTGGATAGATTTAAGTTTTATAATAGAAATCTGGAAAACCTAGAACTGAATATCGTCATCTGGTGGAACGCAGAGATTGCGACTTCTGTTTAAACGTTTGACCTCTGTAATTCCTCCAATAAATATTTTCCTCAATTGTTCGTAGCCTATATTTTCCACGTAATTATGAACTGTTCATGATTATCCGTCTCGTTTTTTTTTTAAAACGGTAAACTCATGTCGTCAATTAAAGACTGCAGAACCGCGAATTCCACTAGCAAGCTGGTGTAAGCAGACTTCTTATTTTTTTTTTTTTTGGGAGGGGGGAGGGGAGTCTATCTTACACAAACAAAGGCTAATAACAGGCTACTGAAATAACATTCAATTTGAGGTTCGCACACCTAGCCTACAGGGGCTACTGAAAAGTGAAATATAGCCTAAAGTAAGTGTAAATATAGATAATAAATTTATATAATAAATACATATACGTTAGAACAACACAGTGATAATGTCAGTGGTAGTTCTAATTCTTCTTACGGTAATCTTACCTGTCTAAATTTCAGAATTGTCTTGCGAAACCCTATTCTGTAGATTTTGAACAACTTTCATGTAGCCTACCAGAATTAGCATTTCTTCGTTGTCTATTTAACCAAGACGTCCAAAACAATTACTTATGGAATAAAGTCGTAAAGAGGACTATAGTCTGCAATCCATCGTCATCTGACAGGGACTTCATGCAACCGCTAGACCAATATTTTGATGGACAGGGAAAGGCGCAAAAATCCACAGAAAACACCTTGAAATGAATTATGCTAATTACCAACCAACAATAAGTAGATCTTACGGAGATATATTTGACAGTGTCGTTTGTGCCATGTGTAATCTTTCTTCGTTGAACCTTGTAAAGTTTCGAACTTTGGTATACAAGTCACAGTATATCTATTTGGTCAGCACACACCTAGGCCTAAGCCACAATAACGTCATGCCTGAAGGTTGTTCTTCCAGCGAAATCGATGTTACTGCTTCTGTTGTTGCTGAGGGTGAGACATCATGTATGTCCAAGATTTTCTCACAATGTACGTTCCATAATTCTCTGTCTTTGTCCAAAATCAGTCTGATCAGTTAGCAAATTCCGACATTAGTTGATTCCTAATGAGGAAACCAAAGTTCTGTGAGCACCCCCGTAAAGATGAAGAGTAATACGTACACTGCGCACGCTATAACGCTATATAGACTAGAAAGTAGTACGCAAGCTACGTGTAAACTAAGGCATGCGCATGACATATTATTGCTATGTATAGTTATTCATTATTAGTACTTTTGTATCTCCCATGAAAGTAAGTACACTGTTACAAATGTAAATTTACAGAAAATAAAATAAAGAAATACAATAGGAATACAGAGACGTTCTGGTAATTAGTTTCCAGACAATTTCTGTAATTCTTATTTATTTTATTCTATTTTCTGTAAATTTACAGACATTTTTTACAGTGTATTTGTGTTGTATTTGTGTATCTCCCACGAAAGTGGTTGAAAAGTTGGGAAGGATGCTAACCTTTTCAATAAAAATGCGAACATTTAGAAACGAACTCTCTTGTTTCTCGTCTTTACTATCAAAATCTCATTTTCTTTTAGTATGAACATTTACATTAAATTTAAACATGTACGTTAACGGCAGGAGAGCGGCCTCTCGGTGGCTAATGCCACCGCCGGATACACTTAATTAGCTGAGCCCTTTAACACCGTATTGTCGACAATAAAAGAACATTTCCTACGACCACATCATCTTTAACTTTCTTTGTCTAGAGAAGATCCACTTGTCGCGACAGACAGCAAAATGTTTAATGTAATGTGTGTGGTACATCACATTCTGCACTATCAATCACATTATCCTAAGATACCCTCAATGTTTTGATAAGTTTTAACAGGGTTTTCATGAAGTGGCCCTAATTAGCTGTAATTACGCACATAACCCTGACCTGAATTTCGCAAAGAGTTGGCCACTCCTATTATGTGGATCGGTATAATCACGGGGAACATTTTTTTTTGGTTTGGTTTCTTAAGATACTGTGGAAGCTAAA
This sequence comes from Stichopus chloronotus, assembly GCA_021234535.1. Classification (NCBI taxonomy): domain Eukaryota; kingdom Metazoa; phylum Echinodermata; class Holothuroidea; order Aspidochirotida; family Stichopodidae; genus Stichopus; species Stichopus chloronotus. Next base: position 5,075,167 of record CM037850.1, read on the forward strand.
CTTCTTATTTGGATCCATATTATCGGAATGAAGTTTGACTTGTATCACCAAAAACAAACGATAATTCAAGTGGTACAAATATAGTTGAAATAAGGGATTTTTCCGAACTTCCTTTACTTTTAACGATATTGCGCTGACAATCTAAGTGTCTCAGCACATGTATCAATTTTTTTATACCATCATGAGAGAATGATATTGCGTTGCTGGATGTAACAACACATTGAAGAACACCACAAACACACAAATGATATTCTTTACAAACACGATATTGTCATTACGACGAAAAGAAGCAACATTTAGAAGATATTTTTAAACATTCGACTTTTATTCCAAGATTACAGACAGTAAACAGTTACAGATAAGCTGTACGTTACTTTTCAATCATATTTCCACAATTATCAATAAATTAGTAACTAAATCAATATGTACTGATATTTACATGATCTTTACAGGAAAGTAATATTTGTTTCTTGCCTTTTTGCACCCACCTGGGGTAATGGCTTTCAAAAACCATCAAATTGAAATTTTAATACAATAATTTTAATTTTATTTAACTTTGAAACATATGTAATCTTTATACCTTTATACACAATAAGACTTTACTAAGAACCGAGAGTGCAGTTTTCTAAGAATCAAGGGCTCCCGTTTAATCTTACAGCAACAAAAAAACAGGAGAATTCATTAATGAAAAGCAATATAATACTTATGAAAACCACTGTAGACATTGTTAATATTGATATTTCATGTCTATAAAATACAAATACAGATAAATATACGTACAAATGATACCCACTTATACCAAAAAGAGAAGGTCAGTGTGTATTTGAGAAGGGTGTGAGTGGACAAAAATGGTGAGGGTTAGTGAGTTGAAGGGAAGGGATATCTATCTTAATACTGGCTTCTCAGGCTCTGTAAGCCGGGGTGTTGTTCCCAGTTAATATCTCAGTGTCAATCACTGCTAATTACTAGTTTCTATCAGTATGACATCAGTAGTCTTTTACCTTCCAAAGACCAACAAAATCGTGTAATACATGCACTATTACATGTTTAAATTCTGTGAAAAATGAAATGAATGAAGTGAAATACAAGAAACTGATGGCGATGAACAGCAGAGGTTATTCATACATAAGCTTAGATTGACATATTGAAATTGACAATTTATGTCAAGATTGGTGATTTATTGTCACAAAATTGTTTCAAATTTTGTAACTTATTTATTTTTTGGTACCTGTTTTGACTTTGGGAGGAGAATCACTCCAAAAGGACTAAAAGTAACCTGAGATAAAGCTTCCTTCCGTGAGTGAGCAAAATATCAGTGTATTCAATTATCATCCCCTGGAGACATCGTTGCATGTACTACTGGATTGTTTTTCCTGAAGTCTCTGACAAGTTTGGCACATTGTTCATTCCCTATCTCCGTCAGGGCATTTTCAAGACTAGAGACGTTTGCTGCTGATACCACATATTTCTGGGTGAGCATCTCCATCAACATGTTTCCTGGTTTCCTATGCCTTTCAATACTGGAAATCACATCTTCAGGTAGTTGGAAAACACTGGCCAGCTGGATAGATTGCTCTGCACTGAGATTTTCTGATAACTTTTTCAACAGCTCTGTGAAAGATCCCATGATGACTGAAAAGTCAAGCAAGATAAAGGAAGATATTTAGGAAGAAAATTTTATTACACAATACATGGCAATCCACTGTGCATGCACAAATATTGTCACATGTGTCTTTCTTTTTAGTCATCCAAGGAAATAATTATATGATGATAATTAAACTATTAAAACAGCAATTGGGCATCAGAATAAAAAAAAAAAAATACTACTACTAATAAGACATGAGTAGATTGACAGCACGATTACATTGACTGTTCATCCTCTTTCACCAAACCTGTTGTAAGCTAAAAGTGATCTAAAATGAGTTAAGTGACTTCTTTTCTTTGTTATTGTCCATTTCAAATACAATTATTCGAAATCACATCCTTTGAAGTTTATTTAACGTGGAATAGTGAACATACAATTGGGGAGTATTTGCTGAAATTGAGATGTGGCCGGCTCAAAATGGTCCACGTCGTCAACCTAAAACAGAGACAAACAAGCAGAATTTGTTTTACTTTCACTACCTTGTCAATATGCGATATTTACTCTACTATTTTCATATTTCATTCAATGTTTCAAATTCTTCAAAACTAACAAATAAGGAAAATTTGTTATGTTTAGAAGCCTTTTATGCTGTGTAATCTAAATGTATGCAAAGGGAACAAGTTACACATTTTAACATGGAATATAACAGAGGATACTATAGAAAAGAATTACTTCAGTCATATCACTTTAAATCAGAGAACAAATGCATTACATTCTAATATACAGGAAAAAATATATACATGGCTGACATTATATGAAATTCTAATAAAATTAACATACTTTGAACTGAATATTAAGCTGAAACAGAATCTTTCTGGTGACACCATGTCTTGATTCTACCTCCAAATTGACATTATCTATATTGCCTTTGGCATGAAGATGGAAGGTGACCTTGTACCTATCCAGCAACCACAGAGAATCCATATCAACTTCCTAAAAACGGAGAGGGTTTTCAGCAAAATGAAAAGATGTGTCAAGACTAAGGCGTTAGAAAATTAGTCATTAAATTACAATTGCTGAAAAGAACATGGTCTTAGAAACAACCAATACTATGTTATTGTGCCACTGAATAGATTTTTAAAACACAGTCAAAATTTTAATGAGATCCAAAAACTGACTTTTAAATATCACATTAATTCTTTATTGAAATGAGCTGGAAGAATCACATGACGAAAAATTGAAGATGCCAACATATCAATATTCTACCATCATGTGATGGTCAATCACCCCTTTTCATCAATACAAGTATGAACAATGTTCACAATGAATATGAACGATGTTAACTTACTACTTTCTTTGGAGATATGATCCACTGAGATCCACTGCTGCAAATACTGACAGGTAAAGTTGATCCCATTGTTTTGACTTGAAAAGACACAGGCTTGTGAAGGACAATGCCCTTGTTAGTGTTAACTTCTTCATGGACAAGACACTGAAAGTGTCGCATATGAAACAATATGGACAACAAAATAGGATCAACAACATAAAACTTAAATACTTTTTCTTTGATATGTTGTACTGTAGTTCTTGAATTACATAGAGAATAGGAGGATAAAATATAGTACATTTCTTACAATATTTTCCTGTACTTAAAGCATTGCCTCATTGCTATGCTTACATTTCTAGTCACATGCATCTGGGGTACAAAAGTACAAGAAATATCAATACTGCCCCCCCCCCCCCCCTCCATACAGGGTAACATTTCATATACTCTCACCGAATCAGACACATAATAGCTCACCATAAGTATAATCAATTGCATTAGATAGAATATTATGCCCATTGGAAAACTTGTAGTAAGCATATGCCAGTAACTTGAAAGCTCATATGAACAAGAGACAAAGATGGTATTATACTTACGTCATGTTCCAAGCTGTAATCATTATAAAACCAAAGGAAGACTGTCAAGTTATCCTTAGGACTAGAAGTTCTCTTCATGATTGGAATCACACAAACATTCTTTCTCATCTTTTGTTGGAAAGGAATGTGAGGACCAATGACACCGCATGGTTTATGGATTTCCACTTGAAGATTAGTCTTGCTCATTGAGCAACTGAAATATTTTTTTTCAAGACTCCATTTTATCTTTTTATCTGCAGGATAGAAACAGAAAGACTGGTGAGATACAAGCTTATTTCTCTTGTTAATGTATTTGACAGTACAACTTAACTACGGCAAATAATTCAATTTTTCCATTGTTATTGTAGCCATGTATGTTGCACTGATCCGCTATGTATATGACCTACAAGACACATTGAATGTGACTCCATAATTCCTACTGCAACACCTCCCTGTTGGCACAAACACTGTTACTTGTGGGCTATGTACAATAAATAAAGGCCTTAACCTGTTGTAATGCACACAGAACATTGACGTATAGTCTGAGTGACAAAGAGCAAGAGTTAGCAAACTTACATACAAGCAGTGCCTGCAACTCAAATTATGTACCACCTTATGAACACCGTACAACCATTTCTATACTTTGAGGAGCAACATTTGTCTTGTTATAGATAGGTCTAACTTTGATTGATCTTCACTTGATCATGCCCATTAATAATTTGAACATGTGCGACTACATACAATCATGAGGCAACTTATGTGCTATGCATGTACTGTGGCACCAGTCTGAAATTAGGGTAGGATTCATTTGAGCATGGAATGCATATGATTGATGGAATTCTGCACTAAAATTTTGTGCTGAATATATGCTCAGGAATCAGGCACTGGTGAGATGGTGAGTCGATCGGTGAGCTAGAACCTTTAGCTTCAGACTGGCACTAGTGTCAGCGCGGGAGATGGAAACAACTTCCAGCAATCAATCAAATCCCTTATTTACTCTCCAAGCAAGTCTGTTACATTTCCAGTGGCACCCAGTAACACACTGTTGTAAAATCCAAAGGATGTTGCACCCAGGCTCAAGCGATAAGCATTTAATAGGAGAGTACAAATGTCTGCGTAACTGCATGTACACCTTCACAGTTACTCTACACTTACCATGCGTGCATGAAAAAGTATAGCTCATGTATGCTTGATGCACCAATGCAGATGAAAATGAGAAAACAAAACACATCACAAGCTGAATGATTTAACTGAAGCTGTGGGTTTCGATTGATGACTGACCTTTTTGGGGTATCCCATAGTAAACGTCCAGGTTTGCCTGGTCTCTGGTAATGTAGGCACAGTGTGGAATAATCATAATGAAATGTTTGTGAAGGACAAGATTCTCTGGACCAAAATTTACAAATGGAGTTAGTCTCAGACTCCTGTTTGATATTGGTCCTTCAATGCCTGACTCACATGAAATGCTGAGACTAACAATCCGTCCAGACTTTAATGAACCGGCTGGCACAAGTAGATGAATACCAGCAATATCCAGCTCACCACCAAGTTCATCAATGTACTGTTCCTTGTGTACATTAGACCCAGGGAGAAGGGGAAGCCTCTCTGCAGGTTAAGTAAAGGTTGCATTTGAAAAGAGATTCTTTAATTTTGTACTTCAGTACCTACACATGTGTGATATATTGTTACAGACAGAGTTAATAATAGACTTTCCACCACATAATCTTATCTCATCAATGAGTGCTTGTCATTCAATTGGAACTATCTTACAATTGGATATGAACAACACTGCTTGTTAACCGAATGGCAACAATATGATACGGCACTACCCTAAAAGCAGTTACTTATAACCCCAAGCGGCCAAGCTATATTTTTGGCTTTAGGAGAGCAGAATACATAACTGGTTCTACTTTGATTGAGAGCAAGTTCGGAAGATGCATAACTAGTGTGTCATATTAAACAGTGTAAACAGTTATTCACTGTTGTGATTACACATGTGGAAAAATGTTAAACAGGCTGTAGGGGGGACTAGACATGAGTGGTTGTGAGAATTGAAACTGTCTGGGGTATTGAGTTTTTCTCTTAAAGTATTGAAATATATTTAAAGTGATCAGCTCAGTACAATTTTATCCTCTACATACAGTTGCATCAATTATATGATTGAATACAATTGTACTGTTTTCTAAAAGACATTTCCAACATACATTCTTTGAGCTTTTGTAAAATTAATTACTGCAGATTTCACACAGTTGAAAGAAGTAGCATTTACCATGTTCATCCTTGGCAAGCAGCAATATTCTTCTCCCCAAATCTAGTTTACCATGGGACAACTTCAGTGCTCGTTGTACATCTAGTCTCTTGTATCCCTCATCTGTTAGTGTTCTGGCATTGACTGAAAGTTTGACGTCTTTTTCTCCAAGATCTTTGCCATTAACCTGTGAAATAAAAAGCAAAAAGAAGCATATCGTATTTAGTGTTTACAGACAAGAAGCAGATAAACAGAAGTATAAATAGATGTCAGCGTTTCCGATTAAAGCCTGAAGCTTGTTTGAAATGAAGTTACATCCCGATTCCATGACATACCTCTGCATTGTTTCCTTGAGCCTTCTCACTGTCATTCTCTTTCTGTGATCCGTCAATGTATTGCAAGACATGCCGTCCAATCTTATTAAGGTGACAAGCCTTTAATCCTTGATATAGGCCAAACACTTTGTCTGGCATTATCAGTTCTCTTTCATCTAATATTTTCATCAGTTCCATTCCAGGGTTTGGATCATTCAGAACTGCATCACTTTCAGCTGGTGTTAGTCCAAAGACTGTGGCAAGCTTTTCACAGTGTTTCTTCTCCAGAAGATTTGATACAGTCACCTTCAAGTTTTCATACCTACGTAAATCTGAGATTATAAGGTTAAAAGATCAAATCATGACATGTGGACTTGTTCATTTCTTAGCAAAAAACCTTTAAAGTGAATATGTAAATCTTCCAAAGTAATAAAAACATAATAGCAGAAAGTATTTTCAGTAGAGATTTGCACACTGTTAGTGTATCACAATACATAATTTACAGGTAGCATAAGAAAAACTCGAGTCATGTTTGACAAACATTATCTTAAATAATTAATACTGTTCAATACATAATGGATATAATTCACTTCCTTAAAAGATAGAAAATGAAGTTACCATAATTTTTCAGCATTAGGTAAACACAATTTTAAAGGATTCTTAGAAATATGTAATTTTCCTCAGCAAACAACAGCTTTTACAGTCAATTAACTGTCATGGGTAAGTGACCACTTGATGTTGCTGAAAGGTAAACACAACCCAGGACAATTGGGCAAGTGCAGATATGTAAACAAAGGATTGTTTTGTTTTGTCTGTTGAACAAAGGACTGTCACAACTGCAAAAGGGTTTTGCCAGTAAATGTTAATATTTTGACAGAGGTGAAAGTTGTAACTGTAGACACCCGTGTTGACTTATTGAGCAGGTTGGGTAAACTCCTAATGTAATCATGTCATGTGCAGTTTCAAAAACTGCATCTCAGATAAATACCTTTGGTTAATTCCTGGTTTAATAAGTCTTGGGTTTCTCTGGAGAGAAGAATATTTTTGACCTGAAAGAAACACACCACAGAATCAAACTCTAACTTTGGTTACCATAAAAATGCAGTAGTTTTGGAACAAATTTCAATGACCACAATCATTTCCCCAGCAGAATGGGAAATACAGCTGTTTCAAATTTATTCATATCAGTAACAGGTAATTAAAGTTTAATGAGAAATACTCATGATTCACTTTCTTTCATCCTCAAAAGAAGCACTGCAAACAATGTTTTGTCAATTTCTCAATCTTATTGATGTTGGTCATATCAAACATTAGTCACTGCATTGGTAATATATTGGTAGATTGTAACAGGGGCTGAAGACTACTCCCGATATAAAACGAAAACTGGTTTTATACCTTAGACTGAATTATCAGAGCTATCTTTTTCTTTTCTCCCTGAGATACTTCTAACTTGACATCAATCATTTCACCTCCTCTATCCCTGCGTCTTTTGAGTCTGAACTGAAGAGAGACCCTGCTGGCGGCACAAAGGTGATCAATATCTACAACCTGTCACAGAAAGGAAATAATTTAGGGTCAAAAAGGGTAATGTTTGAATCTTTGTTGATTTAAAGGAAATTGCAATGGAACCTCTGAACATATATTGTATGACTTTGAGCACTTAATAACATAAATTTATACCTTACAAATAGAACAATTCAAGAAGGGCAACAGGATTGTCTGAATATTCTTTCAACATTCCAATGTCAGCATGTATTTCTATGATAACTATTCATGTTGACGTACAACACATTCACATGTTAAAAAAAAGAACACATCTTCTCGTCTCATGTATGGCTGAAGCATTTGCAGTTTACACCAGAAGAGTCGCTTTGTACATATCACTTCTATACTTGTCTACATCCGAATAAATCTAAGAGAAAAATCTGGGAAAATCTGGGTAAGTTGGATGCTTTTAAAATATCCTCAAGTTCACAAAGATCTGCCATATTTTTTTTTCGTTTTCATTTTTGGCATTTTAGTTTTCCTTTAAACACACTCTATCTCACTGGCATTAACGAGTGGCCTAATTCTACAACCGTTAGTGCAGACTATTTCCTAACAATTTACATTTGAAATTTTGAAAAGTAGGCCGTAGACTCTAAAGAACTCAAAATGATGTGAGTCTTAGGCTACTTGTTTCAATAAGTGCGTGTTATTGTTTCAATAAGTGCATGTTATTTTTTTTAGTATCATGTGTGTATTCAAGGTCATTATAAATTCAGCAATGTAGATATAGTTTAACATGTACTTTGGTTTTTATTGCAGCTGTTCTCTCTATTTCATCTTTGACATCAATGATTATAACGAAACTTCAAACAACTGACATTAACCATATTCATTGTTATGTGTCAACGAACAACCCAGATTGATGGACAATTACTCTGACGAAACACTTCTTTCATTAATACCTTTTCCTCTTAACACCAGTAACATGTTATAAGGTTTTACTTTACACATCATCCCATATTAAGATGAGGCAATTGAACTCAAAGTCAAATTAATTAAACTCTTATGCTAGAAGTGCCAGGTAAATTGAGGTAATGTTCAAACTGTTTGTAACAAACCTTTGTTGTCTCTCCTTCTGTCAGACAATAGCTATCTATCTGAGGTGACATGGTCAAACCAAGGTCAAACACTCCATCGTTATCTTCGCTTAGTGTACGGCTAACTTGAAATGTCATATAGCTTTCCACGGATAGCTTAGACTTGAAGTCATCTAATAGCAGCTGTAACGTAACATGTTTAAACTAATTTAAGCAAGCTGCAAGAGCATCCCAATGACGGCTTGCAAGTAATTAAACATGAAATGTAACAGCTTATAAAAAACCAAAGATAAATTTACGTTAACACAAAACCTTATATTTCCAAGTCAGAAGCAAGAGTATTGATGTAATAGGTGTTAATTTGCAATATTTTGTGTAACAACATGTTTGTCTGATTTGCCTCCAGAACATTTTTCTGCACTACACTGCATTTTATTTAAAGGTACATGCTCAAGCTGTTTCTTATTCATACAAAGGAAATTTCCCACTTAAAAAACTTGCATTTCACTTTAAAAATAAAATGTGAAATTTAATAATGTTAACTAAGGACTTAAGGAATAAAACACTTAAAAATTAATACAGAATATTTTATTACTGGGAGTACAAAGTTGACAGCATTCTATGGGATAGATTTTCGACTTCTATATTATAAACTTCACTTTGGATCTATTATTCACACTTCTTTCTGATACTGGCAGTCATTTTTCTCTTAAGTACAACTCAACTCGCTCACCTGGTATTCTGCATCATTGTCCTTACAGAAGCAAACAGTAATTAAGACATCATCGTTGGTACCAAGTATGCCATCGATAAATGGAACAACACGAAACATATGCTTTTGTTCCAATTCTTTGCTCACTAAGTTAACAAAAACATAACTTAGGGTTTTGATATCGAGACTGATCATCTCCTGCTCTAGCTTAGGCTCCAAAGAATTCTCCTCTGTCCAAGTAGTATGACCTGAGAAAGGGTATTAATAACATAATACCATGCTATATATTCAACAAGTTATCAGATCTTAAGACAACAACAATGATAGAGTTATTTAAAAGTACAGAAATAATTATACATTCTTTGAAATAGTGCTGGGTATAAAATTCGCTTCCTTACAGAAAACATCAAAACGTTTGTAACAAAATGGTATATTTACCTTTCTGTGACTCTCCTTCAGCTTGCTGACCAGTAAAAATGATCACACTATGACGATCTGGCTCAGGAATTATGGCTGAATGGGGGATGATCAGTCTTGCTGGCTTGTTTAACTTGAGACCCCCTGGTTCTAGTTTTATCAGAGGTGTCATCCTACCCCTCTGATGAATTCCAGGGAGGAGTACATCTGGATCACGCATCACAGTCACAGCGATTACATGATCACCAGACAAAGCATCGTCAGGAATTGATAAAATCACTCCCATGAGAGCAATAGTACCACCCTCATCATTTATCATGTGTTCAATGTATGGTTCTCTTATTTGCATATTTTGTGCATCTTGTCTTTGCCTTGGGTTTTCCTCTATCCCTATCCTCTCGGTCAGATTGTCTTCACCACCTTCATTTTGAGGTTCCTCCGATTGTTCTGCCCTTTCAGATTCTTGAGAATCAGAGGATTTGCTTGCTTTGGGAAATTCAGCCTCTTCTTCTAAGACGAGAAAATGAAAAGTAACATCAACATCACATTTACATTAAAACAAAGACAAGTAACAAATAGGGCTCAAATGATAATCCGATGGGACATCATATCAGGCTGATGTTGACCACTACCAAAAAAACATCGGATTGGCGAAATTTAGAAGCTAATGTTCACTGATATTTAGGAAGATAACAATATTTTACACTGAGGGTTGTATTCACCCTAGGCTAGGACAGGTACATTTGTGATGATCTTAGACTCTTGATAAAAGCACTCCAGAGACTGCATACATCAGATGAAACTTTTTTTTATAGAATATGCTTGAGAGCAAAATCATTGGATCAGATATTGGCCGATGTTGGGATAAAGACATCGGCTATCAGATCAGCATAGAAAAGCCACATCAGATAACCACTGACAACAGTAGTTAACTTCTTGGTGTTCATATTGACCAGATTCTCTAACTTGGAGAAATCATATCTACTACACTCGTTACAAGGTTTCTTGTGTTATTAGAGTGTTGAATACCCTTGTTAGTGTTTTACATATGAACACTCTTACTATGTTACTGTATAGAATACATTAATTGGGAGTTGGGAGGTATGTATCCCAGTAGAATTCAGCCACTCCATGTCATACAGAAGAAGGCTCTTCATATCATTTTCAAGAAAAACCAGAATGCAAAAGTACATTGCGGTTTCATTGAATTCATTACATATTTTCATTGAATGTTCAGTAGAAATGGTGCTTATTGGCTAAATGTTCTGCACCAGTATTGTAGGGCAAAATATAAAGGTTATTTCACTGTCATCTTCAGAGTTTTTTTTTTTTATAGATCTGGACATTTTTTATGAATCTGACATTGCATAAGGTGACGATGTGTAGCATGTATGGTCCTTGTAATATTTCAGTAATTTATTGTTGCAAATTGAGGTGTAGCAAGGGCTATACAATGACATTTGCTGACCTAAGATCAGGTCATCACAAGGGTTATAGTACTTGACCTCTGAATACCCCAGATGATCTTTGACCCCCACTATAAACAATAGGGATCTTGCACTTAATGTGGTACACCTACAGTATACACCAAATATGGGATCTGTGCAAACTTCCCTTCTTGAGATGTTTTTACATGGTTTTAACAAATTGACCCCTGTTGACCCCACATGACCATTTGACCTCCACAAAAACAGGCTTCTTCTTCTCAATAAGGTACACCTACATCTCAAGTATGAGATCTGTATGAGCCTCCCTATCTTTAGATATTAAGTTAACAACTGGTTTTCACTATTTGACCAATGTTGGCTTCTTCCTTTCACAATGATAAAAATGCATACTAAGTATCCATCATTCGAACCTTGAGATACAATGTGCACAAGGTTTTCACTATCTGACCTCTTGTGACCCCAGATGACCTTTGATCTCCACCAAAGAGCGTAGGGTGCTTTCTCTCAATATGACAAGCCCACATACTAGGAATGAAGAGCATTCACCATTCCTACCTGGAGATATTGTGTGGACAAGGATTTCACTATCTGACCTCTGGTGACCCCAGATGACTTTTGACCTCCACCAAAAACAATAAGGCACTTCCTCTAAATATGACAAACTTACATACCAAGTATGAAGAGCATCCATCATTCCTATCTGGAGATATCGTGTGCACAAGCTAAGTGTCAGAAACACACACATACACACACCCTTACACACACAGGACATTGCCCTCGCATAGTTTCCTTTTGCTTTCGCAAGGAATCAAAAACCATAAAGATTCTACTGGTAAGCTTTTTTGTGAAATGAAAGCACTTTCTATCGTTCATATCAATCTCCTTAAATTAGCATTCCCTTAATCAACTGGATTTAAGCTGCCTAATGTGTTTGATTATTTTGTCATCAAATGCAATATTGAAAATGACCACTTTTATTTTATGTGTGTTTCAGACAGGAATCTTGAGATTCCTTTCATTGTTTGACCAACCTAAAATATTATTATCATTCCAGACGTATTATACCATTCCAGGGTCCAATAAAACTTGAATAGTTTACCCTGTAATTGTCAGAAATCCACCCCAATCGATGATTTGAAGAAGTTCATAAAGAATCATTTGTTGAATTGTTGACTCTCCATCTAATTCTTAAATCACAATTAACTGATGCCTTAATTTTGCCTCATTGATTGTTTTACTTTTTTTTTTTTTTTTGTTTGGTTTCAGATTTTCCAAATTGTATTTTCTCATTTTCTTGGATACCTTACATTTACAATTACCTTTACTTGTTGTGGGTTATCACCGCTTTAAAAATCAATCATTTATGTTGTACATATGTCACTACTGAGACTGGAATAATTGTTAAAATAAAGGAAAGAAATTCAATGTAGGTTCTTTATAGATCTCATATTAATGTCATTATGGTTTACTCAATTTTGTTGTGGATAAAATCAATGTCTCAGAGTAGACACTATTATTGTCATATTAATGGACACAGTTTGTAATGATCCTGCACATTATCAAACAACCTTTTAATATATATTTTTATTATCTGATTATTCAATTTTTTTCCATATTCGATATTTCTATTTTTATGAATTCTTTATATTGATGAATCTTTGCAGAAATATCTTTAAAGACATAAAGCTATGATCAATATTTTACCACTACCCTGGTATCTTAAGAATTCAAATGGGCCGTTTATCAATGCTTGTTCTTTGTCATTTGTATAGTAAAATATTTCAAAACATTTCACAAAACACGATCAAGAAACTACAATTTGTCACCTGGCCAATCAGCAAGATCTGGTGATTTGTTTTCCTCAAAATGAAATTGGTCAATCTTCTGCTGGTAAGGAACTACATAGTTTGTGTTTGTTCTGTGTAGGTGCAAGCGCATTAAACCTTTTTGAAGATTTGTAACATCATACATGTTGATGATGTTTCTTGTCTTCATGAATTTAACAAGAGTTATTCCTGGCGTCTCGATCAGAGAAATTCGACGGAGCATATCTTTTTCAGAGTCTGGCAACTTAAATAAAAATGCTAATTTCAGAGTGTTGTCCAGAGTCAGATCTTCAGCAACATCTACCATCAGTCTACCAAAATCCGCTATTAAGAAAGGACAAAAGAACATAAATGAAAAAGGATAATGACTATCAAGGTGCTAATGTAAACTACATTTACTCATTAGATTCATTATCACAAAAAGGTTGATTACTAGATGTCTCCCTACTAACAGGTGCACATACAGTCCTGACTGATATGTCACATCCGATCTACCATCATTCTACCATAATCCACTATTAAGAGAAAATGAAGAACGAAAATGAATACAGAAAATGACCATCAAGTTATACGTGTAATTAAATATTTACTCATTAGATTCATTATCACAGAAAGGTTGATTACCAAATGTCTCCCTATTAACAGGTGTTCATACTGTCCTGAGTAGTATCATGAACAGTAAAGGAATATTTACTCATTATATCCATTATCACAGACACATTATTATGATCTACCATCATTCTACCATAATCCACTATAAAGAAAAATAAGAATATAAATGAACCCAGAAAATGACTACCAAGTTATTCTAATATTTACTCATTAGGTTCATTATCACAGAAAGGTTGATTACCAGATGCCTCCCTATTAACAGTAAGTGCACATACTGTCCTGACTAACAAGTCACATCCCATCTACCACCATTCTACCATAATCCACTATTAACAAAACAATGAAGGAACATAAATGAACAAGGATCATGACTATCAAGGTAGTAATGTAACTAAATATTCACTCATTAGATTCATTATCAGAGAAAGGTTGATTAGTAGATGCCTCCACATTATAACGGCACATACAGTCTGGACTGCACAGACACATAACCCCCCACCGGCCTTCAACTGAGCACAAAGATGAGTGAATTTAAAAAGGCTTCTACAGCTCATCACTTATAGAGATAATATCACGAAACAGGAACACCACCTCCCCCGTGGGATACGTCCCCGACACATTACCACATAATTCCAGAGCAAATTGATATTTAACATCAACTAAATACATTGTTTGTGTAAACTGTGATATACTCTACAAGTTAAAAAATAGAACATCTGTGCAAACTAACTTGAACTAGATTTTAGTTACATCTCACCTGCCAAAGCTGACAATTCTTGAGACACGTCTGAAGTTTCATTTTCTTTTGGTATTGTACCTACTTGCTCAATAGAATCTGTTAAACTCTGTTTACCAAACAAGAAAGCAACAAAAACAAAACTACATCAAGTTTCACGACAGCTTCAAATGTTAGTATTTTTATATGAATCTGATATATTGCATGTTAAGGGGGAGGATGCATAACATGCTTATGGTTGTAATATTAGCATAATTTGTCACTGCAACCAATTGGACTGTAACGAATGCTCTGAACACAGTGACCTTTGCTGACTGATGATGATCAATAGGCATCAAATCAACATACACACCTGAAAAATATATGAGAGACATGTCCAAGATTTCTGCCTTGACAATGTATGCTTTTACAAATCAAACCTTGTTGCTCTAAGAATTGCCATTATGTTCCTTTACTCAGTATGGTACACAACTACACCATCACAGCAAATAAAGACAAGCCCAAACTTCTCTTTATAAGATATTGTGTTCACAAGGTATTTACAGTTTTATCCCATTGACAATTAATGATCATTGAAAAACATGCAGGTAAACATGCATGCTAAATATGAGATCTGTCTATAGATGCTTTTCTAGAGATATTGTGTTTATCAGTTCACAAAATTTGACCCCTTGATGACTCTAAATGACCTTTGACCTGCTTTAATCAATAGGGTTCTACTACTTAATAATGTACAACTACAAACAGTCAGTTTCCCTTCTTGAGATATTGTGTTTACATGGTTTTCATTACTTGACCTCTGTTGACTGCAAATTATCTTTGGTCTCCACCAAAAACAATAGGATTCCTTTCTTTGACGTGTTACACACCTAACGTGATGTTCGTCAAAACTTCTCTGCCTGAGATACAGCAGACATCATGATCACAAGCATAGATACACGCACACACCTACCCACATGTATCATGAGTACATGAAACCAGTTAGTAGGGGAATAGTGGCAACCGCCGGCATCATGTGATCTACTAACTGTATGTGGAAAATCAAATTTCTTATTTTGGTGAGACTGCAAAACCTACAGAGTTGAAAGCACTCCTTTCAGTAATTCAAAGAACTTAATGGAAAAGCTTACCAAACAACATTATCTAAACATTATACTAACACTTGAACTCATTACACATAATACACAGAGAAGTCAATGAGGAGGGCAATACAGCTTGGTGTCCAGTGGCGAATCCAGGGTGGGGGGTTGCATTGGGGGTTGAAACCCCGGGCCCTTTGAGTTTTTGTGTCTATGCCCTTTGAACTCCCACTTTATTATATCTTCAAAACTTTTAATCATGCAAGA
Organism: Stichopus chloronotus; assembly: GCA_021234535.1. NCBI lineage: Eukaryota > Metazoa > Echinodermata > Holothuroidea > Aspidochirotida > Stichopodidae > Stichopus > Stichopus chloronotus. The sequence continues at coordinate 5,090,895 of CM037850.1, forward strand.
CCCCGATGGGCTCTGTGGTTCCTTGCAAGAAAATTATTTTAAATATTTGGAGTTTCAACAAAAGCATTTGAACATTCAAACATCACCAAATGCAGTTTCTGGTACTCTCTACACAGAGGGTGTTTGCAGTGCAACTACTGTATCATTGTGTACTATGAACCAAGATAAATTTGCAGCTTCATAGGAAACAAACTATCTTTCTTTAAGACTAGTTTGGAATGCATTCATTCCATCACCAATAAACAATGACCAGTCCACGATGACTTGAAAATCAAATTGTAGTTAACTTTGACACAGGTTGGATAACTTCACTTTGATTTACAGCAACTTCTTGAGAGTTTCTGTCAACTGACACAGGTGATATACCTGTACTTCACCCCTCCTTTTACTCAAGCAAACTAAGCTTGTCAGTCATGAGATGTCATTTAGAAATATGGTGATTAGTGCTAGTTCCCATGTGTAAAATCTCTTTTGCTTCCCTGCAATTAATAATTTGTGATAGTATTGAAATAGTCAAGAACTCTTGACTATTCTTGTGAATGCTTCCTCGTAATTCATTCATTTATATCAGAGGAATGTGCTTAAATGTGAAATAAAGGACAGAATTTGCAAATACAAGAGATGTCTATTTCTTTGACAATGCACTATATTTTGAGGTACCATATAATATAACAGTGAGATGTCCCACTAGTACTAATCTCAAAACCCCTCAACATTGTAACATGTAATCTGTAGAAAAAAACGATCACTTTGCACAATGTGATAACTTTTGGCCCATATGGACCATTCTGAAGTTGGACCCACAAATGTTCATTAACTGGAAAGGGTTGATGACCTTTGACTTCCACCAAAAACAATAAGGCACACCTTCTCAATATGGCAAACATAACGAGTTTGACTTACTGTATATTGGACTTTCCCCTATTGAATTAGAGCATACCTAAGCAAGTGTCACAGACACACAGACACACACACACACACACATGTCAACCTGACTGCACAGGTTTCTTAGCTGACCCAAGGAATCAATAAATCTAGTGGCCAATTTGCATTTACAGATCCCCTATCACAGTAAAGCAGTCACATCACATCAGAGAGGAGGGGTCAAATTGCATGCACTGGTACAGTATCCACGAGCTGCCTGTATTGACACTACACATGTGCCATGTGTGCGCTTGTGTGTGCTGAAGCCTATGGAAAAAAGTGTTTGAGGTAGAAACTGAATTACAGGGAAAGGCGCGGACTACCTTCACTAATAAACACAGAAACTAGCATCAGCATACAATTTGTATGTGTGTGTGTTAACCCTGTAACCTATTGAGAAAAGGATTCTTTAGTGAAAATTAGGCCAATAACAGGCCTTAAACTTGTTGTTCTGCTCTGATGGTGGTGCTCTGCTTCAATAGTCTAGTCTTCCAAAATTGCCCCACACATGCCCTCTGTCTCTTCGATCCTGTGATAGATTCGAGGAGAGGTTAGGGCTCCTTTAGTTTTTCTGATTTTTTTCCAAAAACAAATCTGTTTTTCTATTTTTTTATTAATTGCTTTAATAATCTATCCCCTTTGGACTCAGAAATAAAATCTGGTTAATTATTACCCATTTTTTCTAGGTTTGATGTTGGTAGAACCTTTCAATTCAGAAAAGAGAACTTTGACTGGCGCTTTTAGCATGTTAAATGCTAGATACATGCAGTTCAAGTACCACCCCGAAAATACCATTTCCTGACATCTAGGGGGTTTGAAAAGACAAAATTTTCATGTAAGATTCGTGCTAACCAATGATGGCACTACAATAAGATGGTCCTGCAGTTACTAAGCCCCTGCATATATATTTTTTTTTTTGTTCCGCTGAACCTGATAGTGGCCATTTTGTAAAGACTGGACCCGCCTTCATAAACTTCTGGATCCCTTCCTGATAATGTATTGGCAATGTATGAAACTGTCACTATGGCAATGCCACTCAGATGGAAAAATATCCAGCCAGTAACCTTTACAGCCCCTTTGTGCATGCACATAAGAGAGCCACAACCTGAAATATCATTGATTGGCTTTTCTTCTTCTTTTTTTTTAGGGAGACATGATCCCAAGTGGGGAAATTTGGTCCATGGATCTTTCAATACTGTGCATTGACCTCAAATATCTTGACCACCCTACATAAGCAAATATTTGTAAAGGGTAGGTGGGCAACCCCTCCCCATAGAAACCCAGCAACACTCATCCACAAAGCATCGTCAAACCACCTTCGGAGAGCACGTGGATCTGCCCTTGGTGTCTACTATTTTGTGTAATTATTACTACACTAGAACATATTTCAAGATCTACCATTTTGCTCTCAGATATCAGCTCAAGACATCAGAAGGTCAGCATTTTCGGTCCCTATGATTTTTTCAGTCGTAGATATTGGTTCTTGATGAACTTACTACTGCTTGTTTAGTCAAGGCCTCCCTGGTCTGTTGAAGGACCTCTTGTAGGGCCATAGACTCCTTGGCATATTTCACCTGAGCTTGAATAAGATCATCCTTTGCAGCTCTCAAGTTGGATTTAGTCTCCTCTAATTCCTACGGAGTAATTGAAAAACAAAAGATAACATGACATTTCATGACAGAACTACAAAGGTATACTGTACGATCAATGTATAGAACTGATGTTAATGTGATAATTTTGTAGGAAAATTTTGATTCAGCATATGTTTTTGTTTATCAGTTAATGTTTTCTGTATTTCTGTGACATCATAATACTTCTGATGACTAAACCAAATGCTTTAAAAAGGATTTAATAATGTCAATAATCTTCTTTGTGAAATGCTACATGCAGTACTTGCTCTAAAAGTGTTAATGCAAATTGCAATGAGATACAGTAGTATCGGTGTTTGTCATACAGTATCATTGTATCAAATCAATTTTACATATACGTTATTTACAGTACAGGTAACTACCAAGGGTCTGTGCATACTTTCTTACCACATTCATATCCTACAGTACTCCCTTTTTTCAGCTATATTATCTACCTAATTCAAAAGGTAATTAATAATTGAATAACTAAGATACATGAATGTTAGGTTCATGTTTGGACATTTTTCAATCACATTGATCAACATCAAGTAAATTCTCTGTAGTTTTAAAGGTTCAGTACCTTTTGATTCTCTTCCACTACTCTCTTCATTCTCTTATCTTCATCATAGTAATCTTGTAGCTTCTTCTCAGCTGTTGAGAGTCTATTACTGATTTGCTGCCTCTCAATTTCTGTTGTTGTTAATCTTGTTACAAGCCGGCTCTTCTCCTCCTCTGTTGTCTCCAGTCTACCAGTCAGTTGTTGCCTCTCATCATCTGATGCCTCTAGTCTGGTACTTAGATCTTTCTTTTCCTCTTCTGTCATCTCTAGTGTAGTAGCCAGTCGCTGCTCCTCTTTTACCTTTGCTTCCAGTCTCTCTTTCAGCTGCCTCATCTTCTCCTCTGTTGTCTCCAGTTTAACAGTCAATTGTTGCCTCTCATCGTCTGATTCTTTCAGTCTACTAATCAGTTCTTTCTTTTCCTCTTCTGTCATCTCTAGTGTAGTAGTAAGCTCCTGCTCCTCTTTTACCTTTGCTTCCAGTCTCTCTTTCAGCTGCCTCATCTTCTCCTCTGTTGTCTCCAGTTTAACAATCAATTGTTGCCTCTCATCATCTGATTCTTTCAGTCTACTAATCAGTTCTTTCTTTCCCTTCTCTGCCATTTCTAGTTTAGAAGTAAGAGCATATTGACACAGAATTGACCTATAATACTAGATCAGACAAGCAATTATTTACATAATTGCTAAAGATGCTGACTTGGTCATCCCAGATCCCAAAACCGTTGCTAGGCGAAAATTGTGCTTCCTCATTTCTTTCATAGCATATGTCAAAATAGGAAGAATGCTTGTCATTTAAGCTACCAATACAGATCTTTAACTTTTGACATTGTACTGTCGCTTTCACTCTCCATGTCACTTAAATTAGTCATATAATTTTTTTCTTTCCTTTTGAATTACAAGTCATTTTTACTTTTGTATCTAAGAGTTATACACATCGGTGTTGATTTGACATTGGCTGGCCTATTTCTTCCTCTGAAACTGGTGTAAGCCATGTTTGGGTCATGAAATTACATCTGAGAAAAAAATACATCTGCTGGGTTGAGATAATATCTCATATAAAAGTCATATATTTGTATTATGCATCCTACTCCTCTTTTATGTTTTGAGCACTTGACAAATTAGTTGCAGCTGAACATATCCCCTCCCAACAGTGTTAGAAACTTTGTGCAGTTTCCCTCAAAACAATGGAAAATCTTCTGGTTTCCCCCTAGCCTTTGTGCACCCTACGTAGTGTGCTGGGACCAGCTGTGAAACCTCCTGTTGGGGTTCAAGGGCGGAAGATTTGCGGTTCCCCAGGACGTATGTGGTTCCTTGCATAGCAAAATGGTGAAACATGTGCAGCTGCATAGGCACAATAACATTAAGTAGTAGACCTGCGGCTCCCTGTCCCCCTGCCACTAGTGTACGTAGACTTTGAGCAAAGGAATGAAATGGGGGAAGTAATGACTCAATTAGGGTTGTATACTTTCTCTGCATAGCCTTGTGTAGCACACCGAAAAAAAAGGATAAAAATACCGCTGACATTGCAGGAAATGGCACTTCTTGGTCTCTCTGGCCTTATTAATTTCTACTAAATTTGTTTGGGCTACTTCTTAGAACATAAGGCAGAAAATTTGCACTTCCATTAAGAATAATGTATGGATGTTCTATTTTTTATTTCAGGTTACAAAAAGTGAAGAGGGGACAAATTTTTTAGTGTCAACTCCCCTCAAAAAAGTGAAGGGAACATGTCCCACCATCCCCAAAGCAACGCACATTACTATACGTACTTCTTTCATCATACAGTACTTTTATACCGTACATCAAGAACAAATAAAATAAAAAATACTGGATTTAAAGCAACACCAGTTAGCAACGTAACATGAACTTTATTACAACAGTTTGGCTGTTTCTGTGGCGGTTTCCAATTAATCAACTGGTCGTGCATGTCTTGAAATGTACACCAAAACAGTATTTAATATCATATTGTGTGTTGATAGTTTGACTCAAAAGTCAAAAGGCTCAAGTCAAGTAAAGTGAAACAGCATAGTGACTCAAGTCGAGTCAGGCCGCGTCCACATACTGACTTGAGTCGAGTCTTTTGACCCAAGTAACTCGAATCAAGTTGAGTCATCAGAAATTGTGACTCGAGTCGAGTCACTGACTCAATTCACCACAACACTGAGTATCAAATTACAAGTATGCAGATTAAATAGGCCTAGTCGCTGGAGGTCAGTTGTTAGAAGGTGAGAGGTTCTGGTAAAGCATTCACCACTGTCAGTTGCAAGAGAAAATCTTTTCGTGAAGTAACATTTCTTTAATGTGAAACGTTTGCAACAAGTCACAATGTCAATCTTGTGAAGTAATTGTTTCCTTTTAGTATTTCAGTGGTGACTAGTCGTAACAAAGACCCATTCCTGTGAAGAAATATTCCCTCTGCTGCAAAGTTTGATAAAGTTGCTGCAAAAGTGGAGTCATGAAAAGCCTTGCGGGGAAGAGATGATCCCTTTGCAGCGAAGTTATGCTGAAATCACGATGAAGTAACTCTTTGAGTACGTAAGGGATTTTCTAAATCTTATTAACAACATGAGGAAGTCTCACAAGTTTGTTCTCTGTATTTAACAACCAATGTGAGATCTGTTGACCTAGTTGATGACTGATAGACAAAATGCACACAGCATGCACCCTAATTAAACACTAGAATCAAGTCCAGATTTCCTGTCTTGACATTTCATGTATACTAGTGTATGTGCAGTACATGGTTCTTTGCACTCAGTATCACACACCTATTGTAGGTATTACAAATATCACAAAAGTGCAAACTTCCCCTCTTAAATGCAATGTTTACAACATTCTTAGTATCTAAACTTTGTTGACCTCACATAATATTTGATCTCTGCCAGAAACAATACGACTTTTGTATTCAGTGTGACATACCTACATTATGTGAAATACATAAAGTTTGTCCCAACTTTAATACTTGACATATGTTTACATGGTTCTAACATTTTGATCCCTTTTGATGATAAATGAACTTTGATCTCCACCAACAATACAGGTTTTTGTATGTAATATGATACACCTACTGTACATACTGCACAAAATGTGAGATCAGTCCAAGCTTTGTTTCTTGAGGTATGTTTACAAGGTTTTCATTATTTGACCCTGATGACCTCAATTGACCTTTGAAATACACCACAAATGACAGCGTATTTGCACTCAATGTGGTACACCTACCTACAGTATCAAATATGAGACCTGTTCTAGCTTCAGCCCTTCATTCAAATATAATTGTTACAAAAATTTTACAATGTAAATACTACTGAACTAAAGGACCTTTTGACCTCTGACTGAAAACACCAGAGTTCTTCTACTCAACGTGGTACATGTAATTACAAAATATGAGATCTGCTCAAGCTTCCTTTATTGAGATACATGTATCAAGTTCACGAGGTTTTCACAACTGGAACCCTGTTGACCCCAAATAATGATTGACCTCGACCAAGTAAGGTTCTTTCACTCAGAGTGGTACACCTGCACAAAATGAAATCTGTCTATAGTTCCCTATGTATCGTGTTTACAAGGTTTCCACAATTTGAACTTACTGACCCCAAATAACCTTTTATCTCTATCAAAAACGAAAGACTTTTTCAACTTTTTCAAAGACTCATTCAACTTCCTACGCACCAAATACGAGATTGTCCAAGCTTTTCATCTTGAAATTAAAAGTTTTAAAACTTGAACCCTGTTGACCTCAAATGAACATTGACATCCAACAAAACGATAGGGTCCTTTAACTCAATATGGTACACCTACATCCTAAATATGAGATCTGTGCTAGCTTTGTTACAGTACTTAAGATTGATTGATTGCAAGGATTTCATTATTTTTCCCATTTACATTGACCTCCAACAAAAGCAGTGGGTTTTTTCTTTCAATATGGTACATCTACCTACCAACTGAAAGATCTGTCCAAATTTTCCTACTGGATATATGGTGTTTACAAGAGAGTCATCACGAAAACATGATAAAAAAAAATACACACTCATACACAGTGACTTGATTATAAAGTTTATGATTATTGATTAAAACCAAAAAATTAACTTTTCTTCCATGTAAATATCATGTTTTGGCCAAGGGGTGCAAAGTTTAAATAAGTGTGGTCAATATTAGCTCTGATTTTTAGTTTGGATGCTATGGAGTTCACATGGAAGAGTCAGTCAGATGGCAATAAATTACATCAACATTAAATGGACAAAAAGGGCTTAACTTTGCAGTATATAAAAGTTGAGGATTCTTGCAGCTTGAAGGGGATTGTTTAGTGTATCCTGTGTTACTATTGTGTGTATCTGTAGGACCATCCTGCAACATCGATATTTCACAATATTTGTTATCTTTTGCAAAAGTATAGAGACAATATTGTTTAAGGTGTTCTGTTTTGATTGATGCAATGTTAGAACGAATCTGTAACATATTGGTTGACGATTTAGAAATTTTAGGAAATTGGCGATTTACATAGGCACAGTACATGAAATAATCTTTTAACATAGTACTTGATGTAAATTAGAAGCTACATGTGCTCTGATACTAACGTAAGGCATATTTTTGGTAGTTGGCCCATGCCTCTGCCACTTGAATAATTCCCTGGTTATTGCAGGCTGTAAGTAAAAGACTGACATCCACAGCACAAATCTTGCCTGTCTCTCTAAGATATTGGAGAAGAGTCTTAGATGGTCCATCACTATTCTGGATGGTCTTCGCTTCTTCAGCTGGAACTTTAAAGTAGTTGAGCAGTTTCTGGCAGTCATCTTTCGTGATCAATAATTCGATCAATGTCAGCACATTTTCAAAATTGATGATATCATTCTGAGAAAAGGAAAAAAAGAAAGGTTTCAGTGCCATACAACATGGATGCTGTCATTTTCACAGATCTTCTCCGTTCATACAGGATGAGAGGATATGCTTTAAGATGACAACACCCACATAAATCCTTAGAACTCCCTCTCGCGAGTGACTATACTTTATGGCTAACACTCAAGTGAAAGCCAAATGAGGACAATCCTGAGCATAGAGTGCTATAGCTTTCAATCAGGTACTTTCCACGCCATAGAAGCACAGCTGTTAGCAAGGGGTAAGTACAGTTTATATGCCTACAATGTGAATCAAGTTTGTCTTGGATAAAGAGTGATTTCTACGAGGTTTCACGTTACACAACATACCAACACCGGAACTAAACGGTTACAATTTTGTTCAAAATGAAGAACAAATTCACTGTCATAGATTTACATAATTTATGTACAGGTTAGCTATACTCAGTGAACAGAGACATACAGCACCTTACAAATCAAATGTTGTGCGTCACCAGCTGCAATGTGAGATATGTCTTTTTCCTTACCTCAAATTTGAACCTCAGTTGTGTACTGACCCAAACAGCCAATCCTCACATGGTAACATACATGATAAGGTTCATCGAAGGTACAAACTCTAATCATGATGGTATGACTTGACATCACCTCATGTTCTATCATGCAGAAAAAGGTTTTCTCGAGACATGATTTTAGCACATTATGGAAAGTCAGTGTAGGATATGTGACCCAAACAGTCCACATGAACCATTACCTTTGAGCAATTGTATCATCCAATGAGCATCTACAGTAATCCACCAGTGTACAATACATGTGTACCACATGCATCACTGAATCCATTTCATTGATTTTGAAAGCTCATATTTTTATACTGTGAGCTTTTCAAGTAAGTAGGATAGTACTGTAACTACAGTAAAGGCCAACCTATCCCTTATATGCTGTAAACTCTTACCAGAACGAGCACACAGTACAACAAGCAGCATGTATAGATGAAAAGTTGTTGCGCTGTAGAATTACCATAATTGTTTATATGATTAGCACAGTATGTGTCTACATTATACCAACCATGTGTTATATATGATATTATAATCATAAGCATCAAGTCCATCAATTGTAGGAAAATAAGTTAAACGTGACCCGACACCATGATTATAGACATCCCTAAAAGGACATGTCCTGCTACTGTGCATTAAAGGTACAGTAGTTACGTATGGTAAAGAGCCACCGATAGATCTACCTGGTTCTCATGTGATAAAATCCTATGACCAACCTTCTTTGATTTAGGTCACTACTGCACATCATTATGACCCCCTTGCACATTGGTCTGGGCACCTGCCTGATTTTTTTATTCAAGTGTACGGGCCAAATGGTTGTGATTCTGAAGCTACAAAGTCTCTTGTTTTATGACTAATATTACAGCAATGAAATTAAAGATAGAGGTTTTGCAGTGATGCCCGGTTCCCCATGAAAACACCTTATTGGGTGGAAAACAAACCAATGTGACACGACTACTGTACATTTTGCATGCTGTGTCGTATCGTATCATGCGTATACATGTAATTTACCACACACTTTGGTACATGTAGATACAGAAAGTACTTTGCAGATTACAGTACTGTAGCTTTAAAGTCAGTATAAGATTCTCTGGATTTCCAGGGCTATTAAGGAATTTGACACCTGTTGGCCAATGACATTAAGACTACCACAAGCAATTTCTTTTTAATTTTTTAAAGTGGTGCGCTAACATACATGTGTAGTGCACTTCAGGTATGAATGTCACTTCTTGAAATATTGTGCCTACGAGATTTTGAATCTTGTAAAATAGTATCAACTGCACGTGTTTGCATAGTGCATACTTCATCATAAAGTGTGGTGTTCAGTTGTGACTTGGTTTAGGACCACAAAATTCTGACACATGTTTACAACATGATTGGTTACTTACTAGATATAGCTAGTGCAGTGTAATAAGTATGCAGTATTGTGTATGAGAAACATTAGTTCACCTTTCTACAGTGCTACAGGCCTTCTCCTACTGATCACAAAGTGGATACAGTAAATGTTCTCTAGATAGAGTATCACATCTATAGTTGTAAGTGTTTAGCCTCGCATACTGCATTTACAGAATTACATATCTCACTGACAAGGGACAACTAGAAATTGATGGACCACAATTTACTGTAGAGTGTACAATAATTAATAATTTGCAAGTTCATCTTTATTCTTCTCATAATGATTAGCAGGATCAGTCATATTTCTGGTAGTTTTATTGGAACAGTGTATGTTCAAGTCAAATGCACATTTAGCTGTACGTTTATGTATGTGCCGATACAGTACCAGTATACACGGCTTACATGTTCTGTGTACTACTTAGCAGGCCTACCATTTGTCTGGCTTGGGGTAGGACAGTCTACTATTGTAGCTACCAGTATGGTCAGAGGCTCATGTGATACTGTACTCTGACTTGGTACTGCGATTGCCATTGTCATCTACAGTATATCTCAATCAGACTGAAAAGATGTAATAACAAAATGGTACACATTGCATACATTTAATTTTAAAGACATATACATACTTACGTCCTGTACATTGCATTTCTGTCCTGACAGCTTGTTTACAAGACTACTGTACAGGTATGTAAAACTGCAGCAAGACACTGTACCTAAAAAATTGAAGTCACCCTATCAAGTAATAATTCAGCTTTTCTTTTAACCGAAATCATTTGTTTGTGTTTATTGTACAAAAAGCTTTCTGCTATTTCTCCATCCTGTTGTGGCAATAATTTTTTGTATACTGCAACATGAATTTCTCTTGTTTCTTGTTTTGTCACTACTGTAGATTCCATAGACATTACAACTGTTTCTGTAAATGACAGCATGGGAATACATGGTCCATATTCTGTCATTTCACAACCCAGTGCTGTGGCTTTACAGAAGCTCAAGCAGTCCTTCCCCCCCCCCCCCTCCAACAAAGATTAAATGAATTGTAAGACATGAATTCAATTGTACTGTAGTTTTTTTTTTAAGAATACCGAGAGGAGACCAAATATAACGGAGAGCACATAATTTAATTCTTGTAGTCTTTGATTCATTACGATTTAAAAGAGAAATCTGATGTTTGTAGTCTGAAATGATATGGCTAAAGTCTCTTTGTTACAATTGCAAATCACTTTCATTTGCACCCCAACTGGTAGCTGTCATAGCAATGCATGAGCTGAAGGACAACACACATTAAAGGATACTGTGACTGACAAAACAGTAGTGTCCCAATATCTGAACACAACAGCGTAACTAGAATAACTGAATAAATTTGCAGGCAAGGGGCTGTATACACGTATTGAAGACCAATGAGATTGTAGACATACAGTAGTTGCATTTATTTATTATATATATATATTGATTCTCCTAACATGTTACACTGTATTTCCAAGGGATTTACTGAAAGTGTGCTTCCTATTACTGTGATACTGTACATGCAACTTGTAAGAATGAAGTAACATTTAACAAATATTGCAATGAATTGCATGAAACGAAGCGCACTGTATGTCAATGGAACACCACATGCATTGTCAATTATTTATCACACATAATATGACTACAACTCAAAGCTACAGGTCTACAAACTGGTACTACCAGTACCATACCATGGGTACACCATTAACATACCGTCTTCTGGGTCACAGACTTCTTGACATAATTACCGTACTATATTACCAATGACCAATAGTGTGGGCTCATGAGATGTACAGGTATGAGATCTACACTAAGTATACTGTATGTTTGACCCCCTTCATACTGTGCCCCTGCCGCAATGCATAGGGGCTGGTGCACTGCATGCTACCATTTCTTCTTCACTAAATTACCATAAACCATGATCAGGATTGTGGTTTTACAGGGCCCGTGCTGTCACTTTCTATAGGATGTTTTCTAAGACAACCTACCACCCCATCCTCTTCTACAGTTATGCAGGGTCCTCAATGCTACCACTTGCTGCAACCCTGGAAGTCTCACTGAGTAATCTGATACACACTATAACTGCAGCATGGACTGTGATTCTACACAATGGAGTTGGTCACCCTATTCCGTACAGTACACTTAAAATTGAAAAGACGAGCTTACACTTACTGAGTAACATAGAAAGGATTTTTGTGACGGAAACAAATTAAGGAAAAAAATTTCTTTCATGCATTTTACATAACAAAAGGTTTCAGACAATATGGATGTAAAGTTTAATGAAGGTTCTATCAACTTTATTCCTATTTTTTGTTTTTGAGCTCTAGGGGTTGGGTTAAAGAGTCAGTCACAGTACCACAAATTATCTTAAAACTTCAATGGACAGTTACGGCTAAGGTATGCAGTGTACATTTAAGTGTAAGACTCTATCAATTGTCACTCGTAGAGGGGGTTAAGGCGATGTTGATCGAATGTAAAACTGCTTTGCAAACAGATACGCTGGGGCTGTCGCATCACGATGTAAACACCGACATTGAACCGACAGCAAAATGTTCATACATGGTCAATGTTTTTGGGTACCCTTTTAGCAGTTTCTTTGTATTTTGCCAAATTTTGAAAAGAAAAAACCTGCAAACAGCAAAATTTGTCTTTGACTTAGTCATTTATATTCAATTTGTGCATATTCAAGCAAAGGGTTTGCTATTTTGAAAACGATAAAATTTTCTGAATTAATAATTTTAAGGTAAGCCTATATGTTAGGTGCTAGTACACATGTCGATTTCTTTAAAAAAATGTCGTAGGTTTTTCTTCACATTTTGAAGGAAAGGATCCAAAGCGTAAAATTGATCTTTCCCTTCATTGTTCGTATTCATGAGAATCTAATTTGTGTATGCTCATGAAATGGGTTTGCAATTTTGAAAGAGGTAAAAAATTCCTTAAGCCTACAGTATATTCCAAATTGGCCTATGTCCAGTGTTGGTGTGAGTGCACAGTGTTGGAAAGTACACTTTTGTTGTTAACTATCTAGATATGATCTTATTGCATATTTGGGAACATTAACTAGTTTATTACCTGTTTATGACCATACAAGGCACCCGTATAATATATACTATGTAGTGGTAACTGTTTTAGTCTTTATCACGTACCCTCTTCCTAAAATTTCTTCGTTGCGAGAACGTTGATTGTTCAATCCAAGGCGTGATTAATAACAATGAAAGAAACGAATTAAGTTGAATTGGTTTCCACATCGTTTTATTTATTCAACACACAGTCCTAAAGCACAATATAACTTAAAATTGTCCCCAAATTTGGCAGGAAAGTGTAACCAGAAAGATAAGGCTTTGTGATTCCTTGCTACATGGTTATATTACAACAAACATGAATTATTCACATGACAAGTATAAGATCGACTGCAGTTATTTTTCTTGATACACCACAAGCCTTTAACCCAAAATGACCTTTATTTTGGTGACCTAAAATTACCGCGACATTTGACGCACACCGAAAGCAATAGGGATCACCTACCCAGGCCATACAACCCACACATCAAGTACAGTATGAGTATGACATCAGTCAACATTATCTCTGAGCTCCAAGAAACACACAGTAATCAATGCTGCTTCTAGTCTTGCCTGTTGTTAGTTGAATCAAATAACTCAACCTTACCTCATCTGAACTCAGCTTGTCTGCCATATTTACCTCAAAATTCTTCATAAACGACCAGAATGTTCTTGGGTCTCCATCGTATGGTGGAATTTCTGCCTTAGGTAATTCCAACGCTAACTTGAAACTCAATTTCCTCCTTTAACTTTTTCAATGCTTCCTCCCTCTCCTCAATATAATGCTTTTGGCATTCCAACATCCAGCTTTCTACATGCTCAAATGCTTCATCAGACAGCAGCCTAGCCAGATCAGCATGAACCTCTTCCATTGCCTCAAACTGGCACCCTGCCTTTTGCAAATTTCCCTTTATCGACTCGGCGATAATTTCTTCCTTGTTACAAGTAGCTTTTAACACACTCAAAGTCCTCGTAAGTTGACCCTAACTCCTAAGTTATGATTTCTCCTCAATATTTTAGCTTCCTCCATCCTTTCCGACATTGTGAAATATGATTGAAAGCACTCCAATTTGATTGTTAAGAAACCTTGTTCTGCTACCAGCTGCTCCTCTGAATATTGATATTATCCAAATAAATGACAGAACGGATGTTTTTTTTTATTTTCTTCATTTTTTTATAAACCCATGAACATTCCAATGCATGAATTAATGTCACCTTGTCTATCTGACCCTATGACCCCCCATACCAAGACTATCTCTCTGGACAACTTATCGGAGGCACCTCACACTAGAAGTTACTCACTACAGTAAGTTACAAATGCAGCACTGTAGCCTTAAATCTGGGGCAGAAAGCCTCTGGTGACTTCAAATGACCTTTGACCTCCACTACAAACAAAAGAGATCATCTACTTAATATGAGAAAATGTAGCCACCATATATGCTTTTCAACTAATTTGTACAGTAGTTTATAATAACCACAATAATGGTGTTTAGGCTATTATTATTGTTTGATAGTGAAAAATTATCCCTTCCTCTCTATTGATAAGCATTAAATTTCACAGGGTCGTGAACCTGTCAATAACAGACAACCTTATCACGTTTAAAACAAATCTGACCCACCGATAAGGAACTATGGCAGTTTTAACATTTTTTATGTTTTATCTCATAACCTCATTAATATGCAAGATTTGGACACCAAAAACAACTGGGATCATCTACTCAATATGGGCAACCTACATGCCAAAAATGAAATTACTGAGAGTTACCCTTCTTGAGATAGAGTGTTTAGGAGCAACCGTCACACACACACACGCATGCACGCACACACACATACACACACACGACATCAGGACTGCATAGATTCCCCTGCCTATGGCAAGGAATCAAAAACTGTCTTCTCGTGAATTGTTCGCATTCATCAGTACCAAATTTGGTGATATTAAATGAAAGGATTTGCAATTTGAAAGCGATAAAAATTCGAATATTTTATATTAAACTACTGTGCTGTAGGCCTGTGTCTATTCGTGTGTAAGAATTTCTTCACAAAAATTGTTGGGAATTTCTACACATTTTGCATAAAAACCCACAAAACAGTAAAAAATGTCCTCTTCTGAATTGTTCACATTCATCGCTACCTAATTTGTTGATATTTAATCAAAAGGTTGGCAATATGTCAACGATAACTATGCCTGATATTTTCTACTGTACTGGCCCATACCCTGTGGTTAGTACTTACTGTGTCATATTCATATACTTCTCCAGACTTCCTGGTGACAACAAACAACCTGTTTACATTACCATTGACTCTGGTTTTCCAAGAATCATTAGAAACATTAAGAGAAGCCAAAAAATGACAACCAGAGAGAGAAGAATGACCCCCAGGGGGAGAGGAATGACCCCCAGGGAGAGAGTAAACAACAACATGTGTACCCCCATCACCCCATAATACGTAAATTAATCCATTCTCTTCACTGACTGTTATACTCAATGCTCCTCTGTTTTGTGGGGTTGGTGCTTTGAATTCATTTTCAATATCTCCTCCGTTAATATTATACATAAAAGCTCTCCAATTGAGGAGGCCTGCAGTAATGATAAACAGTTTGTTGTTGCTTACAGCCATATCGCAAGGGAAGTTTCCTCTTTGTAATCCTTTTAATTTGAATTCATTGATCTGATTCAGCCACCGATCAAACACAATCACGTCGTAACTGCGAAACAAACCAACATAGACTCTCCCATCTCTGGTTGTTGTCATACAGCTGGCTTCACCTGTAAATTGACGTCGATTGACGAGACGGCCATGTTTAGTATCATATGATTCTACTGTATTAACACAGCACGTTAGGAATAAAGAATCATCCAGCAGGCAAACAAACCGCCACGGCAGCCATGTTGAAAAATCAATTTTGGTAAATTCTTTAGCAAAATAAGGCTGAGACGCCATTAATAACGATAAATCTTGAAAACCAGGATCTTTTTGTAACGCAAACAGGTCGACGAACGTATCGCTCGTGTTGTCATTCCACCCAGATAAAGCCAAACAGCAGCCATCCTGTGATACGTCCATGTGCGCGGAGCGGAGAGCGGCTTGTACGGAGAATCTTGGGACTTTAGTACACTGTAGACGGGCACTATGTGGAAGGCAAAAAGGGAAAAATTTGACCATGTGTTGAGACATGTATCCATGGTAACGAGAAATTTGACAAGGTTTATGGATAATGTGGTCTATGAAGATTTGGCAATACACGTACGTTTGCATAATATAGCTGCACAATTGGCCGCAGGTATTACCGTAGGGGACTACAACTAAATCATTATCACAAAGTGGAAACCAGATTGAAAGAAAATAATCGAGGCATGGGCAAGGGCTAGCTATAGTCTTATAACCACGTTGAATCAGAGGGCTGAAAAGAACTTTAAGTTTACGATAGGCGCTGAACCCATTATAGGCCTCCAACAGTAGTATTGTACGTGCTGCACTTTCTATGGTATGTGTATTGTGTCAACGTATATCTGGCACCTACTTTTAAGAAATTATGACTGTAAAAAGCAGACCAAGTCGATACTATTTTTTTAAACAATAAGCATATGTTTGTCAGCATGTATTGACCTAATAATAAATATGAAAAATGGGTCTTTCATTAATTCTAACTGTGTAAAGTTATGGACCCTACATAAAATTTGTACTTTTGTCGATTTATAGGGGTATAGAGGATATGGTTCTTACTTAGGCCTGCATTATAGCTAATTTAGACAGGATGTGAATTATCGTGTGCATCATAAAAGGAGTACTGATCTTGATAACTAATTTGGACGATATATCATACGGAGGCCGTGCAGGGCGACTGTTCAGTATACGAGATCGCTTCTTTCCTTATTTGCATAGTATTTGCTGTTCATATGTTCTCTCGTAGATAAACTGAATATTATATAATTTTAATACATATGAGATGTTGATAATTAGTCAATGCCATGTAGGAAATGAACAATCGTACGAGTACTACGTGCATTGCAACTGCAGCAATTTAGATGAGTCCGCTTTTAAAAAAAGTTCTGAAAATAGTGGCGCTATGTATAAATGATGAATCCGGAAAAAAGGCACAACTGTTAAAAATGTTGTCACTTTGAAGATTGAAGAGAGCATATCGACTTGTCCCAGTCCTAGTCCCAGTACGTATACAGATGAAAAACAGAAAGTTTGCTATAAATAAAAACCTATTTTAACGCTATGAGTTACTTACACTTTGATTTTGCCAATCATCCATGTAAAAGATTGAGATAAGAATAATTTAAAAGGCGGTAGTTTAATGTTTTTGTATGAGAGGAGTGTAAAAGGATTTTACTGTTACAATCACCTGCGTCATAATGTATGTAAGAAAGTATTACACTTGTTTACAGTATCTGAATTACGACATACGGCAAACTTGACGTACATTGTGTCCACTACAGACCGAACAATGCCAATTACGTTTCAGGGGATTTATGAAATCGTCGAGCTACCAGGCCTCTTTGTCCATCCTGAATGCCTTTCGCTAAAACCAAAAATTTTTGAGTATTTGAAGTTGTATTTCAATTTCAAAATGAAAAATGGTGACATTGCACCACATTTGTAGGCTGTCACCAGTGTGTAAACGTTTCAGCCGTAGGTCGTAATGACCTGCAAAATATGTATGTATATTTTTTTTACTAGCATTAAAATTTTATCACAAAGCAGGCGCTATGCTTATGCAATGCATAATCGACCTGCAATCTTGGACAAAATTGTTTGACCACTTTGTCGTCCGTTGCAAATATAATACTGAAATTTATGTGAGAGGATAACATGAAACCCGGCGCCCCTTTCGAATGTTGCGCTGTAGAAGTGAATGTACCCTTTGAATAGCAATCCTATAGCCAACATTGAGCGGGGGCACGGGGTGTCCCAAGGTATTTTGTCCAAGATTGTAGTTTTTGTGTATGTCTATTCTCAACTGACCATACGAAGAGAAGTAACAGAATTATAATCACTCGCAGTTGCCTCATTAAGTTGGAGATAGAGAAAAAAAAAGTAGGAGAAGTCAAATATATGAGAGATACAGAATGTCGTTTTACTACATTATATATTGAGATTCACAACCATGTTCACAGTAAGTAGAATTAAGATAATAAAGCTATAGATAAACAAAACCAAGACATCATAGCGAACGCACTAGCGCTGACAAACTATTCTGAGTGATGGCGCTATAAAACAAAACAAAGACAACTTTGATAAGTAGAAACTTCTCTCAGCAGCACAGGCTAATCGGATTAAGATAGCGGGGTTTCGTATTTTCACCAAATAGTTAGATCTGGGTTTTATTCAAATCATATTTTATACAGAAAGAAGATTGTGACAATTAGACACTTGACACTGGGATTGAAACTTCGATTTAGGCCTATTAGACCACAAAATTACGTTCTGAAAATGCAATCATTTTCAGTTCGCCTCCCTAATTAAACCACATGTGTATGTTCAGATTACTTCATAAGTCATATTAGTTGGATTTATTAGTATGGTATGTATAAAAAGAGGAAAAGCTCTTTATCTAAAAGTTAGATGTCTAAATTCACTTTATTGCAGTTAAGCACCCCAACCCAATGGGCCTCGGCTTTTCTTTCCTTATTTTCTTTCCTTTGTTAAGGCTGTTAAGCCAAAGGTTTTGGTGAACTATTCACTTTAAACCGATAGTGGCGATCCACTACTAGGTTGTCCTGTCGGCACTCAGTACCCACCCCCATATTTCTTTTTTTTTACATTCCTTTTCACCTAGCCCACAAAGAACAAGGGATCATCCCCCCCCCCCCCCCATGGCGCGAGGCGTCCATGGGGGACGTTGGGTTAGCTGGTCCTGTCTCCATGGACAAATATTAAAAAGCGTGAATCCTACAATAAGATTTCTTATTTCCAACGTGGATAATACCACGAGATAATACCAACAGAAGCATGAACCTCATTTCCGACACCAGCTTTTATACTTTTTTCTTTAAATTCGAGATGCATCACATTTAGTCGATGATGTTAAAAGACTAATATTCAATCCGTGTGATTTAGTTTTGCGAAGAAGGTTGTTAAGTTGTTTTGTCTGAGAGAATGGAAGAGCCTTATTCTGGAAAAAAATACTACGTCACACTCGTACTTTTCGTGTCGTTGTTTCGGAGTTTTTATTTGTAGTACAAAACGACGTGGAAAGACCTTAGCTGTAATGACTTCACGTTAAAGTCCCAGATTGCGCTTTCTTTCGTAAAATACATATTTGATTTCTCTGTCATTCGAAATTTAAAACAAGAAGAGGGAGGAAATTAATTTATTTATTTGCTTTATTTTTTTTTCATAATACTTACTAGTTATTTTTGGATGCCATGTTGCTTGATACACTGAGATGAAGATGATCTGGAGATGTTGCCTAAACAGTAAACCGATGTAAAAATAAAAATATTTGTGAACTTAAAAGGCATGAATAAATTGGAAATTCTACTGCATTCGATTAAACTGCTTGGTAGTGTTGCTTTTTTTTATTGTGAAATAGTAAATTCAGAGTCAGTAATTTTTGTGTTTAGAGAGTACCCAAGTAAAATAATTTACGTTGGTAATGAGTATCTAATGTTATCTTTGGTAATCACTACAGTCATCGAATTGCAGGTAAGTACGCTAGTTCAATTAAAAATAAATTATTAAGGTCATCTATGTTAGATGCATTGACGAGATGGTTAAACATTCACTGTGTAGAGTTCAGTTAACCATATCAGGTGTAATTTTGGCGCCAAAACTTTGATACATATTTCTTATATCGGATCAATGATCAGGATCACATCCAGTGATATTGTATGGCAGTAAATTTCGGCTCTTCGGAATCTGCAGATATATGACAATATTATTGTAATTCAGTTTTCAACCCTGCCTTCAAATTGTTGATTATCAAGTATTTGTTATACTCCAACCAGGAATTACATGATCACTTATTTCGACCGACAGTGTATATCTTTCTAAATAACATGAATTTCTACCAAGCAGTACATGCATTACTGGAACCAGTATGTATTTCATCGGAATATAATTAAGAAAACTATGAATGTCACTTACATACAATTATATTTCCATGAGTGATAAAAAATATTTCACCAATTCAAAGTATATCAAAGACAATTTACATGAAACGACGTGAAACGAGAATGTGGTAAAGAGTAGCGAAGAAAAACCAAATAAAAAGAAGACAATTAATAATGGCAAGAAATAGCAGTTGATTCTGCGATATATATAGATGTAAGAGATAAAACAGAGTTAATTTGAATCCTGTGAGCTATAAAAGTTATAAAAGGTAATGGCGGATTTTGATTTCTGTTGGTATTTTGGTATATTTTAATGTAGACTGTATGTCACTACAACAAACGTATACAGCCTTTGCTATTAATCAATTCAGCTTCATGTGCAACGTCATCATTACTGTCACACATTAACGATCTTTGATTTTCGTTTATTTCATGTGAACAATGACAAGTTACAGTATATTGGGAGATGGTTAAAGTTTGTGATTATCTTTTCATTTTTGTAATATACTGTTTTAGTCAAGATACGGCATTTCAATAAATTGCATGGTGCTAACTGTGAAAGCGTTAGTTCCTTCACTATAAAATACGCCGCCCGCCTGACCCCCCCCCCTCCCCTTTCCACACAAACACACACATTTCTTTCACCCATGGTTACGCCAATGATGATGTAGGTGTGGCGATTTTATGATAACACTTAGTAGAGCCAAGATGGTGTACTACTTCATACTAACGGTTTATAAGAGTCAATTGAGACTGCGATGATATCAGATCTGATTAGTTTCAGGAAAAGATGTCTGAAGAGATAAGGAATTGATAAACGTTTGTTATTACTGTTATTAAGTAATATAAATCAATGGAGTTGCTCGCTATTGAAAGGAAAAGAAAAGAATGCAACAAAATATGACGATACACAGATGACAGAAGAAGAGAGAAGTATATTATACGCTAAGGGTATGCAGACGATGAGTGTAATGGAGTTATAACTGAACCTTTTGAAGGAATATCTATCAATGGGGACTTACCTGATGCTTTTGAGGAGCAAAATTCGACGGAGTACTGATTAACAAAGATCTGAGAGCAGTACACGCTAACGCTATAGAGCCGGTGAAGTAATGGGCGGTAACACAGACTGCTATGAAACAGAACGGAGCAATGTTGAATAGCAGGTTATACCTCTAGGCAAACAACGCCCAATTCGTTTTTAGTTCTCCATGTACCACGGGATGTACGTATACTTTGACCTTTTTACGTAGTGATCATATGATGGCAAAGCTCACCAGTTACTTACCAGTAGAACGTTTTAAAAAAATGAAAGCTGATGCACTATATGCAGTTTACCAGGTGGAGAGAATTTCCTTCATTACTTCCTCCTGTACTTGAGAAGATGTGACTGTGCAGTGGTGCTAACAGTAAAGTATAGCAATGGGTATTTGTCCATGGTATGTATCATTATGGTGTAAAGTGGAACGAAACAGAATGGAACAATTCAATATGGACTAGCATATTATACCAATACGCAGGAAAACGCCCATGTAGTTTTGACTTTGTCCTGTACCCCTCGTCGTATATATACTTCAACCTATTGTTTCCTGATGATGTTTTTCAAAGTTCAATAGTATTTACCAGACTGGTAGAACGATGTGTTAAAAAAGCAGGGTACTGTAATGCAGCTATGGAGAGAAAAATCACTGCAAATACTTGCCGAGTATGGAGTAACTGTGCATTGGACATTTAAGTATAGCGATAGTTCTTTGTCCATTGTATGTACCATTATGGTGTAAAGTGCAATGCATTATGTTTATTTTTTAAACCACAGGTGAATGTTTTGGTTTGTGATATCACTAGCAGGTTAGCATCTTCCGAAGGCGGTAGCACTGATTTTACTTCAAAGATCTCCCGTACTTCCATAATTGTGCGTAATCCTTTTCATACGGTGTAAGCAGTTAATGGCACCCTAAGCCGGACTCATCCTTAGGAATTCACACTGGAGGAAATTTAGTAGGATTAGCAAATATTAAACTTCCCAATTTTCTTCTTCTGTTACCTCCATTGTTATCATGATTATTATATACCTCCAAGCTTCATCATAGGTGTCCCACGTCAAGGAGAAAAAGCTCTAACAGCCGACATACAACAGCACACAAAAATTTAGCTTAGACCACAATGGTAAGGAACTTGGGGTCTTGTACATTCATAGGAGGCCTATTACACTTACACATTTTGTTGATATCTCTATTAGTTCCCCTCCCCCCCCCCCCCTTTTTTTCTCTTTAATCCTTTTTTGTTTGTGAACACCAATGAACTGTTTAAGACAAGCAACTGCAGGGAATTAGTTGGGGAATTGTCTAGTCAACGTTGACCAAAAACTAAATTGATGGAGTTCGCAAAAATTACTTGGTCCGACAAACAGGAAGGAAGGATGTCTAGGAAAGAAGTCGACTCAAGATTTCTGATCGCCATTCCCACCGCATGCCGGTCCTCCCACAGAAATCAGGTCAAAACTAGTTTGTTCGGCGGATTCAATCCTTACTAAAGTCATATCAACTACCTCGCGTGTGCCACTCTCACTCCTTTGTATGGCTGTTGATTAATAGACGTTAAACTTTTAAAAGTACATTAAGTGCTTAATAAATGAAACATATGCCATTGTCAGTAAGGCCTACTCTCTGAGTATGCTTCATTGTTAGTGAATATCCTCAATTGTCTTGTGAGTTCGAAAATAGTGTAAACAATGCTGATATGATAGCCCCAAGCGTCGCTCACTATTCGCGACCTTACCATTACCCCATTACGATCTTGTAGTCTGTTACAGTTGAATTCTTTATCAGACGCTATACGCAAAGGGCATAGTAAACACATTGTTGAACACGGTGGATTATCAGCAAGAATTCAGACGTCAATTTACAACACCATCAGACAATGCTTATCTACGGATCTCGGAAAAGATGATGATTTTCTCGGTAAAATACAAAAACAATTCTTCCGGGATGAGAAATAATCTCATCGTTAATCCAAAGATCCCAGGATACGTATCTCGAGATAAAATATTATCCAAAGATAATACGTCATCTCGAGGTTCTTTCGATTACATCATAAGTGAAACTATCAGTCCGGTTGTACATATGATGTATCATCTTTAAAGTCAAGAAGACATGTAACTAAAATTGATGATCCAAATATCTCGAGATAATTTTCTGTTATACTAACTCAATGTTAAATATCGAGACGAATCTGGAAATGAGAAGTATTTCGAGATAACCTAAAGATAACTGTCTCGAGGTCTCTGTATTATGTGGAGCTGATGACGAATGTCCAGTATTACTCACCATAAAGCACAGCCTGAAAAGCCTATATGACGAACCATGTTTTATTGTCTAAGTAAATATTCTCATTAAAAATGCCCGTAAGTTGTTTAGTGAACTTTACTTAATTGTTCTATACCTGACTTCTGAAACCACAGTTTTCTCTCTCATGCTAACGACAAATGGTCAAACTAAGAGGATCCCAATGTGTTACATATAAAGGAATATTAATGAGGGAGTGATTAACAATTCAATTTCATGTCTGAAAATTCGTAAACAGACACTTTTCGCGTCCAGTGCTAGTTCATATGAACTCTTGAAGACCTTGCATTATAGAATAGATTAGAGGGGAATTCCCCTCGCACTTTTCACCATTAACGTTTTGTGTTACTAAAAATAGAAAGTGTCCCTGTTATTTTCAACTTGCTCAATGAAGATTGCAGTGTCTTATAGTTAAGCTACCAATACCTTCCCTAAATTTTGTTGATTGATCACTGATTGTCAGTTCGCCAGTGAATGTCTATTTGACGTACATTTCCTCAAGAACACTGTGGGTATGCGCTAATGAAGTGTAATATTCATCTTTAGAAGTAGACCTACATGCCTTGAATACTTTGAGAAACCCATATTTAGGCGTTATCATGTAAGCCGTAAAAAATAACACGATTTCCTTAGGGTGAACACCCTCGATGATCTTCGAGGTTCTTTGTAGGTTGCTGTATGGAATTAAGACGAATAAAAATGAAATATAATTTGGCACTGAATAGCAAATTTCGGAATATGGAACTGTCGATTACTACATTCCCGACTTAGCAAAAGTAAAGTCAGCACGATGAAGGACATATGAAATTATATACATTAATGTATTTGACTACTCTGTATACTCTAAAACGGTTGTGTACCTGCCTCTTTACAAAGTGTTTGTTAGAAATACCCAGTCGGTTAAAAGGTTTCCATTCTTGGTCACGTTTAACCCAATAAAGGGTCATTTGTGACCAACTTTGGCATTTTGTTTTTACCCAATTTCTAACGGGCATACGAAACTTAACTTTTTATAGAGTGCACACGTACGTTATGGTATGCATCGTAACGTATAAGTTGGACATTTCCATTGGTCTTAATTCCATAGATCCTCGCAGCAAGCAATATGTAACTTGTTCCTCTGCATTCTAGGTAACTTTATTGTATTTACAGCCTATTCAAAACCAAAGAGATTTAATTTTGTGGTATGCATCAAAGTTGATTAAAGCTCACTATTGATTGCACATTACGAAGCTATTTGACAAATATTTAGTAAACACAGAGGTGACCTGAAGACACTGTATGCTCGGATTTGAACGTTTTTTATTTTAAGTAAGGACATCAATTTGTAGCTAATTAAAGTAAAAAGCTCCAGCTTAAGTGAATTGTATCTCACTACTATTAAACAAAAGGGGATAATTATCTGTTTGCCTTTGCCCTTAAACCAATGTAAGAATAACTTGTCTCATCCACAATTTCATCCTGTTAATGAGTATTACAAGTCTATACTCTTGAAAAATTATTTACGTAATAATCTGCACAAATCTCTTTATAATTTCGGGAGTAGAGCTTGGTTGTAAGTATTAAATAGATTACAATATTGATTCATTTTATATTGTTGTATACTAAGTTGTGTGAGTGACATAAAAGGAATGGGTGACAACTTCATGCATGGGAAGATTGTAATTTACTAATTACCTCATATGAACTATTATATTTTTAAAACCAATATTTACATTTACAAAACGATAGATGGAAATATTGTAGAATTCTTACAAGAACTAAGTTTCTCACAGATGGACGTTAAGCATATGTGTTATCCAAAAAAGGGTTTACTTGTTGACCAACACTTTAACATTCAAATGATGCATCTGTTGTGACCAATCTAATGCATAATAATCTGGGGAAATGAAGCATGTTGTATTTTTGAAAAGAAAATGGTGCAACAACAATTAAACCAATTTTAATGCACTTTTGGAAAAAGAACTACTTCTGAATGTTTTGAGCGATTCAAGTAAATTTATTTTGCTTTCCTGTTTCAAATTTAGTACATTCTCGATATAGCACGAACAAGACACACTACAATCATACACGAAGGATCAAATTGTTGCACACACGTAAGTCATCATTTTCAAATGCTTACTCTGAGTACTTGGTTCTTAATTGAGTCTTTTAGGAGAGGTCTTACCATTCACTGCCACATCTACTTCCATGGCGTAGGATTTGAACAATAAAATGTTATCGTACTACATAAATGTAAGATTGACGATCTGTCACGCCATAAACGATTGCAAATTTATAGTGTAAACAAATTGTCAACTTCAGATTTTATCTCATGCAGACCATATGAACATGAAATACGCTTAATGATGTTGGAAAATGTATCGTTTCCCACCACTTTCCAATCATTTCTTAGGTTTCCATCAAAATAGATAGGTTGTTTTGAATCAAGTGCGGACATCCAAACATCTATGAAGTATTTCCGTTTCCATCTTTCAAGTTCGAAAACTGGCAATCTAAGTGAAGATGACTTTTTCTCTGACAAGAAAGGAACAGCATGCATTGCTACCAGCCCAGAGATCTGTATTACCGAAATAGGATGAGATGAAGTAATGCTATGAACTTGACTGGATTCATTGCTGTATGACTTAACAAAAGTATCTCCAACTTGCAACATCATCACAGTTTCGTTATCTCCGCTGGTTAAGGTAACCTCTGTGTGGTTGTACTTCGCAAGGAGACGAATCTGGTACTTGGCATTTCCCTCGGGGAAGGCCACAAATGAGAATTCTGTTCCCCATCTTTGCACCGGTTCTAACGACTCCGAGAAAGCATCTAGCCCTAATCCAAGTGTTTCTATTGGTGTCTCCCATGTGTTACCTGCTATCACAAAAATGATCTTATCAGAGACAACATGAGTGCCAGTCATATCAAAGTCACCGCCATAATAATACGCTTCATATTGTCTCAGCAAAACATTCCAAGAAAGTATGTTACTGTGATGAAAGTATATTGAAGTCAAGCCCTCTTCTGTGGCAACTATTCCCATTTGACTCTGACCCTCCTCCCAGTATACAGTCACTATGTACTCCTTTCCAAGATGATCTACTGAGTTGACGAAAAATGCAGTAGCAGTGTTTGTATTTACATCACAACGTTGAAATCCGTAAACTTCTATACTTTGATTTGACGTAATTACTACGGTTGAAAACCTCCGAGAGTTGTAATCACTTTGATAAGGGACTACTTTCTGGGAAAGTTGAAAGAATTCTCCTTCCCCAGGTGAGAAATGAAATTGTATATCTTGTTCCTCTAGTTCGGAAAAGCAAGCACGTCCTGAGACGTTGACGTTAGATGTCAAAGCTCCAATGAAGATACCAACATACAGATCTGCGTCGCATTCTAACGGTAGAAATGTAAATACATGTGTTTGGGTGTCAGCTGTAAGAAAAAATAGTTGTAGAATATTGACTCAAGACTCAGCTCAAGAGGCGATCACTCGATAAGACGTGATTTTAAGATCATTGATCGATACTGAAAATGAAAGATGCTTTTAAATATGATTGTAGAAGTATAATTTTATTGCAGTCACGGCTAAATATATATGATAATATCAACCAATCTGAAATATGCTTTTCCTTCAAAGGGAGGTTTAAGTTTAAAAAGTGTTAACAAGGTGATTACCTTTGTTAACAGACATTGAAGTAACATCAAAGAATGTAAGTATTGGTACGTGATCTTAAAAAGATCTCTATAAAATTTTACCCTGTCCCCATCAAGATCAAGAGCGAGTTTCCAACTTTTTTGTATGAATCATGATATCAAAATAGTGTTTGCATCATACCCAATCGCGACTTGCTTCTGAAATTGCAACCCGAATACAACGTTTTACTTAAACGTACTTGGTAGGTGTGACACAATTCAGCATTGTGTAGCTCAGAACGATTCATTGTCAAATCAGTGAGTAAAATTCGTGGTGGCAGGTTAACGTCGAAAGCAGAATAGAATATTATGACTTATGAATAGCGAACTCATAGAATAACCGAAGTTGCATTTTCGGGTACCCAACCTGACGATGGACTGAGGGTACCTGGGTCCCAATCTTTGACCCGGTACAAACGCCATCATAGATTATCATTGACAGCAAATGTTACAAACTACATATATATTCAACAACATTCAGATAAGGCAGTACCATAAAAATGAGTTATATCACAAACATCATCATATTTTAAAATCATCTTAAGAGAATTAACGTTCTACAGGAAACAGATTTAAAATGTAATCGATAATTTCACAATATCTTACAATGCTTAAGTCCATAGGTAAATTCATGGTAGATTTAACACCTGATTCAACCTCCTGACCATACCTGATGCACATTTCAGTTTGGTTGATGTCGTTACTTGGGTAGTGAGGTAGTTCATGGATGTGGAAGAATAAATGGTGTCGTCAGCTCTTGGAGAATCAATCAGACGAATCAAAGCTGTATTTTGTAAACGAGGAGAAGAATACTACCTTCGCAACACATCCAAAACATGCCACAATAACAATGAAGGTATCTTAATAACTCGGCATATACAAGGTTAACACCAGACCCAATAGGGATAAAAAAAACATTGAGTGAGAATTAAAAATTTGACTGAATATGACAAAATAAATTATGGCTTTATGACATTATAATGACGTGCAAGTTGAAGATACAGACTTCGATATATTTAGATAGAGACACACAAATGAAATGGCAATTCATGGCAATAAGGCAGAGAAGCTAATTCACAACTTCCTGCTATTGCTTTATCAGGTCTAATTGTTGGACAAGATATCATCACATGATTTTTTCCGCAGAAAACATTATTTCCTTCTCAACTAACAACATGTAACAGGTTTGAGTGTGATCGTGACAACTAAGATCCTCTGCCGTGAAGTGAAACACAGATCAAGAAACTTCTAGACATTTGATGTCTAATTGGCAGTGTTATTTTTCGCTGTACCTGAGTGGCACAGAATCACGGTGAGGTGATAAAAACGACATAACGCAATGAGGTTGGTGACAAGATTGAGTTAACAAGAGGTTGGAAACTCTTACCTTTCGTCTTAGTGTGGTATGAAAAACATGAGTTTTAGAGAATTACAGAGTGGTAATGATGGTGGTAGTGTGTATTGGTGGTTTCTAGTGTCTGCAGTCTTACCAGTGATAGAGACGTCTTCTTTACTTTTAAACTTGGTTACAGTCATTGAGTTGTTGAACACTTTTGTACAGTTGACTTGATGTACAATGGATGTCGATCTCCCATCTTCGTTCAGGGGAATACTCTTGTAACAAACTGGACCGTCAGCTGAAGATAAACAGGACAGACAAAGTGACAGATTATTTAACCCACGAACTTTACGGAAATTAAAAGGTCGTGCGACAGGAAAACGACACTTTGGAGTATTGGGTGCATTAAGCGTTGAAAATGTTGAAAATGGTCACAACCTCCATCAAACCCCACAACCTCTATTCAAATCCATCAAAGATTGACAAATTTACAGGCAAAGTATTGTTTCACAGCTGTGTCATGAATAAACATTAGCTAAGTATTCAAATTTGTGACGTCAAGAGATGGACTCTCATGACATGTCTCATCTTAATCCTTTGTTTAGGTATGCTTTATTTCCAGGAAATTTGACAATTTTATATGCCCAGAAGGTTTTAGTTTGGAAACATAAAAAAATACGCTGTGCAACACTCCACGTCATCTGTTTTGCCTTTTTTCACACTTTAAAAAGTCATAAACAGATATAAACAAAATTCCAACGGAACTTTACTCAGGATGTTACTTTGCAACTTTTGCATAAAGGGTGCTCTCTTTTAGAAGCATGTCACACAACTTTTTAAGTCCATTCCCTAGTAATGCTGCCGTCAAAATTCTTCTGCTTTCCATTCGGTAACTTTTCAATATGAAATCTTTTAAGACTCTGTCTTTTTCTTGCGGAACTACTTCACTAAGTATGTCAAGTAAGAGAGAGGAAAAATAATCGTAAAATTTTATACATGTACAATAGCAAAAGTAAAAAGTTTATTAAAGTTTATAACGTTATAAAGAATAATGCATAGCTTTTAGAGGACTTGTCCCTGCCACAAGCATTTATCCGGAAAAAAAGATTTGGATGATATACTTCCTTTTATTGTCATTCTTACCTGTTCAGTTCAGTCAATTGCTTTGATGTCGACCAACAAACGACAGGGTTTTACCAATGTTACCATCAAAAGTTCAATTTCTTACACGTTAGGACATATCGTTGAATCACAAATTGATCAGCCGTGCGAGACAAAGTAAAATTCACTATTCATTTCTACTTACCATGTATCACCCCAAGAAATAGAACAGGGAGCAAGATACCGCACTTCCTAAAAATCTGATACATAGTATCAATTAAATTATTTGCAAAGTTGAGGAAGTATAGAAATTGTATGATCAAACTATATGCGTTTTCAATATTGGCAGTACAGTGATTCCAGGAGATTAGCGAACGGTTATTACTTCTTCACCTAGTCTTACAATAATATCCTTCGTTAGAGAGATTTGAAAAACACTTTATTCATAATAACTACGTCCTATTCGCTTTCATTTCCATACTCCTTTTTAAAACAGCCAGACCATCATTAGCATAACAATGGCAACAACCAGATGATTCTTTCATGATTTTTGATCGATGATGAACAAAATAGTTGAAAATGGAAAAAGAAGGCTCAAAACCTTATGTACAATTCAAGATATTCTAGTTTTGGTTTGCATTTTGTCAGAAAAACCAACAGATATGACCAACAGGATATCAGATAATATTTTACAAATGAACAATAGCGGACCTTGTTATTGACCAATATTATATTGTAGGCCTACTGACATCACATGCTGCTGATATTGAATAGCTGGTTTTTAAAGCTGAAATATGAGTTAATGGCAAATATCCCCTGGTCATTTGCCTTTGTTCTTCTTCAGTGTTCCAGGGAAGAGAAAGTATCAGGAAAGATCGCCTGTCACAAAATCTGAAAAATATCTATGCTCTCATCTTCCAGAAAATTAAATAGAAAAATTGTCTTGGCATTTTTTGTTGGCCCTACAAAATTCAACCTCTCTACGAAGAAGCATAGCTGTCAATCACCGACACTTGAAATCAAATAGACCAATGGGAATGGCTAAATATTCATGTAAGCAAAAAGGGGGTTTGACATATTCGTCGGAATATGATTTTCAGTGACGAATTTTCACTCATATCTTAGCTTTAAATCCATAGTGTTGTACATAGGAAATGTTGCGGCCATACGTCAGGATTGGTACGAGTTAAGTTTTCTATGTTTTCTCGAGTTTATTAACTTTTTCTTTATTTTCTTAGGTCAGTTTGTGTAGACAATAAAGTATACCAGAAAAAGAGGTAGCGTGCCCAAAAAGAGACGGATGTTTCGCAATAAGAACGGGATCGGTTAATCATGGCTGGTAACGATTTGCATATAAGCTTCTGTGATTGTGATTGGTCATCACCTTCCCCGTGATCCTCAGCCGTTCGGCCGACCCTGGAAATTGGGCTGTTGAACTGTAAACTGCTGTGTCTCTCTTTACACTACGCAGTGCTGTACAGTCGCTCCTCTCCCTTTCGTCAACGTCATGTTACCTAAGTGTACACCATTCTCTGATAGTTTTCAATCATCATCGACAATTTAATCTATCAAATTTATTTCGCAGTCGAATCATCAATAAATCGAACTCTAATCGACGTAACCAAATTGATCTCTCTCTCTCTCTCTGGACCTTCATCTTTTTCTGTGTGTCACTGGGAACATTCCTTCTGTGACCAAGATATCAGTCGCCGGGACAGTCATACTGTGATTGTAGACCCTATAAGTTACAAGCACTATTTGACATAAACAATTTCAATTTATTTCTACACTTGCACCATATTCATTGTTCTTTTGTTTTTCTTTTTGTGGTTGAACGATGTTAATGTTCTCACAATATTAGAACAACTAATTTACTACAAAGAGTAAATATTATGCATCCCAAACCTTAGGAAAGTGTAACGAGTTCACGCCATTGTGGTACTTTGAACACGACAGTCATAATTACTTGTGTGTAATACACACAGGTGTGTAAAATAAGGAATACTAATGATAATTGGATAAATCACACTGCCAACTAATGAGGAGAATTTGAAATGCAGTATCAACTTATGCGGATTCCTAACAAACTTCAACTTTTCCCAATTCACTCAAATTCTCATCCTTCCCCCCCCCCCCTCCCTCAAAGAGACATGAAAAAAAAAGAAAACAACATACACCTGATGAGATATCAGTCTCACAGATTTGAAGAATTTTCGCAATACTCAATATTCGTGTGTGTATATATAACAGAAGCTTAAAAAGTGCCGTCAAGATAAGGATATCTTTGTGACATAAATTGACAATTTCAAGCAAAATATCTCATCACATGGTAGAAAAATGATCAATCGTCCAGTCGTTTTATCTTAACAACTCAACATTTTTCTGCAAAATCTTTCTTTGCTTATTTGATACTTCGTGCGGAATTTAACATTCTGCAGAGAATTGTTTAGTTACTCACAAACAAGTGAGCAAGTCAACATTTTGCAGAAAATTGTTTAATTGACACAATGTGATAAGACGTCATTTGTAGCCATAGTAATGATTTATTTATAGCCTACATATATGTGTGGCATATATGTAGCATATACAGTCTGTATCTAGCCTATACATAGTTTATATATATATATAGTTTATATATATAGTTTATATATATATAGTTCATATATATATAGTTTATATATATATAGTTTATATATATATAGTTTATATATATATATAGTCTATTTATATATAGTTTATATATATATAGTTTATATATATATAGTTTATATATGTATAGTTTATATATGTATAGTTTATATATGTATAGTTTATATATATATAGTTTATATATATATAGTTTATATATATATAGTTTATATATATGTATAGTTTATATATGTATAGTTTATATATATATAGTTTATATATATATAGTTTATATATATATAGTTTATATATATATAGCTTATATATTTATAGTTTATATATATGTAGTTTATATATATATAGTTTATACATATATAGTTTATATATATATAGTTTATATATATATAGTTTATATATATATATATGTATATGTATATATATATATATATATTTACACGTAGTCTACAAATATACATATATATGTACAGTGGATATTGAAGAGAATAAATTAAACCTCGTGACGCTCTCATTGTGTGTACATGAATTGAATCTGAATACAGCTATACCAGACAAAACTCTCCGCTCAATAAGTCGACAATAGTTGGAATATCTTTAATTAAAAGACTGATCATCGCCACGTCTCCTTAACTTTTATACTCTAATTCCATCTCTTTTTTTCCTTTCCGGTGTTTTTTATCAGATTTATGTCATGCATAGGGGGAAATTATGTAAATAGTATCCAAATGACCTTTTCGAAATCAAAGAAGGAATACTTTCTAATGAAGAGAAAAATTAGGAAACCAAGAAATTTGCTTGTCCAGCACAAGAAAGTGATTTGGTTTTTGCTGTACTTAGTAAGCGTTTTGCAGTAATGTATATGGTGTGATACATGTTCCAAGTAGAAGTACATGAATATAATCTAAGAAAGCTTAATTGTGTTATGATATTGATTTTATAAGTTGAAAATATGTCTACAATTACAGAAATAAATGATTTGGATATGAACATTTTTCGTCTTACTAAAATTAATGTAATCCCTACTGTCAAAAAACGCTTTACTTTTACGAAGGTGAAAGAATGAATGAATGAATGAATGAATGAATGAAAGAATGAATGAATGAATGAAAGAATGAGTGAATGAATAAATAAAAGGCTTAAGCACGGCCTCTTCCTTGACGACAAAGGCGTGTACGGTCGTGCTGAAAACATAAACATTGTACATAATAAGGAACAAAACAGAAAACAGAAGAACTTCACATACATGCAAAAGACAATAACTTAAAATTTAGTTTCATTACAAAAGTAAATATTTATTGCTAAATTAAAGTCATTTCAAACGATTTCAGACACGCAGTTACTCCTCTTCTACTCATATCTCGAATACTGCAAGTTTCATACACACCACATGTTACAGGCTATAAGTTTAGTAGTAAGTGCTTGCCTCCTTAGTGACATTATTTCAGGCGAAGATTGTTTTCTTGTCGTCAGCATATTCTTGTGCTATTAAGTGTTAACAGTGATACCGAAACGCACTCTACATCATTAAAAAATATTGAAGCTTTTTGAATGAAAACGGGAAAATGGAAAGTGGTAATCTCCAACAGAGTGCAATCCTACCTGGCGCAGTCTTAGTACAGGTTATAGATCGCATACCACTATTAGAAATTTACATCCCCAGGATCTGATAAGTACCTTGCTCGAACAAAGTACCTAAATTGAGTCACGGGGATCGTTTTTCGTCATGTTTCCAGTTATCTTCACTATCTCTTTTTTTAACTTGGATGTTGAAGAGCACCAATTAAAGTACAGAAGATGTGAAAGTCTGGACTATCGAAGGAGATATATAGATTGATTGGTCGACATACGGAAATTTTTAAATGCCATGATAGACCAGGTCATTTTCCAACCACATGATAGGTAGGAAATCTCTGGTATGACGTACCTTGCATGCACAAGCGGTCTTCGGTATTTAAGTGTGTAAGTCAATCAAAATCACTTTGAGTTTAATGGTGAGTATTTCACTCAACTTCATGGTACTTCGATCGGACCTAAAATGGCACCGGGCTATGCTTGTCTGGGGGGTGCGTCCGGTGGCATCTTAGAGATATTGCATCATGGCTTTATCGGTCAAAGGTGTCCCCTTTCTGTCATCCTCAATGAGTCACATGGAATCTCCAGAAGTTAAAGGAGGAGTCGTCGTTGTAGTGCCGTATCCAGAGATCGCAGGTATCGACAATCATTAAAGGAGAACTATCTGATACCGTGGTCTAAAAGATGCTGCAGTAATATAGTCTGAGAACATTTGGGACGTGATATTTGAAAATGCACCCACAATTTATGACTGTCTTAAGTGAAAGTGTGTAATATTCATAGTTGTCACTTACGTGGAAACTAGGAATGTGCAATTTTTACTTGTGGAAATGACAAATGGTGAGAATTAAGTACCATTAAGAGATTGTGTGTGAAATGTATGAACAGCACATAAACTAGCGAGTGCAGATCTTAAGATTCAAGGTTTTGTCAAGGGAAAGGTAAATTACATTTGAAGTCAATTTGTCTCGTTGCTTTGCCAGATCTAAGCAAATATAACTTTTCAACAGAAAGCTATTTGCATAATACAAGTAGGATTTGCCTCATTCCATTTGCTCATTAGTGTCTGATATCCAACAGCAGAACAGCTTGTTTCAGAAGCGAAAAATAAAAATGAACACCCCCTAAAAAACCCTTCCCATACTTGCAATGTGAAATTTGGCTAGAGTGTACAATTGTCAGTTGTGCAAATGGTTTTTGGAGGATGACGTGATCCGCCATATACTGTCTAATTCAGTGAAGTCCACGGTTAAGTCAATAAATTCGTTGCTTTCGTTATTTTCATTCGTTGTTTGTGTTTGTTTCTGTCCTCATATCTGATGCTCATACTGTTATTTTGTAGGTATTATTAGGCCAATTATTAAAGTATTATTGGAGGTGGTGATTACTATTACTATTACTACTGCAATTATTGCTATTGCTGTCACTGTCAGTGTATAATTTTCATAATTACGATTAATATTATTATTACTGTTACTCCTACTATTAATATAATTATTATTAGTAGTAGTATTTCTATTACTGTTACCATAATTATTATTACTATCAGTATTAATATTTGTAGTTGTTAAGGTCATTTTGCTTTTGTTAATGCTTGCTTTTTATCAGTTTATTGTTGTTGTTATTGTTCTGTTTTTTTGTTGTTTTTTTTTTGCCGTTAGAAGAGACCACACTCCCGCTGATCCAGATTATAGAGATTATTAAATTTGACGGACTGAGTTCCAATGATTCAACTGATAGTGAATCTTAACAAAGGATGATGGAAGCTATAAAATTTACACTTGCACGAGTCAGAACTCCGATGAAGATAAACCTCCTCGAATAAGACTTTCAAACTCCAGAATAAATACCCTTCCACTAGCAGTGTGGTATTATAACATAAGGAGGAAAAAATGTGTTATGACTAATAATGAAACGCAAGTTTATGTAATCGGGGATTCTAGGTACATGTGTGACATAAAGATGGAATATTGCAAGCGATTTAAGAGATATGATTTTCGTATTATTGACTCCACTTATGGTAATAATTATCATCTCATTTGATCAGTGAGATTATACGTTGCATGTTAGTTAATATTTGCATATCAATACTGGAGTATTGAATTATGTGAGACACCCCTTACAGAAAGTAGGAGTGTACACAGAATGCATGTTATGAGTTACCTATGCCTTTCCGCTGTGAAGAATTTGTTTACGAAGATGCGTTTTAACGCAAACTTCAAGTATGAGGCCATTCGTTACCTGTCGCCTGTATCATTTAACAATGGTTTGAAGATAGAAGCCGTCATTTTCATGTTGTACATTTTTTTTTCATACAGACATATACCATGTTGCCAAAGACGTTGGCACATTTGAAGGCGACAGGGGGTAAAACTGAACACCAA
This sequence comes from Stichopus chloronotus, assembly GCA_021234535.1. Taxonomy (NCBI): domain Eukaryota; kingdom Metazoa; phylum Echinodermata; class Holothuroidea; order Aspidochirotida; family Stichopodidae; genus Stichopus; species Stichopus chloronotus. Next base: position 5,126,986 of record CM037850.1, read on the forward strand.
TGCAGATCACCAAACGTTATAGGTATTTGAAAAGTACCAGTGTCACTATTAATAAAATACAACGCCCCCTACGGAATAATTAAACAATGAACTTTAAAAGGGAAAGGACCCATGCAGTAGCCCACCGGAAAATCATACGTATGGGGGTAAGTTGGGATCGGGGATCGAACTTTTATTGAGACGTACTTCATACCCATGATAACTGGAGGATATGTAACATACCACAAGTGAAAAGACTTCCTGCTTCCATATGTATTAGGTGGCGACAACATGTCCTACTGCACGCTTCCTCGCCCTTGGAATGTGATGGGATTTCATGTGACGTCACGGAAGTGGTACTGCAGCCAGGCATTGGCAGGCAAAAGACGTACGCATTAGGCCAAAACCTACGCTTATTTACAACACACGCGCACTACTATCCATACATATTACTACTGTGACAAAGTACAGACGCACTTGACTTTCAAAACCATAGAGACCAGTGATCACGTGATCTTGGTGGAACTCTTCTATATACCTGCACAGTTCAGAACACTGAAGAATAGAGTTTTACACCACACAATGTCGGAAAGGTTTGCTAAAAGACTCAGCACGTAAATAAAATGTCCCTGCAAAATGGGGAACTGAATTATTTTCCAGTGATAGATATCAAGGATTTTTTTTTCTTATTTCTATTGTTGTATTCAGCGGCTCATCTTGGCCGGTTCAGACATACTCGTGAATACTGGCAGAAACAATAAAAAAAAAAATGGATAACGTATGTTTTATCACATCTAAGAGTCTAAAATCAGTAAGTTAAACACGGACATTGGGGAACTATCGTTTGTAAGTATGTGTTTGTTCAAGAGTGTTGAAGGTAAGTTGAATAAGCACATGTCAGAACGTAAGTATTCATCAACAATATTCTTTATCTTCGAAAAACGAAGGAAAATTGAACGACAAAATTTCAGCTTCCATGGAACCAATAATCCAGTGCAGTGAATGTGTGATTTTGCGCTTCTTCATTTAGAGGTTCTCCTATCCAACTGTCATAAACACACGGTCGCGTATAATGTAATCAATTTGTCGATACAGTTCAGACAAAGATGCCTGATAATTCTTTCCAACATACAGTCGAGAAAATGATTAAAAAAAGGAAGAGGCCTAAGTTACAACACTGGTGTACAATCTCAGTTCTCGCCTGTAATGTAATTTTATTTCTGAAAAAAATGAAACAATCACAAGAACAGTTAGTTGTCTTCCATGTAAACACTAATGCAATTGTCATGTAGGCCTAAGCATTTCATCCTTCATCTCAATTACATGATTTCTGAGTGTGGAAAACAGTTTTCTGCTGTGTTTTGTATAGCCTAATTATGCTATAACAACACGTTTTCGGGAAAAGGAAATGAAACACATCTCCTTCTTTTACCCCCCCCCCCCCTCCGGACTTCGTGAGCATCGTAAACACATTTATAACAGCCCTACAGAAAGATCGTTCCGAAGAAGTAATTAAAAGTAGCATTTCTTCACTCCAGCATTGACCAGATTGTTGACAAAATCAAAGGCAAGTAAGCATGCGGTTTCGATAAAAAAGAAAAAAGAATGGCCACACAACGCTAAGCCCAGTCCTCGACACTGATATGCCAAGTTTAATTCAAGATCCGAGCTTATCTCCACCTGTAGACTTTCCTCTCCTCTGGAAAAAAAAATCTCCTCAATCCTTGCAATCCTCTCGACCAGTAGTACTGAATTGACAGTCTGTACTTTTATCTACTTTCCACACGCCAGCCTGCAGCCAGCGAACATATAGTTTACCATCACGTTCTTTTGCAAAATTACTGGTCAGTCGTCGACGTTCTTCCACGCGAAACAGTCTGTACGGCTCAATAAGTTACGACTCAATAACTATTCCAACCAACACAACTCGATGTCAAATCTGTAAATTCATAAAATTCATAAAAAATACTGTATACACTCACAAACATTTATTATATTAGTATTATACATGATGATTATTACGGTCATGATCTGAAAATATCTGATGGCCGCTCATTACATTAGTCCCAAAGGAATTCTCTTGAAATAAGATAGGAAAAAGTTTATTCCAACCTTCTACGAAAAGAAAACAAAAATGTGATTATTTTAATTGTGCCTCTTCTCGTGTACTTTGTTTTGGTATCCCACAAGAACCTTGAGAAGGTATTTTGGATCAATAGTTTTCACTTATTCACAGAATGCTTCGTTTCTCGCTTTGCAACCTACGAGAAAGATGCTTGGAAATCAACTTTGACGGTGAATCAAACAACAGTTCTGGAAAGTTTCTTGGTAGAAAATATGAAATCGCACCCTGTGTTGACTGAACAGACTAACAACTAAATAAAAGGGGTGTTTTATTCGTATCGAGACTTTCTGAAAAAAAAAAGTTGAAATGAAATCTTCTGCACAGGTTGTGCCACTACACCCGGGAGCTTATGAAAATAGGCTAATAAACTAATCACTAAAGTGTAAATATAAATTGACTGGACTGTTAATTTGAATTCTTTTTTATATTGATACAGAGACTTTCTGCTGTTTTGATCTTGATCAGAGGTTCTCTATGATGATGAATTGCCATCATGTATGGTGAAATTATGCTGACTTAATGCGCCACTGACTCTCGTCTTGTGGAGGGGTTACGCGTGGTTTGACCTTCCTTGCCATTTCTTGCATTATTACTTTTTTTTCTGTTTCTTTTAGACGAGGCTCTCATGGAGCTCTCGGGGAGCTCTTCCAACGACCTCACTCCCATGTAACCCCCTCCCCCGCTTAGAGCCAAATATTTGGCTGCGAACCAGACCGTCTGAAATGTATTGTTTATGTGCAAGAGCGGGGAAATAATAGTATAATTACACACATTCCTGCCGTTTTCTGTTTAATTCTGGCCTCATTGTGACTTTACAATGCTGCACGTGTGTTATTGAATTTTAAAATTAGTTCATATTGAGTCCGTATTGTTTAAGAAGTATTCCTGTAATCCCAAAGTTTTGTGGCAATTTGTCGATGCGTGAAGTATTCAAGAGAGGCTTTATTCTTAAGTAATATTCTTTATATAAATATATGCATATACGAGTTTGTATATAATATTTGAAGCATATATACAACCTTACAGGGGTTTGGCGAAGTACAGGTTACAAGTGTGTGTGTAGGTAGGTAGGTACCACATATACAGGCTGACAAATGTAAAGATATATAGGAAACATTGAACTGCAAAAAGGAAACTGACTGAGCTAACCGTTTGGGGAAAAACAGTTTGTAAAACTGGCTCGTTGCAACATACTTCGTTAAACACACAACCATCAGGTAAGTTAACCTCTTATTGTTTTTTTTTCATATATTATTTCTTTGATCAGATTCGCAATGTTTTGAATGTCATGTGTTAAAAGATTTTATCTATCCATCTCGAATCACGAACTGGGAAGAAGCAGTGATGAGCAGAGCTCAATGGATAAAGGGAGGGAAGCATTGGAAACAGTCTAGCTATAACTCTGCTGTTGCTGGGGAGTGTTATTGAATGTCTCTAAAATGTTAAACAACGATCTTCACCCTATAAGTTTACAAAAAGAGGGTCGCGGCACAAGATTACCATTGGTTGCACCCGAGAGGGTTCGTATAAATATAATACATGGTATTCCAATTACTTCGTTCCACTTAATCTTTTTTATGCGGTTCTACCCTATTACAATCCCCATCCTCTTTTACTGTGCCCTTCATCCCTTCAATCGACACTTGTATTGGCTATCCCGTGAAGACTATGCCGAAGAAGATTGTAAACTTTATCTAGGCTGGACATTATACTGAATGAATATTAAATCTACTGCAGACATTACAAACTTTCTTTCGTGTGAAGTTATGGAACAAAATCACTGTTTGAGATTTGGAATGTTGCTCTTCGGCAAAGACGATCCTCCAAAACGCAGATGTTGTCTTCTTAGGTTAAACGTGCCTGAGCCAAATATATACAAAGCAACAAAATGCATCAAAATTTGACCTCCTTCAATTGATAGATTCAAAATTTTACATGCACGGCAAAACGCACGCAACAGGACAGATTCCTTGAACAGAAGGGAACCCCAAAACCGCCTCTGCCGTGTTGCTATCTGCTTGTTCCTATGAGGTAAAGTGATTATGGGAAAGTTGAAAGCAATCACTGAAGCACTTGCATGTACTGTTTACATTCTCTCTCATCTAAACTTTAATTTTTATCTTGCACACTGCAGGTTTGACGGTTTACTATAGTTCTTTCAACCACTACCTATCTCTCTGTTTGACGGTATGTCTTGTTTCACGATTATCCGTCCGGTGTATCTTGTCCTGCGCATTTCGTTTTTCATCTTCTGCTCCTTGGCACAGGGGCTGAATGACCAATCAGCGGCCACGAATGTACCGCTTGGTGAGCTGGTTCATGATTGCGCCCAATCCTGTTACTGCTTTCAAGAGGTCGATGATCTCGTAGTCCGTTGTACCGGATCTAATGTCATTGGCGTTCCGCAGAATCTTCCTGCAGATACTACAGTTTTGGATATTTCGGATACGGATATGTCGGTTCTACGTAGAAGTGAAATGAGCTACCTAAAAGAATTGCGCCATCTCAGTCTAACTTTCAATCGCCGACTGTCAGTTATAGAGGATCAAGCGTTTCACGAGAGTAATCTCAAAACCATTGAACTGTATGGAAACGATCTGTCTCAATTTGTGAGTGATTCGTTTGGCGGCAAAAAGATCGAAATATTGCAAATCGATCTTCAGAGTAATAGCAGACTTCAAAAGTTAGAGGCTGGCTTCCTGAATGCATTTCCAGGGTTAGAACGATTGCATTTAGGCAACACCTCTATTGAATTCAACGAGAGCCTGTTCAAAAATCTGACAACGATGGACTATGAAGAACATTTCAGCTTGTTACATCTGAACCTGGAGTACAAGAAAATCTCAATATTAGATGAGAAAGTTTTGCGATATGTACCTAACATTGAATCCATTTACGGCGGATACAATCACATAAGTCACATCGAAGACCACACTTTTACAGGAAATCCAAACTTGAAGGAGATACACCTTGCATGGAACAGACTTACAAGTGTGCACCCATCAGCGTTTAGCAGACAACGCCACCTCCGCTATTTGGACCTATCTGGAAATCTTTTAACCACTTTGGACGGTAAAATGCTGGATGGGATGCCACCCCACGCTGGACTTTGCTTGTCCTTCAACCCTCTAAATTGTAATTGTGAAGGGAAACACTTGCAAGCGTGGATGCGCCAACTCGGTAGAGCAAACTGTCTGCCATATTCTTTCACCCAATGCAGTTTACCTGCAGAGGTCAAGGGTCAAGTCCTAACGGATGTGAGCCAGGAGTCGTTTTGTCCTGCAGAGAAATCTACAAGCAATTTAACAGCTTGGATAGGTCTCTCAGTAATTCTTCTTCTTATCTCTATCTTTATGGTAATCGGATGTTGCGTATTCATGTATGCAAAGTCAGGTAAAGCTAAGAGACGCCGACCGCAACTTAAACGATTGTCAAGCGCCTCTCAGACCCCAGTGCTGACTCGACAAATGTCAAACATCTCCTTAGACAATTATTCCTCCAGTGAAGTTCACCTCTAGGTGTGTAGACATCAACAGTGAATGCAACCGTATACCTCGAGACGAGGTAAAGGGGAGCATAGCCCTCTCCTGAAGAAAACAAGCATTGTGCAGCCGCTGAGTTCAGAATAGAAGCTGAGCCTCTCAACAGTCTAGCAACTTGGTCTAAAAATCGAAATTTTGGCCAAAGAAATCACTGCCACCCTCAAAATTATTGGAAGTGATGGGGTGAATAATTCCCACGAAGGCTCTGATTCCCCATTTGGTGACTTAATAAAAGACTGTGAGTTACATTCGCACTTCTTAGGTGATACTTTAAACACTGACAACCTTTTCACTTGTCATTTCCCCTCTTTTTTTCTCTCTCTTTTTCTCTTTTGTGGTAATTTTATTGGAAGGATTACTTCATTGTACATTTTCAGTATTTTGTCGCAGGAGCTACAAGATTTTTGAAATTTGGAAAGTCACTCTGTTTAAAGCAGTGACACATCTGAAATGATCTTTTATCAAGAGAGGAAATGCAAAGGCATTTTGTTGTAAATATATATTTCTCGAACTGGGAGAATATTACGGATGGTAAAATTCTACCACTTATTTGGTATAGACCGCTCCTCGACACATTCATGGAAGGAATGGGCCCGGGCCTCATCAACGGGGACAAAACGCATACTCGACATTATATCACGTGTCTCGGTGAAATGTCCCTCTTCTATTTCTATCCCTCACCCCTTTCCCAGAAGTTTTTACCTGGCTACGTCATTCATTAATTTAGTAAACATTAAAGAGGAACCGCAGTGAGTCTTTCAATTTCAACTTACACTTAATGTACATCTATCTGCTAACCGTCACGACATCAATGGTGTTATTTTCGTAATTACTTCTTTCCAAATATAACTTCAAATATGGCACCATTTTTGTACAGGGTATCGCCATTTTGGAAATGTATGACGTATCACATGGACCTGCAACACTAGGCCTACTTGACGTGGAGAGGCGCAGGTGTGACGTCACGATTTTCGTAATTTCCCTACAACATGGCGACCTTCAAGTGCAGAAAGAGTATATTCATAAAAACGTCATAGTTTCTTTGACCTGAATTTATTGTACTACCAAATGGTGTCTTCTTGTCTGAGAAGTGTATCTGAGGTATCATGACTATTTGGGAGGCTGTTCAACGGTTTTCCTTTAAAAGCTCAACCAGCTATAGTCATTCTAAAAGAGTTGGAATGTACGCAGTATGTCACTCATGTTTGCACCTTTGTCCTGTTAATGTAAGTGTGAGAAGCAATTCAAGCAAAATGTGATTAGTGGAAACATTAGCGGAACTATTTTTCATATATGTAGACGGACAAAAAGTCACCCTCCCCACACACACACACACATACACACACCGGTAGATTGATTCACCCATATGGCAAAATCAAAGAGGCACTATATAGGTCCATGCTACAACCGTGACCCAGCCTGAGATATCATTATTTGATAAAGTCGCTTCCAATTCCCTTTATTGAGTTGATCTTCCCTGAGCCGTCCATTTACCTTCATCCAGGTTCAGTAATTTTTACAGTGTCTACGTGTAATTTTTCCCCGGTGAATTTGACTCTCATCAGAAGGACAACGCGATATGCACACTTCAGCGGGCTTAAAAACAGTTGGGCTTATTCACGTTCTTTCAGGTTGCATAATTAAAAACACCGCGAATGGTGTCGGTGAATAAAGGTTCTGTGAGTTGCTAGTTTGTTTTCACATCGGGCATGTTTCCAACTCCAGAATTAATCAAATAACCGTTGTTACGTCAATTGGTCTCGCTGTTACATGTCATCAATTGTACTGCATGCTTTCATATTTCTTCGGTAATTTTGCCTAAGGACAATTCAATACCGTGCTCAGCAGTTTTGCAGACTTATTCAAATGAAAGTGCCATTTTTCATAAATTCTGAAAAAAAAGTTACAAATTTGTAATCGCATGGATGGAATATCAAGAAGTATCCTTTCATACCAATGATATCTTTTCAAAAGCATTCTGAATTCAGTTGAAAATTTCGTATATATCAGGTCCCACATACCAGGATCCCATTTTGAAATGAACTTTTCAATTGTAGCTGCGGCATATTACAAATTGCTTTCAAAATCAGGGTCAGGAAAAAAAATGAGGGCCGGCCTTCTAAGGAAAGCAAGGTGAGTGTTCATATTTCGAAAAAAAAATAGACATTCAGAAGTCACTTTTTAGGAAAAATGTCACATGGTTTAAATCTTAGAATTTGATTGGTCATGCAATAACGATGTGAGAGGTAATTTTGGCTCCCTGGATACCGTGGCGTGTCTTTTTCAATCAATCGCAGGGGCGACACCAAGGGGGGTATGGGGGCAAATGTCCCCCCCCCCCCGTCAGAGCTTTTCCCCCCAGTGGCCCCCTCCACTCATCTCCTGAAGTATAGTGTCCTTTCAGGAGTTTTCAAGGCAAAATAATTCAAAAATAATTTTCCTCCCTGTTTGAATCATTCCCAAACTTTTCAAAGTAATTAATTCTTGCTGTAGTTGTGAACACATCCCTCTAACACATTATGTACTACCTGGTATGCTCGATGTATCAACTTAAAGTGTAACATATACATATGTATCTATTCCCTGTTAATATACTGCACATACTGCATTCATCTTTCTGTGTTAAGAAAAGTGTAAAAGTGTCAAGAGCTTGCTAATAAGTAGCTTTTAAACATATTGTCGCTTTCCAACTTTTCATGTTGTCAGCTAAGAAGAGTAATAGCCAGATAAGCATAGCTTGCATTAAAATCGTTTGGAATCTTTGCTTTGGATAATGCATTGTGGACCAACATACACCTATCCTGAGACCTAATTTTTTACCAAGATATTTGCTAAAACCTCAGAGATTCCGGGAGCTTAGCCCCCTGGACCCCCACCTGGCGTTGCCCCTGGACCCCACCAGGGGCCCTAAGGCGGGCCTATGGACCCCACCCGCTAAGTCTCGTGTTTCGCGCTCGATTTCGCGCTGCGCCAAAAATTTTTTTGCCCGCCCTCCAACATTTTCTTTTGCCCTCCACTTGCCCCCCCCCCCCCCCCCCTCTAAAATCCTGATGCCGCCACTGATCAATCGTTAAACAGATCATGACCAATTTACTCAAAACTGAGACCGGCACCTGAAGTAAGTTCTCCGCGATGGACACTTTTTTTTCTTTTGTTACACGTAATATACATTCATTCATCAAAAGAATAGCTTGTTCATTTTTCACTTCGTGTCGCTAATTTTATCATTGTTTTGTGTGTTTTTTTTTTTTTTTTGCGATAGTTACGAAGTCTATAGTGACCTATATGCTGCAAATTAAAATAATAAAAATTCGCTTGCAGCGAGTATGAAACCGTATGAAACCACAATGCGTGAGATTTAGGGGTCCGACTTACGGTCCATGGTGGAGGCACGGACTTATGGTTAAGGTCCAGGAGAAGATCCCGGCTTTAAACACCCCAGAAACCCCAGGAAAACATGTTTTAGTCAGTTTCAGGGGTAATGTTCTTGTGTACTGATATAATTTAGGGCTTATCTGAGTACAAAGCTTATCGATAAGTTGCACCTGGAGTGGACTTATGCAAGAGGCAGCGACGTACTGAGTATCCCACCCTCTCCATTTAATCCCTACTCTAAAGGGGGAAGGAAAGGTCGCAGTACATGGTTCATTAATTATGTGGTGTAGTCTGAAAGTTGTGAACTGGCACTAAATTTCGAACACTAAGACAATCAAACTTCAGGTTCACATTCGGTTTGGGTAATTCTCTGCACAGAGTGACTCGGTCTTCATAGCCAATAACTGGCAGTAATTATAGTGTACAGTTAAATATGATTTTAACTTGGAATGCTTCAGTGTGACCTAAAAAGGGGAATAAAGTTGTCAAGAAAAGTTATAAAGCCTATCCAACATTATGTCCAAATACGATATACTTTGTGAAGGGAGCTACATTGTTTAAAGCTGGAACGTGAGTTCCACTAGTAATCACATGAGTGTCAAACTTTGTTCTACGTCAGTGTTACAGGGAAGAGAAAGTAGGGGAAAAAATCACCTGTCACAAACTTGAAAGAGAATCATGCACTTATCTTCCAGACATTTGAATATGAAAATTGTCTTAACATTTTTGCTGGTTGGCCCTACAAAATTCAGACTCCCCAAGAAGGGATAGCAGTCAATCACTGTTGTACTTGAAATCAAACAAACCAATTGGGAATGATTATGAATATTCATCTATGTAAAAATATGACCTATCGATGTTAATTTGTAGTAGTTATGACGCATTCCATGGAATTTCGCTTTCACTGACAAATTTTGAAGTTCAACTCATACTCCAGGTTTAAAATATACTAGATTGCTCGTAACAACAATAAAGTGTACGGAGGCAGGCCAACTTGAGCAAAATGCTTTTGAAATCCGTTAGGATGAGTCTAATGTTTAGAGCTATATTTAATTGGGAAATGAGAGCAATAGGAAGAGTGTAAAGACAGAAATTAGGCTAGACTTACATTTCCTAATTGGCTCAGGCTATATGGAGCTCGGGAAAGTACATTACATATAGGCTACCATGTAGCCTACCTTTCTGCAATGTTACTGGACAAAAGACGTCAGACTCGTAGCCAAAAGGACGGGGACGAGGTCCTCCCCTAAAATGTTTTTGCCATCCTAGAAATTTTGGAGATGAAGTAAAGATTCTTAAATTTATGTCAGACTTTGCATGTGGGAACACTCCATCTCTACCCCCCCCCCCCCACCACTATACTGTGAAAGGCACCGAAGATCAATGATGTAGTTTCAGTCTCTTTCAATTTCGTGTACCTTGCATAAGGTGTTCGGTTTAGATTCTTCTCGGTTGCATATATGCAGGATTAAAGGGAATAAGCAGTCGCCCCTGCATGCTTTATTTTGAGAAATCATCAGAATCTTGAAATTCTCTTGTCATTTTCCTTACTATTTTCTTGATTTTTGGTGCATGTCATGAGCAAGATGTTTTGCTCCATTGAAAATTAAGCAATTCAACAACAAAAATTACACCACATAATGTAACAGAGCCATTTATGAATAAGCATATGGAGTTGTATACTGATTCATTACGCCAACAAAATTTCAATTATCCAAAAAGGGAGAAGTGAGGTCAAAATTCTGTTGGTAATTGATGAATTATCGATGTACGCTCAGGGCCGTGGCCACCGGGTGAGACCCCCCCCCCCCAAAAAAAAAAAAATTTTCTTTCACATCTCATTCTAGCACATTTTATGACGTAAAAGATGCCAAATATTGCACCAGATTGTGAGGGTACTTAACTGGTAATTGAAAAATGCTCAATAAATCTGAAATTCCATTTGAATTTATCATATTTCAGTCTAGGAGTGACCATACTCAGAAAGCTAAGCCGACATTACAGGTGAAATATCAATCCAGCACAATCTCACTGTTGCACCAGATTTCATCTAAGTTTCCCTTATAATAGGTGAGAAATTTTCTTAAAAGTGGATGGGGACACCTCCTACCTTACAACACTCTCACAGATATAGATCAACCATCACTGTTCTTATGCTTTCCTCATCTATCAAAAAAACTCTGGTATGACATTTTCTTCTCTTCAGTGTGGGCTATCATTTTCAAAAAATTCCGTGCTCGAAGGAGTTCCACTTTGTCGTGCAATCATCGGTTTTAGCAAAGTAATATACAACTGTACTCGATAAGAGGAAAAAAATTTGTTGAAATAAAGTTTCTGGAACCATAATTTTTCTGAAAAAGGGGACTGCAATAGATGCGAAATATTGCACTAGCTTTTGTTTTAAAGTTACCTGCTAGTAATTGAAAATGGTTCTCAAAAAGAAAAAAAACTGTTATCATGTTAGAAAGTAAAAAAAAAAATGTTGAATAATTTTTTTAGAAGTTTTCGATAGCAAGAGCAATCCAATTTCTTACCATTTTTCATGGAATGATGTGTTTCTCGTTAATTGAGAAACTGCAGACATGATATCCCTATTTTAAAGCTGGGTACATGAACCCCAGGACACCCGGGAAGTGCCGACCATCTGGTGGTTTGTAAAGTCAAACATTTTCGGGCAACCGATGGTGTCCCTCAGAAGTAGATAGACTTGTGCCGTAACCGGTCGTTTACCCCCCCCCCCCCCCCCCCTTCGCGTGGAAGTTCGCCCCAACCAGTTCTCCCCCATTTTACCAGTTCGCCCCAACCTGTGTACAAGTTCGGTCTCAAAGACCTGCCACTAAGTGCAGACCAGTTCGCCCCTACTCTGTAAATGTCAATTTACGTTGTTACGTTAGTGGTAATAGCGTTATGGGACTCTTCATTACATTTTACGTTTGGTCTCTTGTGTTTACTCTGTTGTTCATGTGTTTTCTGATCTTTGTTTTTCCTCTTGATATTTCACCTTATTGGTTGTTAGCATAGTAGATGCTCATACGTGCGTATATATATGCTGGAGAGTACATATCAGAGTGTGCCGGTTTAGTGCCAGTTAAGTTTTTATACAAATGATGGCGGTATTCTTGTTCAAAATTTTGCTATTGTTTTCCAAACCTTGGCTACATTGTACCTGCCAACATTTTTTGTCATCGTAAAACCTTTAATTGTAGTTGAAAACAATTACAACGACATTCGATATTAGTTTCTTTCGGGGGGGGGGGGGGGGAACTAGTATGTATTTTGCAGGGAAACAACTTTCATTTGGGGGCGAACTTTCAAGGAGGAGAAGCGAACGGTATCCTCCTGCGCGCGATGGGCTCAAAAGGGCGTCTTTTGCCTTCAGGCCAGGTCAACACCACCTGCTGGTGACCCTACATAAGTACACGTAGCTAAGCGCAGCACACTTGGCCATGGATGTGTAAGGAACGCACAAGTGTTGTGCCAATGTAAAGATCGAGTTTGCTTCAAAGTAATCCTTTGATTTCCTTTATTTCTCAAATCAGCGTGCCGTCACTCTGCAGGGCGTTTTGAAATAGTTCTAAGAAACATGTCATAATCATTTGCATAACTCAATTTCTTTTCTCGCCAAGACATACTGTAAACCACTCATTCCTTTGCTAGTGTGTACAGGACATGTAACAGTAAAAACATACTGAGTAGGGGTATTACCAATAGCATATGGAAAATGACATTGTTATTAGGTGTAATTGCTCAGTTCAAAGATGCAAGTGGTTGCATAGGTTGAAATATTAGCTCGCATTGTATGGAAAAGAACAGATTTAATAAGTTATGTTGCATTTGTACTAACAGAACCTACCGTACTGTATTATGTGCCCTATTGACCTATGACGTCACCGATCGGGTGAACACTAGATATCATAATCAGGTACCTAACAACCAAGTTTGAAGTTCATTAGACTTACTGTCTAGAAAGAAATCGCGACACACTTTTTCAAAGCATGTCGCGATTAGAGATTTGACTTGTGACCTCTGACCTTAAATTTTGACGGGAGACATAACTTCAGACCATGGGTCATCTACCTACCAACTTTGACACTCATCGGACTCAACTTTTTGGTGTCAACTTAGTTTAGTTTAGTAGAAAAAAAGAACAGGAGGGACAATTAAGTCCCCATCTAAGACCCAGAAAAACTGCAAAAATCAAACCCAGTCACAAAACCTAAAGTACTTGTCCAGTGCTTTCTTAAACCCATTTACACTTCTCGCCATCACTACATCCTCAGGCAAGCCATTTCACTGATTCACTACCCCCTGAGAAAAGAAGTAACTACGAATATTGATCCTACTTTGAACCTTCTGGAGTTTAAGACAATGACCTCTAGTAATTTTACTATTTGCAAACTTGAAAACAAAATCAGAAAATGATGAATTATCAAATCCATGAACAAACTTGTAGACTTGCATCAGATCTCCACGTAATCTTCTCAGCTCAAGTGAAGTGAGATTTAAGAGACGTAACCATGCTGTTATAGGGGACACCCTTGAAAGCTCAAATCAATCTAGTGGCCCTGCGCTGGACTTTCTCAAGTAATTCCTTATCTTTAGAAAAGTATGGGTTCCAAGCTTGAACAGCATACTCTCAATGAGGCCTAACCAATTGCTTACAGAGTCTAACAAAAATTGTCTTGCTTAAGGAAACTAAAATTTCTCTTAATCATACCTAAAATCATATTTGCTCTTTTAGCTGCTTCAACACACTGCTTAGCTGGCTGTAAAGAAGAATCTATAATTATGTGAACACACATAAGTCCCTTTCAACAGAGACCTCTCGCAGTGACTGTCCATTTAAAGTGTACGAATACCTAGGATTATTATTGCCAATATGCATTACCTTGCATTTATCAACAGCATTTGCCACTCCTGAAACCAAGCGAAAACCCTGTCTAAATCCTTCTGAAAACTTTTTGAATCACCCTCAGAGGAGACCTCAGAATACAGTTTGGGGTCATCAGCAAACTTCTTGGCTCTACACACAATATCAGCATCAATGATGTCATTAATGAAAGCAATAAACAGGAGAGAACCCAACACAGACCCCTGGGGGACCCACTAGTAACCTCCTGCCAAGAAGAAGGGCAAAATGGTAATGGTTAACTGATAGAACGGTAAAGAATCTCCTATATTATGAGAATTTTGGGGGGTTTGTGGACTGAGAATTCCTTTAAAACCACCCTCTGTTTCCTATTACATAGCCAATTCTGAATCCAGGTCAGTAAATTACCACAGTTGCCCATACTCTACAATTTAAGCAAATGACACTGGTGGGGAACCTTATCCAAAGCTTTTTGAAAATCCAGAAAAACAACATCAACAAACTTCTGCCTATCCAATGAACTAGTAACATCTTCCATGGCTCCAAAATATTGGTGAGGCAGGACCTTTTCTGACAAAAGCCATGTTGAGACATTCTGATCAATAAATAACTATGAAGAAACTAACCATAGACTTTTTAGCAATAGATACTATAACCTTACAAACAACACTAATAAGACTGACAAGCCTGTAATTACAGGGCTGTGACTTATCTCCCAAGTTCTTAAAAATAGGATGTTAGCACACTTCCAGTCTTCAGGAACATAACTTTCAACCATAAATTTATTAGAGACCAGTGACAGTACGTGGAACACAGAAATGATGACCAAATTACCTCAACGAAATTGGAAAGACTGCATCAGGGACAGTAGCTTCACGAATATTGAGAGAAAGCAACTCGTTTAGAAATATATGTCACTAGAAAAAAGACAGTGTCCAAATTGGGGGAAACACTTTTTCCAATGGCACTGTGGAGATTTCACAAATCTTCTTGGGTAAAAACTGACACAAAATAATTGTTAAGCACTTTGGCAAGATCTTCACTGTCAGTAACTACATTATCTGCATTAGGATCCCTAAGAGGAACAACAGTTTCCTTAACCTTCTGCTTAGACCTAACATACGAAAAGAATGCCTTCGGGTTGTCCCTATTCGAATATTATTAGCTATACTCTGCTCGAACTTCAGTTTAGCTTTAGAGATTAACCCTTTCACTTTAAGTTCGTGAATGTAAAACTTATAAAGGTCAGAAACAGAGTTACTCATCCTATATAACGACTCCACATTTCCGCTTAAGTTCGTCTAATGGCACATCTGACTTCTTAGCATCCACAAAGGCCTACTTCTTGTGCGACACCGAAACTTCTACAGAACATGATGATTCATAACATACTTCAATATATCAGGTGTAACGTCCCAAGCTTCTGAGGCACTTTGCCCCTCAATCAATTTGTCCAGTCTGTACCTTTCAATAAATTATCAATTGCTACAGTATCTGCTTTAGAAAAATCCGGGATCCTTTCCTTGCTTATAGAAATGAACCCCTCATAGACAACATCAAAGGCTACAACTTCATGGTCACTTTTACCTAGTTTACCTAGACTCTCAAAATTGTCAGCAACATTTAGGACCAGACGTGAAAACAAGATCAAGAATATCACCCCTAGCAGGAAAAGAAACACGCTGGTGCAAGAAACAGTCCTGACCAACCTCAAGAAAATCAGTTCCATTACTAAAATCAGTACCATTGAAAAAAAAAAATCAGTACCATTAACAAAGGTCAAAATGACCTTTGACCCCTGAACTTGACTTTTGACCTCAAAACACATGCAAACATGATTTTCAGATAAAATCTTGTATACCGGTCATATATTCGAACGTCAAATGTAAATAGCCATTTTGAATTAAGAAATACAGCAAAACTTAAGATTTTCACTTATTTGACCTTTGACCTTAAATTTTGACACAACTTCAGACCCCAGTTAAAATC
The DNA here is from genome assembly GCA_021234535.1 of Stichopus chloronotus. Taxonomy (NCBI): domain Eukaryota; kingdom Metazoa; phylum Echinodermata; class Holothuroidea; order Aspidochirotida; family Stichopodidae; genus Stichopus; species Stichopus chloronotus. The sequence goes on from CM037850.1 coordinate 5,142,866, forward strand.
CTGGTACCGCCACAGCTGCCTGCTGTAGCCTATACGCAAAATTTATGTACATGGCACTGTAATTTTGCCTCCTTATTGTGCAGTTATATAGCGTGGCTTATACCACCGCGATGGCAAACGATTTTTTCGTCGTCTCTTGTGTCTCAATCTCTGCGATTCAATTCAGTACAGTTTGTAGCTCTCTAGTTTTACAGAGTGCGTGTATTCCATATACATATATATCAGTGGTTTAATTGCTGCATACTGTGTCAGTACACAATGAATATCTTCTGTGCACGCTCTATTATAATCTATTATAATATTATCCCATATAGAAGCGTACTGATGTTCTGGACCAGCACTTCACTTTCTGCGATGTTTGACGCAGTCGTCTAAACAGCAAAGTCGCCTAAACCGAAAGTCAGACTCTTTATTCGACGTATACCTTAGACTTAACGGTGTACCCAATATTATCGTTTTTTTTCGTGTCCGCGCAGCATAAAGTGAGTGATTTTCATCTACCTTCATACTGCCTTTAATTCTTTATTCGTTAGGCCGTATACATTCTTTCGTAGGTATGTACGCTACCATGGCACGCGTACGAACAACGAACCATCTTTGCAACAATCTGCGGCGGCCGAAGACAAACGGGCTCTTCCAATGCTAAGTAGGTAGGACGTTTAGTCACGAAGAGGAGGTAGCATGCACTCATGAAGTGATTTCAATATCCCGCCATCCCTTGCTCTTCTTTGTAATTACATAGGCATTTGTTGTTTTTTTCTTCAATCAAAATCAATCGTAATTGTTGTGATACAGCAACTGAAGCTGATATGATAGTGAAATTTTCCGCCTTGGTTCCCTCCGGAAAATTGGTATATTCGTACATGGACAACTAGAACTTACAAATACGAGTAAAACAAAGCTATACTGTTTAGCCTAGGTTTCGTGAACTAAGCTGAAGTGAAGGCCTTGAATCAGTCTTGCTGTCATCCATATCAAACGCAAAGTATTTAATGCTATGGCTGAACATTGTTTTCACAATTGACCGCAGTTTTGCCAGGTTGCACGTGAAAAAGACAAAGCAGGACCTAGATCAGGGCTAGACAGGCGTATTGGTCAATTTGATGTAGGCTAGGCCAGTGAATAAACTCCAATGCAACAAATAGCAAGGACAGGCTTTCTGCTGCAGTATTGCTCAGAATGTGACCGACATGGTACAACTGCAGAATACAATGTCTCCCATAAACAGTGGTGTAAGACTCTGGAGGTGCAGTGGCAGTCAAGCGCTTCCAGACCTGCATCTCTATGGACGGCGACTATGACTGCGCCAATCCACTCATGACTGGAGACTCAGTTGACTTAGTAAATTTTCAGGGAAAAAAAAGACTGCAATTGGGACCACGACTGTGTCATCACATGCAAGAGTGGAGGCTCAGTGGACTTCTCAGAAAAAAATGTACCGTGTGGCAGCATGCTCAGTCATTCTCAAAATGATTGTACCACCATGGACAGCCACTGCGACTACGACTGGGCATCCACTGGAGATTGGAAGCTCAATGGACTTAAAAAGATCATCTGACATACTCAGTCGCGTAGCTAGCTGATCAACAAGTAAATCAAACACGAACTACATGTACTGCCAGAATGCAACAAGTCAGTTTTTCAGGGGCCATTCATCACCACCGTGCCCCACAAGTCCCACAACAAGGCTTTGAATTTTGAGGCATGCGATTGCACACCACCCACTTTTTGTGGGTTTTTTTTTGTGTATATAAAGAATGGAAACTCAGATAAATCATTAACATTTAATAAAACAGCACACCTACCACACTCCTTGATTTGATGAGGAGTGTGATTTTTAGCACACCTGGAAAGTCTAAATCTCAAGGCCTGCACAACAATGTCCCCACAGCAGAGCCCCATGTGCAGTTTAAAAAAGCCCTCTTGTAGGCCACCACATGTCCCTTTACTCTGTGCTCAATGGTTATTCGCAGCAATCACACAATGTAACTAAAATATTGCTATTCTTATGTTATTCACTTATTTTTAATGTAAACATGCAGACCTTATTTGTTGTTTGTTTTAGTTTTTGCTCTCAGAATGCCTAACACAAAAGCTTGAACTCTTGGTAAGGCTTCATAGTACAGTACTTTAAAGACAGAAATTTATCACCCTGGACAGTTCTCAATTCTCTCAACCACTTACATCTAGCAATCTAGGAAAAGTTCCTCCCACAGCTTACTTGTCTAACACTTTGTGTGCAAACCAGAGATACAGGTAAGCTAGAATGACATCGCTGCATATACACACTGGACAAATGAAGCCGAACAATAATAGGCGGCATCTTTCGCAGTAAGGTAAAACATCTCTGTGTTCAACATTTAATGTGTAATGCACCTAATTAAGACTTTTTGTGTTGGATCTAAAGTACATCTTTGTCGTGAATGAGTAGATGCAACCGTTTCATATTGTGAGATAAAGTTATAATATTCAGGGAAAATTACACCCCAACATGTAACTATTTTTGGGTTAAATTATTCTAAAATTTCCATTGGATACTGTATGTGTTTCGTGGTTCCAACGCCTTTTGCCACAAAGAATTTTGGCATCATGTAATATTTATGCCAAAAATGTTGCTTTGGATGGACGATTAAGTGGCTGTCTTAAAATGCAGTCACTCATCATCATCTTCTCACTGATTGACATCAAATTTGAAAGAGCTTATCTTACACATGATATACACAGGGATTCATTGTTTTGATTTCACATGTTGGGGAAGTTTGGACAGGCTGAGGGAGGGGCTAGACGTAAGTGGTCGGCAGAAGGAAAAGTGTCTTTGGTGATGAATTTTTGTGTTTAACATTAGGCCTATCACAACTAGCAGCTATTGAAAGTTTCAGCCGATTCAGCTGAAAAAAGCCTAGCCTAACAAGTAAGGCTATGTCTACATGTAACATGGTTTGGAGTTAGGAGTGATTATGGAAATTACATGCCACATTAAAGAATCCCAGATGGGATCGACTACACTGATGAATTGGGTGACATCTTGGTAGGGTTGCCATCCGATCCACTTACAGTAATGGGAATTGCCTCATCCTTTTTTTTTTAAAGAAAAGGGAGCATCCTGATCCATTAGACAAATCGTCCCCATTTCCTTGAAAACAAATAGATATGTGTCTGTTTTATTGTGCATACATTTTTTTTCCATGTGTGCAGTATAAATTTTTCCATATCTGCAGCACAAATTGAGCACTTCCCTAACCTTCCGGAACATGGCCTACAGTACGCCAGGCCCCAAAACTTTTAGGGACTTAGCAAAAGGGGACACCCTCCTTCCCCCCCCCCCCTCCCCAATGTAAAAGTTTTGTCTTGAATGGCCTCACCTGCTCTGCTGGCTCCATCGTGAAGAAGTCTAATCTTGCTGACATAGCTTTCTTTCCTGTGTTGTATTGTCAGTTTTCAGTGTTGAACTGTTATAGTTACTTCATCAGGTACCTGTGTGAAGATGAAGCCGTCTGTCCTGTGGACTTTAACGTATCTGAGGGTGCAGTATTCTATAATTGTACCTGAAGTTAATGCTGGCAATCCTCTTCACTGCTCTGACAGCAGTTCAACTTTTCAGGACATTTAATAGACTTTGGTCCCCTAAGATTTACAAGTTTTGGTGAACAATGTAGTTTTATTTTACAGTATTACTTGATAAAACTTGTGTTAAATTCAGACCACATTGTCACAGTGATTCTTGAACGGAACTCTGTCAGAGTGTATTTCTGCCTTCAAACCTTTACTTTTATTACTAAGAGATATTTGCTATGACAGGCATCGGAATTTATCTTGCTTTTGTCAAAAAACATTTTGTCTCTCAACAGCATTTCCTTTGTGCCCGGACATCTGTCTCTCACACCAAATAGCTGTCTGGGATGTTTTCACCCTAAAATACTGGTTTTGTAACTCTAGAATGATTTGGGGTAAGTCTGAGTAGGTACAGTAGATACTTTTAGTCCTTGACATGCAGAATAAAGCCTTTGTAATATCCATTTCACAACAAGTTATTGCTGTTTGATTGTCACTCCGTAAAATCATGTATGCCAGTAACCAAGGAGACCGCAAGTGGTCCTTGAAGGTATTGCAATTGCATTGTTTGGATCTTACAAGTACTATACCAAAGACCTATGCAACATGTTTTTAATGTACCGCTTACCACACTGAACGCAATTGCCTTTTTTTTTTTTTCCTGCCGTACAGTAAATGGTTCATCTTGTTCTTCTGTATACATTACAGATTAAATTCTACTGCCATCTTTGTTATGCTGTACAGTGTACATTACGTACAGAAGGTTGTTAGAACTGTGCTCAGCCGTGCCACAGACAGCACCTCTTTGCCAGTTTGACCCCCCTCCCTCTTTCATCGTCCACTTCTAAAAGTGGATATTAAAGTGATCAATATAATGATGTTAATTGCTTCAGTGACTTTAAAATGCATCCTTTATGAAGCACAGTATTGTATCAAACCCTTTCACATCCAATGCACATTAAAAAGTACACAAAAGCAACACTTGGAAAAGGCACTGTTTCCGTAATCCTAGTTTATTGTTTAGTAGGCAAGTACAGTTGTGTTTTGAATGCATGATTTACAGTTTTGCCAGTTGTCGTTGTATGTCGTGGATGTCGTAAGTGGATTTGTGTGCAACATCAAAATGGAAATGTTTGTATCGTCGTGATCTAAAATGGCGAGTTTTGCCAGTTTTTATCCATGATCAACATGGTGTAGGGGTCCTTGATGTGTTTCCAGACGTCCTGACCCCCAAACTTTGTAAGTTCAAATTTAGGTAGCACTGAGTCGAGTCAGTCGTGTGTGTGAAATGGTTGCCTAGATTAACTTAAATTTATTTTGGAATATTGGTACTGATTGGAAGTGAATGGAGAAGTACCACTTGAAAATCAGTATCATTAGCATTGATGTTGCACATGAAGATATTCCATGATGATGTTGTGAAAATAAACAGCAATTGACAAGTGTTTACTGTGTAGTGTTTTACTTGTGTCATTTTCAGGTATGATATTGCAGCCTGGACAGGCATACACAGAAATTATCCAAGATGAAGTACATCTCTCCATGGCAACCATGGAAAGCAGAGGATGTCTAGGTATCGGAACAAAACAAGTTTCTTTTAATATAAAGACTTTTACGTTACTACCTCTGAAAACAATGTGTAAACTAACACTAAACTGAACTACTTCATTTACTCTCTACTCACTTCAGTGAAATCTTACATTCAGCCTCTGTACCTCTTCGTAAATTTCTGTTGTTCAAAGCATTTGTTTTCAACAATTCGTAAACTCAGATTATGCTGCAAATAGGGGAAGACTGCCAAAAAGTCTCCCTCACACCTACCTATCCTCCTTGTAAAGTCTTTCTCCCAATTTGCTAGCCTCCCTGGTAGTGCTTTTTGACAAGTACTGTACCTACATTATCTTCTTTTAAAGCTGGAATGTGAGTTCCTCAGGTAATCACCTGGTTATCTACCTTTGTCCTTCAGTGTTTCAGGGACGAGAAAATAAGGGAAAAAGATCACCTTTCACAAATTCTGAAATAGAACCATGCATTCATCTTCCAGATATATATTTGAATATGAAAATTGTCTGGACATTTTTGTTGGCTCTACAAAATTCAGACTCTTCAAGAAAGTCTAGCCATCAATCACTGTTACTTGAAGCCAAACAGACCTATGGGATTGTATATAAAAAATTCATGCACTGAATGCAAAAATGTGGCTTAAAAAATCTGTTTTTGTAGTAGGTATAACATATTCCAAATAATTTGACTTTCAGTGGCAAAATGTGACCAGTTTTCAACCCCTTTTCCAGCCTTAAAGCACACACCAGGGGTTAAATTTAATGAGTTTGTCAGCATATTCCCTCATCATAATGAACATGGCACTGAACAGCTGCATGAAAAGAAATTACAATTTGCAATTAAAAACTCTCTTTAAAAGTTCAACAACGCTGCAGTCGTGCAATTGTGTAGTCTAATTCTTGGTAAGTAGAATGATCCTGGTTGTGACAGATTGGCAGAGGCTTGCAAAAGTGTGCCATTAATTAGTGAAACAAATGTAGCAGAATATCATCTTTTGGTGAAAGATGGATTTTTATCCGAAGTGAACCCCCCCGAATTTGAAAGTGCTTTTGAATCAGTTTCTTTTCATTCAGAACATCATGTCAAGTGGAGTATAGTACCTAGCAAGCAGTCTTGATACTGTATCTGTTACTCTCTTTTTTTACAAAGGACTGAAGAGTGATAACTATTCCCACGTCATGCTGAAGACGAGTTCAGCAGAATACCTCCTATGCACTCTGGTCGGCGGCGTCACTTACCAGCAGAGCCTGGATCTGAAGCTGATGCCAAATGACAACGTCACCTTTTCAGTTCAAGGGACAAGTAAGGCGTCAGGACTCTTCATATCTTCATATGATTGAGCACCTTTATTTGACAGTGTATGATACGGGTACATCGCAAATTGCACTTCGAGGCCAAATTGAGATGTCTGATATTTCTGACATAATTTTAAAAACCAAAAAATCTCTAGGTCTGTCCAACTTATTTTAGGATATGAATCATCCTTTCATTACTAATATGTTCATCAGCCAGCTCTTGGCCAGATGTTGGTTACCGTGAGTCCTTTCCAACTGCTACAAAACCCATCGGCCATTCCTTCAGCCAGGGTTCTAAGTATACAAAAGGTAGACAGAGATAGTATGCAAGTGATCACAGGGTTGAGAAGTTCATAAATTGAAACATTTTTACAAGTTAAGCAAATTGTTGTGTCGATGAAGTGAAAGGAATCGGCATGAATAGTTGGCAGTCGCGATGGTCAGTCATAACACGTAGGAAGTGAAATTATTCACTGCTGTATGTGCTGAAGGTGAAATTGTGGAAAGAGGAACACAACGTCTGTACTGCAGCCATCAGCAGTGTGGAAAAAGCGAGAAAATGCAAAAGTCTTTTCGGTGTTGTTGATTTCTTTCTTTTAACTTAACTTTAAGGGAATATGCAACTGGCGCTGTGGAATTTTACATCACTTTGAAACAAGGCAATCGTATTTTAAATATTCTGATCTGCACAGATGTAGTGTATCTAACTGGTTACTCTTACATGCCGGCTGAGATAAGCGCAGATGGCGGTAATCAGGCTGATGACTGGATTGAGGAACCCAGCCTCAGTAAGTAACCATTGCTTCATTATTTGGGGGGGGGGGGGGGGTTGGGGAATACAGTCACACACTTACCTCTTGTATATCAAAGTTTAAAAACTGTTGGAAGAATGCAGTAAGACTTGATGTTCGATCCTTGCCCCATAATGATTGTTTTATGTTGATTAACATTCGTGTCCCCTCCATTCCCTCTCATTTCATACGAAAAACAAACAGAGGAAGAGATTGCTCGTCCAGGTAGAATGTATTGTCATACCATCTGCCCCGTCCATATGTTTGTGTGCATGTCTCTCTTGTGTGCGTCTTTCTTTCTCTTTTTTGTGTGTATGTGAGTGCTTTTCTTGTTTTGTCATAAAATTATCTATCTGATCATCTATCCTCTTCTGTAATTTTTTCCTGTTTTTTTTTTTTTTCCTATCACTTTCTATCATGTCATCTCCTTGTAATAAACAAACATCACATGATAGTTGCCATTGTCTTTTCATCACTTTTGGTTTGGTGCATCACTCCACTGTTTAGTCCTTTTTTATCATAGTCGTAATAGTTTCCTCAAGCAGTTTCTTATCAACAAAGTGAAAATATGTTAGTTTTTTTTTCTTCTAGCATCTGACTGTAATGAACCAGAAGCACACAATACTTATCCCCCTTATGTACAGTATAACTTCTGCATCAAATTTTTTGATGTATCCTTTCTACAAATTGACAAATTGTATCACACTAACAGTCTACCACTGAACAGAGGGGTTAAAACTTGCTCCCTAGTTTACACTAAGGTGTGAAAGTAATGAACTTGCCATTTTGAATAGTGCAGTATCTCCTCCTTCACACTGATGAGATGCTGCAAAAAAACTTACTGGGTTGGTTTTCACTCAAAATAAACTTCAGAGTTTGTATAGCAACAAACAAAGAAATACCTTAATACAAAGTGAAGTCTTTGGACATAAGCCTGGGAAAGTTGTCGAAGTCAACATGACTACACACTTGATATCTAAATGATGCCTTAACCTCTGACGTTTGACGGCACGATCTTCTCTGTTCTCATTTGAAAGATGTGTCCATCCCCCACGGATCTGATGAGATGCCCGGTGTGGATAGTCAAGGTCCAGATGAGATCTCAGACATGGAGTCTTCGTATTTTCCGACAGTGGATCAAGAGGACCAGTTACAAGAGAGAGAAGGTGATCCCGTCCTTCGAGGCGTAGAAATATTGTGATGTGTGAAAAAGATAGGCATTGCTGATAGAAATGGAATTTAATATTGTGTGTAGTTATTTCAGGTCTAGTCAGACGTGTTTTCTGTAGATTGGTTTATGCATTCAGACAAACAGACAAGAAAACAGGCAGACAGACAAAAGACAGACAAAAGACTGATTTGATTGTACTGCAGTATGTATCAGAGATACTGGGAATCTTGTATATTTAATACCAAACCTGGTTGTTTTGAAAAATTTTTTGAAAAATTGCTAAGGTAGAGTTGGCTAGACTTTAATTTTAGGTTGTACAGTAGTGATATAAATGAACAGTCAGATGCCTAGCAGTCATGAAGGTGTGTGACATACATACAGATAGATGTGTTTACAGAGAGACAGGTCCTGACACATACAGACACAGGTATTGATCAGTGATCATGTGGAGTTGAAGATTTGTCTGTATGATAAACATTCTCATATACAGACATTTATACAGACAGACTGGATGATGTGTAATGTGGGGAACATAATCAACCAAGCATGTATGTATGTCTTATGGTCAGAAGGTCATATGATCATAAAGATATGTGATTGACAGACATACAGTACATGTTTACGTATTGACCGGGCCCTGGCACACACAGACAAGCGGTTCAGGAATCATACTGAGTCACAAACTTGATAAGCATTGGATGTTTACACATGCAGACATTTACACAGACAGACTTAGTGATATATAATGTGGGTTACATAATCCGAAGGCATTCATTTACATATATTTACCTTTTAACTTGATAGGTAGGTGATGTACGTTGATAGATAGGTGATGTGAAGGAGAGTTGGCATGGTAGAACCGGAGCATACATCAGCAGTTTTATTGATCTTCGTCACAGGTGACGAGAGCTTCTCCGTCGAATATACGGAAGACCAGACTGATTACCAGCAGCATGAGACCACCGAAGCAGAAACATCGTTGAATGCGAGAAACACGAAAGGTCCTTCCACGACTTCGTCCGATCCTAATCAAACAACTCAGTCAGCTCCTGATCATGATACTGGTAAGATATAATACAGCTATCAATACTACTTCGTGTAAGAAATAAAGAGGTGAGTCAAAGCTATCTGGGTGATACATTCTGTATCCTTTTTAGAGCAGCTCATGAACAACCATTCGTTGAATGAAGAGCCGTCTTTGATGTAGTGAACTAGTATAACTCGAGAACTCCAATTCTGGTATTAAGCCAAGTAAAGAGACTGATGGTGATGAAGTCCAGATTATCGTGCATTTGGAATTTTATCTTTTAGTTGTGCTAGTATCTACATTAAAATTCGGCAAGTTTGCTTAGGAAAAGTCATGGTCAGGCACATTCAAATAAAAGAACACAAAATGTGGGTATTTTGCATGAATTCAAGAGAATGCTTCATATTTTATCTTAGATATTAAAATCTTCAACGAAAATGTAGTGTTAATTGTGTGTGAATTAATTTTAAATTTGTAAATTATTTTGCAGCAGTCGTGGGTATTTTTGAGATGTTTGGGGTACCATTGTTGTAAACGTAAACTATTCACAGGAATTGCACATTGTCATTGAAATGAAACTATGGACTGCTCAATGCATGGCAGATTCGCACGTTAGCTTTTTATTTCGTTTGAAAATGCTCTCATCTCTAAAACGTACTGAAGAACAGATAGAGTACATTTAAAGATATTGAAAGTTTTAATTATTCCACTGTTCCTTGCAACTGCAAGATTTAAAAATCTCTGAAGAAAAACTTTGTTATCTCTAATGCACCTACCAATATCATTTTGAAAGTTTTTATGTTATTTCAGATGATTTTGTTTCCTTTTAAAGGGGCTCATTGAGTTGATATGGTTTATTTTATGCCTAGTAGGCACGACCATCGAATGCCAGTGCCTTTGATTAACCTCACTAGTCATGTTCCTACCGCTATAGAGACTGAAAATGCGAAAAATGAACGTGTACTCTGGTATACAGTTAACACTGTGTAATTAGAAGCGTGTGGGCACAAATTTGCCGCGACCAATGTTGATCTTTGATTACCCCGTCACTGTTGCTTCGGTCGCGCGTCGTCGGATGTGCAGAATCTCCTAGTTTGATCAGTTCCTATCAACATGTGGGTAGTGTTCAACAGGTGTGACAAAATATCATGAATTTTGTGAACCAACTCAATGAGCCCATTTAAGTACAGTCTTTTTCATCATATGCACTTGGTTACTTCATATTTATATCTTTCAGTGGTGAATGGTAAAGAGTATGCATGATGTAAAATCGGGCTCGTTGAATTGATATCGTTAAGTTTGCAGTGATTTTGTAGGGTACAGACACATGACAATACTTATAATTACCATAATTAGTCTAATTTCACATCCAAGTAATCATGAAATTTGTCCAAAAATTTTTTTTAATTTTTGACCCTTGTACTGGTTGTGTGCATGTGAGTAAGTACTATAAAAGTGTTTGTAAATTGTCAAAAACCAAAATAAGTCGTTAATTTTCTCACTGATTTATGTTCCCATGGATCTGAAACATCTGGATCCTCTTCGTCTGAACATTTGTTATAAGTATGTGGAGCAAACTTTCAACGCTTTGCAAAATTTAGTGAATTGTCACGAAACAACGTAATGAGCCTCTTTGTAAAATGCATCTTTATTGCAGTTGCAGATGTAGAATTGCTCGCTGTCAAAGAAGAAATCCATACAATCGTAGACACGACGGAGGAGGAAGCACCATCTCAGGCGGAGAGAGAGGTAGCAGCGACTCAACCCCTAAATCTACCTTCAACATCAACAGGTAATTACCTGACACACTTTTTCTTCTGCAAGCAGCCAAAAGCAACATTTTGTTTTCATACTCGAGAATTTGATAAATTTCTGAAATTGCAGCAGCATTGTTTTGTTTTGGTTCAAGGGTTGTACATATGTTAAAGAAATTTGCAGTATCTACACCTGAACTCTGTTGATTTTCAGATGTTAAAAGGACAGTTAATCAACTCGTCACATTTCCTTTAGTGAGGATAGGTCTCTTCCATGTGGCAGGAACACGTGGTCCACCGGTTGCTTGTCATGTAGTTCTCCTGAAACTCGAAAACTGGAATAACTTTGAAATGGGCTGAACAGTGTAAAGTTTAATATGTTTCCTATGGACAGCATACATGTCATGTTAAAAATATGAAGCATGAGGAAAATGTCATAATGGTAAGAATATCTGACATTCTAATCCAGGCAGCAGCTTTTAAGGAGCAAGCCTGTAGTGAGGGAAAGAAATAGTCATTGACATTGTGCCTCTCATGCAGTTACATTCATGTTTTCAATTGGAGATTGTTGCCAAAAAACTGTAATTCTACATTGACATTATCAGACAGGTTAGGACAGCTGATTTTCCATTGTATTTGACTTCCTTGGTGATGATGTCTCTTATTATAGTGGTACTTTAATGATTTGTGGTCAGTATATTACTTAATAGCTTTTCATTTATGTCTCAGATAACCTCAGCTGTTTAGAATTAACAAACACTCAACCCACGCAGCTATCGTGAAAGTCAACAACAATTCATGACATTTTGGCAGACTTACTGTAGTCCAGCAGCTCACACTACACAATGTAGAGCCTTGTGCAAGCACTTATTCAAAGCAAACTGTTGCTATCAACTTACAAAGTTCAAAACATTTGTTGTGTATGATGCAGAAATTAATTAGAATTTTGGAACCCATAAAATTTGATTTTCATGATTTGTAAAGCCAAAAAATCCATGTCCCTCTTTATAGGTCATAATGTTTCATCAATTACTTCCTGACACTTTTTTTTTAAATCTAGCATCTGTGACATGGAGGCAGTCCTTAGCAGCCAACCGTGATGTCTTTTTCCCATCACTCACCTCATTAATTGATTTCAATGCCCACAGGGGACCAAAATCCCCAAACCAGCTCATCTTTCTTGAAAATACAGCCCAATTAGGTTTCTCTAGACCGCTTTCTTTGTTTCACATATACCATTAGAAGCGTAAGTTGTTGCAAAAGTTTGGCTGATAGACACAACTGAAAATAGGATCAGCTGCATGAATATTCAATCGGGTGTTAAATATTCAGCAAAACATCTCCAACATGGATCAATGGGCTTTACCTTGTTAGAATCAGTGGGTAGAAGATTTTGATGTTGCTGCCCTCTAGACAATATAATGCTTTTGCACCAATGCAAAATGTTGCTTTTGGAACTTTTATAGCTGTGCAGTTTCTTTCCCTTTTTTCCCCCCTTTTTTCCCCCCTTTTTTCCCCCCTTTTTTTTCTCCCTTGTGTGTAGCTATGTTTGTGCATGTTCTCAGTGAAAGTCCTGGTAGGATATTTTCCTCCATGAGCACTTGGAGTGAAATCTTTGGGTTTGTCAGCAAGTCAAATGTTTTGAATTTTGACAACAAAGTAATGTAATTCTTCCAATCTATAAAACAAATACCAACATAATTAAGTCATAACGTCAGTCGGGCTTCTCATGTGATATATGGAGTAGAAAAAAGATCTGTCGTGACAGAGTTTGAAACATGTTTTTGATGTTGTGGACTCGCTTTTAGATTGTGAGGTCGTAAAGCTGGAAGAAGACTCCTAAATGGCTTTGTCCTCTCTCCCCTCCACCCTTCCTCCCTACCTCATTGGGACTTTCTAAATGCAAAATGGGTACACTTATCTCAAGTTTCTCAACATATACAAAGCTACTCTGAAATGTCACTTGTAGATGGTCGGACCATTCCTCCTGCCCTTGTGTAACCTTCTGTGCAGTAACTTTTCAGTCTTTGCATTAGTCTTAAATGACCTGAGGAAAGCTTTGTATATGATGCTAACTTTATATTAAGGCGAATGGTGTACTGTTTGTATGATCATGTCTCAATGGAAGGTGAACTGTTGGATTGATGTCGTATTTATTAGTCAGTAAGAAAGATAGGAGTGCTTACTTTTGGCTGACTGACTTTTGTTCTCAGCAGTGACCACATGTAACAAGATCGATTCCTCAACCATGCGGGGGGGGGGGGGTGTTTCGTGCAAACGTCATAGATGCAGTGCAGAGTCAAGTGAGACGCAAACCCCGGAGACTTATAGCGACCCCAGAGTAGGGACAAGTATTCTTACATCCTCTGTGAAATAACAAGTGTGCTTAGAAAATAACGTCCTGACGCCACTTCAAAAGTGCTACATATATGTGTACAACGTGGTCGTTGGGTGTAATGCGTAAATTCGTACTACTTTCAGTATTGCTGGCCTAACCGGCAGGATTAATTCAACATAGGCCAAAGGAGAAACTCTGAAAAGGTTTACCTCATGGGTACTTTTCAATAGCCCCGACATCGTGCCCCAGATTGCACAAGGAAGAGCATTTCTGTGCTTTGGTTGGATTGATGGATGAGGGAGACGGTGGTATGTGACAGATGCAAGTACTGGAGGTGGGTGTTCTGACAACATGCTCGTCGCTGCCCACCTTTACATGGTTACTCAAAAGAATGCTCGTGGTAATTCGCTATTGTTGTGTTGTATACTGGGTACTGTTTGTAGCTGCTAACATTTACGACTAGTTATTCCCACCATTTGTTGTATGGGTCACTCACCAGAGAAGATGGAGTCGTTTGTAAGGGTAATTTGGCATCTCTTTTTGCCATTCTCATGGATAAATAGCTTGTTGGCGAATCAATCATCACTGTTCTCAGTCTGTGTGGTTCCTCTGATGTGAAACCTCTACTTAACAAAAGACTAGGAACATGACTGTCTGTATTGTGTCTGTGTGTCTGTGAAGGAAAGTGGGGGGGTCTGAGGTGCGATGTTTCCGGAGGGGTTGGGGTAAAAGTCAGCTTTTGTTTCACGGCATTCTTATTGCACGGTAAAGTGTTGTTTTCGTTGATGACATAAACTGTAGTTGCCATTGTTCTCCCAATGAATCATGGAGATTAAAATTTGTTGCCACCAAAAAAAAAAAGGGTCAAGATTATTTTCTATGTTTTGTATGTAATGTTACTTCTACAAATTTCATGGCTCCCTGATTTGGATGCATATATACTCATTGGCCTAAGGTGGCGGCAGTTATCACTTATTGAGCATATCTTCATGTGTGTTGGTTGTGTATGAATCTTTATTCAAGTAGATATACTCAGTCTATAGTGACAGATTGTCTCGTTTAAATGAATAACCAGCTCTGTAGTCGTTCATTGCCATAGTGTAAAGCAATGGCCATTGGTATGAGACACCCAACATACTGATACTGTACACTATGATGTTCATATGTTCATAGTCCTGCAAACCTCATACTGTACCAGACTGTAAAGTACGTATGCTTACATTTGGACAGGGGCTTTGGTGTTACCAAGATGGCTTTCATGTCATCGTTGAAAACATGTTAATTTTACTGATCAGATTCGGAGAATAACCTGCCGGTGTCCATGTATAGTTGTCTGATTGCAGACTTCGGCTCTCTGAGACTAATGTTTGTATATTTGTATTGTTTTTCCAGGCTGGTAAACACTGGTTTTCCAACAAGCTCTCTTAGTCTCTCTCTCTTGCTCTCATGCTCTTCATGTTCAGTAAGGTGGAAGAACTTGCTGGTTGTTGTAATTCTTGCTATACTGACTGAAGTTATGTAGTCAGTGTTACAGTGACAAATTGGGACTTATAAACTAAATTTCATCTCTTCATCTGGGCAGACATTTTACATAACCTCTGAGAATCTACTATACAGGCCAGTCCTCTGAGATCAGTGGACTTTTGAAATTCAGCTGTTTGTTTGGAGTGATGTATTTTGTTGGTATTCTATAACTCGCAGGTACAAAGCTTGTGCTATAGTGCCAGTTGTCAGCATTTCTGTACATACAAAATGTAAATGTTTAGTCACTTGCATTACAGTTGCCCTTGCCACTTCCTGTAAGCTGTAACATGTCTCAGTATCCTCTAGTAATATATTTTAAACATTTAATTCAGACCCATTTCCTTAAAAAAAAGGAAAAGAATGGGAGGAACGCTAGAGGGAGGGAGAGTTGAGACTATAGACACAAAATTTGATGGTGCTATAATAGTGTATATTGCAGACCATCGGTAGTTATTTCTCCCATCAGGAGATTACCGTGCAGGATCAAATTTTGCTGTTAGGTTTATCATAGAAGGTTCATTTGTCTTAAGTTGCGGGACAGCGTATGAAGGCACTGAACGTACAGTGACCGGTGCCGTGGCTGAGTGGATGATGGAGGTGGCGTTTGAAGCAATGAAGTTTAGAAACTGGGATTTCCGGGATTCTATCCCCTGTGGGGCCACAGTGAGATGGGCTTTCACCCAACAGTATCCTTAAGGTTTTCCCATCTGAACTGACCTTGTGGAAGAAAAAAAGATAACGATTGTGACCTAAATTCGTTCAGGTGTAGTTACTGAAAAGTTAGAATATGTTATAAAGCCATTGTCTTCCTCCACACTTGTGTGGTGGCTTAGGGAATCCTCACATCAATCCGTTTAGATCATCTTCGGGCCGCCTGCTTGGCCCCGAGCGGTCTTTATGCATCATGCATATTCCTGACACTAGCAAGCACACAATCCGGAAAAGTCGTAAGTTCAATTAGGTAACAACTGGCGCTATTGGGAAGTTGTCATTGTTTGCAAACAGTACTTAAATGCGGACTACACAGTGACCGATTGAGCCCTGTGGTTTCAGTAGCTTTGGTAGCTTTGTAAAAAAACTGCCCTTCAAAGGCACTTACTGGTAACAGAACAAGCGGAGCGTAGCAAAGTCAAAGTGTACAGTAGTTGCATCTTGTAACAACTACACAAAATTCATTTAAATTAGTTTGTGTGTCATATCTGCTTAAGCCAGTGCCTTTTCTCATGTTCAGTTTAAAATGGGATATTTCTCTGACGTTTAAAATTTTTGAAAAAGAACACTAAAAAGAACTTTGAAGAACTTTAAAAAGAACAGTGACACTGTCACACAGAATTGCAGTACATTGATTGACATTATACTAGAGGAAGAATCGTGGCATAGAACGTAACATGTAAAGGGTAGCTTTAAAATCTGTGTAAGAGTCAAGGATACAAGATAGTAATTACTGTCTTTTTGTAATTAAGTACAGCTTTATCAAGCAAATACAAAGGATGACAATCAATTTAGTCCAGACGTTGTTTGGATGACAAGTAACAAGTTTCCCCCTGGCCTGGAGAAGTCGTGGAATTTTATTTACACTCTCCAGGCTTGGAAAAGTTATCAAATTTTGTGAAAATGAGAGAAGTCCTGGAAATGTAGTTTTTTACGTGGCTCAGAAATTTGTTTTCTGTCAGACCATTGTACCAAGGTTGTTTAAATTCTTGCGCTATTTTGTCATGTAAAGGTCATGAAATGCGATGAAAAGTCAAAAATATTACTTACTTGAAATTGCAGGCGCTCTGTGGAACTTCTGTCGCAGCTACTGTAGGAGTGCACATGTGCCATTAGTTGATGACAAATCTGCCTTGCCGAGTCATCTGGACTTGTACAAACAAGCGGTTTTACCAGCTCCGTAGAACCTATATACCACAGCTACACTCATTGCCGATTTATATTAGAAACATCTCATACCCGAGGTGGAGCCGACCTTTATCCGCTCCCACCATTAATGTTCTTTTCCTAACACCATTTTCCAGCACTGTCAAAACACTATCCTGTACCCAAACTGTTTAGTCCTCCCCCTAACTGAAGTGCTAAGTTGACAGTAAGAAAATGTCGTGCCCTTCCTTTGCCCTTCTTATTTTTTTTCATTGTTTTTTTTTCCCTAGGGCATTCTGGTGGATCAAACATGGGGTCAGCTACACCATTCCTTCACTATGACACCCACCCCATCCAAAGGGCAACGCACACTCTCGGTGGAGGAAGAGGGGGGTATAAGCAAAGGGATTCCAAATCGCAACAAAAGCCATTCAGGACGAATTTTGCTCCTTCTGTGAGCATCTCACCCGTGGCATATTCCAGTAGTAGTTTCTTACCCTCTATGACAGGCACTGAAATGAGAAATGTGAAAACTATGTATCACAGAACAAACCGGAAAGTCCAGCGTGATGTACCTATGGAAAGGAACTCTGAGTTGAACTTCAGTGTTAGAGCTACTCCCGGTCTAAGAAAACGTTGCCTTGCCCAAAACCACGACTTGAAATGTAGATTTTGCCGAAAGACCTTCGCGCTCGCTAGCATCACTCGCAGGCACGAGAGAATCCACACGGGGGAGCGCCCCTATGAATGCAGGCTCTGCCTTAAGACTTTCAGGGTCCAGGATTCCTTGAAAAAACACTTGAGGACGCACACTGGGGAACGACCATATACTTGTGACTTGTGTGGAAAAACGTTCATACAGAACTCACACTTGCGAGTGCATCAGGGGAAATACCACAATAGAATACCGGTTCGTTCTAGACAGGTTGCCATGTGATACAGTGAAAAGGTCTTAAAGTGACGCTTGGCTAACAGGTAGTACAGTTCTTAATTTCTGTGTGGTGCAGACGTACGCAGCTCCCAAATTCATCATCCACTTTGACACAAACCGAGTTAAGTGCTAGAACAGTGTGCTAGTTTGCCCACTTGATAGTGTATTGATTGGTAACAGGATAAAGGGTGGAAAGATGTGTCTGAACCTTGAGCTGCATAATGTACCATTTGATTTGCATGGTTCTTCATTTCCAAACCTAACAAGTATATGTCTGAGCCTGCAATGAAGGAAATATATGCCAGTAGTAGTTGCTTCAAGGTCAAGTATTTTACATGATTTCAAAGTCAACTAAAGAGAGGTGGGAGGGGGTGAAATAGCTTTCCATGTAACAGTCATCTGGTTCATGATATTACAGATTATTCAGCACTTATTTAGCTAGATGATTTTGATTTTCTTGTAATTTGAGCACATTTTTATGCCCTCTGATGCTCTGACGTTGTGGCATCTGTGCCAGTGTACCCAGAGCACGAGCTCGATGACGTTCTCGCTCTAAACTGTGTCAATTTGCCTTGACGTCCAATCGGTGGTGTCCCCAGCCACGTTTTGGCAATGTGTAGATCTGGACAGGCCGTGGAAAATTTTCAGTCAGTTTAGTACCACATTCAGGTGCATCAATTGCAGAGGCTCAAAGTACAGTGCCTGTTCTTCCTGTAATCATTCAAGGTGCGACTACGTACTTGCTAGAAATATTTTTCTAGCAAGTACCTATTTGGAATTTAAGTTTCAACAGGACCATACGCACTGCACTGCAAATATTTCTGTTGGCCAAACCAGCATTTAGTGTGGTTGTTCACACCATATTTGGCCTCTCCTCCATTGTACAATAGGTACCAATCACCTTTTAATTTTATTCACCGTACTGTACAATGAAGGATTTTGATGTAAATTAAGTTGAAACCTATCATGCATGATTCCCTTGATTAAAGATGTAAGCTTTGTTTTCCCTCATTATCAGTCACAAGAGTTGTAAACTTTAATAATAGTACCAGTAAATTTGTAACAATTTGATACCACTTTTATACCTTTTAAATTAACAGCTGTAAATTTTAATAGTGAATTTTAAGAGGTGAAGCAGTCTTGCCCTTCATAGATTATTCATGTAGTCAAATTTTGTATCTTTAAAAGCAAAAATTACAATTTTTCCTGTCTGATTTTTAACTTATTTATCAAGAATTCAATGTAGTACATTATTAACCCATTGCATTCTGAAGTCATTTGCCGTGGAATGCATATCATGCGGTTAGATTTTGGTGTTGCTTGATTATATTTGCAATGCAATCAGCAACAACCTCTTGGCCCTTTCACTGACGCAGTGTAATTGTCGTTTTTAGTAGCAGAATGTGCGTTATAGAACAAGCTGCTGTGTTGTTGTTAGCACTGGTGATCTTACTTTCAAATCAGTTGTTGGTATGTACCGTTTTTCTAACCCAACTCATACCCTAACACCTGCAAACAATGACAGAGTTGTCTCACCCACAATCCAAGGTCTCTTTTTGTATGAGTCTAACTTCATGATTGATGATTGGCTTGTAATATATCATGTCAGACATCAGTCATTCAGAAGCTTGAGTACTAATAATCAGGTCGGCGTACATGAATTTTAATAGCTTTAATACAAGTCTCTACGCAAATCGAGTCCCAGCTCAAGCGATGACCCGTGGACATTGGTATTCCGATCGCTCCCTACCGGGGCAAGGGTAATACTGTTCATGTCCCTTGTGTGGGGGCAATTGGTGATCTTGATGATGAACCTCTTCCTTCTTGGCTGATGACCAACAGAAATTTCATATTGATTGCCACGTATTAGTGTGTTTGCACTGGGTGCAAGTCCACAGTCTGTTGAATATCTGGGTTACCTGAAATGACACTTCTGTTTGGCACAAACGGCACATGTTTGATGTGAAGTCACAGTGCGACATTTTGCTTGGCACATCGCTGTTACATCTTGTATCGTTACATGCAGGCGTATGACAGTGTGCTATTCTTAGTCTGGCACACGTGCTGAATTTCGTCATGCACACGATGTACGTTCTAAGTGAAGCTTCGCATCCAGGTAGCAGTCTCAGGACCAGTTTCTGACATCATTGGTCTGGTATCCCGGTGATCAGTGCAATCGCCTCTTTTGTTTTCACAGAGCAATTGTGATATGAAACACTAGAGCACTAACTGTGATATTGGATACAATGAATGTTTTGGAGGGTGTAACTTCATGATTTAGAGATTTATTTTAAGTTTGTTAAGCCTTTCATTGAAAACCATGAATTTATAGCTTACTGATCATCAGATATATATTGTAGTTTAGAATTCCATACACCATTTCAGTGAAACTCCAAGCTCTTCATACGTTTCTGTGTTGTTGTAGATTTAGGGTGACCCAGCTTTGATAATATTAAAGCAGTTTTGTATCCTCTTCTGCCCATACATGTGCAGCACACTCTTAAAATCTGAAAATAGGCACACTGTTGTATTTACAACATGTGCCAAAAGACTGAATTTATTCCAGAAGATATTTAAATCCTCTTCTTTAAGACCAACTGTGAATATATACTACTTGCACCTGCAGTTTGTGTATTGGAAAGTTCATCTAAACTGCCATTTTCGTATAAAAAGTTTTGTTATAATCAATCGAAAAGTCTGTATTTTCACGCTGTGGTGCAGCTTGTTTATTGTCAACACATCCCACGATTCCTTGTGCCAAGTTGTGCAAATCTGGAGTATTTATGCAACACTGCTAGATTAGTAAGTTGCCATAAATCTGTGAGCATAGTTAATATTTAAACTATTAAATAATAAACATTTTAGATGAGTTCATAAAACAAAGCATGAAAGGTGTATAGTAGTTTACAGTAATTCATATACTGTATGTTTATCATGTTTTATAATGTGCTTCAGATCAAATGAAAAGTTATGAATTTTGCAACAGAATACACTCGACAGGCAGATTTTTGAGTCTATTATACACCTACTGTAGCCTACGTTGCACCTCTTTGGCTTCCGCCCCCATATGGCTTCTGCCCCGAAGAGCCTGCCGAAAATGGTCAAACGTTACTCTCACAGAGCACAAAGCTTTGCAAGCTTAACATTGACGGCCATTGGTCTATCGATCGCTGCACACATGTTACCACCGAATACCAGGAGGTTGTCCAGTTCCATGTTTGTTCATAGTCAATCTAAACAGCTACTGTGTGTGTGATGATGGCAATGTTCCACTTGTTAGTTAGTTTTTCATAAGGTGTAGCTGAACGAAAACACTCGTCCGCTACACAGGGTAGCATCTACTGTATAGATCAGAAAAGGATCACCTATGGTAGGTCATGCGTTGACTTGGGTTATTTTGGGGTTGACGATGTTCTTTTGTGTGTGTGTGTTGTTTTTATTACTTTCTCAGGGAGGTGTGATTAGCTGATTTTCAAGGTTTGCAGATTGGTATGTTTATGTACATAAATACAAGGCATTTTACAAGTGATTAGATCCCCATTCATGACAAAACTTCAACTTTCTTATAAAAAAGACATCTTATAATTTTGGTATCTTACTGGTGGATTTTAGGAAGGACTGTCCACCCTCTTTTATGCAGCCTCCTTTTTAAATGAGTCATAAAAAAATTCATAGTTACTTTGCAATCAAAGCCTCTTCCTCACTGGACAAAGACAGTTTAAAACTTGGAAGTTTTCCTTAAGAGTGGGACCCACAGTTGAAGGGAAATCTAGATCAAGAAGTTTTCTGTCAAGTTAATTTAAGAGGATTTTTATCTGGCTCAAATTTCAGCAGTTTTAAGAGGTTTAGCAGGATGCTTTGTTTTAGTCGATGGTAGAAGATTGAACCGGTAGAAAAGTATTTCTTCCTCACATCTGCAGTACCCACAATATATATAAACAGTACAGTACCTTATCCTTTATTACTGAATTACGCTTTTCCTCACGGAACAGATCTTTGGAACTAGGATATATCTAGAACCAGGGTTTCCAAAATGGCAGGCCGTGAAGGGCCAAGCCCAGCCCATCATGCTATCCAAATGATCTAGCCCACCAAAACTACTGAGTTAAAAAATATTTTAAGGTTTGCCAAACCTCAAAAAGTCGGGAGCATATAATGAGCGTTTGTCATGAAAAGCATTGATGCTTAGGCTCAGGATTGCTATAGCCATTGCCTAGTGGTCCACAAAGTTCATTTCAAGTAGAGTTCTGGCCCACCTGACAAATTAATTTAGAACCCCCGATCAAGAATATATGATTGTGGAAACAAATCCCTTCTGTTTTTTTTTCTTCTTTATTCCACAAATTTCAAAACAACTCTTCTGCCTTCATGATATATTCAAGTGAATTCAATGTAACAAAAAGATCTACATAAAGTATTAAAATTAATTTCATTCTTGGTTGAGCAAAAGATTAAGTTAACTGTGTCCTTGCTATTGTGTTTCGTCAGTTATTGATACCATGCGTTTCCAGCAAGCCATTACTGTAGTCAGAGACCCATTTTCCCCCATCACCCATGCGCAATCCTTCCCATCCCTGTCCCACAAAAGGACAAATAGCATTCACAAAAACTAATTTCACAAAATAAGTTCTGTCTCATTCCCACAAAAGGAAGAATGGTATTCACAAAAACTAATTTCTCAAAATAAGTTCTGTCTAGTGTGCTGTGACTACTTACTGTAGATGCTCAACCATGTTGCTTTTGGTAACTTACAGTATCACCAACAGAGCAGGTACATCGGGCAACCCCAGTCATAGTTTGTACCGGTGCAAGTACAGGCATTCTGTAGAAGGTGCAGTAAATTCCCCTGTATTTATGCTTCATCGGACTGAAAGCGACAGCGTGTGAAGTACAGTACAGCACCATGTACACTTAATTTGTGTTGGTTGGTAAATTACCCATGGGAAAGATGAAAGTGGCCTCACTGTGAAGAACGGTCAGCATGTTTGTTAAGAAGATGTGGCAAAGCCCCTTGAAATCAAAGGATCATTTTACCATCCATGGCTTATTAGATTACAAACAGGGAATTATTTAGAACTGGGTACCTTGTTCAAATGTGACCAGTCTGCACAGTAAGCTGGTAAAATACATCATGTTGTGTATGCAGCACACTGCTGGCTCTGAAGATGGTAAAATTTATTTAACCATGCTGTCTACCATTGGGGTACCTTTTGCTCCGAGACTGACCATAAATGGTCCTCGTTCTTTGTGAGGTTTGGAAGACATTTTCCATATCGACTTGAATATACCCATTTGCTACTTATTTCTTTTCATGTGCAATGTTTTGTGTATATTCCCTCTCAGAGATGTGCTTTGTTCAGATATTTGTAAACATGGGTTGTGTCCTGGTTTGTGTCGTCCATCTGTCGAAGGGGCTTTGAAGTTGGGTACTCTGTTTGAAAACTTGGAAACCCTGTTTAAGAAACCCTGTTTAAAAAACCCTGTTTAAAGTTGTAATGAGTAAAACCTGAAATCATCTTTGCCTGCATAATACAAAGACTGATATCATTGTGTTTTCAGGTAGTTGGCTTTTGGCTCGTGGTACTTCAAATGACTTTTACCTACTATAAGGCTTTTTGTCATGAGCTTTTAGAACTGCCAGACAACTCCTAGAGGGCACTGCTGTGGGTTCTATAACCTCAGATGCTTCTGGTGTTTACCAAAATGGTTGCAGGGGTGAATCCTGACTCTGTTGTTGGTTCTGAGTACTCATTGATTTTCTTGTACATGATCTGCATTTTTGCAGTTTGTAAGTGAACATACCTGTGCTTTGTGAATATATCTAACCTTGTTTCTAATTGCCACGTTCAGATGTAATATTATTTTATATACACCCTGCATATACTGTATACTATTTGTAAATTGAGGAATATGCCAAAAAAAAAAAAGGGAAAAAAGGCCCTGTGTACTCTACCAGTGGTGGTTGATATCGTACCACAATTTCTTTGTCTTCAAGTTTAGAATGCCAAGATACTTACAGAACTTTCAGAAAAAATCAATCAGGAAGTTGCTGTTGTCTGGCTGCTGTTGCTCTGTCCCCCCATTACCTCTTGCTCCAGCCTCTCATCAACCTTCCTCTTATCACACCCCCCTCCCACCTTATCCTCTCTCTTGCTCTTACAGTATCTCCTACTTCGCTCAAATGATAGTTTAGCATAAAGGTGTAATTCAATAAACAACTGTTTGCCTTTTGTGTAACATAGTTTCCCTTAATGCTAGTTGTGCCTGCTGCCCTAATGGGAGTTTTCGTTTTTCCTTGTCTTAGGTCAATTTGGGTCTCCTGGCTTCAATTCCACTGCTAGCATCCCTCTCGTTCCTAACAGCCCTGAGGGCCAGAGCCGCGAGGCTGAAAGGCCAATGAACCAAGGTCCAAGTCATAGGATTAGTCCACTACAACCACACGAAAGACACAGTAGTTCTGAAATGTCACCCGGGCAGGGAGACTACACATACGTTACGCAAACGGGCCGCAAAAGTGAAAGGAGTGTTTGCACTCCGGTGGCTAGACTACAACCACTTAGAAATCAACCACGGTCATCTGGGGGGACAAACCCGCTGAGTTCAAAGAAGGTCAGGGTTCACACTAGGCCGTACCTTCGCCAAAGGGATAGACTGATGGAAAAGCCTTATCACTGCCAGTACTGCGGACTTGCCTTCAAGCAACCATGTTACCTAAGGTGTCATGAGAGGATACATACGGGAGAAAAGCCCTACAAATGCAGATTTTGTCCAAAGACATTCAGGCTTAGCAACTTCCTACGACAACACGAGATGACTCACACTGGGGAAAAGCCGTACAGTTGTGATTACTGCTCCAAAAGATTCAGACAGAAACCACATTTGAAAGATCACGAAAGGATTCACATGAGATGAAGGGAAAACACAATTTACTGTTTTGCTCATCAGAACAAAAGAAGACATATTTATAAGTATTAAACCTTAATACCTTGCAAAGTGGCATTAAGCAGATCTCAAAGAGACACCATACTTGTAAAAATATCTTGAGAAGATTGACTCAATGAAATGGCCCATGGATCAGTGTTGGACTGACGAAAAAGGGACCTACGAAGAACAGCTCACTGAGGCTGTTCAAGTGAAAGAAGCAATACTTTGCTGCATAGTTTCTTGTGAATTTGCAAAACTGTGCAAATTGTTGACTACAGTAGGGAGAGCATTCATTGTGATATAGCCACATATAACTGCATGTGTACAACAACGTACTTCACTGCCACCATCTTGGTAACCTTTGTATATACTGTATGTGCAGATTTTGAACTTAGCCTGCCTTTGTTTCTGCCGGCTATTTTGACTGTTCGATTTTAATATCGAATTCTGTCACTGTAGTTGAATATTATTTTGTGTTATCAATTTCAGTGTTAAAACTTGTAGTACTCATGGATGTCAAGTCATATCCCACTACTGTATCTGTACACTGACCAGTACATTTTGTTTTTTTTTTCTCAGAGGGACGCAAAATAATGAATAGGCATAATAAATAGCAAGTGCTGCACTACTCAAAGTTTGTAGCTTACAAAACAACTACTGTACAGTAGTAGTTTGAACTGAGTATTTGCTAGTTGCCTATATCCACTGCAAACTTCAGAGTTGAATTTTCACCAAAAAGAAAAAAAAGTGGTATCGATAAGTGGGCTCTGTTTTCAGCATTATTGAAGCAAGAGGTATTAAAGTCACTGACTATGCTGTATTATTACTTTCAGCATTGTTCAAGTGAGGAGCATTAGTGTCCATGAACCCACAGTATGTCCATTTTCAGCATTGTTGAAGTGAGAGTTACAGTAGACTGTCCCTGAACTCACGTTTAACTTTATCATGTTTTGAACCCAAGTGCAACAGAATCCCTGAACCAGTGTTTGCATAAGGGCATGCAGCTTTGGTCAAGTCTGCACAACTGTTTTCCCTACGTAGGAATTTTCAAACAAAAAATTTCTAGTCTTAACACAAATTTTTGCTGTTTGTAGATTGTCAAAACTGTCCAATAACAAGTAAGATCTTTAACTACATGACAATTAGGTCTAGTTTGTGTTTACAAGAAGGAGTATCATTGGTCAAAATGATATCAACAACCATCTGGTCTTTGCCACCAACTATTGTTAAGTTAGGAAATGCTTTAGTGTTCAAGAATAAACTTTGCCATGTTGTCTCAGGGATCCCCCAGAAATTTGGAGATATCAGTGGCTATTCTCTACCCTGATGTATCGATCCCCATGCCCTGAATACATCATCCTTACTTTTAGTGCTCTGGAAGCGAGTGTTACGATGTCCCTAAACATAGGATTTCCACTGTGTTAATCGTTCTTGGTCACGAGAGTGTTATGATGTCCCTGTATCCTTTCTTCCATGCTGTTACGGTTTCAGGAGGGGGGGCAACGGGCACTTGCCCCACCCCTTCTATAAATTGGCGATAAAGAAACATTTAAAAGATGAGCAAAACAACGGAAGGGAAGGGAATATGACAGAAAGAGACTGTATGAAGAAAAAACGCCACCATTTCACATCTGATCCTCTTCCCTGAGCAAAACTTTCTAGAAGGGGAAGAGAACCATCCCCCTCAGACTCCTCACCCCGACCTGGAATTCATCAGTGCCCCCGTCCCCTCTCCCACTATCTCAAAATCATGTACAGGTATGCCAATGACATGAAGGCTTAATGTTTTCATTTTTGTGCTTCCTTAGTTTGTTCATGCATGTGCACACACTCCTACTGGAGAATAGGTTGCAAAAGCAGTGTGGCACCTGCAGTACCATTTACACAATTTCCAGACTTTGGCACAGTGGCTGGCACGGAGTTTAACCAAAGGAAAGCTACTGTAGAAATTGCTAGGCAACTGGATGAAAAGACTTAAACATGTCATTAACATGATGAAAATTCAGTTGTTTCTTGAGTGAGTGTGGTAATTTAAATTACAGTGATTGTATTCTCTTAAAGGCTGTATTGCATCACCCTAAGCTATATTCTTACTGTACCTCCAGGAAAGCAAAATTCTCAACTGGTTCTAAGTTACAGTACTCTTAGATTGACAGCAAATTCGAAAGATGCAGAGCAGCTCGTATTACACAGCGTACGCAGGGATCCATTGTTTTGATTACACATGTGGAGGAATTTAAGACAGGCTGAGGGAGGGACTAGAGGTAGGTGGTTGGGAGAATTGAAACTGTCTGGGGTGATGAGTTTTTAACTGAGCATTGTCATATCAATATCCACTCAGGATGATAATTAAGGAACTTTCATTGTTCATCTAGCTCTCTTAATCACAAAAATATGAATACTAATGATGTGTGTGACACAACATTGTCAATCATGAGTCATTTAAGCAGATTTGTTATTTTCTGAAATTTCCACACTTTGGTACTAAAGATACAGTACATTGGTTACACGCCAAAGCTGTATTGGTACTGAGAGTATGATACCAGGGAGTTGCTATTTGACATATATAGCAACTCCCTGATGATACACCAAAGCTCTATTGGTAACTATGATACACCAAAGCTTTGCTCTTGCATCGTGGATTGACGGTTTATTTCCATTATTACATACTGTGCAGCATCACTTTTATTTTTTTTTGTTCTTTTGAAATGCCTCAGGGTGTGAGAGAGTAGAAATCTCTGGTTCATTGATAATGAAGGACATGTTTCATGCTATCACCCACCTGCCATACCCTTTATAGATATATTGAATTATTTGCCATACGTGATCAACAAATTTCAAAGATACAGCAGTATGATAGAAAAATGCTGAAGTAATGTTAAACATGTCCTAATATGTATCTTGAGTTCACAGTGGGTTAAAAGATTTACAGTGCATACACATTTGACTCATCCTTTTGCAAAACATCTTCACTAAAATTTCCTCCAGGACTGTTTCCAGTTTTGTTAAAGAAAAATGACCCCCTCTCTATATTTTCTATCCAAATAAGGCTTGAATGGATCAATCAAGGTTTGTATGTGTGATGCAACCTACTGATAATGGATATCAAAATAGTTCAAGTAATATTGTTTCGTTGGGCCAGTAGGAGCAGCGCCCTCTAGTCAACTAATAAATCAGCATCCAATAGGTCAGCATCCCGGCGCAAGCGCTTGCTCAGAGAAACTCTCCCTCTGGAGAGGATTCAAGCACCGAACACAGGCCGCTGGAAAGACAACATGGTGAGGTCAGGTGTACTGTAGGATCCGTTCAAAAACTTTTAAATATCCATCCAGACTTAAAATACCCGAAACAATTAAAGCACACCGGCCAGAGGTCACAACCGTGTAAGTTTTGCGGGAAGCTGTTTCCGAGGCAAAGCTGTAAGATGAACCACGAGACAGTGCCCCTGGGTAACCGTCCCTACCGGTGTACATTTCGTGGGAAAAGTTGGCAGCTGGTCTCCATGCTGAGGGTTCATGAGGGGATTCACACTGGAGAGCAGCCATATGTGTGTGATATATGTGGGAAGGCATTTAAAGACAAAAACTCATCACCCCAGACAGTTTCAATTCTCCCAACCACCTACCTCTAGTCCCTCCCTCAGCCTGTCTTAAATTCCTCCACATGTGTAATCAAAACAATGGATCCCTGTGTACGCTGTGTAATACGAGCTGCTCTGCATCTTTCTAATTTGCTGGCAATCTAAGAGTACTGTAACTTAGAACCAGTTGAGAATTTTCCTTTCAGGGAGGTAAAAATATAGCTTAGGGTGATGTAATACAGCCTTTAAACATTAAGCACAGTTGCATGCTAATTCAAGAACCCATAGGTAAAGAAGTTTACTCTTCTATAATTCATTGTGTGGTTGCAAAGCCAAATTATGTGTTGGAATATGAATGTCAAACAAGGCATTAGCATCAAGCTTTTGAAATGATACTGTACCTGTTTTTTAGGTTGGAATTCTTACTTTTTCGTGTTAATTTTTGGTGATGAATAGGCAAGCACATGAACTTGCACATAACTGTTGGCTTTTGGAAAGTGTTTGCTGTACTAATACTGAATTTGTACTTTTTTTTTTCTTTTCTTATTTTGGATCTTACATGCACGTTTGGAAGCATCTCACCCAAAACAATAAAAAAGTGCATACACATACTGTACAATGTCTGTAGATAACACAGTTCATGATTTCTTACTGTTGGTCACTTTTTATGCCACAGACAATGAAAACCTTCATTCAAATAATGAGAGTTGCGAGTATCCAAACAACTCTGAAAACACCAAAAAGAATACTCAGTTAAGCTACATATAAAGAATGACCCTTCTAAACTTTCTCACTTGTGCTGATGCGGATAAGGTTTGGTCTGTGCACATATCAGCTAAATCGAGAATATTGTTCTCTCAAGAAAATTGTGACTGAAGTAGTAAAAGTGATCTACAGATATTTTCATATTCCATTGAGGTATATTCATATTTAACATTATGTTAATACTGAACAGCGCTACACAAATGTTCGGTGCGCCATCCCGTGGACGGTGGCTACTGGCTAGGATGTTGATAGATGCCATTGTCATCTTTTGCTTTCAAGTATGCAGACTTGACAAGCCCAAAAATGGTAAACCTTTAGGTTCTGGCAGGGAAACCTGGAAATCACATGATTTCCAAACCAAGATATTATTAAAAAGTCCATATGTTATTGTGAAAAGTGTTTACCAAGCTGACATTTTTTCCTTTTAATAATGCCCTTTATGTAGTTTCTTCTGAAGAAGGGACTTTGGGAAATCAGTAACATTTCATGAAATATGCATCTACCATTCAGTAATAACATAAAAGGCAATGGAATGCATTAATTTTGGTTTAAAGAAGGAAATAACTGGAATTGTGACAAAGTGATTTTCACAGTGAGATTTGACATTTTCACCGCAAGACGATGTCCAATACGTCGGAACGGTGAGAGTTGGCAAGTCGTGAGTAATATGATGTGCACTATGGCAACATGTAGATTGATTTTCTGGTTGAAGGAAAACATATACTTGCAGCGATTCCGTGAAATAATCACCCGCTATGTGTTCTGCATCAAAGAG
The DNA here is from genome assembly GCA_021234535.1 of Stichopus chloronotus. Taxonomy (NCBI): domain Eukaryota; kingdom Metazoa; phylum Echinodermata; class Holothuroidea; order Aspidochirotida; family Stichopodidae; genus Stichopus; species Stichopus chloronotus. Next base: position 5,172,713 of record CM037850.1, read on the forward strand.
AGATTTTCTCGTGAAGACTTGATGAAATCTCCAGCTTACACGTGTATGTTTACTTGCTGTAATGTAACTGCAGCCACAAAGAGTTACTGCCTTCAAAGGGAGGACGAGGCCACAACGCAACTTGTTTTCCATAGCCACTGTAACTGGCTGTGAGTTCTGCAAGACCCTACAGTATCCCCCTCTCATTGTTTGAACTCCTGCTGTCACTGGTCATTGGTATAAAGGTTTTTTTGTTATTCTCTTTGCTTCTGTCCAAATTAGGACTTAATGACCAACCAAGTGTTGCAACAAGCTGTCTGTATGAGGCACACTCAAGAGTCAGTCAACAAACTGAACCTTTAGTCCGATCCAAACCCTCACGTCGTCAACGACCAAACCCTGACCCACCAGCTGGGGGGCTGGCAATCGTAGCGCCAGGGACGAACGCCGCGGGGAACCGCGAAAGTGAATCACTTAAGTTCAAATGCAGGTACTGCTCCGAGATGTTCCTGTACCCCTCTTGGCTAAAAATACACGAAACGAAGCACACGGGGGAGAGGCCGTATCGGTGTAACATTTGCGGGAAAAGTTTCAGACTGCAGAGCACAAAGATCACCCACGAGACGATCCACTCCGGAATCCGCCCATTCCGTTGTCGTTTCTGCGGAAAGTGCTTCAGGCAGCAGGCCGTGCTCAAGGCCCACGAACGGATCCACACCGGAGAGCGGCCGTACGTTTGCAGGATATGTGGAAAAGCCTTCAGACAACAGGGGCACGTGCAAGAACATACGAAGAAACACAATAAATCAATATGACTGTTCCTTAAATGGTACTTGGCTTGCAAGTCCAGTGAGAATATACTGTAGTATGTGTGAAAAACAAAAACGTGATAACACAAAATCTGTATCTTCTGCTGTGAGGGCCTTTGCCGTCAAGTAGCTGTTATCCTTTCACTTCTGACAGTCTGCAATTTGATCAAATGCTACAGCTTGCGCAGCCGACATATACAGTAATGATAAAAACTGATAGTCATAGCGATCACAGAGATGGCATCAGGACCTTTGAGGATATTGAGGTTAAAGGTTAACTTGAGGTCATTATGTGGACATGAGACACCATTAATTTATCAGTTATCATTTTATGAGCTACGTAGGCCTGCTGTACCATTTAGTGCCTTTGTCTTTTTTTTTATGCAGTTCTCATTGCACTGTAAAAACCATTAAACTTTGTTGAAAAATATCTCAGTCTTGACATAACTGATTGTTTATCGAGATTTGAGAAGGATATGTGCAAGTAAATTAATATATCATGGCACCTAATACTGAGTGTACAGACTTCTGTGGAATAAGTCTACTACAGGTAATGGGTAGTTTGTGCTCATATTCTGAATATATACAGTATATAAAGACTTACTTGATAGTGGAAAATTACGTTATGATAGTTAGAAGGGCAGAGGAGTGGGTTTGGGGAGGAACGTGAGGTTGCTGCAGTAGGTCACCAACTTCTTTCTACCTAATTTCAGTAAAGAGTGTTTGGAATTCCTTGCCTTCTGAAATCCTGTAGTTTGTATTTTGAGTACAAAGAGGTCTTTCAAACAAATATATCAAGACAAAAGTGTGCCTTAGACCTTATATACTATTACTGCACACTTAATGTAACACAGAAGTACAGTAGGAGTCCCTTGTGCCCTGCAAGATTCTTCTCCAGTGTACATGCCAGTGCTGTTTGTAATTACAGTACTCAGCTGTACCGAATCTCCTCCCAGTGGCTTTGCTATCTTACACCAGCTTTCACTCTCAGGTTGAGCAGCTAGGGACTGTCTTCACAAATGCTCCATTAATTATTTGGGAAGGGGTAATGGAGTGTCTCATTACTTTAATACTCTGTCTCTTCTCTGTACATCCCTCCCCCCCCCCCCTCACTGTGTGACAAAATTCCCCACTAACTCAGGTGGACATTTAATCTGTGACCAAACAAATATCCAAGTAGATATAGATATGCAAGTTTTTCTCTGCGATTCTGATTGTTGCATTAGGGTATTCAGAAAAGATATACAAATACTAATGCTATTCTCAAATTTTGTGCTACCTGTCCTAAGACTTGGAAACTGGGACTACTCAGATGTTTTTTTTTTTTAAATGGTGCTTTCATTGTCTGTAGTGATTGGTCTTTATCCCAAGAAGACGTGTTCCAAGCTCAAACAGATTTATGCTAGGAATGGTTATCCCATCATTGTTTTTTGATGACTTTGTTAAAAAATTCATGAACAGAAAGTTACACTGCCAAAATAATGACAAGTCAGATACAGATAAGGATAACATCTCTGATAATGTTATAAGTATTCCTGTCATTGGTCATGCATCCTTGATCCTAAGGAAGTCTCTATCTAGTAAATTTAAAGATCTTAACATAAAATGCCGTAGTGTGTTCAAAACATTTAAAGTAGGCGACTAACTTTCTCTGGAAGATCACACTCCTTTTAGTCAGAAGGCAAATGTCGTTTACTCATTCAAAGCTTCTTTTGATAAGAACATCTCTAATATATTGGTAAAACCAAAAGACATCTGTCAGTGAGGATTAAGGAGAACTTGAACAGTACATCACCCATCCATTGACCATAGCTGTAAAGACGGTAGAGGTTGCACTAGTGACTTGTTCATCATTTTAGCATCTTGCAACTCTTACTTCGAAATTAAGATCAAAGAAGCATTGCTCATCAAGGAATACACTCACTCAAAATTACTACAGCATGGCTCATGATATAATTTATCTGTTTTTTTACTCTATTTTTAACCGTCTGCTGAAGAATAGTACAGTCTTGAGGCAAGTTATTTTTCTTTGTATATATTGCATATTTCTATGACTCAAACTTTTGTGTATAATTTGCCTAACAAGGAAGATGTGATATCTTCAAAAATGTTCGCATTTCAAAATGCCTCTCAAGAACTTTCTTGTTTTGTATTTGCTCTTTTATTTGGTTTTACAAAGAAGTATCCCCCTATGTCAATTACCCCAGGAAAGGTACCCACAAAAGCACCCCCTCTTCAGTGGTGGGTGTTATTTCACCTGGGAGTAAAAGACCTGCAGGTATTTGTCTGTGGGGTATAAGTGGGGGGGCATAATTGTCAGGCAACCATTCTGCTAGCTGTTGGCCAAAATCAAATAAGCCAGGTGTACTTTACCACATGAGGAGAAGAGCAGTATATTCCTTGTATTGATTCACCGTGTGTACAACTTTCATGTAAGTTGCCATTATTCTGTGTTGTGAACCAAGTAGAAAGAGAGCAAACTTTGATCATCATCCGAAGCTAATTTCACCTAATAAAAGTAATGTACAAATCAGGAATAAGTAAAATTGTTAGCAGACATACTGTACAACTCAATTTTCAGAGTCGCATGGCATACATGTGAGCAGTAAATGGAAACGGTATCAAACTGCTGGTGACCATCCTTTAATACGCATTTTACAGTACCCATAACTTGAAAGAATCGATTACCATAGACATGAAAGCTACTGTACATGCAGAAATGAAGCCGCCAAAGATTGTACGTGCTAATTAATACTGAGGAAAATGTTGTATAACTCATTGCCTTCTCTGAAGAATATCTTGAAATCACATTCTAAATCATGACGGATAAACCAAAACCAAGGAGCTTCAGTAATTCATGAGGTGTGATCAAATTTTCTAAGACTTTGGCAACATTATGGCAATAATGCCCTGTACGACAAAGATGTACTGAGACGGTAGTGCTGAAGAGAAAAAGAGATGTTTTTTTTAATGTTGTTCTCTTTCGATCCTGACATGAAATATGTGAGAAAATGCTGCCCTCAACATTAAGCTAGAAATAGTGTAGAACCAGGGAGGAAGAAGAGGAGGAGATGTTGAGGGGGCTGTTCATGTACCTTAGACATCCCTGGCATAATGACACCGAGGTAAATTTGCAATTTACGTTAAGGCTACCATGCAGTGCTCAAGAGGACAGAGAAAAAATTTAAAAACCGTGTGAAGGAACTGAATTTTTTTTTCTTCTTGTTCATTGGATGCCTTTTTTTTTATTTAAAGACCTGATTCCCAGTGGACCAAATTGAGTTTGATGGCTAAAAGTTTCTTTCAACTGACCACAGTAGATTAATACAGTGTCCCCCCCTCCAAAAAAAAGAGAAAAACTTAAAGTTTGTTTCTATTTCTATCCAACCTAGGGGCAATACTTGAAGAGCTTTACGGGAGGTACCCAAAAGTTGGTAGTAGGACTAACCCAAAGAGCACGAGGACCAGGTCTTCATTCGGGGCAAAGAGCATTCAGGGAGAGCCAGTAACTAACACGCAGGGGAGTCCTTTGCACCAAGAACCTAAAGGGACACCTCGCAGTGATGTGCCATCACAAGGTGATGACAGAAAGCGTGACGAGCAACAACAGAATCAATTAAAGTGCAGGTTTTGCGATGCAATCTTCGCTTTCCCATCCAAGCTGAAAGTACATGAGATAACACACACTAAAGAGAAGAGATACCAGTGTGAAATATGCGGCAAGAAATTTGCCCATCTTAGCAGCAAAATGACCCACAGTTCGATCCACACAGGCTTAAAGCCTTACAAGTGCGAATACTGCCCGAAGACCTTCCGGTTGCAGTCCGCCCTCGTGGTTCACAAACGAACCCACACAGGGGAAAGGCCATATGCCTGCGCAGAATGCGGCAGTGCCTTCAAACAACGCACGCACCTTCTCGAACACCGAAAAAAACATTCAAAATCTTAAGTGTTTAGTATTATCATGTAATTTATGAGTTGCATAGTCTGTAGGAGGATTTTGTGATTTGCATGTGTTGCCAAAATACTTAACTTTTGAGAAAAAATTTTTTTGCAAACTCATTCCATGCCTCTTTCTTGAGTTTCCCAGTGTTTGCTGGCCATACCATTTGTAGCTGTCTCCCCCCCCCCCCCCCACCCCAACCGTCCTTGCACTGACTGAGTTTACGCGAAATCTTGCACGTTATCCAATGTGTGATGGCTGTGAAATACGACATCCATCCATGAGCAATTTAAACCTGCAGTACAAAGGTATACTTGCTGTCTGATCATCTGATTGCAGCACATAATTGTAACAGTGTCCCTACCAAGACAGTGTGCGAGTCGAAAAAACAAATTTGTGCTCAGCATTTTCTCTAAATATAGCCTTCATATATATGTCTGCACGCTGTTTTGGGCGGTTGTATTGGCCTGTAAGTTCAACATATATGAGTTTTTTTTTTTTTTCCTGATTTGAAGTAGCATATGCTTTGTTTTACAGTACCCATCATGAGGTCAGATGACCTAAATAATAGAGTAAGACATCAATTTTTTAGTAACAAAAATTCTGTAAGACGGGAAAATGTAAGAAGTTTTGTTTAACAATCAGCGGTCTTTTTCCTCTTCATGTCCTTTATTTTGTCACTGAATTTCTCAACAGAGCCTTAAAATTTGAATCTTATGAAAACAGTATCAATGTAGTTGTCACAAATTTAAAGGAAAAGTGGCCCATACTGAATGACAAATTCAAAGTCAAGCATTACATACATAATGTACTTTATGTAGCTACTTCATTTTGTATGTCTTTCTAATATGCATCTATGTATCATCAAAAGAATTGCAATCTTACTCCTCAAACTGGTGAGGGGAATTTTTTTTTGTGTGTAAAGAGTGCTTTTCCTATTTCATTTTCGTAATCTGTTTCTAGCTGACTGCAATTTTCTTAGTTTTATGTATAGCAAATCAGAATGTGCAATGACTAATTTTACAATTGATGTACTCAGTGAGTCTTGTAACTTCTCGATTTTCCACTCAAAATATTTCAATACACATCAGTCCTTTCCCCAGAAGTTGTTTTATTGGCCCTCCATGGTCGCGGTAGCTGATGCACTGACCATGCTCACGTGACTCTGGCAAGGGTTTTTGAGGAAGTACCGACTCATCCTCACAAGCATGCTGTCCTCATTGTGTAGCAATAATGGTATCCCAGTGCCCTATGGCAGGGCTTCTGGAGGCATTCTTGATAAAAATTATAAAAACAAAAGCCATGATGTGTAATAGTATATAATAATTACAATAATATAATAGCATACTAATTATACTCCTATTATAAAAAAGCCTTGCAAGATGTTGTGATCAGGACTATGAAATTTTATGCTGGAAAATTTATGCAGTGGAATTTTGGGTCGGCAAGTTCCAACTGATTCGCAGTTATGAATTGTCCAAAGTGAGTTTGAAAAGGTTTAACCAGCCAGATTTGCTTTAAAGGGAATGAGCAGTCACCCCAACTTGATTCGTCAGGTGAATCTTACGAATCTCCTCTTTTATACCTCACAAGTATCTTCCATAATATTTAAAACTGTTGTGTATTCAAAGAAACAAATAACTTACACAAATTTAGGAATCAAGTAACAAGTATTGTCACTCGATCCAAAAAGATCAATCTACAAATTGAGCTTAGGGACTATTCTAAGGAAAATTGGGGTGACTGGATTTTCCCTTTAATTTCAACCCTGGATGCTATGGCTAGTTACGTAATTAAAGGTAGTCACTCATCACCCCAAGCTTACGTTTACCATATTTCTCAAAGCTGAAAGTCGGTCATAAGTTTTTGAGACTCATCTGGGGAGAGAGTGCCTTTTGCTAAGTTACTTCCTTCCCCCCCCCCCCCTTCCAAAAAAAGAAAAACTTCAGGGACTATTGTAGGCCACATAGCAAGAGGGAAGTGCTCAATTTATGACATGGATAGGGCAATTGTATTTTCAGTTCTTACTGCATATGTACATGAAGGGAACAAAAAAGAAAGTGCCTACAGAATGTAACAGCTATATCCATTTTTAAGAAAGTCAAGATGATTTGTCTAATCAGCCAGGATGCTCACTCGTCAGAAAACGGGACGATCCCAATTGACTGGGACAGATTGTAACTCTGCCCAGTACCCATGCTACATTTTATAGCTTCTGGATGAAGCAAAATTCTCAATTGGTTCTGCACTTTGATTGACAGCAGATTTGAAAGATGCAAAGTAGCTCCCATAGTGATTACTCGTGTGGAGAGGTTTTAGACAGGCTGCGGGAGGGACTTAAAGTCAGTGGACAAGAGAAATGAAACTGTTTAAGGTGATGGGTCACATGCTTTACAGTGAAGTGATTTGCAGCTAGTGTAGTAAAACTGCAGTGCAGTGCTTTGGTCTAGAGAAGGTACAGTACACAGCACTCAGTGATTGTGAGAGGGTGTAAATGATTCGAAGTTGGGAATATTGTGAGGAGGTGTAAATCATTCTTGTATGTGCAGACCTGAGACAACATCAAGCCCTCATCAAGCACCTCCCCCCTCCTCTTCCCTCCCCATTCCAGAGAATATTTCTGATTCACGTTTGATTTATATGTGTTGAGATTGTAGAAAATAAATTATTTTTTCCCTGTGTATGAGGGTGAGCAGACAAAGTAATAAAATTCAGTGTGAACATTGTGCATATGTTTTGTACATAGTTTAGAGCACTTTATTACTATACTTACTGTAATATCAGTCACAATTACAGTACTGATCGATTAATCAGCCACTCATTGAACTCCAAAATCTGTAGTGAAAGAGCTTAAATTTAACCTGAAATCAATACAGTGCAAAAGGCATTAAAACTGTTTTGTTTGTTCCTGTTCAAAATAGGGCCCATTCACCGACAGACACAAGGCAACCTCCCGAAACTGCGTAGCAGACCGCACCCACAATACAAACGGAACAGGTCAACATTTGGTACAAACAACATACGTCAGTATCATTATAGACAACAGGCTATAGGAGCAGAGGCACGTTTCACACACGGGCACATTAGGCACCAAATTCCGGCGCCGGTACCTCAAATGGACAGGTCAAACGGTGACAGCAGCAGCAGAAGCGGAGAGCAGAGACATTTAAAGTGCAAGTTCTGCGATGCGACGTTCGCTTTCCCGTCCAAGCTCAAAATACATGAAACAAAGCACACCGGAGAGAAGAAGTACCAGTGTGAGATATGCGGTAAAAAATTTGCACAACTGAGCAATAAAATGACCCATTCCTCAATCCACACTGGTGCCAGACCCTACAAATGTGAATACTGCACCAAGACCTTCAGGTTGCAGTCCGCGCTCACCGTTCACAACCGCATACACACGGGGGAAAGGCCCTTCGTCTGCTCGATATGCGGCGGCGCTTTCAAGCAGCACGGGCACCTTCGGGAACACACGAAAACACATCTGAAATCCTGACAGTTTTTTTTTGGCCATGGTTTTCAGAAGTGGTGGGAAGGGTGTGCCTTAATACTGAGAGTGTTTTTTTAATACTGAGAGTGTGAAGCATTTCGTAGAATCGAGACACCAATTTCCAAACATAAATCCAGAGCAAGTATAAGATTGAAGACTGGGCATTAAATTGCTCTAAATGTGTCTAATTGTCTGTGACATTTATGGTTATAGAGACACAGCACACCGTAACCCCGTCAATAGGGGCAAAACAAAAGCTCAACTTCATGTCACCTGCTGGTGCTGCCCCATTCTGTACAGTAAGTCTCCCTCCCCCACCCCTCCTCTCCCAGGCCTGGCCGTGTTGACCGTTTTGTGAATGGTGTAGAGGATTAAGATCGAAACGAGGAATGGGGAGGAAAATATGCTCCCGGAGACATAACTACTGTAACAATTTAATTCGCTACTAGAAGTTTTGGGTTAATCATGACTTTAATCAAAAGGGAATGGAAAAGTAAGTTCTTTGGCAGTGTGATTCCTTTGATTTGACTTTGAGAGTCATTTTTGACCATTCATGGTTTAAAACTTTTCAAGATGCACCCTTGTATAGGGTTCGTCATCGCATAGCCAAACAGGACACTGACACTGGACGTTTTGGTAATGATGGGGAGTAAAAATAGTGTGAAATTGTTACCAGTTTATGACCATATTTTTAAAGTCAAGCATGATTTGGTAAATGCTTATAAATTTAATATTTTCTTTAGTTTGATATTACCTGGAGTTACAGTGGTAGATATCTCACAAAATTATAATTTAACTTTGCAATTGTGGAGGGGGAGGGAGGGAGGGATTGGGGGAGGGAGGGAGGGATTGAGGGAGGGAAAGGTGCAAATTAGAAAAGTGTGAGGGGGGAATTAAATTACAGTGAATTGAAAGTATGCCACCAAACTTTTGAGAGTTCTGTAGCCACATGTCTTTCTGTGCTTACACCTGATCACAAAAGACTGATGGAGATACATTTACTTACTTAAAAAAAGTATCTTTTAAGGTTGTGTACTCTACTTGACAAGATGAAATAATATGTCTGATAATTTGCAATGTGCTTTGCCATTTACTGTGAAATCCCTGTTTAAATACAGCACAATAGTTTTACGGAGCTACTGTTTTCACCTAGGGCTGTTACATGTTGCTGCATCACTTTTGGCCTATGGTATGCTCTAAGATGTTTAATATATTTCAATTCATTAAATGAGTCATGCCTACCTTTTGGATCCCTTACAATAAGTAGGGAATTCAGTCTGTGCATTATATCAGATAAATTAACATAGTCACTCAGCCAATTTGAAATGAGTTGAACCATATCACCAGTAACATCACGTGATTAAAGGAGATAAGTATACAAGATGTTAATCAGGATATGAATCGAGAGTTGGACATAATTGGTCAGAGCAGTTATTTGTTCTTCTGTCTTGTAGCAGTGATTACCTTGAAAGTTAATGTTCTGTGATATACTTGGATATTGATAACTATTAAATACATGTCTCTTTATTAACGTATTCAGCCTCTCCTCTGGTGATTCCAATTGACATATATTCTGTCTCTTGGCAAAAACCGTCATTCACTTCAAAGAACAAATTTGTGCATAGGATTGTACAGTCAGGTACTGTAAATACAATAGATAGCTTCTAACTTTTAAGTGTGTACTATATACACATTCTTCAAGTTGGTGGTTTTCTCGATTGCAGTCGTATTTAAACTAAATTTGTTGTGAATCATATTTCTTAAGGAGATACTTTGTAACAAGGTCATCCCTTTACAATTGTACTGTAGGTACTGTAGAGGGAGATGAGATTTCACAGCAGCTGTGTCCAAAATAGGGCCGGGGAAAAGTTTGTCATTGGGACAGATGATGCACCTCCACTCTTATACTGCTTTCAAGTTAGGATACAGTACCTATGAAATGGACCTAACTCTGATGCATGGAAGGGGTAATTTTCTGTAGAAGTGCCATACTTCCCCCCTCCCCCTCCTCTGCTTCCAATACCACCAACATTCTCCTTCACAAGTAATTTGTGCTCATGGTGCTTACTTGGGTGTGGAAGTTTTCTTTTCCTTTGGTAAAGAAATGTGCAAACAAGTAGGTGTCAAACTTAATTGCGCCTCGTCTGTTCATGTGGTCATTGATGCTGTATGTTAGTGCGGAGATGTTTCTGGAAGTGGTCCACAAAACAGCCCTTTATCCCCCCCCCCCCCTCCCGCCCACTGCCTCTCTTGAAATATAGTCATCACATAGGCCTAGGCCTACTGTAGTTGACATTTTGTTTATAAAGAGACACTCTTCAGTTAACCCCTCTCCCAGTCCCTGAGTGCATAAAATTAACACATGAATGATCATATTAGAACAATATATGCATTGAGGCCGATGATACCAAATCCATCATTGCCGTAATCAGGCTCTCAAGTATGGGTAGTTGGACTCATATGAATGCAATGGCCCATTTGCCTTGATATGGCTTTTTAATACGATGTGATAATATCAAAACCCTTTCAAGATGAACTTTTTTTATCAACCAAAATGCACTAATGCTTTAAGGTTTTGATTATTTCAAATATGAGAATTTTTTATGAATTTGATGTATGATGACTGATACTGTATATGTACCATGTCACAACATCCACAACTGCATGTTACAGTTACAGTGATGCAACACCTACACACAAAACCTATGAGATCATCATAGCTTTCCTTCTTGAGAGTTTGTGTTTGAATACAAGGTTATAAGTCTGTTGACCCCAAATGACCTTTGACCTCCACCAAAACTATAGGGATCTGTTACTCAACATTGTACACATACAGTACTAAACATGAAATCTGTCCAAGTTTCTCTTCTTGAGATATTGTGTCTACAAGGTTTTCAACATTTGATCCCTGTTGACCCCAAATGACCTTTGACCTCCAAAAAAACTATAGGATTCTTCTAATATGTGGGACACCTACATACTTAATATGAAATCTGTCCAAGCTTCCTTTCTTGACGTTTACAAAGTTTTCATACTTTAACCCCATTGTCCTTAATTGACCTTTGACCTAGGTCAATTAAGGTCAATAAGATTCTGTTACTAAATGTGGCACACATCCATTCTTACAGGTAATATGAGATCTTTCCAAGCTTCCCTTCTTAAGTTTGACCCAAGTTGACCCCAAATGACCTTTGACCTCCAACAAAAACTGTAAGCTTCTTCTTATCGATGTGTTACACCTACATATGTGAGATCTGTCCAACGTTCCCTTCTTGAGATATCATGTTTTCAAGGTTTTCAGTTTCACCAGTGTTGAGCCCAATTGACCTTTGACCTCCACCACAAACAGTACGATTCTTGTAATCAGTGTGGTACACCTACATTCTAAACATGAAATCTGTCAAAGCTTACCTTCTTGAGATATCATGTTTACAAGTTTTCACAGTTTGACCCAAGTTGACCCCAAATGACCTCTAACCTCCACAAAAACAAGAGGCTTCTTCTACTCAATGTGGTACAACTACATATTAAATATGAGATCTGCATACCACGCTTTTCACAATTTCACTCCTGTTGACCCCAATTGACCTTTGACCTCCACCAAAAACTGTTCCTCTACTCAATGTGGTACACCTACATACTTAATATGAGATTGTCAAAGCTTCCTTTCTTAAGATATTATGTTACCACAAGGTTGTCACAATTTTACCCCTGTTGACCCCAAATGACCTTTGACCTGCAACAGAAGCAACAGGCTTCTTCTACTTGATGTGGTACACCTACATACTAAATATGTCATCTGTAGATGCTTTTCTTCTTGAGGTATCCAGTTCACAAGGTTTTCACAATTTAACTCCTAGGCTGTTGACTCCGGGCCAAATGACCTTTGATCTCCACCAAAAACAATTCTTCTACTCAATGTGGTGCACCTTGTGGTGCACCTGTCTGTGTGCACCTGTCAACGCTTCCTCTCTTAAGATACCATGTTTACATGGTTTTCACAAGTTTGCCCCTGTTGACCCCAAATGATTTTCGACCTGCACCAGAAACAACCTGCTTCTTCTGCTCAATGTGGTTCACCTACATACTAAATATGAAATCTGTGGAAGCTTTCCTTCTTGAAATATCAAGTTCACAAGGTTTCACAATTTGACCCCAAATGACCTTTGACTTCTATCAAAAACAAAAGGGTTTTTCTACTCTACTCAATGTGGTACACCTAAATACTAAATATGAGATCAGTCAAAGCTTCTTTTCTTGAGATATCATGTTTACAAGGTACAGTAGCTAGGCATCACAAACATAAATACACACCCGCATACACACACACGGGTATGCCTGATAACAAAGGTTGCAATAATCATTGAATTAACCAATGGAGTGCGTCATGTGGATTTTCATGCAATTGTCATTGTTTGCTTTCATTTGTCTATAGCAGCATATCAAATTCACAGGAAGGAATTTAGATTGCCTGTTACCATCCCTCACCCTCCATAGCCTTTACCATCATAGATATGTAGGATACAACTACATTTAGACTAGGACCAGGGAAGGAAAAACATCAGCTTGGCAAAGCAAAAGGATATTAACCCACCAATGTTTAGGGACAAATTACCCAAGAGGGTGGAGAGAGGGTGGGGAGAGGGTGGAGAGAGGGTGGGGAGAGGGTGGGAGAGGGTGGAGAGAGGGTGGGGAGAGGGTGGGGAGAGGGTGGAGAGAGGGTGGGAGAGGGTGGAGAGAGGGTGGGGAGAGGGTGGAGAGAGGGTGGGGAGGGAGAGAGGGTGGAGAGAGGGGGGGAGAGGGTGGAGAGAGGGTGGGGAGAGGGTGGAGAGGAGGGTGGGGAGGAGGGTGGAGAGAGGGTGGGGGAGAGGGTGGAGAGAGGGTGGGGAGAGGGTGGAGAGAGGGTGGGGAGAGGGTGGAGAGAGGGTGGGGAGAGGGTGGAGAGCGGTGGGAGAGGGTGGAGAGAGGGTGGGGAGAGGGTGGAGAGAGGGTGGGGAGAGGGTGGAGAGAGGGTGGGGAGAGGGTGGAGAGAGGGTGGGAGAGGGTGGAGAGAGGGTGGGAGAGGGTGGAGAGAGGGTGGGAGAGAGGGTGGGGAGAGGGTGGAGAGAGGGTGGAGAGAGGGTGGGGAGAGGGTGGGGAGAGGGTGGAGAGAGGGTGGGGAGAGGGTGGGGAGAGGGTGGGTGGCAAAGGAGACAGAATTAACCACCTCATTCCATGGAGCGCATGTTCAGTGAATCAAATTCCCCTAAAAAAAATACAAACATTACAATATACATTCCACTTTTGGGGCTCTCATATACAGGACTGATATTATCTAGGTGCAGTCAGCATAGCAATAACTGATCACAGTATACTCATGTAGAAAGCATGGCCTAGAAGTTTGGTATAATAGTTACCAGCCCTTTATGATAATTGCTTGCAATTATTCTAATCCTTGGCAATTAGAATCACTTGGTCCGTACTCTCTTTGCCTATTGTTTTGTCCGGTAATTCTGGATACCGTATACATGTACATATAGTGGTACTTCCCCATATCTCAATGGTAGTCATCAGTCAATGTCCTTCCTATCACTCCTATTACATATTGACCATACATATTGTGTTCAGTATTAAGAATAGATCTACCAGTTTGCATTAGGTGTATTAAAACAAAGAAAATTAACAAACACTTTAATTTACATTTCATTGTGTAGCAAGAGTTGAGAACAAGCCGCTCTGTATTGTACAAAACCAATTACGCAATGCAACCATATTTACAGTGTTCATGTATCGATTGACCCCACATGTACAGGTAAGGCAGGTTTTGACACTGTGCTTGTGGGAAAAATGCAGTCACCCCAACTTCAAATGAGTATAAACCCTTTACCCTAATTCATGAATGGCTCTTTATCATTATGCAATATCATTCTTGTAAGATGAATTGCTTAATTTTTAATTTGTTTTAAAAATACTAACACCTCAGTAGCATGCAATACTAATATTCAGCAGCACCATGAATAATACTGTATTTCTAGGAGAAATGTGAAGAGAATTGCAAGATTTTGATGATTTTCCAAAATAAAGCAGGTACTGTACAACTGCTCATTCCCTTTTAAGGAGTGTTTTTCAGCTCCTCCCTCACTCATCACTAAAAGCCCAAGTAACCCTCAGTTTGTGTGTCAATGAATTATCCTGTCACATATAATTTCACTGCTGCTGGTTTGAAATTGTCAATTGTCCCCCCCCCCCCTCACCTACGCAGAATTTATCAGAATTTCGCAACTAGTGTTATTCTTTCTTTATCTGTCCAGGAGTGATAACTCAAACGCAGCAATCACCACAGAAAAAGAGACAGGACCAAGCAAGAGAAATGAATTCACCTGGTCTGTTTTGCAATAGACAATATGACTCGCATCAAACTCCTTCAAGAGTTCCCGCAAGGACTACTTTATCCTCCAGAAATTATTTTCAAGTGGAAGATGATTCCGTGCACACGTACCAGTACAGCCAGCCAACAGAATGCACCAATGCCAAAAAAATTCCTCCCAAGCCTTTCCTGCAGAGGAGGCAGCCCGAGGCCTCCTCCGGGAGGTTTTCCTGCAGGATCTGCCGGAGCTATTTCGACAACTACCAGAACAAACTGTGTCACGAAAGATCGCACAAGTGCAGCTACTGCCACAGAGAATTCTCCCAGATCAGACAGAAGGAGCAGCATGAACTGATCCACGGGATGGAGAGGCCACACAAGTGCAGGTTCTGCGGGAAGGGATTCAGAGACCAGACGACCAGGGCGCAACACGAACGAATCCATACGGGAGAAAAACCATTCAAGTGTCGTTACTGCGAGATGAGGTTTCCTCATCGGGAGAGTAAACGGAGACACTGAGAGAAAGCATGTGATGACTGGTTAGTCTCAAGGGAAGCAGTTTGCAAGGGGAGAGAAAGGGGCTTGTTGGGGGGAGGTCTGCTTCACTCTGAAGTTCATGGGGTGCAGTTAGAATATCAGTGGGATTGCAAGTTTTCTCTTGGTTTGATCTGGCCCCAGTCTAGATCCATGTGGAATCTGCTCGGATGTAAGATCATGATTTGAGGACAAAGCTGCTCTCTCCCACAGATCATCTTCACTCTTTAGTCCATCGAGGATGAAGACGAGGACGATGACGATGATCATGATGATGATCATGATGATGATCATGATGATGATCATGATGATGATGATCATGGTGATGTTGATTGTGATTACGATGAAAGATTACTCAATTGCAATGGTCCATGTTAACGTCATAAAGGTTTCCGTAAATGCGAGCCATGGTCAGACTATTCACAAACCTTGAGAAGGTAATTGCCAATTTTGTATGTTATCACAATTAAATGAAAAAGCTCAACAAAACCTAGCCAGGGTTTTAATATAGGGAATTCACATGTTGCTATTGTAACCTCTGTCCTGTCAATGTGAGTAGATGTAGTTGGGGCTGGAGGTTTGAATTTAAACAAACAATGATGTTTAAACTTTGGGAGGAGGAGGTTGAATGTGAAGATCAACCCCCTTTAGAAAAAAAAAGGGAGAAAAAAAGGGGGATTAAAGTCTTCAACTCCAACCCTGCTGCAGTTACAAGCCAAACCATATTCTTGCCATAAAGTATATGTAGTTTTTTCAGTTTTTGTCTCTTTCCTGCGTCGTAGAAATAGCCGTGATGGGGTAAATCTTGACGAGAATAACAAAACTGAAATTGTTGGAGGTCTTGACGACTTATTTATGTCGGGCAAAGTCAGAAATTTGCACGGCTGATGAACCGTTCAAGCAGCCTGTTGTATTGGCACCAAAATTTATCCATTGCTGCCGGTTTTGATCAAAACAAGTATTGCCGATGCCACAAACACCACGCCGCGGCTATGCACACCAACCAGAATAACTTCCGAGAGACATGATTCTACAAGAGGAGCTCAGACGGCATCTTGTTTGATCTCACTTAAACTTGATTTGTGCATGTCAGAGTTTTGTTTTGTTTCACTAACTGGGGAAATGCAGGGCAGAGCAAACTCAGAGGCCTGGAAGAAAGTAGCATCAGGGCCAAAAGCGTCATGTAAATGACCAAAGCTTTACAGCACGCAGGAAAGTGCGCCTTGAGGAGCGTCTATGACAATGTTTGACCCGTTATCGATTACATACTGTAGGACAAATACGTCTCAAACTATGGAATAGTTAAAGAGGCAAGCTAGCCCATACTGTAGAGCTACAACATAGTTTCAAAATCGTTATGGTTTTCAAAAAATCTGTTGCTTGCTCTCACGTGTCACAATATAGCAGTGTTTAGGAGGTCTGTTGCATCATTTTGTTGTTTGTGTGGCTGTTGACAAAAGAATTGTGGAACAAACACGAGCGATTGATATTCTCTGCGTTTACGCATTTTATGATTTATTTTGTACTGTTACATGTTTGTGTCCTCAAGAGTAGCATGATAAATAGACAATGGCTGGTACCACCACATTATTAACTCCTTTCAGCATAAACGTTATTACATCAATGTTTGCAGATCAGAAACACACCTCAATGAAGCCCTGCAAGCGTTATGTCTACCGCTTGCACCGAGTTCCTGCCCGACGTTGACAAGGCCTGGTTACAAAACTGCTGCCTGGATCCATAGCCTCACCAACATACCACTGAATGTGTATACATGACAAAATTCAGCATGTCACACTTGCAATGTTCGGTTGTGAAACTCTACATCCAAGTAGCAATTTAAGAACTGTGATGTGACATTGTTGTTACCCAAAGCAAACACAAATTTACAGTTCCCATCCAAGGTCTGATTTAGACATGGTGCCTCCCACAATGTTTCAGATTCACCGCTGGCATTTAATTGAAACCAGTTTATTTAAAATCATGCTCATTTGGAGGGTCCACTCTTCCTGTGGCATCCAAAACACCGGCACCTCTCCCTGTCACATCAGCATAGACAAATGATTGGCCATTTTCAGTTTCTACCACATCCCCTGAGAACCATCACTTGTGCCCCAACTTCCCTCCCCCGCCCACTATCACTGTCCCTGTATCAACTCATTCTGTGAAAATGTTGCTGGCTAAGCGGCAATTTATTCTCATTTCACTAGCTCTGACATGACATTTCATCTCTTAACAAACATTGAATCCTATGACATAGCTTGGCATTTGTTTTGAAGACCATATGATTGTAGCATTAGGTCTTGCTCCATGAATACAAAGCTGTTAAAATCCTACAGTCTTAGGACATATTTCAACTCCATGAAGCGGCAATCACAAGAAAGCTCAATGTAAAAGCTATATAGAGGCAAAACATCTACTCACAACAACAACAACAAAAATATTACCTTCAAATCAAGGGAGTGTTGATGAACAGTAAGGGGGAGGTTGCAATACTGGAATAATAGCTAACTTTCAGTACTATGTTTGACTCGACAGAAATTTAACTCAGACCTATAAATAACCTGATGGATGCCAACAAGTAACATAGAATAGTCACAGCATGGTAATAACCTCACTAAGTTGCATCACGTTTTCAATACGAGTGGAGGATTTCTTGTGAAAACACCTTGCCTTGTTATTGGTGTTCAATTGGATATAACTGCATGGAACATCACAATTATTATTTAGGGTTTAAAACTTAAAATTAACTCTCAAATACCACAAGTAGAAATAAACAATCACATAAATTAAACACTGAAGCATTGACGAGGTGGCGTCATACTGAATTGATAACCTAATATCTGTCATGCCAATTAATAAAATTTTACCGCAATTGCAAATGAAAACCCTGGCGTTAAATATAATAGTACCTCAGACATAATTTTGGTGCAGGGCCCTGTAAATGCATATACGCACACAAAGGCCAGTCACACACAGGAACACCGGTTGGAAGAAACTCATCAATGTAAAGAGAACCTTGGTTGCAACACCACTACTCACATACATGCTTTTCAAAGAATACTGTGATTCTCCCTCATGCAAGGAGAGATGAGAAAAATAAATTTGATATTGAGTATGTCATTACTATATAAGGCAGCTGATCGATTAATTGACTAAATTGATTCCATTGTGAGCGATCCCGGTTGATTTCTCTCTGGTATTTTATCTGAACTTATAACAAACGATGAAGCACAACAGCAAACGAATGTTCATATTTATGTTTCAGATGGTTGCATTTCCTTCACCCCTTTACAGTACAATATAAAATCGTTGTCCAGCAACTGCGGGCGCCGGTGGTCCGTGAATTCGTCAGCCTTGCGTAGCGAGCTGTTCCGGATCTGTTCTTCCTCTGGATTCAGTGGAGCAGTTCCTTAGGCCACCATGATGGAAAATTGGCGACCATCTCACATCTGGTTCCGTTTGGCAGATCGACATGCAGCAATTCTCCACTATTAAACAAACACACAGAGATCACCTCGTCAGCACGTATTTGACTTTCCACTTACACTTTAACGAACTCAATAATACGGCAGTCAGTCATACAAATGCGAGCAGATGGCGTCGAACGATGCGCATTCAGTAGAGTTTTGAAAAGTGAATGGTAGTTTATTTGTTGAAGCAAAACAGGTCACTTCCGTGTCATGGCCCAAACGTAAGTGTACTACACTGGGCTTCACACAGCAACATCATTTATATTTTGGGCTCACAGTAAAGTCACTTAATAATTATACGTAAATAGAGGAACAGAGTTATCAGAGGGATAACTCAGGCATTGAAGGGAAATTATTAGGACACCAAGCAACTACATTAGAGTGGACGAAGCCGGTGGCTTATACTACTACAACTTAAATGACAGGTGACTACTAACTCAGCAATATTTCATCAACTTTGGCATCTTTTTTTTCCACAAAATCAATTCAGATGGGAAAATCTTGGACTGTTCTTGGATGAAAACCCCATCTAATGTCACTACGATGTGGCCAGAAATCAAACCCCGAACCTATTGGTTGCTGAGATTCAACTTGCTTCAAATGCCATCAACTTCTAGCCATTCTGCCATAGTCCCAATGTAATTGCCGTCACCCTATTTTTTCTAATGCCATTCTCCTTTCCTACATCATTAAACATGATCCGTAACATCATCATTAAAGTAGGATTAAGCATAGCATAGTTTCTGGTAATCTCCAGGGCAACTTTTCACACACCTGAGGCATTTCTCAATACACATATAGCAGAGGGCGAGAACCGAGACCTGGTTTTGGATGGTACTAAAGAGGACTACATTTGCAGTGTGTTACAAAACTACCTGTCCTCCATCATCATGCCTTGCGGGTTAACACGGCAGCAGTAGTGACGGCTCTGAACGAGTCTTCCACTCACCCATGAGCGACTCTGAGCAGGGCTAACCCTGACGTCCCGATCTGGCTTCTGAATTTTCCGGCGTTTCTTCCCTTCTCAGTTTTTATTGCACTTCCTGCTGGTATCAGTTCTGAGGAACTTAAAAAGGGAGAAAACAATGTGACCCAGAGATACTTTTTCTTTGAGAAGTTTCACTCATGGTTGAGGTGGTATCAGCAACCCTGTGCAGAAACTGATAATATTCATCTCCCACATACAGGAAACCCTAGTGAATTTTTCAAAAATTCCTGGCTTTTTTTCTTTTGTTTCATACATTTGTCAGTTCATCAACTTCAAAATTGCATTAATAGAGACAGGAGACAAATTAGAGCCCCTTTTTCAGACTTAAATTGCAATAAATTTCTGAACTTGTTTCTAGTTGGTTTAATCCCTTTAAGGTCTTGCCGTAGTGGTCTCAACATTAACCTGCTTAATACATGTGTGAAGAGTTTCTCATGACAGCAGAGGTTCAAATTTTTTCATTCAATTATATTATTACCTTATTGAAACCAATGCAGCACACATTTAATGGTTGATTGATAACAATGCAACATTTTCACCTTTAATCAGACAAATTTGCAGATCATTCTTGGTGTTTGCACTGGGTACCCGACCGACGATTCTGGGACCCAGTTTCAAAATTGCTCTCTGGATTCCCAACTTCCAACGACGTACATAGTACATGCAACGGGAAAAACTCAAGATGTTTAATACGTTTTCTTAAATTAAGAACACTTCATCGTCATGCTTGTAGGTAAAATAGATGGCGCTATATTAAACATACAAAGGAGAAGTTTGCATTTTGACTTCACAACGACCTGGTTTACCTCACGAAAGTCATATTTCCAAGTACTTGGGTAAACCTGACCAATTATGGGCTGTGGGTATCTGGATCCAAACTTATAGATCTGGTGCAAATGCCTTTCTCTTTAGCATCAAACTGTACAGTTATGACAGCTGATTTCACCCAGGTAGACTGCTTTCAATATTGTACTACTCTTGCTCTACGATATCTGTACTGCACAACACAGCAAGACTTTAATCTGCCAAACTCCAGAATCTTTGGCAATCTTTCAAACCTCCATGCTGGTAGGCTATCAAATCAATTTGCTGCCCCCAATAGTGCATTATTCAGGAAACTAAGTTTCACTAGTGAGCTCTAAAATTCTGGACATCTATAGTGATACTTGCTAAGGGCTACTTTCTCGTATAAGTTGTTCCTCTCTTTCCTTCTTCTGATTCAAATTTGAAAACTCAGTGAACTATTTTCTTATTTCCAAACAGTTTTTACCTTTTCAGTTCCACAGGCATAATTCTCTTTCGTATCACCCCAGTATGGTGTGTTCGGGCAGTCAGTTCTTGGCCAAGGTAGCAACCTTTGTTGAAATCCACTGTTCATAAGAAAAGTAAGGGAGCAACTGATTTGCTTTACGAGCAAACATTTCCATGGACACAATATAACAAAAAGTGAATATGTTGCAAATGCTACATACGTCTAGCCAACATGGTGAGTTTGAAGGAATCCATGTACATTAATAATCACCTTGGACACATACCTATCATCATTCAGCATATCTACGCTAACTTTGGATACAGTCTACCAAATGATTGTAGAGTTATAGCAACCAAAATAATTTTGCAGTGGGGCACACCTTCTTGATATGGGGGATCTTCATACCAAGTTTGACTCTCATCCAACTTTCAATCTTTACCTCCATTCAAGAAGACAAGGTTTTGCTCCAGAGGTAGAGTTTCCCCTGGGGGGAGATCTACCGCACCCTCAGCCAGGCCAAGCTGGTATCTGTATTGTCTGTATTCTTCATTGGAAACCAATTCTATACCTGCTGCAATATCTGAAGCTGGGAAAAGATGTCAAAATGGTTCTAAAGACTGGTGAAGTTTGCAAGCATCAGTTTGACACATACCATTTCAAATTTGTCCCTAGTTTGAAAGGGAGAGGGGAAGGGGGGGTAATGCACTGCACCTGCACCCTGCAAAGGTGGTATCAAATAATTTGACTAAAATGACTTGCCTGAACTTCAATGTTCACTTTCCTTATTTGACATGAAAGTTTTCAACTATAATAGCAAAAGTCAAAGCAATTTGAGGTGAAGAAAGCACTAAATTTTGATATTTCACGTTCGAATGCATTTTTTTATTTCATGCAAGTGAAAAACGAACAAATGTCACTTAGTGCAAATTTACAGAACTTTTACAAGACTTCACATAATATTCCCTCAATTTCAATACTTTTCCAGGTCAATTTTCGAAATTTAATTTTCTAAATTTTTTATGACTTTTCCAGGTTTCCCAGGACTGTGAAAGGCCTGTTCATCAACCATGCTAGGTGCTACTGGCATGACAGAAAGTTCAGTTGATGTCCTTACACATACAAAAAATGTATGAGTTTCACTGTAGTCATACTGTAGACAATTATTTCATGTTGGAAAGTATAAACAGCTCACCTGAATGATCAGCAGGTGTCACAGCTCTGTACATGAAGGTGTTCAGTCTCGGGTCTGCCATCCAATTTCCATTAAATGGTGGGAATTGCTCCTTGTTAAAGAGACACCAAACTTTAAAGGAAGAGCTGACATCACAGAGATCAACCTGAAGAAAACATCATGGAACAACACACAAAATAAACAACAAGAATGTTGAACATTAACAAAAACGTTTGCCTGAATTTTTATCGATTGAAAATCAATTTCTATCTACAATATTTCAAATTTCCCAGTCTGGTTGTTAAAACAAACCTTTTTCCTCAGTTTGTACAACTTTAAATGTTTGTGGAGGTCTGGTAGAACCTTGGTGTCACACTCAATGTGGTATGTTGGTTCAGCAAGGTTGTCATGGCGATAAATCATTGCATCATAAAGAACCCTTCCCTGTAAGGATGGAAGAACCAAATACTTGAAGAAGATTATTTGCCTAAAGGAAGAAGAAACTCATCCTACATCAGTTTCAACATCAAAAGTTAAATAATTATCATCACTTACAGTATGCTGTAGGAATACTATACAAATATGAATAAGGAAACTGTTAGGTGCAAAACATACTTTCTATGGACTCAAAAACTCATATACACCTTGTTGTTCATTTTACGCTGTTCCAATTTATCCTTAAATTGCCTAAGGCGACCCAAAAGACCTTGATAAATATCATTGGATGGACATTACAGGTAGGATCGATTGTCACTAAAATTGTTAACTGGAACAGAACCTTCCTAGAGACATCTCTGTCGATGATTAGCACAAAAACACAGCACCCTCAGAAGTTTCCAGAACTTGATTTAAACTTAGCTTTGTATATATGGGTTTTTAAGTACCACCGTCACAGTGAGATGATGTTCTCTATTTAAATCACTCAATGTCTAATGTTTTTAAGACATTGCATATAACCTCTTAAAACATGACCCATCCACTCAGGGAAAGCTGCTTTGTAACTGCCAAATTAGTGACAGTGCTATTAAAGGCAAAAGGAAGGAGAAAGGGACAGGTGCAGTCATACTGTCCAGCTTGACTTGCAAATTAGAGGCAATATTATGGCCACACTTGATGGACACAGTCACAGAAGTATTTAGAATCAGTTGGAACTAATGAGCCAGCACAAATTGCTTTGATCACCTGATTAATTAAGGAACATTGTCCACACTGCTGTCATTACCCTGACTACCTAATCATTAAGGAACACTTTGTACATTTGCAAACGTTGTCCCCATCGCTTTGATTACCTGAGCATTGAGGAACATTGTGTACATTGCTCTCATCCTGTTTTCTCCTCCAAGCATCTCCACGTCATTTGTGATCAACCCTTGAAGTAGATTAGCTGCATCAGTGCCAGCCACCTGCAACAATCCCCTTTCCGACAGTTCCACAATTCTCGGGGTGCTGCTTGACTGCGGCTCATCTCGATTCATTACTTTGCCACAAAACTTGCATCGATGCACCAAAGGAAAGGGGAAAGAACCTCCCTTCAGCAACGGCGGTTTGATGCGGGCAGACTGACTTGAGATGGACTTCCATGCGGTGCTGAATATTTTATCCAGATATCCCATGGTGTTACATTAGTCTTTGATAAGAAGTACAGCATTTAAGGGCATCTGCAAACAATCGTCCATGAAGAAAGTTATGACTAATGTCCTACGGAAATGTATTTTCACATAAACATGTTTGTGTGAAGTTGTGAATAGAACATAATGATTGGGTTAATCTGTGAAGTTTAAGGTTATTATGAGTACAATGTGAACTAATTTCTTGTCCACATCTGGATGCATTCTTCCCATTGCATGGACCTTTGTTTTCATTTCTGTACTATCAAAAGTAGAAACTACTACATACAAAAACAAGAATGCACAAGTGCATTGTGGTTTTGATGATCTCACTATGAGGATTTCTATGAATCTGATATATGATGACTGATATACATCTCAAAATGCACAACTGCATATTACAGTTACAGTGATGCAATGCCTACGCAAAACATATGAGATTATAGCTTTCAGCTTTCTTCCTTCAAGTACCTTATTTACTAAGTTGTCACAAAGTTAACCCTTTTGACTCCAAATGACCTTTGAACTCTACCAAAGCCAACGGGTGTTTCTACTCAATGTGATGCACTTACACAGTACATATGAGATCTGATTCCCTCGTTGATATATCCTGTTAACAAGGTTTTCACACTTTGACCCCTGTTGACCCCAAATGACCTTTGACCTCCACCAAAAATGATATGGTTCTTCTCCTTATATGTGGTTCACATACTAATTAAATATAAGATCTGCTGAAGCTTCCCTTCTTGAGATATCATGCTCACAAGGTTTGACAATTTGACCCCTGTTGACCCCAAATGACCTTTGACCTCCACCAAGAACACTAGCAATTTCCTGCTCAATGTGGTTCACCTACATACTAAGTATGTGATCTGATGAAGCTTCCCTTCTTGTGATAACGTGTTTAAAACACACATGTATGCACGATTACAAAGGCTACAATTATCATCAAAACCAAAAGTGTCATATCCTGACTGACTGACTGACTGACTGACTGACTGACTGACTGACTGACTGACTGACTGACTGACTGACTGACTGACTGACTGACTGACTGACCGACTGGATTACACTGGACTGACCTAGACAGGAGACTGGATTGGACTCACTGATTATAAGCCTAAGTCCTTAGCATCGTCTTTGCAACACAGCACTCATCAACACAGTGCAGTACTGTACCAAACTTGCCGACCTAAAATATGGCAAATCTTGAGGTTTTAGTTCCTAACAAAACTTGAAAATGACTTTCCAAACCTGGAGATTTTAAAAATGCTCAAGATATGACTAGAGTTGACTTTGTTTACTTCGTCACTTTTCTTACAAAGGTATCTGCAATTCAATAATCAATTAAAATAATTGCAGGAAGCATCAATCTTGGTCTAATAGCAGGGGCATCAAAGTGATTTTCACCAGGACATCCTATATATAATAAACAATGATAAGAGTTGACGAAGTCTGCTGTTATGTAGGTTACTAATCTACCATACTGCTACATGCAAAAACAGTTTTTCATCATCAATAGGGGGTTGTTGGCCATACTGTAGGCCATGTAGGGTAAATTAGCAAATCATGTCTACTTTGTAACAATGCAAAATTCATTGTTTTACCAAACTCTTCCAAGGGCTGATTTAAATCAATTTAGAGGGTATATTCATTGCCAAGGCACATTGGAAGTGAGCTTACATTGTGTCAAAAACCTCTGTCTTAAACATTCTTATTGCAACAAGGATTAATCATCTTAAAATGATGCCCAAGAGTACTGGAATCCACTGATCTTAGGAAAAAGTATTCACCACCATTTCACCAACCAAATGACTTGTCCTTCCATGCAGCCACGTATACCATTCCATACGAGTAACTTTGTTTAAATTTCATAATACGCCTACCAAAGATGTCGGCGCCTGGGCAGCATTTCTCTAATAGGAGGAAACCACTGCCATTTTCTGGTAGCACCCTGGTGTACAGTACACAGTTTGAAATAAAGAAAGAACCAGTTCAGAGCCGATGTCTATTTTTTTATTTTAGTGCTCATTTCCTGTTTTACTTGACGTTTCTTTTTAGTAAGTTTAACTCCCCCGGCTAGCACTTCCACATTTTCTTGCGTTTTGCTTTCATCTCTTAATCTGTTGTGTTGGTTAGGCCATATGTTGTTGCCTATTTTCTGAATATACTTTGACCTCTGACCAAACGACATACCCGAAAGAACACATGACTGTCAGGCCACTTGTTCACAGCACTCCGAAGGAGGATGCCATATGGTTAAAAAGTGAATCCCATACAGAGGAAAACGTGGTTACGCACTGTAACAAAACAATTTTCTTTCTCTAAGTCTAAGACTCCAGGGAGTTTGGGAATCCTGGGTACAGTAGAGGCACACATATCCTAATTCCTAGGTAAGGATTTGGGGCTGGGATTTTGGACCCAAGGCAGAGCTCAGGGAGTCAGGGAGGACTTTGACGAAGGTGTAGTGGGAGGAGTGTTGTTCTTGCTATGCCAAACTAGATGTTACCGAAAAGCAGGCACTGGGGCTTGATTTTCAGGACAAAAAGGAGCTCAGGAATCCTAGGTAAAGTAAATTCCTGGTTTTGGTGGTTCTGGTACAGATCTGGGACAGGGATTTTCGACCTAAGGCAGGGCTCAGGGAGTCGGGGGGACTTAGGAGATGCTGGTTAGGCACATACAGTGGGAATTGACGTCAGTCATGCACAAAGATTGGATGCCGGTTACGCACGTGCACCAATGCCAGTGACACACGGGCAGACACCGTTTAGGCCTACACACAGAGACGTGATGCCTGTTCCACACAAGCACCTTAAGTGATGCACATGCAGGAAGACACCAGTTACACACATGCACCAATGCCGGTGACACACTGAAAGATGCCGGTTATGCATAGGGGATTGACGCCTGGTGACGCACGGAGGTTTGACCCCCATTTTTCAAGTGCAAAAATGCGGTTACACACAGAGGTTGTTGCCCGTTATGCATGGAAATTTGATGCTGGTTACGCGGTGCACCAATCCAGTGATGCATGGGAAGATGCCTGTTACACACAGCGATTTGATGCCAGTTATGCACGTGCACCAACGCCAATGACGCACAAGAAAACGCCTGTTACGCGCATGCACCAATGCTAGTGAGAAGTGATCGACGCACAGAAAGATGCTGGCTATGTACAGAGATTTGACGCCCATTATGCAAGAGCAAGAATGCCGGTTACACAGAGGTTTACGCCCTTTATACATGGAAATTTAACGCTGGTTAAGCAGTACACCAACCCAGCGACGCACAGGAAGACTCCTGTTACGCACAGAGATTTGACGCCGGTTATGCACATGCATCAACGCCAGTGACGCACGGGAAGACGCCTGTTACGCAAGGACATCAGTTAGACACAGGGGAGACTTGACGCCAGCTATACTCCTCGATATGACTGGGGTGGTGTGAGACTTTGGTGAAAGAACAGTTCAGGGGTTTACATGTTCCTGAAATTGTGATCTATTCACACAAGAACAAGAACACTGTCCAAGTACCACCGTGGTAAATCAGGGTAGGCTAGGCCAACGACTTACGGGACTGTACTGAGCCTAGCCTACCTTACTCTAGGAAAGTAATGGCCTAACTGGTTGGTTTAGGCTAAGCCTTCAGTCGGTAGTATTGTACATAAATTTTAGATGGAAAATTATGACATTAAGAAATAAAGATAAGATAATAATGAATTATATACAATTATACTAGGTCTAGACCTAAAAATAAGGAGTAATAACAACATACAACTTGAGCGTTACTGTCTGGAAAATCATTGATTTCTTTGCGTTTACGTATCTTGTCCGGTTAATTCACTGCTTGTAATGTGTAACGTTGGATTCGCGGAACTGCTTCTACCAAAACAATCTTTTGATTTTATGAAATGATCGGACAGCGCGCCGCGCTAAGTGCAATCGAATATTTGGTAATGGCAGGCAAAGCAATAATAAAGCTACAATATACAAAGCGCGCGGTACATATGCTGCAGGCGTAGCTAGCTCTAGCTCTGGCAGAACCGCAGCCAGAAGTAGAAGATTGCAAGACGAACACGCTCCCCAAACTTAGGGTATAGCCAGCCATAAAACAACTATGACTTCGGAGAATTGATGCAAACTAGAAGAAGTCAGTAGCGCCAGAACACAAATACACCAACAGCAATTTTTAAAGTAGGCGTAACTTTATTTATCATTTTCAAGGTCGCTCCTTACTGGGTTAGTCCAGCTTCTAGTTCTACTGGCTAGGCCTAGGCCCAAAGGCCGTTCTACTCCTACTGTCCTAGGCCTACTAGTACTACAGTCCAGTGTTCTGTGTACATTACTAATGGTAACGCCAGGACTACCTGTACGTGCCGTAGGAGGACGGCTTCTGCCAAACTCTGGCTTAGGTCCACTGTATAACATTCAGTCAAGTGAGTTTAAGTTGTCTCTGGTCTCATGTATGGCATGGGTAGGTACACACTACAGGGATATCCTGCCCAGCCAGGCTCTCTGGCCAAATGCTAAAAAAGTGAAAAAAAATCCAGTTACAACCCGATTGTTTCCAACATCTAGTATATCAGCCAGCACAAGAGCGGATTTTCTCAGGCGCAAACTTCCTATCGGCTATGAGGTTGCAATGTTTAGCGTGACCCCATCAGGTTAGGTGAATAGTATTGTCTGACCAAAGGATGTCCAGCATGATACAGTATTAGAACATCTCTCAAATTAAATCAGGGGTATGAAAGAAAGTTTAACAAAAACAGTGTAAAACGCAATTCATGTAATATGTTTACAGTTTATGTATCTTGTTGAGCAAAGGGGATTGAGTGAGCTTGAAAAGGTTCATTTGGGAGAAAAAAATGGGGGCAGTGATTTACTACTGGGACAACTGGCAGGTGCCTCAAGCATCAGGAGACTCGGCCAAAAAATGTTAAAATTAGGGGTGCACTGGATATCTGGTTGTATAGTGAAATAAATCCAGTTCTGGCCAGACTTTTGTCAAAATCAGGCTATATTTTTCCCCCATTTTGTTGCAAAATTCAAATATTGGTATGAAATGTCAGAGCATACTGTAGGTCTCGGAAAGAATTAAAAAGACAGAATATGAACTGTAAGAAACAGTGACAGTTTAGAACTTGGTTTAAGATTCCTGACTTTTGCTGGTGATTGCTGTGGTCATGATGAGTAGACAAGGAAGCATGCAAAAGCTAGATGGGGATAAAAGGATGATAGGGGTTTTACTGTATATGATGTGTGTGTGATGCAAAATTGATGACAAATTGGTAATTGTTTTCTCCCTCTTCCTATTTGCAGTGCATAATGGAGCCCAGCCATTCTTCACAACACAGCTACTCAACGCCAAGGAGTAGGAGCTCACCAGTTTCAAAGTCTCATTCGCAATCAGCATCCGCCACAAGTAAGAAAACTAATGATAACAGCAGATCAGATCTGACAGAGAGAAGTGACTACAGCAACACCTTTCAGAGTTCATCTCGTTCTGGTAAAAAGGCGTCTCCCCCTCCGGATCAGGATGTGTCGGTGAACATGAATAATACAGGAGAATCTACCAGGTCTCTCCTCTCGGTCCTCTCACACAGCAGTATTGATAGTTTGTCTACTGGCAGTCTGACTGACTCCTCCACCACCAGGTAAGTTTTACCCAAAAGTGAATAAATTCACAGAGCATGCATTCCCATCAGGCACTGTCGTTCAGTTTTTTCCAAATGTAGAGCAGTATGACAAGCGCTTTACACCCCACAGGACATATCTCTCCTCTTTGACAACTTTCCTTAACTTGTCTGGTGGTTGAAGCATACCAACAGAATCACAGGATGTTTGTGGGAAGCAGCATTCCTTTGGAATAAGTTCCATTCAATCATTATTAGCCCTCCCTGTGAGTTGCCCTCAGATATCAAGGAAAATTGAAGTTATTAAAGTTCCTAGTGGTAAAATTTACCATCTGGATTCCCAGAAAAAGTAGGAGTAAAATGTCACACTGTCTGTACCATTGTGAAAGTAAGTGTGTTTGGGGTTGTTCCAATGGGTGTGAACTCTCAAATTTATTTTATTCCAGGGCTTTCAAACTTATTGATGGCAAAACGTATTGAATAGTAACATTCACACACATTTTGGGGATAGATATTCATACCACCTACTTCCCACAAATTTGTAGCTCCCCTGCGAGAGGTGGAAGTGACTCTAAAACTATTGACCAGCCCAGGGAAATCTCAACCAATCAGGAACAGGAGCCTTCCCTCACCCATTGGGAAAAGTGGCTGATCGAAAAGACCAAACTGGAACGTAAGAAAGTGCGGGAGGAGGTCCGAAAGAAGTTGGCAGAGCTGAAAGCCAAAGAGGAACAAGAGCAGAGGAACAAGGAACGTAGGAGGTACATCGAGAGCCAGGTGGTGGAGTGGCTGAAAGAGAAGGAAAAGGAGGAGAAAAAACAAAGAGCAAAAGAGACCAGGAGGAAACAGAAGGAAGAGAACGAGAAGAACACGATGAGACAGAAACAACTTGAAAAAGATAAGGTAGGAATCTTAGCAAGGATGTCACTTTTTGATGGAGTTTATTGATAAATGTGATTTGCAGAGTTCTGGCAATTGATTTATTACAATGTTCTAAGCTTGTCGGGGTTATCGTTAACCGATGTGCTTTTTCGCCGATGTTTTCCACTCACCATCTGTCGATATCCGACCTATATTCAATCGGGCGAGTTTCTCCCAAAGAATTTATTCTCTTATGTAGATTCTGGAGTGCTTTCATCAAGATCCAAAAATACTTGTTAATTGTACAGATATTAGCAAAAGAGCCCTCTTGAACGATGAAAGAACCCCCTCCTTCTGAACAGATCTATGTGGGCATTCTTACTTTATCAGATGGAAAGTAGTCCTTGCAGGACATTTCTGAATTCCTACCCTGAATCCTCGATGAATATGTCCTGCGGGTGCAAATGCATTTTTAGGATGCTGAACATTGCCAGACATGGACATGTGGAAATTGTTAAGCTCACTCAGGATGTTTGTGATGATAGCACCGGTAAACATTGGTTCTATCTTATTATCAGTCAATCCTAAGTTTTAAGAGCTTCGCTTTTCAAATTAAGTTTGAACCCCCTGCCCCCCCTCCCCGGTAAGGTTGGTCCATCATTCTGCTCCACCGTAAATGCCATGTGGTTTCATCTCTCCTGGAAGGTCAACAGGCAAGAATGGATGTTAAAGAAAAAGAAAGAGGAGAAGATGATGAGGGAGAGGGCCCAGGAAGAGGAACGGAGAAAAGCGTTGGAAGAGAGAATAAGAAAGGAGAAAGCAGATGAAGCATTTAAAACTTGGAAGAAACAAGCAAGACACAGACCAAAGCCGGACACCGGAGGCTTCCATCATTATGGTTTGTGACAAATACTTTTGTTTAATTTTTTTTTTATGCTAGAGTGACTGTTATGCTCAGACTTCACATCTGGCAGTCAAAATGTGGAAGGGTTTCTGTTCTTGGCGGAATGACAAGTGTAGTCCATCCTCTGTAGCATTGCATATCAGGCTACTATTTGTAGTAAATACATGCTGTTGTCAGGTAATTACCATATATTCAACAAACTGGTGTGGAGGGAGAAGTATCTGTATAATGGCTCTGTGTTCTCTGTTAGCAAGAAGCCAAATTTGATAAGATTTTTTTTCTGAAAGTTTCTTTACCTTTCTTACATATTGAATATTTTATCCAGTGCAAGGTGCCTCTATTCTGTTCATGAAGTCCTTAACAAGTATGCCTTAATTTTGTCAACATTTGAGTAAAACAAACAGACAAACCAAAAAAGGAAATATTGCTGATGAATGTCTCCCAGCTGTCATCTAATAAGACAAACTACCCATGCATGCAATTTAGACTAGTGAAGTTAAAAGATAGTGGGAGGAACAAACACAAAATGGCAGTGATGAACCAGAGCATCAAGTGGTTTGCTCTTTAAAGGTTGTGTGACATGTCTCTAGAAAAGAGCACCCTTCATTCAGAAGTCACAAAGTAAAACCTTGAGTGAAAATCTATTGGAACTTTGTTTATATCTTTACCATTTTTTTGAGATATGACTCTCCAAAGGGTTTGAGAAAAATGCAGAACAGATGACGTGGAGTGTTGCACAGTGTCAGTATTTCTTTTGTTCAGCCAGATATATTTTGCCTCTTAATTACCTGATTACTGAGTTGCACAAGAAGAAAATACATGCTTCCAGAATCGAACCCTTCTGACATATAAAATTCTCAAATGTCCTTGAAGTGAAGGTTACATAAACGAAGGATAAACGTAAAAGCTATCATTAGAGTCCATCTCTTGACATCACAAATTTGCATACGTAGCCAAGGTTTATTCATGATTCAGCTGTGAGACACTAATTTTCCTGTAAACTGGTCAATCTTTGACAGATATTGATGGAATTTGTGGCCATTTTTAACATTTTTAATGCTGAATGCACCCAGTACTCCAAATGTCATTTTTTTCTGCCATTTGACCTTTAAGTCTTCCAGAAAATCTTCAAAAACAGAAACACATCATTCATGTTATTGAGATGTGACTTCTATTACTAACAGTAAGGGAGCCTTTCCACCCATAATGAGGACTGAAACCTTTATGAATCCACTGTGAGCATCACAATATTGTGTGCTTTTATCATCATTCTGACAGAATTTGTGAACATTCCACATGCAAAATGTCAGATTCAGAAAAAATAATCATAAAAAAATGCATTTGTGCATTCTGGTATATCTTATCTAGTGATAATTCCTTTCAGTACCAGGACTTTAAGGCTAGGTCCCATTGACTATTTTGCTGTATCCCAGAGGTTGTATCTCACCAACACCTAATTCCCTCCCGAACACCTAATTCCCTCTTCCCCACCCTTATTTTCACTCTCTCCCTGATTTCAGCCTTATTCTAAAATTAAAGACAACAGTGTACTGTTTTGCACAAACCAATTTCCCTTTTCTCCACCATTTTACAAACTGATTTCCAAATTTGGAAAAGAAATTTTCCATTTTGGAAAGGTGGAGATGATGTAACAGGAAGATGGTGTTGACTGTTTACATTTTCAGTGGCATTATAGAGTCTTACTGTAGATCAAACTCAAACAACATGATATTCGATTAAATATGATGGGAAAATACTGAAATTGCTATACATTTGGACACTTTCATTGTTTCACATAGTTTTTGTTTGTTTTTCTTCTCAAGTGTACTTTGATCTCCGTGATTTGTACCACAATGGTTAACTCTAAGTTTCCATCTAAAATAGAGGTTGTTGTGACTCCTCTTGTACTTCAAGTAAAAGTATGTAATGATTTGATTCTGGGACTTCCAGTAAAACCATGCCACAAAACCATGCCCGTAAGCCGAGTGCCCGTTTTAGAAGATGAACAACGTTTCTCTGTCTTTTATCACCAGGAGGACGCCCTCATTCTGCTCCATCATACTGCAACCCAATACCTTGGATTCCGAATGACATACCATCCGATCCAAAACCAGTGAAGTACTCCAGATCTTCATCAAAGAGAAAGAGCAGCCAAGCAGGAGAGAGACAGATCGTTCAGTCGCCTCCCTTGCTCTTCAAAGACCGCTCGAACAGTGAGACATTTAAAAGATGGGGAAGGCCGAGATAGCATTGGCCAGCAGACAAGTGCTCAGCAATTCTGTTACTTTTCTGTTCATGTGGCATGGTACAGTACGGCTGTGGGTTGCATTGAAGAATGAGGGAAAATGGAGCAGCAGAGCTGGAGTGTTGGGAGAGGATTGGTTCAGATGTAAAAAATGATGGCCAGCTCATCATCTTTTCTTACCCCATTTCAATGAACTTCTCATTCCAATTCACCTCATTCTCTCTTTCCGTCCCTCTTTTGTGTCTCCTTCAATCTCAGCAAGGTCGTCTCCAGACACCATCTTGCTAGTTATATGGCGCATTTAAAAAAAAAAAAAATACCCACCATTGGATGCCCATCCCTTCAACCTTACTTATTCTCAAAATCACTGTCATGGTAGTTACTAATGATGTCATCCTTAATACTTTTGGAATTTGTTACCCTGTTTTAACTTGTGAAGAGTCCATATTGTGCCCAAAGTTGTTATTATGAGCAATCTGCCACTATTTTCTTATTTAATGCACCATAAAATGATACAGTTGTACTAGTTATTCACTGAAGTTACCTAACTGTGATACACTGAAAATGAGAATAAAGGTTGCTAGTTGTTTCAATTATTCTGATGATTTTTTTCTCCAATTCTTGTTCTCTAATGAATCACCTTTTGATTCCTTGCTTAAGGCAGGTAAGGAATCTATGTGATGGTGTGTAGATGTGTTTGTATGTGTGTGTGTGAGTGACACCCTGGCGTGTAAACATGATGTCTCAAGAATGGAATGGTGCTTGAACTTCAAAGTTGGTTTCTTGGTGGTCCGTTGTGAGAAGATGATCCTTATCGTTTTTCATGGAGGTCAAAGGTCATTTGAGGTCATTAGAGCATAAAATATGAAAAGCTACTGAGGAAGATTTTTCAGCAATGGAATGTTGTTGCAACTCTAAACTCCTACCATTGATGGCACTTTGTGATTAAATGATGTCTGGCATTTGTATTGAGGTCAAAGGTCATATGCGGACATAGTTTGAAAACCTTGTAAACACAGTATCTAACATTCGCTTTTGTTTAAAAGTGATTGTGGGTGTTTGGAAAACAAAAGAGGAGATATTGGCAAGGAATCAAAAAGTCTTTTGACTTCCTGGTTTTCCATATGTTACGTTAAAGGCAGTAAGGCACCCGTGTGTCCTTCAGAGAAACAGAAGCTTTTATTGGAACATACAGCTACCTTTTTACGACTAACGTTGACCTTTCAAGTTTTATGGAAGTGATGGCTTTAGATTGAAAATGTGTTTCTGATGTCTTTATCGAGGTTGCACGTGCATTATACATACAGCAGCACAGGTGTGTCTAGCAATGTCATAAATAAATAACTTGGAAACCGAGAGAATATTTTATGTGTATGACATACATGACAATATACATTCTAAACGAAAGGAAGTCTTTATTCAAAACAATCTCTAAAAGTTGTGAGATGGGTTGATGCATAATTTCTATTTTCAACATTTCCAATCAGCAATACATTTGGTTTTTCCTTTAACTCAGCATATTTCTACGGTAACATGGTGTTATGACTTACATATCGCATGAAGTGATGTATGTTCCATCAAAAGCTCTGCATAGCATGACAAATCTTTTTTACATTACCAAAATTTGGCTGATGTTCCTGTGGTAACTATAAATACATCAAAACATCAGGGGAGCCACAGAAATAATAGAAGGGTTAAAAGTAGAGTAAGTTACAGGAAGTGGTTATCAATAAATACAGCAAACATGCAGATAATCTCAACAGTCCTTCAGATTCTTCCGCACATCATTTCCGGTGTAATCGCAAAGAATCTCCAAAGGCCAATTTCGTGGGTAAGCATCTATGTGGGATTAGAAAAGACAAAAAAGTAGGGTTATTTTGTTTTGTTTTGTTTTTTTTTAAGGGAAAACGTCATTTTGTAATGAAAACAGCAGGGGTGTTTTTTCTTCAAGAACAAGAAGAAGCGAGTCTGAAGGAAACTTGAAGAACACTGACAGAAGCTACTAATTAATGTTTACAATCGAGACTACGTGACAGTATTTGGAATTCATAGCTACGATTTTTATAAGAATTTTCTTCTCTTTTTGTTTTTTTTTTGGGGGGGGGGGATTTCCTGTCATGCAAGGCCTTACATGAATAATCATGAATTTTTCACTCTGAATGATCATCGCTTTATCCTAAGTTTTAACTCCTTGAAGGAATCAAAAGATACACAGAAACGAAAAACAACAAATGTTAATCGATCTGTCCATTGAATTTGAGAAAGTAACCATTTTTATTTGCAATCGAGCATACCAATGAAACTGGTGAGGTGAGGAGTTCATTGAATACCTTTGTCAAAATCATTGTAAAGAGTGTAATTAGGCCAAATCAGTCGATTACAGTGAGTTATTTCGCAGAGACTCTCTTAACTATTAAAAAAAATTCATTGTCTCAAAATGGCAGTTATCGCATCAAACAAATTTGCCATTTTCCATGCTGTTGCCGTGGTTTCAGATGAGTAGACACAACTGTACCGTGATACGATTCATTTGAAAAGCCAAACCATCATTTTAGTTGTCAATAGTTGGCCCTGGACGAAAACAGACCCGTTGAACACAGAGCCATCTGGCTTTGGTTGAAAATAGGGTTCCTTTATAGAGAGCGCCATCTACCTGCTAGCCGGGTCTGTTTCGTTGTTCCGATTGTATTTAATTAATCCAGGGAGGTGCTAGGAAAAAAGCTCCCTAAAAAGTCCAAATTTTTACTTTTTATCTCAAAATTTTGACTTTTTATCTCATAATTTTGACTTTTAAAGTCAAACTATTGACTATTTATCTCAAAATTTTTACTTTTGAAAGTCAAAATTTAAAAGGTCTAATTCGAACTTCTTTTCATCCAGGGCTTTCATACTCTGAAATTGTTGCAACTTCAGCCCATTGTGGTTTTGCGGCTATGGTTGGCCGCAGCGGACCTAATTATGGACGTACTGTTGACATTAAATCGAATTGATGTTAACATTAAATGATTTCGTGATGAGCCAATCAGAACATTGTTAAATGCTGAATTAGACGTTCTCGTGTGATGTTGGTGAATTGAACTATTGACAGAATGAACGGTTTTAACGAGCGTTGCCACTTCTGTCAGGCTCTTATCCGCCCATTATTTCTTTAAAATCCTCCCAAAACTGCCTACAGTTCTTACACCCCTCCTCCAAACCTCCTAAGTGTGTAATCATAGGCAATTTATTACCTATCGACGTCAATTTAGCAGTCAAAATTTTGAGATAAAAAGTCAAAATTTCTACTTTAAAAAAAATGAAAAACAATAGGTCCACACGTAAACAAATATCTTTAAAAGTTCTTTATCCAAAGAATCCCCTTCCTGTTCTTTCCTTTCTCAAATTATCTCTTCGTAAAAATCCAGTGACTGAAACGGAAGAAATCGCCGCCAAGTCATGAATGGGGGTCATGTCGTCATACCTATTAACATAACCCCTTCATATCGCCTCAAGTTGGGGTGTAATTAACGTACTGTATGTATAGAGTGTGACAGTTCCCCCAAAATTTGGTATAGGCTACCATCACCTTTTACACGTACATTCAGTAGGATACTTAAACCGTCAGATCAACACAAAAATGTCGTTTTTGAAGCACCATTGTGATTGGCCAGGACCCAATCTTACTTTTATAAACAATGAATTGATTGGCCAGTGCTAGCATGTTGCTCCACCGTCGTAGCAATAGAGTTTAGCTAACAGACCCACGAGCATGATTATTCCTCATCTTTATTATCATTTTTTTTTATATATGCACGGAAAAGCAATGCAGCCATGTTGAAAAAAGTAATAATAAAAGTAAAAAGCTAAAGAAAGGAATAAAATAAAAACGGAAACAAGATATTTAAAAGCAAAGTGTTTTGTTTGGGAATAATTCAAATTACAAAATTTGAAAGCCAAAATCAAAATTTTGTTTTAAACTAAAAAAATGAAAACAAAAGCAATAAATTTTATGTTTTTGTTGCTCAATCTTTGTTTTATGTTCTTATGAAGTGTGTTTTTAAATCGAAAACGATAATTTTGTTCCCTGATTTTATATTGTATTGTTTTCATTGTTTTTCTGCACGGCCACGGTAATCTTTGGTAGTTTCATAATTTACAGCAATTCATGCACACGCCTATATCGGACGCCGGGCGTCCGTTGATACTTAAGCCTATTATTGCCAAGTGATTTATTTATTTTTATTTCATTTTTTTTTATTTCATTACACAAATGAAAAATGCAATTACAAAATTAACGGAAAAAGCAATGCAGCCATGTTGAAAAAAAAAAATAAATGTAAAAACCTAAAGAGAGAAATAAAACAAAACGGAAACAAGATATTTAAAAGCAAAGTGTTTTGCTTGAGAATAATTCAAATTACAAAAACTGAAAGTCAAAATCAAAATTTTGTTTTAAATTAAAAAAAAAAGAAAACAAAAGCAATAGTTTTATGTTACAAAAATGTTTTTCTTTTGTGCTCAACTTTTGTTTTATGTTCTTATGAAGGGTATTTTTATAATCTTTAGAACGAAAACAATAATTTACTTTCCTGATTCTATGTTGCTTCTTTTTCATTGTTTGTCTGCACGGTCACAGTAGTCTTCGGTATTTTCATAATTTAGGGCAATTG
This sequence comes from Stichopus chloronotus, assembly GCA_021234535.1. Taxonomy (NCBI): domain Eukaryota; kingdom Metazoa; phylum Echinodermata; class Holothuroidea; order Aspidochirotida; family Stichopodidae; genus Stichopus; species Stichopus chloronotus. The sequence goes on from CM037850.1 coordinate 5,210,599, forward strand.
ATGCACACGCCTGTATAGGGCGTCCGTTGGTACGAAAGTCTATTATTGCTAAGTGATTTATTTATTTTTATTTCATTTTTTTATTTCATTACACAAATGAAAAATGCAATTACAAAATTAACGGAAAAAGCAATGCAGCCATGTTGAAAAAAAAAAATAAATGTAAAAACCTAAAGAGAGAAATAAAACAAAACGGAAACAAGATATTTAAAAGCAAAGTGTTTTGCTTGGGAATAATTCAAATTACAAAAATTGAAAGCCAAAATCAAAATTTTGTTTTGAATTAAAAAAAACGAAAACAAAAGCAATAGTTTTATGTTAAAAAAATGTTTTTCTTTTGTGCTCAATTTTTGTTTTATGTTCTTATGAAGGGTATTTTTTATAATCTTTAGAACGAAAACAATAATTTACTTTCCTGATTCTATGTTGTTTCTTTTTCATTGTTTTTCTGCACGGTCACAGTAGTCTTCGGTATTTTCATAATTTACAGCAATTGATGCACACGCCTATATAGGGCGTCCGTTGGTACGAAAGCCTATTATTGCCAAGTGATTTATTTATTTTTATTTCATTTTTTTTATTTCATGACACAAATGAAAAATGCAATTACAAAATTACACTTAAACAACGTAATAATTTGATAGCTAAAAAAAACCGCACGATCTGTTATTCCAAAATTTGTTGGATACCCCATGTAGCAAAATGAAACTATTATAGAAGAAAATGGAAAAGAGAAGTAGCTATCCTTTGATATACGGCAAATATATTTGCCACAAAATTTCTACTACGCTACGCGCAAACGGATGGTGACGCTCCGCATGGCGAGCATGCAGTGTGTGTTAAAGGCGTGTCCTAGATAACCAAGCAAGTTTTACCCTATTATTGATCTTCTGGAATGATATCTGTTATCCTGAAAACAACCACCCCAAAGTGCCATTCCTTTATCAAAAACTGTGTGGGACACTATACCCACTATACCCTGGAAACTCTTCGCTTAGATTGTAATTTGCCTGGGTTCCTGTTAAACTTGTAGTCTTTCTATAGCTTACATGTACGTAAGAAGAAAATCTGTGGAGATATTTTGAGGTGCGTGTGTGTGGGGTGGGGGGTGGGGGGGGGGTGTTTTCGTGACTTGGATTATTACACCCTTGTAGACGGATTAAATCGAAAAGGCCCACAAATACATAGCAAATAGTGTTGGGTTTTGTCCTGAAGTCAAGTCACTTGATAATCCGTCCCTGCTGATTTATTTTTTTATCCAAACTAACACAGTGTGTAAGGCGTCGTCCATGCAGCGCATGGTGTGACATTGTAAAAACAAAATAAAATAAAATAAAAACAAGATAAAATAAAAACCTACTCACTATCAGTCACAGCATCTGCACCACTCGTTGCACTCATCCGCAGAGCAACACTTCCTTGCTCTCTTGAAGACCTCCTCATCAACTCCCAGATCCGCTGTTGCAGAGGAAAGAATAGCGATCAGGACTATCGCTACCAGGAGGATAATATAGTGGCTGTACCCTGTTATAAAAAAAAAAAAAAAGAAGAAACTCTCGTCACTTACGAACCGAGTAACATAATTTATCTACATTTTCCTACTATTGTTACTTCAATATGATCACCATTTGATCCAAGTTCCTCTAAAACTTGCTCTATCGTATCTTGCTGAATCGGACCCGAGAAAAAAAAAAAATCCTGTTTTATAAAAAGCGTGGTAAATCTTGTTACTGACCTTATCCGTTTAGATCATTTTTATCACCATGGTGCTTTCCATCCTGCCTAGAGATTTTCTTGAGCATACATCATATAAGACGCACAATGGGATATTAGTTGTCCAGGGGATATTAGTTGTCATGGCAACTATATATAGGCAAAAATGTGTAAACGTAGAAATGAAGAAGGTTCCCCGGTTATTTTAACGGAATAAGTGTCCTCTTTGCAGTCACACAAGCGAAACATGTTTTTGTCGGCGAAGAGTCAGCAGTGTAACGAGTGTAACAACTTTGGACGATAGAGTGTATACTTATAAAATCTTGATTTCGTGACCCTCAATCCAAACAATAAGTACTAATAACTACTAAATGAAATACGCCCTCACTAAGGACCTACTGGTCAGCCGAAACGGGACGTTGTTTACCAAGGCCTTGCTGTGCAACTTTAGATTATAATTGTGTTAGTTTTACTTGTAACTAATCACATAAAGAAAGGAATATGCTTTCCATGTCAGCAGTTATAATATGCTCAAATTTTGTAGCTTCAATTAAATTTGCACACACTTATATTTTTAAAGTGTTGAAAGTAAAATGTTCCAATCTTACCGGCCATACTTGTCTTTTCCTCTTCAAAAGATATCCGAAATTTTACTGTAACAGACGATAAAGAGCTGTCAGTCTTGTTGTGAGCTCGGTGGTTTGGCGTTTACTTTCCATAAACCAGTTGTTTATTTCAACCTTTCTGATATTGATTGGAATTTAATATTCCTGCTGGCACTGAGATAAAAAAAAATCAATGCGCATGAGCAGAATTGAAGAGCTCGGAGGTCTTTCTGTTGATTGGTCCATCCACTGACTCGTCGGCGGGACCTAATATGATTCCCTTTAATACTAGACTGCTATTGGGGGATCTGAGTAAATTTATCCCTTACCACACATCGTTTCATAGGAATTGGGTTTGTGAGGTGATAGGTAACGGAGGGGAGGGGGATCCTACTCAATATTATGCAGGTCCTACTATCTATTACGGTGATAACTTTTCAACGTTTATAGATTTTTTGACAGAACTGACTATCTCTGCAAATAACATAAAGTATGGTGTTGCAACCAGTGGCGTATCAGGGGACACCACACATGTTCGAAACCCCCAGTGCCCCCCCCTCAGTGCCCCCCCCCCCTCCCCCTCCCTGCTCACAAATTCCTGGCTACGCCACTGGTTGCAAGGAATCGGTGTCTCTTTTGTTCTTCATACACAAGGGTGGACTGGGGAGTAAATTCCTACGAGGAAGTTTGAAACACACGGGTAGGGGCATGAAGCAGATTATTTAATATATATAGGTGCAGGAAGCAATATTACTGTGCATCTCATCTTACTCGTGAGACCAAACATCCATTATTATGTGAAAATTTCTGGCTTTTTTAACACTTGAAAGGGGAATATAAAAATAATCCCGAACAACTGTGTGCTATAACTCATGCTACTTATAATATTTGTTGCTTTTGCCAATCGTGACAGACACCAAAGACCAGCCGATCAGACCCTTGGCCCCACATATAGTTTCTAAATTACTTGCAATCTTGTTTATATGGTTGGTAAGGGATACATTAATTAATTCACTCCCAAAATAAAATTTTTCAGGGAATATAATATTTTGATTGGTCCTTTCAAATGAATGTTATTATGAAACAAACGATATATGACGAATCATGTGAGATCTTCCCCTTGACGTCACAAATGCACACTTAGTGGAATTGTTATTCATTTGTTCAGCAAACTGAGGAGCTGATTTTATTTAAAAGAGAAGAGAAATCAATCAAAGTTAAGGTTTTGTTGCCGTGCTATTACTTTTAAGATATTTATAGACCCGTCTGACGACAACAACGCTTATATTAATTAATAATTATGATAATTTTTGTATTTATGTGTTGTTTATTCATGTAAGTGCATGTGGCAGTGGAGTACACGGAACGTTATAAGCTTGTATCGGCACAGTATCATAAGCTAACTTATGTAGTCCATTGCATGTCGGCATGTGACGATATGTTGACAAAGTGTACGAAATGACACATTTCCCATCCTCTTTGCACAATATCATATACTTAACTAAGATCAATTTGCTGGTACATGCTTTGCATGCAAATATACAGTTCTACCGACCTCTGCGTGATTCAAATGGAAATATCACGTGATTGCGTGCGTAGGCAAAAAGTAAAAACATTGAAATTTCATCTCCAAAATTTTGGGTAAGGCTTTTAATTACACCATTCAGACAGTCTGGGAAAATAAATAAGTTTCAGTTGTTTAATTTTGCCATATAATTTCAAATTCTTCTAACATAAGTAACAAAAAGTGTAGAATACGATATAGTGGTTGACAGTTTTCATTCAAATCAACGGTGTGCTTTTTGAGCAAGCCAATGGGAAGTATACTAGTATTGAATATTCAGTTACCACCTCAGGATCACTGACGCCGCGGGCAAGGTTGTGTTCAGTTCGTGGGTTATTTGTAAATACGGTGTTTTCTTTCACCAAATACTACAATTCCCTATACCTACCAAGGAGCGACGACTTGAGTAGTATGTTTTTGATACAGTAGTGAGACTTGTACTGTTGGATATTCATTATGAAGGCGGTTATAGTAAGAACCATTAATTTTCAAATATGATTTCTGATTTTACTGTTTTTATGCCAATCCCGTTGCTTTTCGAAGTAGTTACTGCCATTTTCCTTCATTGAAAGACACAGTCCGTTCATGCACAACCTCGTGTGTACATTTAAAAATAGAGAAAAACTTAAGATCAAACATAATGTTATCTTTTTGGTTTTTCAGTACACACACAATCACTTTAAAAATGCACCAACGTGACACACATAGAACAAAAAAAAAACTAGTCAACGCTGGTTGGACTCTCGTTGGTTAGCGCCATCGCTGAATGCTTTCGGACTCCCCCCCCTAACATCGCTTGCATTCCCCCCCCCCCCCCGATCGTGCATTATCCTTCGGTTAAAGCCCAGATGCATCGTTGATTAACCTTCTTTATTCATACAACGCAAGATTACTTTAAAAAAAAGAAAGAAAGACATTTTAGGTTTGTAAATAACCACATTTTCATTTAGAAAAAAACCGACAAAGGGTTAATAGGATTTACTACACGTCAACATTGTGGATTATAGACAAAGTACTACCAATGGTTTGTGTAAGTATAGCGCAGACGGCACAGCACTGGCCCATCTACGTTTGTTTTGTACTCAACCGCCGGTGAGTTTACTCTACAATTGACCGCATTCACGGTAACATTCCGACTGAAATAGGCCAATAGGAGTTGAGAATTCTGATCAAGTTTGAATGAATTACTTTTGAGCCGTTAAGTCTCACCAATAAACATCAACAATAGCTTCATCTCCTTAAAACATATTGCATGAGATGAGTTACGAAAGATGCATCTTTTGAATTTTGGAAAGTTTGGGAGAACGAATCTATTCTAGCACAAAAAGTAACTGGATTTACATCTTTTAGGTGCTGTTGTTGACTTATTTCTTGCAAAAAAAAGGGCTACTTTCGAGCCTTATTTTAAATAATCTCTATCATTATGTGTCCAAAAATATATATATTTGTGTGTAAAACAAAAACATTCTGTCCATTTGAACAAACAAAAAAAATGCTGGTATCGTACGCTAAGGGTATTGCTTTGTACAGGTATTCGCAAATGTAATTATTTTTCTTTTTCATTTTTCTTTTTCACGCGTTAAGTGAAAAAAAAACTGTCTTTGTTTTTTTCTTCGTTAGTGCATGTACACTGAGTGTGCTGGTATAGATATACTGCTCATGCGAATAATCATACATATTTCTTTCTTAAGTGTCTTTAAAATTGAAACAGCGACAGATATATACGTCACTTAAAGTACAATTAATTCGAAAAGCTCTTTTTTCTTTCTCGGTAAAATCTGTTTTCTGCTGCAAACACCGAGTTTGTGAGTAAAAACGCCTTTTCTGTTTTTTCGAATTGACAGCTTTCATGTTATAATCTAAGTATTGCCACTCGCATTATGACACTGTATTCACTTGTTTCATCCATTATAAACCACATGACCTTGTTAAAACTCCAAACGTTTATTTTAGCTATATACTGTAAAACGCTTATTCTAAAGTATTGTGCAATTAAAGGGAAATAGGGCATTTAGAATACACCAATGTGACATACAAAAGAAATGGCTTTCATCCTAGCTAAGCCATCCAGTCTCATCAATAGACACCTGCCAAAGCTTCATCTCCTCAAAATATTATGCATGTGATGAGTAACGGAAGATGCGTCATTTGGATTTTGAAAAGTTTGGGTGAACAAATTACTGTTGAGCAACAAATAACTGAGTCTCTATCTGTGAGAAAGTTACTTCTTGAAAAGAAGACTACTGCTCTTCCTTATTTTGAATAATCTATCATTCTGCCTAGACAAACATTGGTTTTAATAATATCGATGTTTTCTGTGAAACAAACGCCCTATTTCCCTTTAAGTTTTAGCGATAACGGAGATTGAAACACTATATATTACTATAATTGAAAACTTTTTTGTTTATTATGTTTTCTCATTGTTTACCAATGGCCGAGATCATTTGCATAATGACCTGCTGTGTAATGACCAACCAAATCAACATCCAGACGTTGTTGCTAAAGAATAAACGAAAATCAAGAAAAAGGCGAAAACAAGATAATAAACAAAACAATTACTGTGTTATTAACAAAAGCTTGACTTTTTGTTAAATGCAAAAAATGATACCACTCTTTTTGTATACATCTTGTATGTATCTTTTAATATATATATGTTAAAGTCTCCGTATGAAAGCACATTAATTGTGGCTTTTAGTCAAAATATTATATTTTCTCCTTTTATGAACCGGCACACTGGAATTTTTGCATTGGTTGAGAGATATATGACGTCATCACCATAGTCGGTGGACCAACGCATGATATCAACATAGTAAGGTGTAACTTCTTTTTCTCTTTGCTTCTTTGTCGATGCCGTGGTTTGCAGACCAGTCCATGTAAATTATGTAGAATGTACAATGAACTTCACATTGACATATTTCAGGAGTTTATTTTTTATTTATTTATTTATATTTTTTTGAGAAAGAGAGACGGAGAGGAAGCAAGAAACTTTTGATCGCTAACTATAGTTTCGTTTACCAGGATAGACAGACTATTCCGATGTTAATTCGAATACTACCAGCCTGAACTTCGAATAGTCGGATCCAATAGTTCATCATGTCTAAAACAGTGATTGCTGTGGATGAAATTGTACGTTTGGGCGTGTTTTTTTTTTTTTTTCTTTTCTTGCAGAATGTGAGGAAGGGTTTAGAGCCTTAATTGATACGAGCCGTAGGTGTGTAGCTAGGATCTTAGGCGGACCTAGGACGTGAATGAGTTGACCTGTGCTACAGCTAATACCTGTGACCACATAGAAATATAGTGTGCCTCTGAATTTAGACCTGGGTGGATTGAGAATTTTGAAAAGACTTCATAGGATAATCGCCACTCTGGGCGCGGATCGAATAAAAAAAACTGTTTACAACTTTTTACACAAAAAAGACCCACCTTGCTCGAGGATTTCTGCAGATAAATTTTAACGGAAACATTTTTTAAATTTTACTTAATATTTCATTGTAATTTGTGTGGTTCCGATCCACTCCAAGCCGACGTTGGTCATGGAACAACGGGTGGCCAATTAATTTAAATTTTTTGTTTTGAGTCTGTCTGCATCCACGCATTGTAAGAGTGCCCTTTATTTGCAGGATTTACTTCGGAAAGAGCGCCTTCAAATAGTGTACCAGTTTCTATACAATTAAATGGTGGTGAAAAGAGCTACGATGAGATGTATGCAATAAAATAGGTAAGGCATAATTGATTAATATAAAATAATAATAATAAAATAAAAAAATAATAATAGTAGTAGTAATAATAATAATAATGGGGAGCGGTGCCCCCCCCCCCCCCTCCATCTCTGTATCCGACGTTGTTATGTCAGTTGAGCAACTAACATCATGCAGTCGTTGTAAAGGTTAATCGTACTGTAATGTTTCAGACTGGTTTTCAACAGAAAGACAATTTGTCGCAGTTATTGTTAATAAGGTATCACGTGTACTTACATTCAGGAATCTCATATAGTAGTAATCATATAGTGCCTGCATATTCCACCCTATTTTATATTTGAGGGTAAAAAACTCTGCCATAGTGAAGGCTGAAAATCTAGTGCGGTCACTGCGTTTGTCACAACGAACTTCACCTATTTTACTAGGTATAGGACTATAAGCCTAACACGCTACGGTACATCACACAGATCTGTAACATTAGTTTCCTCCTGGATAGTCCAGGTGTGATATTTATCCTCAAATCTTACGTCACAAGTCGGGTCCTGTGAGCATACGCATTATGTTAAAGCGGAATATAAGTACATACACCCTTATGACGAACACCACATAGTGAGGTGCAATATGGTTTATGTGTTGGATGGGCTAATATGTATGTTAATATGTGTTAGTATGCTAATATTTTATTACCATAATACACTTAGGTCCACTGAAGTTCTCGTCCATTATGTTCAATAACATGGAGTATATGCTTACGAAGCTAAACGGAATGCACCATGTTCTTCACCCTTTACTGACGTGATACTGACTGAATGGGCATAAAGTAATCTAGCAAGTCGCATTAAAGTAATTGAGACACAAAACAGTAGAACAGTAACATGGTCTCTAAAGCCTCGAAGAAGTTTCACCATCATGAGCTACGGTACCACTTTATGTATAAAGTTAGCACATGGTCATTAACCGTGACTCTTTTAATTTCCCTTACCTTGGGCCTTAGGTAGTTACCTTTCACTGCAAAACAATTTCTTTCTGAAGTTTTCCAAACTGAGTGAAAATTCCTAGAACTAATTTCCACCAGATACCGGGACAACGTCAAAATAACATAGCTGAAAGCGCCTCCATTTTAACACCTTCAGCTCGCCTGTCTCAATAAGGAATTCATAAAGACTTCTTTGCTACCACAGACGCGGAGAATTTCCCAAGTGCTATATAGGTATAGTATGGCACCATAAATACCCCAAAAGTCAGACATGTAGGCAAGGAGAGGATGACGGGAGGGGGGGGGGGGGAATCAGGAGCTCTGACGAAAATTTTGAAGTTCCACTTCAAAAGCGATTTTATTAGTAGTATATGACGAGGTCTTGGTGATTCACTATGTCCCAGACCGATGGAATGGGAGGGAACAGACACCCATGCCGTCGCGACCGGGGCTTTGTGTACGCATTTGTGGCTCCCCCATCCCGCCCCTCCCCCAAACAGTGGTACAAAGGTGAAAATTTCTGATATCTCAGTCTACCGCACAGTTTATGACTTACCATGATGTGCCATAGTGCACCAGGTTTGGTTTAGGTGACTCGGTAGTGGAAAAACTTCTCAAAACGTCCGCCCAGTTCGCCGTTAGTCGGTCACGTATTTCAGGCATCATACTTCCCCCCCCCCCCTCCACCCCACCCCTTCAAAATACCATTGCATGCGAGTATTTCTTGTGAAATCTTTGGCTATCATTTCACAACTTTATATATAAGATACAAAATATTGCACTGAGATTATTGAATCTAACTAGAAGTACTTGAGTAATTTCCCAAATGAGTCCCTCCATTAGCCTACCTTCCCCATTTCATGCTTTGAAAATCGTGACATGGAAGATAGGTACATTTCACCAGACTGCGTCGAAGGCCATGTGGCGTCGCCAAGGGATGGAGCTGGGGAACCCCGACCAAAAGTTACGTGTCCTGGGCCCATGTGCCCCCCCCCCCTTAATGAGAATTAAGGTAAAAAAAATGACATCTGCTTTTTAGATTTAGGCCTATATAGGCTTACTTTTGCGAGTTTGTTTCCACTGATGATGAACTAACGCAGAACCGTTAATTTTTGCCGGGATTCTGGCATTGATGATCCGTACTATGTCAAGATGAATGATGCAGATTTGCCACAAGATAATACTCGAAACAACGGTAACAATGTGGACCCCAGAACTACCCCATGGGTCATATGGGTTATCTAGGCTGACCTATATGGGCCTCTTACAGATCTTGGGTGCAAAGACATAGGGACCAAACATATTCGTCTACATGGGCCAATGTTGAATGTTACCTGTGCTTCAAGTTGGCCGCCTCTGGCCGGCTCCATGGAATACTGGTTGGCAGGTGCTCCCCTCGCAAAATTGCTGTGCCCAGTGTTCGACCCCCTCACCCAAAAGGGTTTACCCTGCGTTAAATGACTTTTTCCAAGCTCGGTCAGGAACCTCTTGGGGGGGGGGGGGCAGCGATCCCGTATCATATGCTTCCCTCCCACAGCCAACTTCCCTGCCGCTGTGACCTGTGACATGACACCGTATGTTCGTAGCTTCGACCGTGTCTTCTGCATTTTAGCTTTTAAATGCTTTTGTAATCACTCCTCAGTCTGTTTAACTATATACTTCATTGTAATTTTCGTTTTTAACTATATTCATTTAATAACGCGACTGAAATAAAATACAGTTACAGTTACCTCACTTACAAAAATGAGTGTATGAAAAAGGTTAGGCATTCTAATATCCCTGGCTTGATATGAAACTGATAACTCGATCGGTGTTTCAAGTAAATCCACGATGGTCCAACACTTCGGCGAATATACGCTAGAGCAGTGATACTCAGCTTGGTGTCCGCGGACCCCCAGTGGGTCCGTGAAACTTACTTGGGTGTGGACAAAGGCAAAGGGGGTCCGTGGGGGCCGCTCATGGAAAAATAGGTGTGCATAAGAAAAATAAGGGTTTGCGAAAGTGCTTTGAATAAGTCAGACAAAAAATCGTAGGCGTGATTTAAATTTACAAATCAAACGACAACGCGTATTCCAATTGTTCTCGTAGCTTTTCTAATTTTTCTTGGTCAAAGCAGCAGAGAAAGTCGCCTTTGCTTCACCGGTATAGCAATTTGTTACAGTAGACCAGACTTGCTACTATTCTACTCAGTACATAGGGATTTTCCTTACCTTAGGAGTTTGGGGCATATGACAAACCCGACCAGATATATGTAACTGGTCGGCATTGACCTCATTTGATACACTTTGTCACCAACGTGTCCACTCCGTCTATTGGTTGAATTAATGGTTGAGCTGGCCACAGTGATTCTGCACCATCTAGGCTACAGTGATAAAAATACCCGATCACTGAAGGTCTCCCAGTCTCTGTGCTCATGTCTTCTTGATCAGTGGACACAAAAATCATGCAATTGCCAACTGTAATCCAGAGTGATCGATAAGAAAGCTATTGTCTACAATTGATTACATCAATCTGGAACTAGTAGAACTTTTGCCCCATAAATCCTTGGGCCAGAAAAACCGTATGCACGGACCATTCACTTTCTACTTTGAACTTCGCCGCTGTTAGTTGGGTCAGTGAGGCTCAATAATCACATTACTTGACATACTTGTGTATATGTTTTCTTTTCAGTTTCAACACCGACAAAATACAAAAACAAGGTGAAATTACGCTTACACATTTCCATTAATTTTGTAATGTTTCGTGCCTCTTTTCATGGCAGATACGGACACATTTTTTTCGCATCAAATAATAACTCGATGATACTAAATGTTATACCTGTATGTATGACGCATACCTTGATGAGGAGAGCATATATATTTTCAAAAATAGGCCTAGGCATACAGTGGTGATGTAGTTTTACAACGATTTTCTGTTTAATTCAATTTCATTTTAATTTCTTATAATGTGAGTAAGACCATCCATTTCCATAACATAAGCTGTAACTCATTGGAAAGATTTACTTTTCTCCGACAGTGGGCGCTCAAAAAAGGGGTCCGGAATGAAAAAAGGTTGAGAACTTTGTCGCTAGGGAAATCCGTGTACCATTCCTGAAAATAAACCCATGTGCGAGCTGAAGACGGACGTTGAATGACGTCAGAACTGAAGCAGACTACAACAAATACCACGTTGCCACTTTAGCCATCGAAGGCGGTGTTTATTTTTGTCGTTGAATATCATTCATGCATGCATGTTCTCAGTCTGCAGTGTACTATACTGCGCCCAATTGTACTGTGCAACAAAGTCATTTGGACTTCGAGGGGACTTTCCACACCACCAGATTTGAATTCAAGTACTGAAGTAGGTGAGAGTTCCATTTTTAAGTTCGAAGATTTTCTTTAGGAATTACTATTCAGTAACATGTGAATAACGCAAAAGGACGACTGGGGTGCTTGTTGGACTGTTACCGTTAGGCTAAGCCAAAGGAAAATACTAAAGGGTTAGGCCTAAGTTCCCTAACTTACTGTTGGGACTAACCTACACCACACTGTCTTAAACTCTTACTTAGGCGGATTGTTATGCCTTATGTCTGTTCGTGTTACCGCCATACTAAGTAGGTAGTTACAGTTGCGGACTGCGTCCTGGACGACATTTTCTGAATGTTACTGGTTTGGACTCTGCCTAGGCGATAGTTCGTTCTCCTGTAATGTAGCCTAGACGTTCTTTTCCATCATTCAATATCATTATCGAAATATCGGTGTTTAAACTACGCGCTTGAGTGAAGTAGATCTTGTTAACACGGAAGTTAGGCCTACTAAGTGGTGCTGTGCAGACTACAGTCTCCTAAACAAATAGGTCTAAGATCGATTGAAAAGGGTCCTACTACTGAATGACTATGATTATCCCTTCAACAATGAATACCTGTTCCATTCAAATGAATGCCTGTTGTTCATACATAAATGCCTGTGCTGTCACTGCTGTGTTGAATGCAAGTCATTTATGACACAAGGACATTCAAGCAGATTAATTTGAACAGAAGTGTTGCATTGAAATATTATGATACATTTTTACACAGAATGATTTAGAAATTTTTCTAACCTGTAGAACTGGAGCTATATTATTAGCCCTCACACAATTAAATTGTGAACTTATTTTACCTCATAACATCGCTACGTGACTCTAACGGTGATCAGATCCATGTGTTTGTTAAAATTATGACATGTTTCATGGGTATTGAAGAAAAGACTGGAGGTAAGCCTAGCTAGCCTACATTTCACCACACTAAGTCATAGAAGCATAAAGGCTAACCCTGAATTCTAGAAATAAGGTGGCAAATTGTGAACAGGGCCAGTAGTTATCATCATCGGAATCCTTCCTCCTTGTATCTTAAAAACCTAAAAAGAATTTCAAAGTGAATGGCCGAAATTTAAAAATGGGAGTCAGACTTGCAGAACTAGATTTCAGAGAATTTTGTTGGAGCTAAGTAAGTATGGACTAGCTTTGCATAGCAAGTCAATTCTGCATTCAGTGACACACAGCTACAGTAGCATACGGCTTATAATGGGCATTTGAATACAGCACAGGCAATTTATGCATGTATGTTGTTCATGCATTTTAATATACAGTGTACTTTGTCAAAATTTTGAGATTCTCTGAATCAGTGACAAAAATTTGCAGAATGTTTTCCCTGTTCTCATACAGTAAATTATCACCATTAATTAGGTAGCCCTATTTTTTTAATGTACAGTAGCCATGCCTCTACAATGGGACCTTTGGCTGAAATCCTCATTGTTCACTACTGTGCACATGAATTGCATGGTAATATTTCATTGTATTCAAACAACAAGACTCTTCTTAAGACTAAGGACAATTGGTTTGAGGCAGAGTATGGTTTCTTGCATAGTATAGCACAATCTAGCATTGGATGCATCATAAACAGTGCGACACAATATTTCATTGCCCTTCAAAGTTGCTCTGCAAAGTTTCTTACTCTCAAATCATGTTAGCTCTGCTTTACAGTTGAGTTGCCTTTTAAAATTGTAAACCTTTCAGAAAGAAGGATGGACTATGGACACCTGGTGCTGTAGGTATTTCTTGTCCAAAGTGCACCTATTGTGTATAATTATACTGATATGGTTGAGTGACCCACAGCTGTGTTGTTGTTGTAACTTAGTTTTGAGAATCATAATTTGTTCTGCTCAAACTAACTGAAAAGGCAAGCTTAATTTGCAAATTGAAAAAAAAAATTGTAAATAGAACAAGGTTTGCCAAACTTTTGAATGTTGACAATGTACTGTACTGTATTTGAACTGGGGCATGAAGAATCATGATGTAAGAAAATGTTTACAATTGAACCTGTGAGGGGAATCCCTCTCTAGAAAAAAATTGCAGGAGGGATTTTCAAAATCAAGAAGGGAGTTGTCAGGTGGTGTTTGGATTCTATTGCAATTGATTGTGTGTATAATTTATAAGTGTCACAACAACCTCAGCTACCGTACATGGAAATGTGTGCAGGATGTAAGATTTATCTTTTGCAGGATTCAGAAACCAATGCAGAATTCACCCAATTTGTGTGCCTCAGCGCATACACCGGTATGGACTGGTACATATTCTGATGTAGAACTTACAGTACAACTGTACACTCCTAATTAATGGTTTTGTACTAAAACATGAGACCGGTGCACTTTCTGTTCCAAAACTGTACACTAGCAAGGGATGCTTCTGTTTCTCAGACTGATTACAATTTTGTACTTTTGTGCAGTGATGTGTGTCGGATAACACTGTACACGCCATCTGTGTCCCTGGTTTTTGTCAATGTGTCACCCAAGTCACTGCAATGCCGCCTCATTTGAATGGTAGAAAACTTAATTGGTTTACCTTTTGGCCATGCACTTGTCTAACAGGTGTCATCCAGACCAAACTACTGCAATCTCTCCAGGGTGACCCAGACGAACTTCCTGTGCTTTAGGTACATCAGTCAGTAGCAGACTGAATCAAGGAAGCAATTTAGGTATAGTGTGGAGTGGATCGAAAGAGATAAAGTTTACTGACCGTTTTCGTTGTTAAACCGACAGATGTTTCCTCAACCACTGGAATCTGCTAGCACTGCTATCTGATATGTGGTATCAAACTAAAGCCCTCTTGAATAGACTATCCCTCCATATGTGTACATGAACTTGATTTTCACAATCTGAAATGAAATGCCTTTGCTTGGACGTGGTACCATATTGTGATCATGATTGATTTCACTGCTGGTAGCTACAGTTCATAACAAAACAATTTCACTTCTTTATCAGTGTTACTAAGCTGCTTTCTGTTCCTTCTGACGGTACACTGTATATCATTTGCACTATTATGTTGACATTTAGGTCTAGACATGGTCTGGTGTGTCCCTATTTTATTCTGAGTGCAGGAAATTTGACATACACGTCCACTTCGTGCGATCCAGCTTCAAGTAGTTAACAAGGTTCTTATAAAGTGTAGGAAAAGCTACAAACAGTGCTGGGAATTTTGGTCATTTTTGGATGAGTGCCAGGCTGCCTGCTGAAATGTGCCAGTGATGGTTTGAACCACACGGTGCCACCTGGCATGGGCACATTTGCATGTTTCTTAGTGCATACCTGCATGCTGCAAGCAATAGAACTTTCAAGCATTTTGCATTACGCAAAAGTGGTTTTTGTTTATTATTCTTGTCCAGGCTGGCAACGATGAGTAGCGACAAAAAACCTCGTCAAGGGAAGGTCATTCTGGTGACTGGTAGCACAGGTCTGGTGGGCAAAGCCATCCAGAAGGTGGTGGAAGAGGACCCCAAACCAGATGAAAAGTTTATTTTTCTTTCATCAAAAGATGCTGATTTGACGTGAGTATAACAGCGCTGTATATTTGTACAGTAAGTCAGTACTTTACAAATATACCGTATTGCATGGTATCCTGAAATGCAGGAGGTCAGAGGTCAAGTGAGGTCTAAAGTGTATCAGACAGCAGAATTGCATGATTTCTCCCTCGTTCTGGTCATGTTTAGGTTTTGATCAAACTTAGTTGCAGTGATGAGGAAATGGTTAGTTTGAGATCTTGTTCTTATCAGAGGTTATTCTTCTTGCGGGTGAAGTTGATGCAAAGTCCCGTTCCTTGGCTGTCCATTAAGTGTGGTCATTCTTCAAACTTGCTCATACTTGTAGGAATGGTATTAAGCGATGGTCATTATAGGTTTGATTGTGAACTGTAACTAGAAGGTCTTCAAATTGACCTTGAAATTGACCTTGAGATATGATGCCCAGATTTAAATTTGTCAGAGCCTGGCATTTGCTAACTGACTTCCATAATTTGCAATCTGATGTATAGATACAGTACTTAAATCTGTTTTTTGTTTTGGTTTTTTTTTTTTATTGCCATTCCTTGTTTTCAACTCAACTCCAGCCTTTCAAAAACCTTTGTCTTTTTAATATGCAAATCTTCTATTTTACTGCAGAGGATTTTTTTTACTGACAGTCCTATTAATATTGTGGAATTTACCAAGATGAACATTCAGGGCTCTGGCAGACTTTTTGATCTGTTAACCTCTATGCATTGTGCACACACCTTGAATAATAGAAAACTGCCAGTACATTCTTGTGTCACACATGCAAAGATTGTGCTTCTTTTATGTTAAATGCATGTATAGTTCATTGACATTTTGTCATTCAAACATACCTGGGTCCTGTAAGTTTTCCCAAACCCCGCTGTTACGTGCTGCACCTTGAGAATGTGATGCACAGAAAACTATAAAAGGTAGTGATTGGATCAATGCACATCTGGTCTGCAATGCCATTAAACGGCAAAGGATTATGCATAGATGTAACAGTCGAAGGAAACCTGTGGATAAAATTACCATCAGGAGGGCTGAGTTGCTTTCAAAATGGTCAAGCACATCAGTGGTCAATTGTGATTGCACCAAGTACCAGACTGATGTTGTCAGGAACCAGTCTTGAAATTTTCTTTCAGAAGATCTTAAAGTTCCATCAAGTTGTTGTACTGTAGTTAGTAACTTAAATGTTTAATGCTATCCTGAATCTTATTTTGTTGTCATTTGTCATTTTTGATTCCTTGCCGTAGGCAGGGGAATCTATGCAAGTCCTGATGCCGTGTGTGTGTATGTAAGGGTGTGTGTAAGGGTGTGTGCGTGTGTGTGTGTGTGACGGTTGCTCGTAAACACTCTATCTCAAGAAGGGTAACTCTGAGTAATTCATTTTTGGCATGTTGGTTGCCCATATTGAGTAGATGATCCCTATTGTTTTTGGTGTCCAAATCTTGCATATTAATGAGGTTATGGGGTAAAACAAAAAAAATTTTAAAACTGCCATAGTTCCTTATCCGTGGGTCAGATTTGTTTTAAATTTGATAAGGTTGTCTGTTATTAACAGGTTCATGTCCCTGTGAAATTTAATGCTTATCAATAGAGAGGAAGGGATAATTTTTCACTATAAAACAATGATAATAGCCTAAACACCATTATTGTGGTTATTATAAACTACCGTACAAATCTATATGGGGCTAGATTGTACCAAATTACTATTGGCATTTGTTGATTCCTTCCACACAGTTAACTCAATAGGGATTGTTGTCATTGCAAATTTTTTTAAGCTTTTTCAGCCTAAGGTAGCCAATCAGGACCATGTCATGTTTGAAATGTCATTTTCCCAGCCTATGGAAGCCACTCAGGACCATGTCATGTTTGAAATAGTATTTTCAATATACTGCATTTGAAAGTAGAGAATAACTTTTTACTTTTCAAACACTCCCTCAGAAGCCGTGTTCCCATTTGAGTGAGCGCAGTGGATCAAGATCTACCGCGCTAGATCAAACTCTAATGGGAACGCGGATCAGCAACACTCACTCAAGATCAAGATCCACCGATTTTGATACACCTATCGGGGTAGATCAGATCGACCTCGCTGGATCAAAGTTTGTAATGGGAACACATCGGTAGATTAAGTGACCCCGAATCTCCGGTTTATTCCTCCCGGCATGCATTTGCTTTCGGGTGGCAAAAGCGGGTAATTAGTTCTAACTTACGCCTCGCTGGGCACGTCGCTACGGTACGGGCAAGTGTATATATACAACATAGTGCAGTACTGTAGCGTACATGTACAGCGCACATTTTCTGCCTTTATTTCGCTAGGGATTGATCGAGAAGGGACTACTGCAGTTCTGATAATTTGTAAGAAATTTGGTCTGTTCATTGTCTTGTTCTGTTCCGTTGCAAAATTGGTCTCAGTCTATCACACACAAACTGAAATGTATCTTTGTTTATTCTGAAATGGTGTCTCCATCTTTCGTTTGTCAAAGTCAGTACCATCTCATCCCATAATGCATTAGTCCTTTGTATTACCCAGACTGAACGGTGCAATACTTCCCTATCATTAAAGCCTATGCCAGTGGCTGCCAATGTTAGTAAATGCAAGTATAGGCGCACCATGCCTATATTGAACTGATTTCTTCACCGTGCTGCACGAAGAAGGTAACGTTGTCGAATTAGCAATGCATTCGTCAACTGCCTACGATGTAAAAGAACTCTTAACTGAGATAGAAGCACGAGCAAACTTGCCAAAACAGCAATGTTTACCTCCATATTAAAAACAAACAACTTTATTGACATGTTTTAATATCTCACGTTCCCTCTGAAGGTACAGTACATCGTGGAAGTAGACCCAATATTAGTGATAAGCTGCAAAATAATAATATGACCAATACTATGCTGTTTTTGTAGTGTGTATGCAGTTATCAACACGCAAACTCATGTGCATTTTTGTGATACAGTGCTAGTGTGTGATATACGAAATGACATGCCTACTTGTAAACATTGGTGACCTTGCGCAATGTGTTCATACAACATCTTGATCTACCGCGCTCACTCAAATGGGAACGCGGCCCTGGATCAAGTTATTCGACACCACTCGATGCAATAAAACCCTGATCCACCGCGCTCACTCAAATGGGAACACGGCTAGAGGCCTCCATAGGTTGTCTCAGTAACTGGGAGGTCATGGGGTCAGATAGCTGTCACCTGCGCTTCATTTATCTCTTTGATAGAACAAAGCTGACTCCTGCCCAGTCTACCACTGACTGTCTCCTGTGTATATTAAGGCATTCCATAAATATTTACTATGAGAATAATCTGCAGTTACTGTATATATCATCAGAAATACAAGTAGCAAGATGCATTGCTGAGTCTCCAGTGTGTTTTCTCAAAATCTTACAATGGCGATGAAGATGGGATCCTTTTATTAAGGACTCTGAAAACCTTCAAGGAAGACCTTTATACTAGAAGAAAATTGATTCAGTTCTGATAATTAAAATGTCCTATCCACATTTTCCTGAGTTCAGTCTCAGATATAATTCGGATCATGCAAGTATTGGCATGCGGTGGGAGAAATGGCTACTTCGATTGGAAAACTTCTTCATTGCATTTGATATCAAGGATAAAGCTCGTAAAAGGGCAATGTTACTTCATGTTAGAGGGGAAAGCGTAGCGGAAATATTTCAAACACTTAATGAAACTGGAGACTCTACAGATTATGACATAGCAAAAACCAAGCTGACAGAGTATTTTCAACTTATAAAAAATACTGAATACGCGATTTTCAAGTTTCGTCAAGCAAAGCAAGGGGAAGGCGAAACGTTGGATGTGTTTACCACCAGGCTGAGGCAATTAGCAAATTATTGTCAGTTTATTGATATAGATAAAGAAATCAAATCACAGATAATTCAAAGTTGCAGTTTGTCACGATTGCGGTGAAGAGTGTTGAAGGAACCGAACGCAACTTAACTGAGATATTTGACTTAGGGAGAGCACTTATGATCTCGGATCAAAATGCTACAGAAATTGAAGGACCAAAAGTGGAAACGGTACAAAGTAAACTACCGAAAAACTGGGACAGTGCCAAAAAGAAATGGTACAAACAAAGCCCAGTGTTGGAAATGTGGTAGTGACTTTCCAGAAGGGTAATGTTGACTGATATCATACTGTACTTGATGTGTGGGTTGGCCATACTGGGTAGGTGATCCCTACTGCTTTTGGTGGACGTCAAATGTCACGGTCATGTCAGGTTACCCAAAATAAAGATCATTTTGAGTTAAAAGCTTGTGGTGTATCAAGAAAAATAACTACAGTCGATCTTATACTTGTCATGTGGATAATTCAACTTTGTTATAATATAACCATGTGGTAAGGAATCACAAAGCCTTTTGGCTTTCTGGTTCTTTCTTTTCCCTCTCCTGCATTTCTTTCTTTCTTCCATCAGATCTGCAGCAGATACGGCTGCTCTCTTTGATAAGTACCGTCCAACTCACGTCATCCATCTGGCGGCCATGGTCGGAGGTCTCTTTCGTAACTTGAAATACAACTTGGACTTTTGGGTATGCCTGCTACTTTACTGTGCAGCCATTTACACAGTAGTGTGACTTCATCAAAACATGGAAGGCTGCACATGTACATAGGAGATTTCTAGTTGACCGTTTTGAACAGTGAACAGATATTTTCAAAACTCCTTTGTGTGAAGTTTTGACAAATACACCCATGGACAGATTTCAGGTTGTTTCATGGCGTCTTTCAGTATAGCAGTTGCATATTTAACGATTAATGACTTGTCATAATTTCATTGATTCCCTCCTTCAAGTTTATATTCCCACTGGGCACTGTCACTTGCAGCTGATGCAAATATTGACTGCAGGTTGTACCGACACTGTGTAATTGTGCCACATGCTCATTTCAAATGCATTATTGTAGTATGTACAGTATGTGTACCCATCAGCAAGGTTGTTGTTACATTGCAAGTGCCCCGGGGATGAATGAAGATTCTGTGTGCTTTGGCACATGCAGGCTAAACTTGCCAAACTTAAAATATGAAATGAGAATTAAAGGAGAAGGAAAGTCAGGACTTTTGACAATGTTAAATGAGAGACTAACATTTTGTGAACATGATCACCAGATTCCATGGAAATATGTTGTTTACCCTTCCAAGATGTTGCAATTTGAATGTTCATAAAAATTAATCATGAAGCCGCTATTTCGAGATTGTGATGACATCACGAGACCAAATGTGATTCAAAGATTTTGCTTTTCTATATAAATATTTCTTTATATTTCATAGTCAATCATTTTTAACAGTTAGGCATTGATTCAAATCAGAGTATTGGTGAATTGATTATTGCATGATGCACCTCAGTAATTCAACACGAAATATGTACAAGTGTTAGTGGATTTATAGGAATTATTGGCAAAGAAAACAAAGAAATGCATTAAAATTCCTGCTATCAGTGGTTATGTGACATCATTATTCAACTTCCTCAAGTTGGTTTACATTCAGTTTAGGCAACAATGGCAGCACCCTTCCCTGAATTCCAAAAGTCACAAAATTACACAGTATCACTGTGTTGTTGTTACAGATTGCTGAATATTACGTACATCTGCATTTTACTTTTCAGTAGGCTCGGCCCCCGGGCCTAGGTAACGTTATTTCTACGAACTTCAAATCGAACGTTATTTTGGTAGCTGAACTAGTAATAGTATTAGCCATTGTATTGTGTAAGATGTAGAAGACTGAAAAAATACTGTCGGTCTACGGTTTTATTGTATTCATCCTCCAGTGATTGACCGTGGCTTATCCACTTGGTTTATCAGGAGATAACCTGTGATCACCTGACTGGAGTGGGCCAATAGTTGTTGAGGATTCTTCCCAAGTATGTATGAACGTTGTTTACATCGCACTTGTTCATTTCCTTCTTACGCCTTCTCTCCAGAGAAACAACTGTCTCATCAACGATAACGTACTTCACAATGCCCACCTTCACGACGTCGAAAAGGTCGTATCTTGTCTATCGACCTGCATCTTTCCGGACAAGACCACTTACCCCATCAGTGAAGGGATGGTGCACAACGGGCCTCCTCACGACTCAAACTTTGGCTATTCCTACGCCAAGAGAATGATAGATGTACAGAACAGGCAAGTAGAAAGCAATCATGACTAAACGCCTCTCCCAGGACGGAAGCCTCTCTGTTTCGCCTCAAAGATTCTCTTTAAGATGACTTTCACTCAGATTTTTCACAAAAGACACAAAGTGAACATCCCCTCCCCCATCCCCAGTAAGTATAGACTTATTCTACGAAACTAGGGCATGAAGCGGATAACTCCCAGGATGGGGAATATTTCTTGGTGTGAATTATTTGAGTTGGGAACTGTCCAAGGTGGCTTTTGTCTACGTTGGAATTATTCGGAGATGGGGGGGGGGAGGGTGTCCGTGACTTGCACTGAATGGGTCAATGTCAACTGTATCCAACTGATTACAGGCATTCGTGGAAGGTTTCGTCTTCAGGCAGTCAATTGTGGGCCCTCACTTACATACCATTGACGTCTATAGAAATGGCATCAGTAGCCAGCTCTATGTACATTTAAATGTTCCTTTTCACAGTCAGCGGTGCACATAAGTTGGCCCCATGCACGAGCTTTACAAACAACCGAACTCATGTGTGAGCAATTTGGAAACATATACTATCTACAAGTTGTATGTGCAATTTGACCATATGTAGTAAAACTGTACAAGCAATTCGGCTATACAATTTCTGAAAGCAAGTTGGCCACACGTACAAGCTGTTTAACCAATTTGTCACATTTACTAACTGCACAAGCAATTTCAGCAAATGTACAAGTTTTGATTGTAAAATGTTGATTTTTTTTTTCATCCCTCTCCTTCAGTTTCCTCAGCATGTTGTGAGTTTCCTGTTTTTTTTTCTTCTCAGGCTGTCTGTCTGTCTGATTTTTTTTTTTGTAATTTTTTTTGTTTTACCTTTCATATTCAGGGGTTACTATGTTCAACATAAACGACGCTACACGTCTGCCATTCCTACAAACGTCTTTGGACCGCACGACAATTTCAACCTTGAAGATGGACACGTTATACCTGGTCTCATCAACAAAGTCTACACTGCAAAAAGTAAAGATTTCATAATATCCTCAGATTTCTCAAGTTTTAGTTTAAACAAGTTGCAACATCTCCTTGGTATAAAGAGACAGAAATGTCTGTGATGTTAATGAATTAAATCACCTTGAACTGTGGCAGTAAAGAACAGTGCAAGAACTTTGAAACATGAAGTTCATTCATAAGCATTAAACATCTGAATGCTTGTTTTCAAAATGAATGTACAGGTTTTTGTGTCGATATATGAGTATCAGCAAATATGTCAGCTGTCATTTGATCTCACGGTTCTCAGCCATTTTCATTAGACCAAATGACAGGACTTCATGAATGTCAACTAAAGAGCATGGCAACATGTATCATATCTCATTACATTAATTTGGTGAATCTCATCGACAACCAACATTCGACAGTTTGTGGCCCTTTTCAGGATTTAAGTTGTCCTTCAAAGAGTTATACCTAAATACAGTGAATAAACTGTCTCTCCTAGGTTGCTATACAATGACCACAAATTCATTGTGCTGTTGACAATGCCAATTTATTTCTTAGGTTCCATTATTTTCACTAGAATGTTCTAAACAAAAGTTGCATTTTTCTTTGAAAAAAGTATCCAATTAAACGGTGTCCCTTTTGTCTTTTAGAACTATCTAATTTGTGTGGTTGCCATGACTACCGCTTAGCTCCTCCATGGCAAGGTCAAGTAGCACATGTTGTGTCATTCATAATTGTTCCATCTTTCGAACAGTCACAGTAGTGGGGTTACCCTGCAAACTAGAAAAAAAAAGGAAACTTTTTTAGTTTGGAAATTCTTTTTTAACAATATCGACCATAACTTATCACAAAAGGTGAAAGATAGGCCTATATTGTTGGTATCTTTGCAAGGGAAGCTTATTTCATGTCATTCCTCCACTACTCTCTTCCCCCCTCCCACCCCCTCCCCTCCTACCAACTTAATCACGGCTGTGCAAGTGACTCCCCCTGAAAAGGACCCTGACTTCTGTTGCTGACACTACACTGCAAACCTGTAAGATCAACAGCCTGTATTGGCTGCTGTGATGTTGCATTTTGAATCCCGTATCGGTCGGATAATAACCAGACATACAGCATTGAGGAAGTTTCATTTGTTGTCTTTTATCGTGAACAGAGAATGGTACCCCATTTACCATATGGGGAACTGGAGCTCCTCTGCGGCAGTTCATCTACTCAATTGATCTGGCCCGTCTCTTCTTGTGGGTGCTGAGAGAATACGATGAGATTGAGCCCATCATCTTATCCGTCGGAGAAGAGGACGAGGTTTCCATTAAAGATGCTGCCGAGAGCGTCATCAGAGCTTTCAACTTTACGGGAGAAGTCATCGTATCCTTTTTAATAGCCCTCAAGTACCAATCTTTTCCAATTTTTCTGCTTAAAAGTTGTCAGGTTTTTGGTAATATTTCCAGTGTGTCACCGATTCCGGATGAGGATGTCAGTACTTGCATTGGTCAGTCGTCAATGTTCAAATTTATGGTTGGCATTGTTTTGTTTTGAAAAGTTGTCAGCAAAAGCAATAATGCATTCTCGCTCATACTTCTCTATTCATGCATTCTCTAATAATTCTCGCTGGCTGGTGTTTGAGATAAGTAAGCTTGGAGTGTAACATATGCTATCCACCACCAACATTCAATGGAGGGGTTGGGGTTATGTCATTACAGTATCAGAAGTTAGAACAAATACAGTGAGTCTGTGTGTAGTACAGGGTTGTCCCTATAGTTCTGCATGGATGTGCACTCTGAAAAGAGAGGCTATCCAGGGCAAAACCTTTTTGTGTTGCATCCTGACCGTATGTTTTGATTTTTTAGTCCTTGCCGAAGGCAGGCAAGAAATCTATGCGATAGTGATGTCGTGTATGTGTGTGTGTGTGCGTGTGTATGTAACGCCTTTGCTTGTAAACACGATATCTCAATGAGGGTAACTCTGAGGGATTTCATACTTAGCATGTGGAATGCCCATATGATATAGAAGGTGCCTATCGTTTTTGGTCAAGGTCAAAGGTCATTTGAGGTCACCAGAGGTCAGAATGTGAAAACCTTGTAAACACAATATCTCCAGAAGGGTAACTGTGACTGATGTCATACTTGGTGTGTGGGTTGGACATGTTGAGTAGATGGTCCCTATTGTTTTTGGTCGAGGTCAAAGGTAATTTGAGGTCACCAGGGATCAAACTGTAAAAACCTTGTAAACACAATATCTCCAGGAGGATAACTGTGACTGATGTCATACTTGGTGTGTGGGTTAGTCATATTGAGTTGATGATCCCTATTGTTTTTGGTCACGGTCAAAGATCATTTGAGGTCACCAGGGGTCAAACTGTAAAAACCTTGTAAACACGATATCTCCAGAAGGATAATTGTGACTGATGTCATACTTGGTGTGTGGGTTGGTCATATTGAGTTGATGATCCCTATTGTTTTTGGTCAAGGTCAAAGGTCATTTGAGGTCACCAGGGGTCAAACTGTAAAAACCTTGTAAACACAATATCTCCAGAAGGATAACTGTGACTGATGTCATACATGGTGTGTGGGTTGGTCGTATTGAGTTGATGATCCCTATTGTTTTTGGTGGAGGTCAAAGGTCATTTAAGGTCATTAGAGGCCAAACTGTAAAAACCTTGTAAACACGACATCTCCAGAAGGGTAATTGTGACTGATGTCATACTTGGTTTGTAGATTGGTCATATTGAGTAGATGATTCTTATTGTTTTTGGCAAGGTCAAAGTTTGTCTTAGGTTACCAGAGGCCAAACTGTAAAAACCTTGTAAACAAAATATCTCCAGAAGAGTAACCATGACTGATGTAATGCTAGGTGTGTGGGTCGGTAATAATGAGCAGAAGATCCCTATTTTTTTTGGTCAAGGTCAAAGGTAATTTGAGGTCACCAGAGGTCAAACTGTAAGAACCTTGAAAACACGGTATCTCCAAAAGAGTAACTGTGACTGATGTCATACTTGGTGTATAGATTGGTCACATTGAGTAGATAATCCCTACTGTTTTTGGTCAAGGTCAAAGGTCATTTGAGGTCACCAGAAGTCAACCTGTAAAACCTTGTAAACACAATATCTCCAGAAGGGTAACTGTGACTGATGTCATACTTGGTGTGTGGATTGGTCCCATTGAGTAGGTTATCCCTATTGCTTTTGGTGGAAGTCAAATGTCATTTTAGGTAAAAAAAAGTTCATTTTGGGTTAAAGGCTTATTAATGTGGTGTTTCAAGAAACATAACTGTAGTTGATCTCATACTTGTCATGTGGATAATTCATGTTTGTTATAATATAACCATGTAGCAAGGAATCACAAAGCCTTTTGGCTTTCTGGTTATGATTTTTGATCATATTTTATGATTTTTTTTATGATATTTGATTTTGTGATTTCATATTTTATGATTTTTGTGTAGCAGTCTGAAGATTTTGTTTCTATGGAGTGTATAAACCCATACAGTCGGAATTTGACCGATACTCCTTCATTAAAGTGCAATCCAATTTTTAAATCCCATTTGGATTATCTTACCTCAATCAGGTCAATGCAAATGACAGTCAGTACTTGCGACTGATTACTTTGATATTATATTGAAGTTAATCTTTACTGCAGTCCCGGCGGGCCATATTTGCTGGTTGGTTAATACTGTAATCTGGCCAGCTGCCATGTAATGAAATGGTGTTCATCAAAACTGCTACCTGCTTAGTCTGTTTTTGAAAACAGTTCAGTTTGAAATACTGCATGAATTTGGTTAGCCTAATGAGGATACCATGCAGTAGATTGTCAGTAAGTTAATAATTATTAGTCGAATGATAAATATTGCTACCACAGATTTTTGTCTTCAATTCAGCCCAGTGTTTCAGTTCTATTTGTGGTTACAGGACCTCAATAATGAGGCTACCAAGCAATGGAAGTATTGACATTTATAGTCAAATACTTGTTCTTCCATTGCTTCATAAAGTTATCTATTTCTTGCATTTAATATGACTGTCAAGAATCGGGATATGTCTTAAAAAGTAAAGTTTAATGCAGTACCTGTAGAGCAGGTACACTTTATTTATACAACCATATCCACGTCATCCCACAATGGAGTGTAGTAAATGGATGACCTGTCATAACATTTGGTGTTACCTTCTCTCACATTTAGTTTACATAATCTGGCTTCTGTTTCATAGTCCCCTCACACTGTGCTGTATCATTATTATCATCTTTGCCCAAAGATAGTCTACCTTTGAAGGGATGTGACGCTTTCCATAGAAAATTGAACACATGAGAACAGAAGTGCGCTGTCAGTTGGTACTAAAAAAATTAAGAAGTTTATAATGGAAAGAAATGCTAGTACCTTCCTCTTTGGTACGTGATGTTGGTATATACATCTTG
Organism: Stichopus chloronotus; assembly: GCA_021234535.1. Lineage (NCBI taxonomy): Eukaryota > Metazoa > Echinodermata > Holothuroidea > Aspidochirotida > Stichopodidae > Stichopus > Stichopus chloronotus. Next base: position 5,237,475 of record CM037850.1, read on the forward strand.
CATTGCCATAGTGTTAAAATCTGCAGATATATAGAGACTGGCCAGCCTAACTGTATAGATCCATATAGCCGACACCTGTGTTTGCAGTGTATTCTATAGCAAATTTTCCTGCCAACCAAAAGGTGCACTGAATGCATAAAAGAGTGGTGGGTGTAGCATTACATGCTCATACACAGTAGATTCGAAGGAGTGCCACGTACGTTCTTGTAGGTACGTCATCTCACCTTACCCGTGTAGAGTCAAATGATTCTCCGTATTTCAGTCTGCATTCTCAGTATGCTCTTAATCTTTTTTTTATCATATTTTTCATGAGTTTCTATCAAATCCTCAACTCTGCTTCGTTCAGTACGATACAACCAAGTCAGATGGCCAGTTCAAGAAGACAGCCAGCAATGCCAAACTCAGAAAATACCTCCCAGATTTTAAGTTCACCCCCCTGGACACAGGTAAACCTGTTTCTATTTATCTCTTCTTTTTTTTTTTTTTGCTCTCTTTTTTTTCTTTCCATGTTTCTCGTCCGCTTTCTGTCCTTCCTACGTGGGTAAAGACTATAGCGAAGTAATTCATAGGAATCTCGTTTGAATGGAAAGATACGGCACTCCTCAGCATTGTGTCTGTGATTGGGCTTTATTTACATACTTGAACTCATTCCCTTTCCTATTTGTTGCCCCTTATTAACCAATAAACTTTGAGAAAGCAGTATCTTGTTTCATGTAAGAGGTGGCAAAGCTTACAATTCATTTAAAAATTTAAAGTCTGTCATTAATTTTCTCGTTGTTCATTACATTGTTGGAAGGTATTTCTCCAACAAAGATATAATCGATAGACATCAATTCCTGTTTCAATAGCCATGAAAGTGAAGTGGGCAACTGCATTAAATCAAGGACCACATCATTAACTTTGAAATTTGTGTCAGGCCACACAGGTTGCAAGCCAGCCCTCTATCTTCCTTCTCTCTATCCCAGCTCTGTAGCTTGCGGTATAGGTAGAAGCAAATGTCTGCCTACATATTTAACTTGTCGCACACTTTTACATGGATGTCTGTATTACTTTTGCCCCTTCTATTCCATTTTCTTCTTTCTTCAAGGTTTGTTTTTGTTCAAAAGGGACATTGGGGCCACATGATGACTTTCTACAGGCTGCGTTTGGCCCATGGGCCACACGTCGGACACTCTGACCTAGAACCTGCTCATTTGGTTTTCTTTGAACTTCCTGCAAAAGTCATCAATAATATTATTTCATTTTTTATTTCCTCTCTCCAGCTATCAAAGAAACGGTGGACTGGTTTATTGAGAATTATGAAACGGCCCGGAAGTAACCCTTGAGAGGAAGACTCGGTCAAAGTAAAAATCTAAAGAGATTTATTTATAGATAAAAATGATAGTTAATTTATAATATAGTTTTTTTACATCCAGACATAACCCAATATTTGTCTACATATTTGTGACATTTTATTTCAAGAGTTAGACCTTTCAAGGTGTATTGAGTTTGCTTTTGTTTTTTTCTCTTGTTTTTTGTTTTCCCTTCATCTCTTTCGTTTAATTGTTGCCTCTTTAGCAGTGCTTTGATTTGGTAAGAAAAAGATACTCAATTTTTCAACAATTAATCCAGTAATGCTGATCCATGGTAATGAAACGCAATATTAATTTCATAATTTTAGGAACTCAGTTAATTTCTATTCAAACTCTTTGAGCGAAGGTCGTAGGATGAGCATGTCTGCTGCTCACCCTATGCTGAGAGAAGTTTTGTTATGCGCTAAAATCATGTCTCGAGAGGACCATTCTTGCATGGTAGAATGTGATATGATTTTCAGACATTCTGCGCCATGGTTAGGGTGTGTCTTCTCGAGAAGGCAGAAACTTGGCATGATATCATGTGAGACATTGCCAGGCTACTTAACAACTCAATGAATATTCATAGTTATGGACTCTGTTTGACTCTGTTTGACACTTCAGGTGCATTGAATAGAGCATCATCATTTAAAGTAATGTGGGTTGTTGCTGCTTTTACCAACTCAACAAAATATTACTGACTTGCAGTAATGTTAGGAGAAATATTGGAACCTTGATCCCACTGCCAGTGTCTGACAGGCACCTTGTAGTAAAGCTGGTTTGTGTTTATCTTCTGCGAATGAATATTCACGAAAGCAATTTTGATAACATACTTTTGCTTCTAAGACTTGGGATTCCAGTTTTTGTATGAAATTAACTCTGTATGTGAATGTTGAATGCACTTTAAATGAAGATTGCATTCCTTGATAAAAAGGACAGCTAAGGACATCAGTAAAAAAAAAAAACATGCTTGTTTAAAAGGTTCCCCATGGCTATTTTAATATGTACAGGCCAGAAAATGTTTTCGATTACCTCAGTGGAGGTTGCATTCCAGTAAACAAAATGAAAAAAAAAAAATACCAAACTTAGACGACTAGAGGAAAAGTTGAATTGGTCAAAGATGCACCTTTTGATTATACCTCTAAACGCTGATAGAAACTTGATATAGTAATCCTTGAAATATGCGAGCTTAGAGCGGATGTTATCCGGGGATGTATGAAAATCAGTGGATGCTGCGTCGTCTTTCGCACGCGATAATTGTAAAAGACCAGATAAAAAAAAAAAAAAATCAGAAAAGAAGCTATTTGCCAGTGATCATAGACTTCCACTTAACCAGCCATGGAAGAAAAAATCTCAATGCTTCAATGCAGTTCAAATTCCACCATTGAAAGAAATTCGCCCCTTGGAGAGTTACCTTGCAGCATGGTTTTTCAGGCGGTTTGTTCAACTTGCAAGCCAGGGATCTTGCTGATTGTGATTTTGTGGAATATTTGCTAAAAGTTGCAGATCATGTCACACATGTGAAACTCGGAACCATCTAGGTAGCTATTTGCTTTGATCTGTAGAGGTTTGAGATTAGGTTGGTGATTTGGCTAAGATCTCAATTGTAATAGTTTTGTTGGTTATGCTTGCTCGTTTTTATTCTGCATTTTGCCGGTCTGCATCCTGATTCCATATTTATTTACAAAGATACAAAGTTTTCCACAGTTTATAGCAGAAAAAGATCATTATCCCATCCTGGGTAAAATGTTAAAATCTCTGTTAAGCTCATTTACCAAAGAAATAAAGTGTTCACCAGATAAACTAAGGCATTAATAGGGCATCATATTCAGAGCACATTAGAAGCCAAGAAGGAAATTCCACTTATACAATTTGTAAGGTCAAATGTAAAGCCAGTTAGTAAAAGACAAAGTAAAGCCAATGAAAAAGTGTTTGCCAAAATAATGTTACAGTCCGCACAAAGTCCCTACAATAAGGTGGAAGATCCATAAAAATGCAATTTTCACCCTGTCATGGGGAATATGTTGCCTTCCTTGTTAGTGCAACATTTTTTGCCACCGAAATGTTCCTCTAATTTGAATTTTCAATCTCTGAATTGTACCCCCCTTATTGTACGCCCACCCTCCTTTCCCCCTCTCTTTTCGTTTTATGTTGTGGTGTGCAATGTTTGTGAAAAGAAAATCGGTGCTCTTTTCAATAATTTTGATTAGTTACCAGGTGTGTGGAGTATAGTTGCATTCGGTTGTAGGCATTTGGTATTACTGGTTTCCCCCCCCCCCCTTTTTTTTTTAACTGTGGCAAGAAAAAAACAGCCACCCATTTGCAACCAAGTGCTACATCCTAGACTTGTCATAATCATGTTACTACTCACAGTCTTGCTGAAGTAGCAAACTTAACAAAGCATCACATCATTGGGAAATGTCTCTGAACTTTGCCTGGCTGGAACATCACAATGACACAGCCATTTGATTACATAATATCAGATGTATTGACTAATACCCAGGCCAGTACTGATCTTTAAAGCAAAGACATTGTTAAATCATGCAGCTTATCCACATTTTTTAAAGCAATTTTTTTTTAGGGGGTGGGGGGTCTGGCAATTATTCACTGAATATGCATGAGATACAGCCCCTTTGAATATTCCCAAAACTGTGAAAGATATGATTGTTCTCTGAATCAATTTTATATTTTTTTACACATCTGTCATTCTGTTTTTGATATTGCACACTTTCATTCATGTTCCTTTTTTTCTGTTTAGTTCTGTTCTGTAATTTATTTTGCCTCTTTCTGTATTTATATCAACCAGCAAATAAAAAAAAACACTTCAAGTGGGTCTCATTAGTAAGTTTTGTTGGTTATTTGTTTAACACTGATAATTAAAATGTTAAGTTATTTTTCAACCATTGTTTCATCAAATGAAAGAAAATTGTGTAGACAGTAATATGCTTGCACAATAAGTACTAAAAAAAAGGATCTTTTTGAAGTGCTGATAAATGTTTTTTTTTTCTTTTTAGTTGACGACTTGTAAACATACATCTTCTCAAGCTGTTAATTAATAATAAGTGATAAGAACTGGTAAGACTCATTGTACTTAAAGTCTGCACATTTTACCCCTTCCTTCCCAAAAATGTTTCCAAACAAGTTCCCTTGGTGGTTCAAGGTCACAAAGGTCAGAGAGTTAAATGACCATTTACGTTTTATATGTCTAAGAGCAATGAAACCCGGTTTGTTTAAGGGGGAACTTTGGCTTATAAAAATCCATCTGCATTTTGAAATGTTCCTGCGTTCATACCACCTGCTTCACCAAATACTGGTGCCTCAAAGACGAGATTCGTTTTTGCAAAGCATTCATTTTCAGGTGCTTCTCTCTTTGCACTGCAGAATATGTGGACACAAAAAAGACAACATTTATGTTAGGTCCATAGAATCTTCCCTGAAGGAACATATTTTCATAACGACAAAGTTGCATCGTCAGATTGGTATTTTTTTTTCGTGTAGCAAGTAGATGCCGGCTGAACAATACCGTTAATGTTTTGCATTGGTAGAATGCTGGCATGTTAATGGTTCATGGCTTATATCATCATGTGTAGGGCAGGGAGGGGGGAATAAGAAAGGGGGACTTGATGGAAAGGTTTTTGACAGGCTTTGGCATCTTTCCACCAACCATTGAAATTCTATTTACTGTCGAATCCTGTGATACTTTTTCTAGCTTTTTGAGATTCTTATACCTACATTTACATGCGATGTCAGTAGTTGCTGTTAAGTGATATGGGCTGATTGACAATTTCTACAGCTGTTTTTGATGATCACAGCAATTATTGATTAAACTTTTTGTTTTTGCTGGTAGAAATATTGTCTAAAAATTCTCACATATCCGCAAAATTTTGCCGGTATCAGTCTAGCATGCCTCTGTTTTATGAGAGCAGAACTGGTTCTTTTGTAGCCAGCACTCACAGCGTGTCACCTAGCGAGTTACACTACTGCTTGTCTCAAGGTTTGCCTTCATTATTCTTTTGCTCAAATTATCTGCCTATGTACCTCACTGGCAACTTTCAAGGTTGTCTTACTATGTGAACTACTTTTAGCAAACATGTTGCCCAAAATATGGTTCTGTTCATGTATGGCTTGGTTTCTGATGGCGGGTGCATTGTCCAACATCTGTAATTCAAACGAAACACGAAAATTAGGGGGGAGAGAAAGAATGACAGTGACAGTGTCACGAACCTCTGTAGTAGCGGATTAATGTCTGATGACACTGTTCTCATCTGCAGTATCTAGGGCATCTTCCCGTATCGAGGACATCTTTGTTTACACTTGATGCTACAGATGGTATTTCTCATCCAGTTGAGATGGACAATTCCTGCCACACTAGCACACGATGTTAAAATAAGAGTCGTTTTCACTTGGTGAACTATTTTGCCAATTTCCTTTTTATTTAAGTCTTGCTGTACAGAAAACAGTTCCAGGCAGATTAATGATTTTATTTACATCAAATATTTTACAAAACTGATTCCTCACTATAAACCAAAAGAGGCAACTCCCCCCCCCCCCAAAAAAAAAGGAGTTTTAATAAACATCAGAGGCACTGTGTAACAATGTATGAGCCTTAATGTCTGTTAATTCTGAGTAACATTAAGCATGTTGAATGAATTTTAAATTGCAAGATCAAAATGATTAAATATTCACTTGGAAACAAATTTTAAGGAGTAACATAAGCCACATTTGCAATAAAACGCAGCAACCATAAGGTTACTGCTTGATCCCTGGCCAGGTCACAGTAAGATGGGCTTTTCGTCTGAGAGTAGTCTAAGGTTTTTCCATTTGAAGTAAGAAGATTAAGAAGATCAAATTTGTATCTGCAATTGTTGACTTCGTAGTCACAAGACATTAATTTGTAATAGGTAAAACACGGCTTCTTCCATTCTTTTGTGGTTACTTATAGATCGTAACTGCCCTTCAAGGCCTGAATTATATATTACATATTAAGAGTATGAATGATTTTGACACAAGCAGATTACTGAACCAATAAAATTATCTGAAATGTAACTCTGTTCCCCCACCCCCCTCCCTTGCCATAACTTTCCCCATCAAGCAACTGCTTTCGTAAGACCTAAAAAAAGTAATGCAACTGAGAATTATAAGTGCTGCCAGTCAAATATTTAAATATTCATAAGGCATTTGCATAGCTGGAATTTTAACTATTAGAAGAACACCATTATTTCCATTCTCAGGTTTACTACACCAAGCCAAGAGAAGCGACACTTTACGATCCACATGATATATCTACAAAATGCTGACTATTGATTTTACTTTTCCACATGAAGCATTTTATCTACATTTGTCTTCTAAACCTCAATCTTTTCATGAAAATGAACTTTGACAGAGAATTACCAACAACCACCAATTAGAAAATAGCTGTATGAGGAGAAAAAAAAGGTTAGGGACTCATATATGAATATTTATGAATGAGAAGCTTTATCTACTACATATTCAAATACACAAATAAAGATACTCTTCTTCTGTTAAGAGAAATACACTTATACTAAAAAAAAATTGGCACATTTTCATCACAACATGAATATTTATGAGCAATGCCAGGTGCACTATGTAAATGACTGAATTCACACATTCAGGAGAAATACATTTTACATTTTCTTTTCTCAGATGGGAGCTCAAATGCCAGAGTTGGTTTGTGACATGCTTCTTGAGATTCCCTTCGGTGGTAAAAGAAAAAACAATTTGCATAATAGGTGCATTGAATATGAATATTTATGAGCATGAATATGCTATTTTTTAAGTCTGTATTTAAAGATCAGATAACAGGGACTTCCAAATAGTGCTCAAATGACACGGTGGTCTGTGATGTCGTTTATTGAGGGTTTATCTCAAGATCTTCTGGAGTTCAATCCCATCTTTCATTTAAGAGGAAAGACGAGCAGATGACCTTGGGTGACTATGCAGGAGTTATATATAAATATGTTAATGAGTAATGAATATGCAGTTTCTAAGTTTTGTTCATAACAGGTCCTTCCACATATAAAACAGTGCGAACTCAAATGGCAAAGTGGTCTGTGACATGGTTCTGGAGGTAAGAATCTCTAGATCTCCTAGAGTTCAAGCCCAACACGAAAAAAGAGTTGGCTAAAATGAGTGGACTAAAGATGGCCAGCCCACAGATGTAGGAGGGAGAAAGGACCTGGTATTGTAGCTATCCAGGGGTGAGAAAAATTCCAGGGGGGAGACAAATGGCAGAGGGCAAAATCAAAGGTATGGAAATTTCCTCCATTTCCTCAACTATTACCTCTCTGTCGAATTTCACGGAGCACTGCTGTGGCTCTTGCAGTCTACATGCACGTCGCCGTACACGTTTACGTCTCACATCATCACGTCATATGTCATCAAGCAGGACATGTCTCCATGATATGTGACTTTTAATTCTGTGAAGATAAGGCAGACTTTGCTAATGACCAATATTTGAATGTACATAATCACAGACTGTACAGTACTCTGACAGGGACCAGACTAGAAAAGTGAAAACTTCCTTCTGGCTCCTCTTCCTTTTGTGTAGTATATTTAGGTTTATTTTTTTTGTATTGTATGTCATGTTTTATGCTATACTTGTTTGTATTGCTTTGTTATCATTACCTGCAAAGGAAGGAAATAAACTGAATATTCAATAGTATTTACAAATTAAGGGGGAAAAAAAGTCATTTCTATACCATCTGAAGGTTTTATACATAGGCAGATAATGTATTTTCACGTCATTATTAAATTATAAACTTTTGAAAAATCTCTAGGTTAAATAAAAATCACTCTGATGTATGAGTGACATAGGAAGGAGTTGCATTGCACTCAATTTGCACCTAGTCCTCACAGAATTTCTGCAATGTGCTATTAAAAATCACGTCTCAAGAAGACCCTTTTCTACATGATACAACACGCGGTGATATCGAGGCATACCAAAATGGCTTCTATGAAACCATATCATGTATTATATCATGTGAGGATCAATTTGAAGAAAACCGACGAGACTGACAAGACCTCGTTAATTTACCTTGCAACAAAGAGGGAGGTAGACGACCTCCATGGTTAGTGAAAACCATAATATTAATCTAGCATAAAATTGTAACTGTAGAGAAATCTGCTGCAAAATACCCAATACGCTGAATTCATTTACCTGTTTGACTTCTTATACCTTAAAAATAGATATTGACTTTGCCTTGGATAACTCTCTCATACAGCAGCTTGTGTTTATTCAAATCTGTAATTTTTTGTGCTTCTCTATCACCTTTTCTCTTTCAGAATATTTTTCACTGAAAAAAGTCAAGACTTTTGTGAGACTGACAGAGCAGCGTTCACTTCCCATAGCTTAAGAATTTTTTGCCACGAGTAAACACTTTGCTCTAGATGGCACGTAACAGGAGACACTGCACTGTTATAAAAGCTGACACTCTGCAAACACCAGTTACATGGATAACTGAAAATGGAACTCTTTCATTGCACATTCTCCAAACATTTCTCTTGGATTTGTGGTCCCTGTTCTCTTGGAGTTGCTGTCCTTCCAACATGATTCAAATGCAACGTTCAGCAGATTTCTCTTTCATTGGAAAGGACGACCGACTTCAAATCAAGAAATTAATCGTTTTCCAGATCTGCGATGACCTCTATACTGCTCTCCGAAGCTTGGGAAGACTCCTCTTCTCCACTTTGAGAGACGATGTCCCAAAGGGCACCAGGAAGCTCGGGCGAGTTTTTAAGCTGGAGGTAGATGCTTTCACCTTTCCTCAAAATCTCTTCAACGTTCAGTTTCAAGGACAGATCGTTCACATGCTGCGGACAGAATAAGAAAAAAATGAAATAAAAGAAAATAGTATCGACTTTGTGATTCGGCAGGATAAGAGAGAAGTTAATCACAGGTTATGAAAGGTTAAAATCAGCTGTAATAGCAACTATTTGTAAAGTATGTGATACAAAGGACCAGTTTAACAAATGCACTACAAACTTCCAGTGTAGTAGACCATCTGAAAATCTTGTCAACCACACATCAGCAACCATCAACCATCTAAAAGCTGATAATGATTTTTATTTCAAATTTATGGATCACTATCACTAGTACATTTTGCATTCTGGCACAATTATTTCACCGCCTAAAAGTTTCCAACCAGCTTGTAACTTACAACAATCTCACTGCACTTAAGAAAAAATATTAATGATAATTGCACATCCCACTTGGCTGAATGCTCTTCATATTTGCTCAAAAGGCTATTTGTAAATCGTTCACGAGTTGTTCATCGCAAAGCTGCTTCTCCAGCCCCTGGGGACCATACAACAAGGGCTGCCATTGCACACACAGTTGACACTCACTATGTATTATTACCCTGTGCCAATCTCTACAACAGGACACCATGCAAGATGGCAAACAGGTTCCATTTCTTAAATCTTTGGTTTGACTCAACCAAAACTGGATTGGGGGCCTTCCAGCTGAGATGTTCTACCAATGCCCAGAAAGTAGGAGTGTGCTTGCCTGCAAGTACAGCCACATCTAGTTTTACAGTGCTTTAAAGTGCCTTCTTTGACAAACTATCTAGTGATGGTTTCTCAACAATGACCACAACATGTTCATTATTGCTTAAAGATGAACAATGAAACCAAATAGCTTACCTTCAAAATATCATTGAAGTCCAGATCTTGGTCCTTCATGGTCTGTTTCTGTCCATCTAAGATGGCTAAACACAACAGCAGATGGAAATTCTGGCATGGAAGTCCTGTCCACATCACCTGCAAAAGAGAAAGTATTAAAGTAAAGGTGAGTAGACATCAGGGTCCCAGCAGCTTGGAAAAAGTCGCGAAATTTTGTACAAATGCCACAAATCAACGAAAACTCAGAAAAAGTTACGACTTATCTATCACACTTACCTATCACAATCACTGCATTATTATAGATCGATCAAATTCGGTCATGAAATGGTATTGAAAGGATAATAAAACAGTCATGGTCCAGAGACCCTGGTAGTGCAACACTCACATATTAAAATTTGTTGTCGAGTGGAATATCAATCTAGAAGTCGGTTCTCCACTGGGGGATAAATCTTTGCAATTGTGTTAACTAAAACAGCTCGAGGGTGTACAGTCCAACTTTGCCTCCTCCGAACATTTCCGCATCGCACTGCAGCAAAAATGTTGCAAATGATTAATTTGCTTCTGAGACTGCGAGTTCTGTCAGCTGTGATAATCAATGCTTCGGACCACTTTGGTGTAAAGGTAAAAGATTTTCAGTGTGCTGCTGCAAGGGATCGTGGTGGGTTTTTATTTGATAAATACGGAATTTAGTACAGGGTTTCTCCCTGTAAAATGGTTCTCAAGCACATGGGTACTTTCTTTTCCAAATCGATGCAAAGTGTATGGAATTATTTTGTGCTCTCTTTATTGAGAAACTAATCAAAATGAACAGAAAAGTTTGGACAAATGTTTAACTTTCCGAGGATTACAGTCCTTGAGATGCAATGTGCTAGAAGATGTATAACAAGAAGCTCAATTAGTAAAAGCTTAGCAACAGAACCAGAAAACAATTGAGAAACTGATCCAATGGGAAACACCAGATTGGCACAAACTCGCATCTCAATGTGAAGAATGAGCATTGGAATGTTGATACGTATCATAGCAATGTGTGATGTTGCCACATATTCTACAGGGAATGTCGAAACTGTGTTCGACATTACCATGATTCCTATCAAAATCCCAATGCACTCTGTTACAACTTACGTCTCACTCCATCGGAATGGATTTAAGTCAGTGTCCTTAACTTGTTGGTACATTATTTCCCCTGATTATTACCACTCTTAGAAACTCTGAAGAAAAAAACCCCAAAAATGCAAAAACAACCTTTCGTTACGAGCGATAGAAATTATCGACGTAACAAGATAGAGGAGGACAATTCGAAGGCTTGAAATTGTGATGTCTACGACAAGACACGGAAAGGGGACCTCACCAGGTCCTTCCACATCCCGTGTTACTTATCTGGATAAACTCTGTTGTCAAAATTGCTTGTTTTGACCCAAATTTAATGAAAACCACACTTGTTCTTCTGACTTAATTGAAGGCATTTTACACCAATTTTACTGGCATTGCTGTCAGTTTTAAAGCATCTAAGTCTGAGATGTACCATCAGCTTAATACCATGTCAAAATCAATCAACCAGCAGCAAAAAGTAAGACAAGTTAAACAAGAATTGATCTCAACTGTAAACACGGGCATGTCAATCACACAGGACAGAAATGTTTGGTAAATTTGTGGCCGGGGGGCTAGGAGCCCAATTGGCAATTTAATCCAAATATCCCGTGGATTGACCCAAATGGAGATACCAAAACATGGAATTATACTGGTATCAGTGAGATAAACTATCATTCACTGACCTCACAAACTGTCCTGTGGTAACAATACTGAATACTGACGCACACGACCTTTTCGATAGGTCGAGGACTCCGACTGACACGTTTGGTCAGTTAGTTTTCAGGGCTGAAAATCCACTTAGAAAATTATGCAACTTTTTATGGCCAGTTATGATAATTAAAAAAAAATTAAAGCCCTCGTTGCATGTCACAAACAAATCAAAATGACTGATAGTAACAATCACGAGGACAGAGGGACTTAGCTGTTACATGAAAATATTCCACAATATATCTACACTGAATGTTAGGGTCTAATGCTATGATGGCCTTCTTAAGTCATGCACAAATGTGTATTCGATAAGTTCTGGGGACAAACCACAGGCAGAGAGGTAACTCTGGACCCACTCACTACAAGGTACATGCAATCAATCACAACATACTCCGAATGTTGAAGGTGCAAAGCAGTGTACTTATGTTGAATGGGAAATCTTACAGAAAAATTTTTATTGACAGTGCCATGGATTCAGAGTTAAAAGAGCACTGATCAGGAATTTGGACCTATTTTCATCAATCTTAAGGATGATTTAGTGTACAAGTATTTCACAAAATGAATAGCTGTCCGTAACCTTAGGCTACAAATTTCACACACTAAATGACTGAGTAACTGACTGAATATACTGCTCAGCTCAGTCAAACTGTGACATTATGGATGATGTTGCAATGGCAAGAGTGCGTTGTTCAGCGATGGCAATTGCACACAGTGTATAGCAGTAAGAGTGCATTTACTTGTCTGACAAAGTAGACATTAAATACTGTTTTTTCAACGAGACATATCGACTTGTCATCGACAACCTTTTTTTGAACATTGGCACAAGAGCTGGCGATGATGTCCGACAGGTTTACAATTCTGTAGACAAAACGTACGTTAAAAAGTCAAGATTCAACAAGCAAAACTATTCCAGTTTTGGCATTTTAAGTTTCCCTTCTGCTCACCGACGAATTGACACTTTCTCGTTTTCTTGAAATAGAGCTTAACTTTCAAAAGAATCACATTTAGCTGGATGGGAACCTACCTCCCAAAGTCTCATGATATCTTCGAATGTGAATTCCCTCTTGAAGTGGATGAGAAGCCACCGGAAACAGAAGTACATGTTGCTACTCTCTTTGGATTCTGAAAGTGACATACGGTAGAACATGAAAGAACGTTAAAAAGAAGTCATGTTGGCATCGGTGACGGACTCAAACCGAAGATGGTAACGTGTTCCACAGAGTAACAGTTGAACACTTTCACCCTCAGTCAGTAGATTTTTTCCTTCCTGGAGGTTTCAGCATTTTTGGGCCAATGACTGGTTCGTGTCCATGTCATATTATTATTCAAAGCTAAAATGTTTGATTTATGATTTATTACTTAATCAATGTTAACTGATGTTTGATTGTATTTTTTTTGTCTGTCATCGAAGGATCATACTACTAGCTCTCTTGAGCCTCATCTGGGATTTCCCCTCAGTCACTTTCAGCCTCGTCTCACTGCTTTATGTTAATTAAATGTATACATTAGTTTTTCTGAAAAAAAAAAAAAAATTACTCAGAGAGATTTTAAAGAAATCTTAATCTGAAGTTGTTCTGCTTGATTGATTGTATTACAACTTTGGCCTCACCCAAATGCAAAGTTTAGTAAGAATATACCTTCCATTTTGTCCATTATCAAGGACAAACAACACCACTTTGTTTAACTTGATGACAACATTAACCCTAACTTTCATCACATTCATTCAGAAATTTTCAGTTTAACTTGAAAATTCTCATCTCTGAGATCGATGATGGCTTTCAGCCCAAATGTGTCACAAACAAAGTGCAGCAAGTATCGACAATCACATGGTGCCACTAAAATATGTATACTTTTTTTAATCATGCAGAAATGACCTTGAAAGTGATTGCGGTTTGATAAACATTGACTTTTACCTTGAAAAGTTGGCTTTGGGAAATCAACGAAAGCGGTCGACCGTTTCTCGATCAATTTGAACTTATCGTACCGAAGAATGTTGGTTGTTCATTTAATAATTCCAGTCACTCACAATAAATTCAGGCAAAAAATTATCTAGTATAAATTTGCAAGCTGACGCACAAATTGGTCAAATTATGGCAAAATTTGAGAAGCAGATATGTTCTCTTTTGAATGTGATATTTTCAAGAATTAGATACACCAGAATGACTTCAGGCCAACCACTCACGCACTGAACAAATGAAGCCAGAAATACTGTAATAGGCAGCGTTCTTGCTACGTCAGGAAAAACAGCTCTGCCTTCAACATTTGCCTCCGGTGTTGAACTGCTTGCGAGTTTAATAGTATCCTAAGCTTTACTAATGTTGCTTCAAGCTGATGGTGCATGTAAGCATTTATGTTTGCAGTAGTTCTGATACATAAATCAGAGTTAGGACATCACCTAAAATTCTTGGCTTCTCTTATTGCCACCTGATGTCATTGTGGTTTATCTATTTACACGAGTATTTTCAAAAGTGCTCACGGCAGAAAATTCGAACGGTTTCAAAATTCAGTTTTTCCTATCTGAAAATGTGAAAGCTGAACTATTCCCAGATGGCATTCTCCCCTGATTGAGCATTAGCCCATCCATGAATGTCCCCATAATATTGCCACTTTATGACAAAGCAAGCTGTTACACCTAATGGTGCAGAAGTGCTGATTTGTTCTACTTCAGTGGTGATCTTACACAGGTTGAGTGAAGTTTTGGAGTCCACTAATTAGACCTTCAGAAGTTTAACTGACACTCTCTGCATTCCCCTTGAAAAAATATCATGGTACTTTATCACAGTTTGTTAAAAAAAAACATGAAAAAAGATCACTTGCCGTGGTTCATCACTGCTTTAGCCGTTATCAAAATGGTGGCAGTATTACAACAACATATGATTCTCACTGGTGACATATGACGCTCACTGGTGAGATATGTACTGCTGAGTGGGAGGTTGGATTAATCTGTGTGTATTTTTTTTTTCTGACTTGACCTAAAAGCCAAGGGCTCATGGTTGGTGGGGCTCTTGTTCATTTGTTTCTTTGCTAGATCCACTAGCGTGTGCTATTTATCTATTCAAGTCTCCCAGTGGCAGACTTTAGACAAAATCTGCAAAAAACTTCCCTCGTGACGGTGAGGCAGAAGTCAATGCACCGCTTTGTTATCTTTCATTTTTTAAATCTGCAGGCAGAGAGGACCAGTGAACATGCAGCTGGAGATCTAGGTTACCAAAGATATTTGTTATTTAATTTTATCAGATATTTTCATATTCTGTTAAATGATACAAAACAGCGAGGACATATTTGCCTTACCCTAAAACCATATCAGAGTTTGTGACATACGGTCACTTCGGGGTAATGAGTGACCTCTGCTGTGGTAAGCGTTGCTAAAGATACAAGGACGATATTAAATTGTTTTTTTCTTTTCTGGAATGTCTGAAGCAACCAAAACAGTCGATCAGCAAAGCGAGACTGCTTTACATCTCTGATTTTCATGTCAGACGATTTTCTTAGACTATGTTCAAGAATACATCTGTGGTTAAAACTGCTGAGAAAGCGCACAAAACTATTTTTTTGCTGTTTTCAATTTTCCTGCTTTTTTTTTCTCTTTTTTTCTTTTTCTTGTTTTGTTTTGTCTTGTTTTTACTTATCTCATGCTCTCCTTACATACCAAACGGTCTCTCTGACATTCACGACAGTGATAGGTCCAAGAAAAACTCAAATGAACAAACCTGCAAATCAACGTTGTATAACTCTAGTAACTAGTGACAGAGTAGGGACAGTGAGATTGGGAGTTGACAAAGAGTTAGAATAATGTAAGTCGCAATATATTTGGACAGAGTCTCAATGCTATGTAAGTGTGGATCACTGAAACTTTGGGGGACACTTTGGCAGACCCAATGTATTAAATGCTTTGGAAGGCTACAGATTGTGCAGCAATTTTCTGGTCTCGACCAAAACATTCACCTCACTGTGCATAGGGTCTAGTGTAACAATGGTAACTGCATTTGTCCTTCTGCAATTATTCATACCATGACATTTGGTGTTCCTGATTACTCACAAATCAAGCAGACCAAAAATTTTGTCAATCGAAAAATTTCCTAATTTCTGAGCATAGGTGTCATTTTCATGTCAAAGTGGCTGGTGGGCTTTAAGTCCTAAAACAGTCTGCCTCAACCTGGACCCTAAATTACATTAATAATGACTCCAAAACCAAGAGATATTCAGATGATGCAACTGTCAATGAGAAGTTGACAAATATGGAAGCTTGGTTTTCTTGTCACGTGTCTACACCTCCATTGGTAAATGTCGATGGTTGTTCTTATGCTTATCAATTATCCAAGTAAAAATTTTAGACAAGCACACTTTGGATCAATAATTTGCAAAAAGACTTATCCGTTTTTTCTTCACACCTTAACTAGAAACATCCTTCGCTTACAGTCCAGGAAGCATCTTGGGAAAGTTTGATACGCATCAGCAACAGATTGAGGCCCTGACGCCATCTTAAAAGAATGCCACAACGTCTAGCTGGCACGACAATATCTCTCTACATCTTATGTATTAAGATAAAATGAACTAATTTCTGAGTATAGTTCTCCTTGTTATGTAAAGAGTCTGTTGTGCTTAATTTTAGAACAGTTTGTGTTCCACCACACCCGTGAAAATTTTGATTTCACTGCAAACACACACATGCATCAAACTGGCCCTCAAATTACATTTATTATGAATTAAAAACCCACAGTTATTCATATTATGCACTTGGTATACATAAGTCGATGGCAGTGGAAGTTTGATTTTCTTGCCACATGTTTATACCTCTGGAGGTAAGTTTTGATGTTTGCTCTGATGCTCATAACTTGACCACGATTAACTTTACAATAATTACATCTAAAAGACAAAAGATATCAGAACAGCAAGCAAAAACATCCACACTAAATATCACAGCATTCCAAGTTACATGTCGGACATCTGTCGCACAAAATGCGACAGAGTCTGACAGATAATCTAAAAGTTCAGGTTGCCCTAAGTCTCAATTTCCCAATTCTTGGGGCGAAACTTACGTAAAAATCCATAAAATTCTGGTTCGATGACCTGCATGAGTGTGTTAAGTTGAATCAGCTGATTTTTCATACCTTCTTGGTTCATATCAAAATTTTGTTCCTGTGTAAAATGAAGGAAAATGACAGAAATATTTATTCATACAGGAGCTGGTTGTGGTTTATTACCATGGCAACTGAACTTAAGAGACAGGATTATTCGAGAGTTCTTTTGTATTCAGCACATATATCCGATGCAGCAACATACCAACGACGTTAACACTTCTGCATTCTGCGTAAGTGAAGTGTTTATTCAATACACACATTTCAATGAGATAAGAATGTAACCGTCTGTTGTCATTTACCTAATATCCCTCCTTGTTTGGGAGCAACAATTTCAAACATACATAACACCAGCATTCTGTATCTTGGAGTGCAAATTCGGAAGGGACGGAATTCTAATCTAAGGAGACAGAATTTTTATTGAATGGCCTCTATTTTGACATGCCAATTACACAGGGACAGAATTCGAATTCTGTGGATTGAGTCTGGTTGAAAAACCAATTTCAAAGCGAATTCCAGCGATCAGTATTCTGTGAATTACTTCTACTTTGACATAAGAATTTGTAAGTGACAGAATTCTAATGTTCTTTATTTGGTGAGAAACAACCTCTATTCAGGAATATGAATTTCTTTTTTTACCAATTTCAAATGATCCATGTAGCCGACGAAACACCAAAAGGCATCAACTTCATCCTCCAACACCAGGAGGATCGGTGAGAGGATGTCGCTCATGCCTTGGACGTAGCCAAGGTCAAAGTTATACTGGCAGTAGGTCATGAGAATTGAAAACAGTTGGTCCAAATGTATGTTCTTCTCTCCGGCGTAAAATGGGTGCAGCCTGTCCGTCCTGACTACATCCTTATCTGCGAAACAAAGGATCAATTTCAAAGAGAAAATTCAACATGACTGCCAAAAATATCACCAAATGAGAATAGCGCAGGCAATTAGATGAAGGAATTTGAGCAAATGTTTAATGTAATGACGGTTTCTGATACAAATGTTGGCAAGAAAGGGACTTGTATCACATGCTATGACCACAGCAATAACCACCGTGACTATTATATTTATGTTTTGAGGTAAAGGAATGTAACAAACTGAAGGACACCAGGAATGAGTTTCAACCTAATAGAACAGTTTAGATCAGACGTTACGACCCATATTGGTAACAATCACGATAGCAGGTTATACCTTTGAAGAAACATAACCCTTGAAACGTAAGTGGCGATTCTCTACAATATAATATGCATACTAAATTTCATTTTACACGCCACATTTTCAGGGAAGGGGTAGTTCAAACAAACTCTTCATGCACTTGTTGGAAGCGTAACTTACATAGCGTTTGAGTCATCAATTGTGACCGAGAAAGGCCAGGTAATGAGAGAAGTTTTTGAGACCATTTACTACCTATCAAAGAGACGGAGGAAGAGTTTACTTGCTCATTCCCAACATCACTCTTAATAGTTCTAGGTTTAAGGAGGTTTGCAGGAGAGACCTTCTGTTCTGATCTACGTATATTAAGTCAGTAACGCTTTGGCCCCCATCACCAATGCTTTCATCTCTTCTTCCCCCCCCCCCCCCCCCGGCCCTCCCTCAATGCCTAATCCACATCCAATCATATTTACCACATACATATGTATTGACATGAACATCAAGAAATTGGTAGCATGTCTTAAGTCATGACAGAATAATCTTTAAGAAGGTAGGATTTATTCCATGAAAGGTGGCTTGCTGTTATCCTGAACAATTTTTTATTACGTGAAAGCATCACACTAAATAATCAATATTCCACAGAATCAAAGCCAATCATAGGGAACATTGTCTTAAGCATGAAAATTAAGATGTCAGTTAGAAAACTTGGTTGCCTCCAGAGTTGTAGGAAATTCAGCAATCATTAGACAAAGCTCCATTGTGTGGCTCAGGTTGGAGGAATGATCTCTCAATGTTATGATGGGCAAGAAATTAAAATCTGAATAAAGTGAAGCTATTAGGTTGACAATGATACTAACTTATGTAAGGTAAATATTTGAGAAGCTTGTGTTAGCAGTGAAAAGAGCAAAGCAAAAAACTGAATAAATAATGGGATACTTGGCAGTGAGAAAAGCTGCACTGTATGAATTGTGCAAATCAAAAAAACAATATGTTAGGCAAAGTTGGTATGGTAAGAAGGGCTGCCTGTGACACACAGTAGTAACCATAACCAACCAAAATTGACCCAATACGACTGAAATACTATTGTGCGTGTATGATTACACCCAATATCAGGTTTGCAGTCTGAACAGTAGGCATTGCAGTCTTAAGGCCAGCTGACTGAGCATGAAGGGAAACTTGCACATGGACCGAGTAAATGTCAAAAGTTGAAAGTTAACCACCCACCTGCAGTCTGCTAGTGTCTGCACCAGGTCTGAAATTCCGACCCTAGTACCCACAGACTATGGTCAGTCGGGTACCCAGGCATAACCCAGAAATATAACTTCTGTTAGATTATGGGCTGATAGGCAATAAGCCATGATACAATATTTTACGCTGCATGTTCATCTAACACCATGTATCATCCTATGGGTACAGCAATGAAGTGTTTTTAGGCATACAGGCTGAATTTTGTCCAACATGTTTTACTGAACTTTGGATCAGGGAA
Organism: Stichopus chloronotus; assembly: GCA_021234535.1. Lineage (NCBI taxonomy): Eukaryota > Metazoa > Echinodermata > Holothuroidea > Aspidochirotida > Stichopodidae > Stichopus > Stichopus chloronotus. Next base: position 5,256,956 of record CM037850.1, read on the forward strand.
GCAATTTCAGAACCATACCTGGTGGAATACAAAAAATATATGGTAAAAAGCCTTTACACAAAAATATATGGTAAAGAGACTTTACGTCATTCAACCTACATAAGATGAAAAAAATTCATATAAGGGTTAGAGTCTGCAATTAAACTGACCAATCAGGTTCTTCCTTTCTTTGAAGAGCGAGAATCTCCTTTCCTGTTCCGAGGTTATGGTTTTCCATTGAGCTTTCATGCCGAAATATTCATCTCTAAGGAATAAAAAAAAAAAAAAACATTGGATACAGTTAATTGATTGGAAATGAATTGCAAAGTAAGATCAGCCCTTTGTTACCATGGTAACAGAAGTCAGACACAGAATTGCATATTGATAGATAGTTGTAAGTTGAAAGAAGGATAGGTACCAAAGATGAAGACCTACAAATTTCTGGCAAAACACAGAAAACGAGGTTTAGATATGGATCATCCTTCGAAGTGGGCCAACACTTTACAAATGTTGAGACTTTTAAATTTTGTTTACATTCAGAGAAGCTTTGGCCAAAATGTTGACGTTGAGTCATTTCGTAAAGAGAACTCACATAAAAGACAACTGCACTTGCAAGTATATGATAAATGTTCTTACTACACTTCAAGGACAATTTTTCAAAATTTAACCTGTCTCAGAGACATCATCAATATCACTTCCAATTTTCTTCACAACAACTGAGTAAATTCGTGTCTTCATGCCTCCTACAAGAGGCAGTCAAAGGTAGACATGGATGCCAACATAAAAGTTAAAATTTATTTTGGGTATCAAGGTTAAGGTTTCTCTATTTTTTTTTAATTGATTTAAAAGTCAGTGATTTATTCAATTTCAAATCAATTTAAATTGTAATTTTTTCAGTTGAACTCATGATGTTTTTGTAATAGTAACTGTCTTGATTCAAATCAAACAACCCTGCATGTATTTCAATTTTTGTAATATATAGATACGGCAGTACAATCATTTTATTTTGAATTACTTTATATGTGTGTTTCACGTTCTCAATGTTCCTGTAAGGTAATCTTTTGTGAATTCATTAAAGGTATAATGTAAAATCAAATTAAACAGCACAATTCCAAATTAAGACATATGCAGGACACTAGAAAAAAAAACAACATGTTTCTCAAGGCTAGAGAGAATACAAATATGACTACACAAAATGACACAGAGAGAAACAGAAGAAGAAAAACTTATGGAAGAGAAGAAGGGACTGGACAAGAGGTATGATAAAAAGGTATAAAACTAAACAGGTAGTTTTCAATGTGGATGTCGGGGAGATCAAAATAATTGCCTTCATTCTTGATTTCTAATGTTCAAAAACAACACCACTTCGATCGCTTAACTCCACTACATTCAGAAACATTAATTAGGAATCTTTCCCTCCCTTTGATGTAAAATGATGCACAGCGAATTCCACATGACGCGCTGATCGAACGATAAACGTGCAGGCACAACAGACGTGCATTACTCCTGCATCATCTCTGACTGCATTCATAATACCAACATCCGCCAACTAACGCTTGGATTCCGACTGAATGTGGCGGACAGACTGTAAGCTATTAAAAGTTCATGTTATCCGACGTAATCAATTACACTCAGTGGCACTTAATACTTCTCTTTCTTAGGCTATGATTATTCATGATCTTAGGAGCCAATCATCAGACATTAAAAAAAGAGTCATAAATATAGAGACCTTGGATCTTAGATGAGACAAATCTCTAAGCGTTCGCAGGTGTTTAGGTGTTTAGGCCTACGTTAAAAGGCTACACACACCAACACCTGCTGGGAAGGTTAACGATAAAACCAATGGTCCACAAAACTGTTTTTTCCTGCTTTAATATCTCCAAATTTTGAATTCCTGTTTCAAACAAATGACATATGTGGGGTGGAACTTGAAGGTGGAAGAGGGATGATGGGAGGAAGTATCTTATGGGCACAGGTTTTTTGCCAGGTTAAGGATGGTATTAATTATTAAATCATTGTTGTATTAGTTTTGTTTGACTTTTGTGTCTTCATCTTCTCCATATATTGATTTAGGGAGTAAGCTTTCAACAAGCCCCCCTAGATTTTTTTTTTTTTTTTGTGCTTACTTCCTTCATATCATGTTTTATGTATTATCATTTTACTATGCCTATGTGTTATTATTCTGTGTAACTTGAAATCACATGTTGTGAAGGAAAGAAATCGATGAACGAACTTACTCTTTGCGTTTTCTGATAGCTACTCTCTCTCTCGAGGTGGAATTCCAGGAATAGTAACCTAGAAGGAAAGGCCACACGTCCTTCCGGATTGACGACTCTATACCCTGTAGAAAAAGCAGAGGGAAAGAAAAGATGAAAGGTTACTATTTCTGCACACACTTCTGACATTTTTTACTTCAAAGGCAAGAAAAGTTGCACTTTTCACACAAGTTACAAATCATATCTGAAGACATATCATCACTCTTATGAGTTGAGTCACATGACCTCTTTTTTGGACAATGATTATTGATGATAGTTGTTAGAAGGCAAGCTAAGACATTTCTTTTATTTTTTTCAAAATATTCTCTGGAAATGTGATTTCATTGTAAAAAAGCTGTAACGATCAAGACGAAAAATTTCGTCCTTGCTTTACCTTCGTGGCAGGGAGAATTCGCGTCAGATACCGCAACCACCACCAACGTTTGATGCGTTCGATGTTATTTTTGATGTTACTAACCACAAGAAAATTCATCTCCTGTGACATCATCATCAGGGCTAGGGTTAGGAAAGGCATCTCCACTAGATTAGTCTTCTCAGACAAGAATCACTTTTGTAGCTAACTACAGCTGGAAAGGCATGATAAGGACAGGCTACCTATGTACACCTATCTTATGAATATTCAAGTAATTACAACATTGCATATTCATACATCAGTTAGCAATTCACAAGTCAACTTGTGACTGTCTCCTTTACTGGGCTTTCAAAGCATTTGTGGGTAAAATATGCAGATTTGCTTGGGGAATATTCTATTGGGTGAGGTTTGTGGGTTTTGAACAGGCCAAGGGAATCACTAAAAAAGTTTGGGAGATTTCATTAAGATGAAACTATTTTACCATAGATATGTCAAAAATTAAAACAAAATACATGTAAAATTTATAAACAAAGTTGTCAATATAACCAATTGTTTTTGTTGCAGTGATTCCACAGGTTAAAGTCTCCACTTGTGTGAGTATCTGATGGAGTTTGGGAAATACCTGCCACGAAGGAGATGTTGATCGGTAAAAGTAGATGAATATCAACAAGGAGACCCACTACTACGAACACTACTTCAGAATCAATTTATCAATTGAAAATTCAATATCTGATATTTTACATAAATTTATCACTGTGCTAAAACAATTCAAACATTCACTGCCTTGATGATCCACTCCTAGACTTTCATCTTCATAAATATTACAATCAAAACATTTTTATGCCTTGAACGTGAATAAAACGGATGGCAGAAAAAACAACTGCAGCCTTTACCAATTCCTTTTGCTGCGTATGATTTATATGAAAACATGCACGCCGTCGTACTCACATACCTTTTATGGTTTTAATGATCAATATTTGCACCAATTATCTAGGCTTACCCCTCTGAATATTTTTTCCTTCAGTTCTTGTACATTGAGCACCCTCCCATCACTCTCCAGGTACCCATGCCACTCTGTTTCTGTCAGAGGACTGCTCCTGGTGACTTCTGGCCTTTCTGCCAGCTTGTTCTCTGTGGTCGCGATCAGATCAAAGTCCTGCTCCACTTTAAAGGTGGTAATATCAGGGAAAAATGGCGAGTAGTCATCAGATGGGCGATTCATCATGTTTGACGAAGCTAGAATGTTGTCACGAACGAAGCTGGTCACCCTCGAAAAACCCCCCATCGTGGCAGTGACTGGGTCTTTGAAAAATTTCTGTCCGATCAAGAGAAATACAATACACAGAAAGTTATTTTTAAGACAAATATGTAATCATTGAAAAACTGACTTGGAGACCAAAAGAATTTAAAGAATGCTTAGGGGAAAAAGTTTTGAAACATGGGTATGCTACCAGATTTTCGCATCTCCCCTCACCCCTTGCAATGGCTACAAGCAGGGACATCTGGTGTTATGAAATTTCTTCAAAACATCAAATCAATCAAATTATCAAGTACTCATTTCACAGTTTCCCTAAGCTGGTGATGTTAACTTTGCCAAAGTAACAGCCAGCGATTATAGTACTTTGCTCTTTCTTTGAAGTGAATGAGCTCACATTAAATAATTTCTGCAATTTCAATTAATGAAAACAGTTGCAATAAATGGCATAAAACAAAAGCAAACATTGTATGTTATGTTTAAATGTTATACACATTTTGCTTTCTTTTCATTGCAAACTGTAAACATGACAATAGCAAGTAAAACATACACCACTTTGTCAATACCTTGTTAACTGTTTTGCTTGTGTTTTCAAGTAGTGTTGGCTGGTGTCAAAACCATCATTTACTTCTCACAGCTCACATTTCATTTAGTTTAGGGTCAATTGTTGCATACACAGATGCCTGAAACCCCAAACAAGGCTGAATATACATTCAGTGATGCTGCTGCTACGAGAAATTTTCGTAACCCATATTGTGAGCACTTTGCCTTAAATTGCCAAAAACTATTACAATACCATAAGAATCTGTTGGCACAAAAGTACACCAGAGAAAGTATGTGCAAAACTGTGGAATCTGTACAGTAGTTACATTGAACAGCCAAAGTCTAACCATCTGACTTGATAACGTCATACTACTAATCAAACTAGTTAATTAAAGCTTATTGAGACCTCAACTTCTGATTTCTTGTTTCCATGCTGTTACTTAATACTGATGCTATGTGATTCGAATCTGTTCTAAAAACATTCACTTTGCATTTTTCTTCTTCGTAAGTGCATCTATGAAATATATTTCTTGGGTCATTCCACAAAAGACATCAGGAGGAGATTCTCATATCTACCCCGTTTGCCGATACGGAAATACTGCAATAACGCTAAACGTTCCAACTGCGATGTAAATACCGACCATCTTCCTCCGTCAGGTTACGTGAGAAGCTGGAAAACTAAGATTAAGATGCAAAGCTTGCTAATGCCACAAGATGTTTCCTCTTATGAAAACTCTTGGGGAAAAACACCTACTAAATTATACGGGTTGTTCAGGGGGATATTACTCACAGATACATAGTTCCCACTGGTCTCAGACAGAATCTGTAATTCTGAAAAGGACGTAGACAGAGCGTCAGCATTCTTGGGATGTACGTTGAGTAAATCTTTGTCCGTTGGTGACCTGAAAAAGAGTGTGGATGAGGCAGTGGATAGGATGGTGGAAAAATGTTAATGAAATGATTCAAAGCATTCTCTTTTTGTAAAATGTTTAAGGTAAAATGCTTTAACTTCTCAGAGAGATAAAACAAATAACGAATGCAGTCTTGTTCTTATTTTTTCCTCCAGAGCTCTAAAAAAACACCAACCACACTTTGATGTCACCAAGTTGACATTCTACTGTCTTGATGTCCCACCATGTTGACTTCTCACCATGTTGCAACCCTCCTGGAAACTGCTCTGTTTCCTTGAAATATGACAGTCACTATGATGTAACTCATAAATTCAACATGTCATAGTTTTTGGAAAAAAAGATGGCTCTATACCAATTATCTTAACATTGCTACTTCCTACATGAGCACCCTATGTCAACAAGCTGAAACAACTGTCACAAGAGCTCCGTCTCAGCTCCCATTTTGTGAAGTAGGCACATAAGAGACAGTTCACTAGTCTCAGTGTGAAGGCCACACAACTCTTTTATCTACAAAATGTTTCTTTTTATCTTATTTGAAGTTCATACCTGACATGACAAATACGCACACAAACAAACACTTCATTTGGGTATGACTACCATCCACCCAATAATTTAAACAGAGAGGTGCAGTTTTTAAAAGTCTTATGTAACAGTGGTGTTAAACACCTTTTAGCAAGAAGAAACAGATCCAACTTGACCACACCAGAAATCCACTGTTGGTGGGTAAGAAGAATGATTTCATCAAATTATAGGATAGCGCCCCCTCACCTCAACAAACGCCCTATCCACATTTATCCATGCTTCTAATTAGGTAGGCCATGCTAGAAATTTGACAATTTTCATTATGGTCCTACAAGTCTTTTCCATATACTTTTCTCACACTCAAAAGTGACAACATTTGAGGTTTTCCAAGATCCTATTTTCATAGTACTGATCATTAGTTTTCAACACAGTTTTTGCCTAAATGTTCGTAAGCTTTTGTTTTAAAATTCCCCGTCCCTTCTGGTTGCCACTATTATACAACCTGTCCAAGTTGCTACAGATTCACCAATCTTGTTCTGGATTCACACACAATTTTCTCAGACATCGTCTTTTCCTGTTTACCTGGAGACCGTCACATATCTCTTGATCATGCTGATCAGCTCTTTGCTTCCTCCCTCGTGGAAGTGGAGAGGCGGCATGTCTTCATCTTCGGCCATCCTGAATACCAAGTAGGCCCAGCCTAAGTTGGGAGTTGACATTCTGATACTCTTGACAGAGGCCAAGTCTATGCAGAGGGAATATTTATTCTGAGTCTGCTCTGTGTGATTGGTACTCTCTTCTGATGATAGACAAATGCAAAACAGAACAACTGATAAGGTATTGGATCCTGCTTTCCTTGTGAGTGAGACACATAAAATGAAATCTGTCCCCTCCCCCACAAGTCCCCTGCCCCCCATATCAAAAATATGTATATATACAAACAAAAAGGTAACATGTCAACAAATCTCATATTCTCATTTTCCATTCATTCAATTTGTCATCACTGTCAACACAACACTGCAAATAATAGTATCTGTAAAATTAAGGACTTGATTTCAACAACACTTCAGTCACACTATTTCTTTTTTGTTTCAGACATCAGCACTTACTTTACCAACACCTACTTCAAAAAGGTTTTAGGTATATTCTTACATTGGGTACGTATATTCATACAGTGGGTGGGTATATTCTTACAGTGGGTCTTAAACTCTCATCCACTCCAGTGAGTAAGCTGTCATCATGTCAAAGGGGGAGGGGGGCAATTCTTAAGCATGCAGTGTCAATAAATTTTTTGACAATCTTCGTGGTAAAGACTTTTCTCTACATCCATCATGATTTATTTAAGTCTAAGTCAAAATTAGGTGGATCAAAACGCAGGAGGGATTACCATAGTTACCTATCGTGCTAATAAGACCTCATATTTTTTTCCCATTTGTCTAACACTACTAAAATTCATTCTTCAGCTGATGGCATTCCTGATTCTGGCAGTACATGAAGAAAAATTCGATTTTCATTTCACACCACTGAGTGTGGGAGTACAAGAACGTTTCCCACAGTAAAACATTTCCTAGAAATTATTGCCTTCCTTGCCTGCTTTTTCTCCCTTTCTTTTCTGCTATTTCTTCTTTGATATCGTGTGACTGATAATTGCTTTTCATTTCGAGTGAAAAGTAATATTGCAAATGAAGCCTGAAAATGACGATCTACTATTTTTGTCCGGCGTGAAGTGACTCTGTGATCATATTCAATGTGAAATTTTGCGTTTCTTTAACGAAAAAGTCATGTTTTTAAAACCAATATTTATTCCCAGAGTATGATGATTAGTATCATGCCAGGACGTTGGCTATCTTTTCAAGAAAAATGTTTATCTGAATTTTCAAAAAAGTCAAATGATGCATCTTCTGCAACTCATCTTATACATGCTGTTGTGAAGAGATGAAGCTATTTTTGTTGTTTACTGATGAAACTGCATGGTGTATCAATGATTAAAGCCATTTTGTTTGTATAGCATATTGGTGAACTTTACATGCAATATTTCCCTTTGGATGAATCACACAATCTGAAACAGTTTTAGCCCGCGTTCGAGATGTCACTGCGAGAAGATACGGCACTCACCTGAATTTCCATTGGTTGCCTGGCCTGATCTTGTATTGACCACTGTCCAACCAGGATCTGGCTGTTCTACGTTGTTACCGGCGTGAAGAGGATTCCAAACCACGAAAGGTGCATTTTGCTGGAGACAAAAACACGAAAACAGCGAAGGAAAAATGGTGAGTCAATAATCTGGAATGTATAAGCAAAATGTGATTTTGATGATGTCATAACATTTAAATCGTTTAATGTGCAGCACCATCTAGATGATCACAGTAATCATTATAAAAGACAAAAGCATTGGGGTATAAATGACACTAAAATGATTATAAAGATTGTTGAACATGTTTCCTTCTTGAAGAATTACTCCTTCAACTTTCATAGTTCTCACATATTAGTTTAACCTTTTACCGCCATATGAAACAATAGGCATGTTTAACTTTAATGTGGTGCACATACCTACTATTATTAGAGTCCTTCGGGGCATTCTTCCCCACTTCAGAAACATTTCCCGGTAGAGACGTAATACTCAGAAGGTTCTTGTCATTTTATCCATGTTGACCCAAAATGATCTATTATGGCTACCTAAATCAATTTTGAACTTCTTGAGTTTTCACTTCATGCACTTATGTTCAACACATGAACACAGCATTTATTTGTGAAATTGTAAGCAAAACAGAATTCCTTACAAATGGGTATTGAAAATTAACTTCAGAACACTACTAAACTTTATTTTTAATTACTTTTTTTAGTCCATTATTTACCTGTAACAAGAGTTGTACTTTCCCTGCCAGGAGCACATCTTCACTGTCAGCCTGTGCTGTGTGGATGAAAACTCCACCAATTTCAAAAAGTATCTGAAGAACAGAAACATTCAAAAGATATACCTCAATTATTAGTAAGGATGTCAGTTCCACATTTGGGAAAACGTTGCATCTGACAAACTTACCTATATCCAGGGTGAAAGGGACTAGGACCTAGGAGTGGGTTTGGACGACCAAAGAATGAATGATGACCTGTGCTCTGACGGCTAGGGATGTGTGTGTGTATGTTGCAGTAACAGCAACATTATCTTTTGTCTCTCTGTTGTACGAGGAGTTCGTTTTTGGTGTTGGATGAGGGGATTGGGTGTTGGACATGAGTGCGACTGGACGTGCAGGGAGTTTGATATGTTTCAAGACAATGCTTTTCACTTTGATCGAAAATGCTGATTTCCACTTGTTTCTTCCGTTCTCTAAATTTTGATTGATTTCGGCCTTGTGAAAGAAACTGTTTTAATTTGCAGAGCTAGAATTCCCCAATGCAATCTGTGTTGCTAACTTAGAATATTGCAGAGATAAACACACATGTTACATTTATGAAATAAATATTAATGGCTATTGTATACTTACAGTACCATTGTGGTGTCTTTCATTTTTCAGACAAATGTGACATCACATTCACTTGAAAAACTGATGAGAAAATACCAAAACTAATACATATTTGGACACTTTTAAAATTTTTCATGCCATTTCTCTTCTTCTTACTTTTTGTTTTTCCCACATTGTAATTTGATTTTCCATAGATTTTTTTGTTCCGTTTTCTGCAAAACGGTTACCTCTTGTAAGTATCTTACTTCCAGTGTTAATAATGTTGTTATATTAAACAGTAGTTTCTATGTCGGTAAGACTAACCTTTGTCCTCTTAATGTCTTTCATCTATAAGACATAATTCATATATGATTTGCATAACATGAAAAACCACTTCTGCATACCACAAGGTCATGAGCCTATATTTAACACTCTGCCATTGTACTTGTACCTTTTCGTCTCTCACTTGACATGTTCTTACATTCTTATCAACTTCTATTCTTTGAATGTAGGTCATGCAACCAGAAACAGAAGTAGGCCATCAAAAACGATGAGTATACTCTTCCATGAGAGTTTAGGATGTCCACGTCTAGAATGCCAACAATTTGGTCATAATGGTGGGCACCATTTCATGAACCCATGCTCAACACCATCGATTAAAAAGTATTCAAAATGCCCTGTATTTGTTTGAAGTGTTGATGTTTAACAGATTCTACATCACTTTGAGCACCATATTGTATGGCAGTTGCTATGTAAAATACACAAACTACTGTATGGGACTTTGTCATGCTACTTGCTGCCTGAAATTGACAGTCTTAGACAGTCTTACAAGTTATAGACATAGATGAGTGATTGTGAAGTAGATGACATCACTCGATGGTGGAATCAGTTGCATCATAGCAAGATTGAATGCATCATGACTTGTGTTTGTGACATTGGTGTACCATATTCTCCTTTCCTATTTTGTTATATTTTAAGTCACTATTTTTCAGTCTTGAAAGCAAAACTAGTCACCTGGTGACCCCACTATTTAGAAATGACTAAAAAAAATATCTGAAAGTGAAACTGATTCTCTATCAGAAGGAGTAAGTTTCCAATTAGGCTAGTTCGGTGCAGATGCCAGAGGGCTAGTTGACATGAAACAATAGGCAAGGTGATGGGAGTAAACGAGCCTACTCAGACACATTCTTCAATATGAATGGCTGAATTGCTCATGCTAACAACCCTTCCCAGATATCTTACTCTTTCATAAATATATCAACATGACAAAAATTTAAAATTTTTGTGTTTGGGGGTGTGGAGGAAATAGTAATAAGGTTGTTCTTCTGTTGGTTGGAAGAAATAAGAATTTATAGGATTGGAAATACAGAAGAAACTTCTTCTTCTGTGTTTACACTACTATGTATTGCTACTGTGCTGTACTGCATAATTTTTCAGTTTGAAACAATTCATAGTCTGGAGATCTGGGATGGATGTTTCGTGACAATGTTAATGCACACAATGTGTCGTAGTTCATACACTTTGCTAATTTTAAAAGGAAATATTGTGAGCACCCAATTTGATCTAATTTGTGCATTCTGCAAGGACTTCCTCGATAAACAAAAAAAAAATGCATTCATTAGGCCACAGTCTGTATTCCATCCACTATAACATGAAGATCTTTGCCGTAAGCACAGACTGACTTCCTCCTGGTGTAACGGTTGCCACTGCATGCCCGCATACATAGAAAAAAATCAGCCTTGAAGCACAACTCAAAGTAAGCTATGATTATCTCCTTCAGAGGTAAGAATGTGTTAACTAGAGTTGACACGTCGAGGGTGATCGTAGAATGATCATCGTACAGCAGATAATGTTTACGTTATGATTCAAGTTTACAAGATTGTTCATGGTTTTGATAATTCATGATTTTCTGACATTTTCAAGTTTGCAAATAGAAAAATTACAAGAGGTCATTGTCTAAAACTCCAGAATTTTCAAAGTAAGATCAAACTTCATTGATACTTCTTTTCTCAGAGGGAAGTGAATGAATGGAATGGGTTGCCAGAAGATTTAGTGATGACAAGACGCGTTAATGCGTTTAAGAATGCCCTGGACATGTACTTTAAGCTTTGTGACCAGGTTTGAGTTTCGTAGGTTTGTATTTATCTATTTTCCTTTTTTCAAGGTTCTTGATGGGGATTCAATTGTCCCTCCTCAGTTTTTCTACTAAACTCATGCTATATGTACTGGCGTATGAACACTGCTGCCTCCTCGTAATTCCAGAGTAAGCATCACATGGAATGCACCCTGGATTGGGCATACCATCCGAGATGTTTAACCATCTGCAGAAATAATTTCACTAACTTCCAAGTCACCCACATTTGCGGTTGTATCACCATTGTTATGCAGAACTCTAAGCACTCACACCATTGTCAGTGATCTCCTGAACTAAGTGAGGTACTTCTATTACTATGGAAGACTTCCAATCAATAATGCTAAATGTTCATGTTATGAAGGCTATATGTCGTCCAGAGAATGTATGATGTTCGTGCATGAAAACTGACATAGCTAAAATATCCCAACTGGAGCACAAGATAATTGATGATCATTGCTGAAATGTTCAATTCGTCTATTCCAGCGACGACCAATACAGGGTGTACAATGACATACACAATAGAATAGTACTGAAAGTTGATATCGCATGGAAAAGGGAAAAAAGAAGGAGAAATGCTCGTTGATTGTTCTTCCCTACCTCTAGGAAATAATATGTGGAAAAACAAAATACAAAACAGCACAATAACAATATATGATAGGGACAATTCATGAATTAACTGAGGTAGGTGAGTTCTTAGTTGTTTTTTATATGTTTTTAAATTATGGAGGTAGTTTATATCTCTCAGTCTGCTTACAATTACTCTAGGCCTGAGGCCTATGTAGACTGTCCACACATAGGACAACCAGTCGATGACAAACTTTCTTGGACAATTTTGTACAAAGAAATCTTTCAAACCCTCACCATTACCCTTTCACTCAGGCTTCCAAATGCAGCTCACATAGACTGAATAGACAGCACAATTTGTCCATTTGCAGTGTTTCTTTCCAAAAACGTAGTTTTTGGCGATGACTATTGGCTACTCTGTCACTCCAGTAAAAAACAGTGTGCAAAATGCCATAGAGCATGCCCACCGCCAGGCACACTCAAGTAGCTAAATTCAGACGTAACTGTATGCTACAGTGGGGATACTGTGAGAAGATGGCTAATTACATGGTTACCGACATACAAAAGTTTTAGAAAAACAATATAACACAACAATTTAAAATTCACAGTCTTTTTAACAGACTTACTTACGTGTACATAACTCTTACTTTGGCAGAATTTTGAAATGTGTTAAACATTAGTACGCAGCTATTTTTATTTTTCATAATCATTTAATAAATTGAACATTTCCATTTACATGGATTACGAGTCTTTGTTTCATTACCTTTCAAATGATATTAAAGTTATAGAATTTAACTACCCAGCTCATCCCAAAAATAGTGATTCATTACAGCCTAGTCTCTGACTGGGGCTTAACATTTTAACACATCTGAAGGCACCTAAACTACTACTTAAAGGCTGTATTGCATCACCCTAAGCTATATTTATACCTCCCTGAAAGGAAAATTCTCAACTGGTTCTAAGTTACAGTACTCTTAGATTGCCAGCAAATTCGAAAGATGCAGAGTAGCTCATATTACACAGCGTACACAGGGATCCATTGTTTTGATTACACATGTGGAGGAATGTAAGACTGGCTGAGGGAGGGACTAGAGGTAGGTGGTTGGGAGAATTCAAACTGTCTGAGGTGATGCATTACAGCCTTTAAGCTTTCATCTTGCACTCTCATGAAGGCTGCTACAACTCTCTTTTAAGATTTTGTACCATTAAAGGAACATTACTTCATTCAAATGGAACAAGGCTGTTTAATCTTTCAAAAAGGCTACTTTATTGAACTTTTTACTGAAAACCACACAGTTCCTTCTGAAAATGTGATGTTTCTTAGTGAGATCCTAGACCAATTTGTGAACAAAATAATGCTTACATCCTTTAGATGAAGATGGGGATGTGTCAGTAATATAGACTGTGATTGGCTGAGCATTATGAATGGCGCATGCAAGCAGCTGTTCAGCAGTCGTGGTAGATTGTATGCTAACTACGTGCAACTTTGTTGTGCTCTGTTCATTGTATATAATGCGGAATGGACAATGTTGACTGTATAGTTAAAAAACATTACAAAACAAGTCATATTAGGTCTAGCCTACATGATATTTGTTTTGTGTGCTTGATTGCACCACATTTTATGGTGCCATATTTGAATAGGAGCTATATTTCTACTTTTTGTGTGTGTGTGTGACCAGTTTAACCTTGGCGAGGTTAGGATGACTGAAGTAATACTTACCACACAGCATCTGTTACTTGTAATCTAAGGCCAGAATAGCCTAGTAAGTAGGGGTGAGTCAATCTAATGTTAGATGCTTACGGGAAGCGTCACTAGTATAGGCTAGGAGTAGCTCACGGGAAAACGCCACACGACACATTCTCTCGCAGTTTGTTTGTGTTACTGCTACTGTGTTAGCCTAGGCCTGCATAGTACATGTGTACTCTCTCAGCTCTGTTGGTTAGGCCTGAGTTCGCCCAAGTTAGGTCTAGGCCTGTGTCAGTAAGTGTAAATTTATTTATGTTACCAAGTCCTGACTCAATCATGATCAGTATGTGCAACTGCAAGCTGTCACAGTGCCACCTTACCATTTTTTCCGTAGACTCCATTCTTTCCAACTTGCCACTCGGTAGGCCTTACTGCGTAAACGTAGGTTCTATGGTAAATTAACTGCACCCTAGTATGACGGAAGGTTCATGTTCAAGCTATTAAATTTGCTCACCCACTTGTGTCCCTAGCCCTTTGTACCCCATGCAAGTCAATGTTTGTATATGACACTAGCTAGCTTGGTCAACGTAATATTTAGAAATGACGTCACCAAATTTGTTAGAGTCAGGTGATCCACTGGCATCAGTGCAGTGACACAACTTCGGACTTTGGAGTCAGTTACAAGCGAAGTCGCCCGAGCAGCATGTTCCCTTTACAATTTGCGAGGAAAAACCTACTTGTGGTGAAGGTTTGTTGATCATGACCCACCAATTCGGTTTTAGAACTGACGAATGACGTTGTGATGAATTTCTCCCATATGACGTTAATCTCTAGCGACTGGAGTCGTCCTCCTAATTCGCAATGTCGGCCACGGCTTAGGATGTTACTGTTCGCACGTATGCCACCATGCACAAAAGAAGAGCAGCACTGTTCCAAATGACAAACTGGGCTGTCGGGGTGGGATGAAAAAGAGTGAACAAGGCTTTTGAATTTACCCCCAACACTTCCAGGTAAATGAAGGGGTGATGTACATAATGATAGTCTCTGCACCCCTTCCATGCGCCCCTGCTGAGTGTTGGCAATTGTACCAATATCAAAGTATGCAGGGCACAAGTGTAATGTATGCAGGGCACCCTGGCATTTATCAACACCAACCAATATGAGACCAAAAACTAAAGTATAACACAAGACTAATCGTCATGGAGTTTGTCACTTTTTCTTTCTCTCTCTCTCTCTCCTTTTTCAATTACCATCACTGAATATAGTCTTAGCACATGTCATACAAAGGTGTGTATCTACTATGATGGATGTAGACAGTGGCACATAAACACACATTAAGCAAAAAAAGTTAAACAAAAAAAAAGGGATTTATTCATGTGCTACATGCAATATACTCAGATGAGCTGTCAAGGTCCCAGATTGAGCAAATCAAAAGGAACTTTTAACAGACACCACAGCTGTCAACATAGACAATGATCCCTGAAATGTCCAAGTCGCCTTGAAAATTAAATGTCAAAATGGATTAAAATTAATAAAGAAATCTAAATGCAGACTTTTTTTAATGAGTTTTGTACAGGGCTAGAGCTACAAGATTAACACTTTGCTCTATTCAGAACCAGGATAATTCAGCTAGGCCTACACTGGCAGTTCCAATGGGGGGGGGGGGGGGGGGGGCCTGCAGAGGAAAATGCCCCATGCAAAGGTGGGCAAAAAAGAGGAAACAATACTCGATTCTCTTATCAACTACACAGTATACTGAAATCTTGTAGAAAATGAACTTCACAATTGTACATTATTGTTACAAATGGCACGAGAACTAGGGTAAATAGAAAATTTTTCAAAATGTCCTCCCCAGAAAACTCCTCTATCACATGTCTGTACCACCAGTTTTGGCCAACGCTTCCCAAACAAAGGACTTGGATTCACCAGTGCTCAGGGCAAACACACATTTTTACCAATAAATGCAACTATATGGACCAAAATGGCATTCTGAGAAAGCTAAAGGGGATGGGATGCTGGGTCTACCAGAGGGTCCAAGAATGAACAATGAAATTTTTTTATATTCGTCTAAACTGTACACATAATAACTTGTTATAACTACAGGTGAGCTGGACCTGGTAGCAAATGAGATTCTGACCGTTTGTTTACCACCTGATGGCCATAAAGAGCTGATGGCTGTGGACATTCCAAGGACAAGACATTCTAAGCATTTTCAAACGTTTTCAAAGCAATATACATTACTATGAGCCACATCGATCAAAATGAACATCAAACAAATTCAAAAGCTATTTCAAAAAATTACAAATAGCGGAAGCCATGAATTGTTGAAGGATGTTTTCTGGAAAATACGCTCGTAACCATACAACGGACCATTCTAAAAGAGCAATTCAGCATGTAAGAAATTATCCTCCAAATATCAGGTGGGCCACAATACCAACTTAAAAAAAGGCTGCATTTCCTTACAAGCAGCAAAATATTAGCAATTGTAATGATTTCGGTTTCTTTAGGGCATACGTACCAAATAATGATGTGTAATGTGTGGATTCTACTTTTTTGGGGGGTCAGTACTTGAACATTTATTTGCACAAAGCTATGTGAAATTTGTTTCGGAGGGGAAAGCTAGTGAAACTATCAGCTATTCCTGTAACTAGGAACATCAATCTCTCAAGTTAAAGATCATGTTCACGTCTGAAACAAGAAAACAAGCTGCCGGACATTTCAAAAATGGTGAATACCAAGAAACGGAAACAGATAACCAAAGCAAAAGTATAAAAGCACACTTTATCTCAAATTTTCATTTTTTTTTGTAATCATTCTTTTTGGTGTAGACCTACTGGAAATAGCGAAACAAAAACGATTTGATACCGGAATCCGCCTCTGTTGCAAAGAAAACACTGCTCCTGACAGTGTGACTGCCTGTCATGTCTGCAACCTATTTCAGAGGAATCGGGGATACAAGTCAAAGGCCCATCGGTGACCATGCTAGAAAGATTAAAACTGGTCACCAAATTTGTGTCACATTTAAACTTTCCTAACGTGTCACCAAGATCTGTTTCCCATTCCTAGCTAAAAACAGATTTCCTTAAGATTCAATCTGTAACTCACTTTTTCATCTATGAATGAATTACTGGTAATCATAACAAATCTTGTTCAGCAAATACTTGATGAAACATCTGATGTCTTAAAATGGCATGCTTTATCGATGAATGAGCTTAAAACTTACCATTTGATGTATCTAAAACAATTCATATTTTTTTTTTTTTTGGCTTTTGAATGTTTGAAATCTATTAAACTATAGAGACAGGAACGCAACATTTTCGACAAGCTACCAACACGAACATTCAACTTTCATAAAAATTTTTACATGCACTCAAATGTCACCCTTGAGAAGGAAAGGATAAACATTACTATACAGTGGAAATGGCTGGGTAGTGAAATACCGGGTTATTAATTTTGCTTTCATATAATATTAATACATTTAGGTTTATTCTGCAGTATCGAGTCAAGTGAATCACACCTACCCCATCCCCAGTTCCAACCCCCCTCACCCCCCCCCCCCCCAGTTCTACTTTCCTGAATCATCCATTGATTGACTACACATTTCGAGGAGTGCTATGATTCCTGATGCACTCTAAAGGACGTTGTACGTCCACCGTCATCCCTATACTTGATACTTCTCTCAGGACTACTGTTTCTTGGTTTGTGATTCCAAGCAAATTCAAATCAAACTCAGTGAATGGTTGTTTTCAAGCTACATGATGGATAATAAAAAAAAAAAAATTTTTGTAGTGCTTGTAGCCAGATTTGAATTGAAAAAAAAAAGGGATTCTTAAAGGGGGAAAGGCAGTCTTCCCATAGAACTAGTTTTCAAAGATCAAATGCACATTATGACTACGGGACAAAGTCGTTTTTCACTGCCAATCTGATGTGTTTACCACAACACTGGACTATTTCCGATCAGATCCAATCTTTTCGCTATCACGGCTTTTATATTGCTTCATATCACGGCTAACATTTCTCACACATTCTGAGCTGTTGCATGCACACCAGTTTTGTGGAAATTTGAACATCAGCTTTCATCTGATACATGACTTTCAGCATCTTATTCTCCCTTTTTTTCTAATGTAAGCTTTGCCAAATCATGCATATTTATCGGTCCTATACTTTCTCTACTTTTGATTCACGATGCGAGCAAACGATCCCATTATATTCATTAGTTGAGCACACCTTTGCGAACCGTTTTTTTACCTTTTCAAATGAATTCCCTATTGGGCATTTCGTAATCCCTACCCTGGTTCACGGATTAATGTATCCCCTGGTGCAGGGACATTTGCAGATTGCTGAACATCGGCAAACATTGGCAAATAGAATTTGCTCAATTTCACTGAGCCAATGTTTCTCCAGACAGCGGTGAAAGTCGGTCCCATCTAATATCAAATCCAATTTATTGGTTGATCCCGAATTACGAAAAGTCATGACTGTTTTCAGTGACAAAGAAAAACAGAATGAAGCCACAACGATTATGAGAATGCTGTGGATACATATTTAATCTGCAACATCTTAAATGTAAAGAACAAGTTATATAATGAACAGTATCTGTAAGTGGACTCTAAATATATGGACAGCTGTCATCCAATCGTATCAAATAACCTTGCATCAACTTCCAGCATCCGTTCTACAGTAACTTGAGAGGTTGCAAACAAACAAACAATGATGATTCAGTTTCAACTTGTACTAATCATGTCAAAAACTATTTTTATCTCCTTGTGAATCTACAAAACCCATATTTGGTAGGGGGACTGCCTTTGCGTATTGAGAATTTTTCGACATATCAAGGAGAGATCGGATATAAATGGAAAGTAGTCACTGTGATACAAACAAGAAAATTAAAACATATATTTTAGTCGCCCCAAAAACCATTGATGATATATGTATATAATATATAACTAGAATTTTTTCAGCTAATGAAATGAACTACTCCATAAATTCAGTCCACTGACAGTCACAGTTACCTCTCTCGACACGTACGACTCGATTACGATTCCTTTTAGAAATACACTCCCCTTGATGTAGGGAGAAGGCAAACAAACTGAGCAACTCTGTGAAGAGTGATGTCACAAAAGAGAATTTTTATCAGCAATACCTGACTTTTCTGATTGTTGAAATGCCAAATTGCGATAGCACAGACCAGCAGAGTAGTGACATAATTCAAAGTTTGTAAACTACGATGAAATGAAGTATTGTGTTACAATGCAAGCACTCATATCCTCTCATGGACCTTTACTGAAAGCACTGCCCTACGAGTGCCACTTGTGTTGGTGGAACAGTTGTGATAGCACTGGGAGATGGACACAATATTTTCCGCAACTGTTGCATTATTTCTAAGCTTACCTCGGTTTTTTCTTCTTTTTGTATGACAAATTTTTAAGATCTCTTAAAGCTGCAAACTTTACCTGGACTTTTTGGACTAAAAGCAATTTCTTTGTTTCAATTAATACTGCAATAATCACAGTTTTTTTTTGCATGAATGTTCAGCTTGAGGCAAGCTGACGATGGTATGACACTTCTTAAATCTTTCCTCCTCTCCTTTGTAGTTCCTTCGTTCCTCCTGCAACTGCCCAGAGAAAGAGATGAAAGGTCGCCTGCTCACCTGATCTGTCTTACATCAAGTCAACTTCAATATCTGTAATTAGTCCAGATCAATGAAACTATTATTGACTATCGACGACGGCCACCGCAAAAAAAAACCGTTTCAACAATGGCGAGGGGTATACAAATCCTGACCAAGAATCAGCTAAGCTTTCACGTGTTTCCGCACGCTTTTATTTTAAAACTACCACACAGAAAGGCTCATAGCAAGCATCGACCTGCTCTGGGAAATCACCGTGCAAGAAAATAAGCCTTTCCTTGCTTCCCATCCTCAATCCAAATTTTTCTTCCTCTGCATTTTTGTCTCGACAAGAAAAATTGGAACCGTAATTTATGAGCCCAGTGAAATGTTCGTTTTTACTAGCAGCAGCCTCCTCCGCTTCCGGAGTTTGCGTTTACTGTTTCGTCGTCTACGATCGTGACAGTCTTTGATTTTCTGGCGCTGGTACCGCCGGATCCGCCCCCGAGGAGATCGGACGAACTCGATTCGAGCATATCTGAGGAAGCAAAGACAGTACACCGTACATTTTTTATTCCAATGAAAGATTTTGTTATTACTTTCTCCATGTTTCCTTTTCCATTCTTCTGGTAATGGGTTGTATGTCACCAAGTGTACCATCAAAACTTTTCTTCCAAAGCCTAAATTTGAAGTACGATCAATTGTTTCCCGTGACTTTCGAACTTAAGTAACTGTGTGCAGTAAAACCCTGATTCATCCAAACCCGTTATTCGAAACCCATTTATCCGAACTGGCAGTTCGGATTCCCGAATGTGGTGTCTTTCACAACCTCTGTGAAATTTCAGCCTACATTTGACAACATTTTGTCTCGCTCTTAACCTTCTTTGATCGGCACAGATATTTATTCTGCTATAACACAACTTACGCTGCATCATACATGATTACTTGTAATTTGTGTACCAGTTTGTGATACAAATTCAGTGACCACGTTCTACAATACTTAAAGGAAAATGTGGCATTTTAAATGCACCGAACTGGCATACAGGGAAAATAGTATAAATCATCGTTAAACCATCTGGGCTCATCGAATAAACATCTGCAAGAGCTTTACCTCCTCGAGAAATTGAGCAATATTGAATTAGATGAGTCATAGAAGATGCATCATTTAAATTTTTGCAAGTTTGAGTGAACAGTTTATCCCTGACCAAAACAAATAATTGAATTTCTGTTTAGGAGAAACTTATTTCTTGAAATGAAGGCCACCATCCTTCCATTTTCTTCAGTAATCTATCATTCTGTGTCCACAAATATTGGTTTTAAAAATATGATTTTATCCTGTGAAACAAATGCCTTATTTACCTTAAGTTACAGCCTAAACTCTCCTCCACTAGGACAAGTCACAAGCAGATGTTCCGTCCCATGTAAGACAATGGCAAGTTGTAAATTATTCGTATAGTAGAGTGATTTAGAGAGGCCCCTTACTCTGATCACTGCTATAATATTTATTTAACTCCTGGGATAATTGCAAAACTGAGTGAACGAAGTACAAAACGTCATGATGGTAACCACACAATAAACCATAAACTGTTTCCAAGAAACCAGGACAGCAAGAGCTGAAGCTTTAAACCCATTTCTGGTTACAATTTATTTCAGTTATTTGTGGCACAAGCAGAGAAAGAGCTTTAAAACTTTATGAGAGGTCGAGAATGAAAAGCATCATCAAAAGAAAAAAAAACGGGAGATTAAACCTCCCTTAAAAATTAATCAAACTATCTGTGTTAATGTACAACTCTCTGTGTACACTAAATTGCCTTTTTTTGTTTGTCTTAGGTTCTTCAAGAGTGGTATCTGATGAAGGCACTGTCATACTTTGTTTCAGAGGAAGTGACATGCAGACACTCAAGACAAAACGCACGCTTCTCTGAAACTGGTCAGGTGTCTTTCAGCCCAACAGGACACAATTTCCACATTCTTGAGTTTTCCTTTGTGCAGATGAATGGCAAAGGATATGATGTTGGAATCATAGATGCCAGATGATGCTGCTTCTTATTTTTTTTTAGAAATAAAAGTCCATCTGCCTTTTTCTTTTTTGACATGTGAGAGAAAGCCAAAAGCTTCCAACTGACTAAAAAGCTCAGATCTAATCACCGACTGTACGGACTCTTGAATATTTAGTCATTTAATTGTCTATTGTGCTTTCAATTCTAAAGTTACAACAGTGGAAGCAAACAAGACCACGCTGATTCATTGACCAAAAGAAATAAACTTTTCTCAAACTAATGACAAATTTTTCAGTATAGAAAGACAA
This sequence comes from Stichopus chloronotus, assembly GCA_021234535.1. NCBI lineage: Eukaryota > Metazoa > Echinodermata > Holothuroidea > Aspidochirotida > Stichopodidae > Stichopus > Stichopus chloronotus. The sequence continues at coordinate 5,278,535 of CM037850.1, forward strand.
CATTTCATCTTTTTTGAGTTTACATGCAAGTTGGAAAAAGGAGGGAGATATGATGTAAAATCTGACTACTTTCTGAGTAAGATTTTCTTTTTTGTAGAGAGCAGAAATCACTTCATATTACTTACATTCTGTGAGTCTTGCATTCATGTTTTGCAGATTTTCACAAGGTATCTCTTCATCAGTTGTGGCAATTTCTATGAAGATGTTTGGCATTATCTGAACAACCTCCCTCCATGATGTGGTAGGGACAATTATCATTTTACTGATGCTGCCCTCTATAAAAATCAGCCTCAGAAACAGTGGCACTGACTTTAACCATATTGGTCTTTAGTTACAAGCACAGAAAGCAGGTTCAAACATTTCTTTATACCTTTGCTTAGTTCAAGGAACAATTCTTCGATTCCTTTGTTGAGTTTAGCTGATGTGTGATAGTGCTTGGCACCAACTGACTGAGCATACCTGAGGAGAAAACAACAACATAGGCATATTTCATCAACCATCTGCTCTGACATACCACAGATCTTGTACAAACTCTTGAACACTAAGTAATGCTTTTGGGGATTTTCTTCGATACGATATCTCTAATGAAACTAAGCCCATAAAGTACCCTTTGTAACGGTAGGAACTCAGTGTTTGTGCTGGGTACCAAGGAACCCAACTGATGTAAGATGCAGTTCTGAAACTGCTACCACGATCCAAAGTTTAATTAGCTTTAATACGATGCACGTGCCACAAAGTTCAGCACACACTGTACGTGACGAAGAACACTTAATTTCTCATGCCACTACATATGATACATTTTGAACATCACATTAATGTGCAAAGCAAAATATCGTACTATGAAGTCACAAAGAACATGTCGCCTGATGAAAATTGTATTTTTTTCAGGTACGCAGGTACTCAACCCTCTAGGGAAGGCTGATAGCTGGGTCCAAACCTTGGACCTGGTGTACACTCTACTAGTATTAAAGAACACTTGAAGTTGTTGGAAAATAACGTTATGCTGGTCTTAGTCTAAGCTGAACTCTCTCAAAAGTTTATATTATAATTCAAATAGCTGAGAAGGATGCAGAGACACTTTTAAAGAAAGATCTAACTTTAAACGACAAATCTGAAGTTTTATTTTTAAAGTTTTTGTCTGGAGTAAATCACACTGCCATACATGTATCATGTGATAATGTATACATATGATTCAATATCATTACATTCAGATGAAGATCGAAAAAGGATGGAAGAGTCTTGCTGCTGAGCCGAATCTCATGAACGAATCTGAGTTTCTATTTCTCCTTTTCAATTCTATGTGACCCTCCCCCCCCCCCCCCCCCTCTACCAATCTGGATGGAAACTGCAATGGGGGATATAAATTTGCAACATTTGGCTCATCTTCCACCTTTTGTTACCATCCATCCCCTAACCCCACTCCACGCCTTTCTGTCCTTCATGAACCAAATTTGATAAAAAAGACCCATAATTTGAGGTTTTTTTGCCTCTGAAGTTGACTTACTCTTCTGCTTCAGCTACAGTGACATTTCTCTGCTTCTCTAAGTCAATTTTGTTACCTACGAGAAAAAGAAAGAGTAAAAAATAAAAATAAAAAACAATTGTCCTTAGGATAAACATGAGAAATTACTGAATGGTGCTTTAAAAAAAAACTGTAAAAGATTACGTGATAGAGTTTTTATAGTCAACATTGCACAGTTTGAGTAAACACCAAAGCCTAACTGGCCTATGCCTTTGATTCCCTTGGACTACAACCACTGACACTATGCACAGTAAGTTGTCATTTCCATGACTACTCCAAATCTTATGCTTAACAAGAAAGCTAGTGGCTTAGTGATTCCCTGCTACTGACAAACCTGCAAGAATTCTTTCCCAGTTGCATAGATATTGTAGGAATAGCATATTCCTTCATCTACGTACATGACTTGTAATAACATTTTCATCCCAGCTGTAAAATGGACTTTTTCCTTGTTAAAAAGTCTTTGGCAAAGCTTTAGTTATTTCAATTTATAAGACATTTATGTATTCCACATCGTTTGATGACAGAGCAAGCGCCAAGAGACAAGGATACCTCTGAGGAAAAAAAGCAAGTAAACATTTCTCATTATTTCCCACAGAGGTCATTCGTCAATCAATCTTAAGATAAAACTTGTCTCAGAGGCAATTATTAAAATGCCTTTTGGAAACTATGTGAGCAATTTTAACTGTAAACACAATGGTCATAAATATCAGAAACAGGATGCCAGTATTGCCAGTATATACTTGTAATGCAACTTTACCACATATAACAGGCTTTCAAGTTCTCAGAATACTTCTTTCCTACATTTCAAAAAGTTCCAGTCTTTGCCTGCATAGGAGGTCAAATTCCATGTATCCAGTGGCAGATTTAGACAGGGAAGGCAAGGGGGGGGGGGGGGTTGTACAACAGCTGGCATGTACCTCCTCTTTTGGGACCATAGAAAAATTTTTCAAAAATCAAAGAGCAAGAACAGAAAAGACACAGAAGAAGGACAGTATCAAAAATGTTGATGAAAAAGTGCTACCATTTTGCATTTGATCCTCTTCTGAGAGCACAACACTCTCAAAGAGGAGGCCACCCCTCTCCTTGCACCTCCCACCCCCAGGATAATCCGTCAGCTAAGCTCCCTCTATTGTGAAATCCTGGATACGCCACTGTTTGATCCACGACAAATCCATAAGAAGAGACGGAAATGCAGAACAATATCAGCAGAGATCTTAACACTTTGCATGCAACATCATCCCAGATGACCTTCGACCCACACCAAAATCAACTCCAAGAAGGATCTGAACTTTACGGCACCTATAAAACAACTGTAAAGTGTGAAATCATTTCACCTTTGAAAATAGTGTGTTTACAAGATTTTCACTTCATGATCTCTGATGACCCCACATGACCTTTGACCTCTAAGTACACACTCACAATATTACTTAATTAAAAGGAAGCACATACCTTCCAAGTTTAAACTACATCTATCACTATGGATCAAGAGATACTGCAAATATGGTTTGTCTATAGTCTACATGTGGATGTCCTCAGATGACCATTGGTTCCCACCAAAACCAATCCCAACCAAGGTCTTTAATAAACGTCCTACTCACATAATGACTTTGAACTGTCTTGCACATTCCTTTCACAAGCTAGCTCATCCACAAGTGTTCAAAAGCTTTTTGCCATTGATGACCCCATATGACCTTTGCCCTACATGAAAACCCTCACAATTCATTTCCTTAAAGGCATAACATACCATCCAAGTTTGAAGTTGATGTAACTTGTCATTCCTGAGTTACTGCAAACAGTCACACACACAAAAACGCATGCACGCACATACACCGAATCACCATCACAAAGACTCCTTGTGTGCCTTCGGCAAGGAATCAAAAAGTATTCAATCTCCAAAGAATCAGTGGTCATTTTGTCTACATTTCGCCCAACATACATAAAAGGTATTAAGGCGTCAGTATGTATGTCACAGGCAAATATCCCACAAATTAAACTCAATTACAGAATTTCCTCTGGCATTTGGCAAGAGGTCAATTTCAGAACATTTGAGCACAGGAAAGAATATTGAGTCCCACTTTCAGCAAAACCCATGACAGCATGACACATATGTTTAGCCTGTATTATGAAATCCAGGCATACTATGATCCATAAGCTGCTTGTGTCCTTGTAAGTGGTTCAAATGACTGGGTGTTCATTTCAACAATACTTTGCCTGGTAGCACCATACAAGTTACAGTACATAGATGGGTGCTACTTTGGAGGGAAAAAACAAGACATAAATTGCATGGTGCCCTTTTCTTTTGATGCCTGGTTGCATCGCTTTTTTGTTGTAACAGGAGAAGGAGCTTCTTGTCATTTCAAGGAGAGTGCCGTAAGGCGCACAGTACATTATGGACGAATTCTGTTGAAATCACAGTAAAAGTGTCAGCTTTTCATTAGTTTGGATATGAATGCTGAACAGCTGCCATGGGAACTGCATGAATAATCCATTCATCTTCAGTACCAAAAACCACAATCAAATGAAATACTACCCACACAGCTATACAGTGCAAGACATGAAATAAACTACGAATGAAAAGTGTAATCGAGAAGTGTAATCTGCACACTTCACAACTTTCCTTCTGACCTCAATTTTAATATCAGATCTGCCAAAAGCAATCAAACAATACAATCCTTACAGTGCTTTAACTATCACTTTCTCCCACTAATAAATGATTGAACATGACTGTGTGATGACATCATACCTTTGTATTGAGTTAATATCCAATTTGTGCATGTAATGCATACCTGTCATTCATGTTTCAATGCCTATCATATCAAATGAATACATATTTGCATACAATTTACAACCTATGCATGTTTAAACTTTTTCGTTGCCTGGCATATTAAGTTACACCCATTTTGCATGTAATACTTACTTGCAATACATACAGTATACTGTACCTAGCCTACTACATTATTTACATAGTTTGCATGTAAGTGGTCTGTAAAATACTTACTGTACTTGCTTACACATATATTTCATTATCTAGCGTCTATACGTAGTTTGCACATACTTACCTGCTATACATAAACATATTTCATTTCCAAGCATTTTCTTGAGTTCTTTCACCCAGTTTTTAACCTGTGAACAAATCAAAAGTGATCCCACATTAAAAAAAAAGCTTGCAAAGCATCAAGGAAAATAATTAAAAAGGTAGAAAAAGTTAAAGACATGTTCAAAGTTGCAATAAAAAAATGTTGCTGAACCTTTGAAGTGGGAACTACTTTGATCAGTTTTTACTTTACATCAATATGCAGTATAATATGATCTACACAGATCATAAACTGGAACTCCAACTACCTTGTCTCACAGATGTAAATGTAGTTCACTTTTGTTTCTGTTAAACATTTCCTTTTTCCCTGTTCCAATGAATTGGTGTTGGATGTTCTGTACTTGAACCTATTGATGCAACGTGCTACCGCACCGCAGGCAGACATCACGCCATCATGTGCTTTTTCATGTCCACAGTAATCACAGCCTAATAAAGAAAATGAATTGTGGATTTCTGTTTGGAGTAATGCACAGAATCAGACCAGATTTCAAGCCAGTATTTCCACAGATCCACAATACGTTCCTGGAAATGTGAATCATTTACTTGTTTTATTTTCACAGCGGTTGGTTGGTGGGCATGGGGTGGATATTGAACTCCTAGTTATTAGGTTGTATCTACTGATATCTAACTACTCTTTCCAACAATTCATGATCTTCTGATGATTCGATCTTCTCGACATAAAGACAGCAACTGCAGAAACTAAAGGGATTCAACTTAATAACGACAAATAAGGAAGTATACAGTTTCTTCATTAGAGGGTTCAGGGCAGGCCAAATATTCTTGATACAATTATCAAAGGCACAGTATGCTTTCTTTAAATTCAGTACAACCCAAAGCCAGCCGATTACCTCCCACTCTCAGTCATCTGCAGCCCAAATGAAACAAAAAAAGTATGTTTACCTGCTTTCGTAAAATTGTGCAAGTAAAGGAAACTCAGTGGCAGTAAAGTCAACATCACTTTATTACAGTGAGGTCAACAACAAAACTACAAGTTATTTAAGAGACATTAAGGAAGTATGACCCAAACTGTCCATTTAGGAAAGATGTAGCTCCTGACCACATGTGTCTTACAGTAAACACACTTTTATAAAAAGCTCCAAAAGCAAAAGAACACTACAATGTTGACATCACATGTGACAGTTATGTACAGTATAGCATCTGTGACAGCTACTGGAGAATATATAAACTTTCACTGTTGCAATTACTGTCACACAGTCACAAAGCACTACAGCTCTGTTCTTTGGAACAACATGTCTTTAATAAAGACTGACAGGGACTAACTTCACAGGCAATTGAACAGCAAGACTTGAGCCACTTGAGAAAACTGTCTCATATTCCTATGTGATATACTGTAGGGGGTTGCTACATGAGGGTTATCAGCCTCATGCTGTGGTACATGTGTACAGTCACACACTCAGGATCAGCCACCCCTTCCACAACATCTGGATTTATGGTTTGGAATACAGGAATTAAACTAATGATGATGGTAGACAAATATCAAACAACTTCTTTCAATGCTGCGATCGTGGAGTAAAATTCTTTTCTGAAGCAAATAAGCTTCCCCTGATTCCAAGGTGCTTGGCAACTTACAAAGATTTAGTCAAGAATCCAAAAGTTTTAGTTCCATTGGGTATATAGAAACATCATCATAGTTTTGTTTGCATTTAACAAATATGAGAGTGAACAAAACTAAGTAGGAACAATGTGGATGGGTCTAACATCTCATTTCCCATCAGCTGCAATATTGAAGGAGAATCAAGCACAGAGGAACATGACCTGTTAGTTCCTCTGTTCGAACAAAGGATTTCGTCGGGCTACATCGGACATTATAGAAATTAACATTTCATTGCCTCTCTTACCTTGCTGAATGAATCCTCGTCTGTTATGTCATAGACTAATATTGCCCCGTTACTGTCTCTGTAGTAAATTGGACCTAATGCGTGGAACCTCTCCTGTCCGGCCGTGTCCTACGAAATGGAGGACGAAATACACACACATGTCAGATTTTGGTTGAAATGTGTTAACTTAGACAAAAACTCATCACCCCAGACAGTTTCAGTTCTCCCAACCACTTAAGTCTTCTCCCTCCCATAGCTTGTCTTAAATTCCGCCACAAAACAAAGGATCCCTGTGTACACTGTGTAATATGAGCTACTCTGCATCTTTCAAATTTGCTGTCAATCAAAGAGTAGAACCAGTCAAGAATTCTGCTGTCCAGAGACCAAAAATATAACTTAAAGTGATGAGTTACAATCTTTACATCAGAATTTTTCATAGGCAAGAGTATTTGAACGAAATGCACAAATGCATGGTGGGTTTTGCTGATTTCATTGTTTTTTTTTTTTTTTAATGAATCTGACAAGAGACTAGAGCAGCAAAGCTGCTGAATCTCAATACTTCTGACTATTTAATGTTCCTTCATAAGAATGTCCTGAATATGCTAGAAACAGTTCAATCAGGGAGCTAGCTGACAGCCTCCCTGGTTCAAATATGATTGAAGAGATTCACAGCGACAATCAGATAAGTTTGAATCTGGTCTTGTGTATCTGGTGTTGACAAAATATTAGACTTCTGTCACCTGGTTCATTCGCATGCCATCCATTGCTAGCAATGTAACAAAGTAAATGTTTTGAGAGTTTTGGCTCACCTTTTCCAAAAACGTGAGCGGCTAAACAAAGTATTGGCATTAAATTAATTGCACACCTGGCATCTGACATTCTTCTTTTGTACCGGTTCTTTCAAAACAGTCTTCACATAATTCTTCTTTTGAAGTTGAAAATACACAAAATTGAGTTACAACCTCAATACCCTTTGTCCTTTAATATTACACAGGTCTTTCAATCACAGCAATGCAGAGGGGGAGCTTAAACAACTACCTGTACTGCCAAGGGCCCACCCATCCAAACAAAGGATCAAAACATCTATAATTTATGCAAGTATAGAGTGCAAAACTATGGGAAAAGATTTACCTTTTCCAGCTTTCAGGCCCATTTTTGGTAAATAATGTGCAAAAAAAGGCTTATTGTATGTATTTTTTCACACCTTAACTGGTAACATCTTTTGCTTACATGCAGAGAAAGACATAAATTGACAATGGATCAAGACTCTGACATGATTTTAAAAGAATATCAGAATGTCCAGCTGGCCTGCATGTAATGTATTGAGATAGAAACCTGTATGTTGTATGCACTGTAGCTCAACATGTCTAACTGTACACGACAGGCATGTGTGAATAAAAATAATCCTGTCTTGAGAAAGTTGAGATGTAACTAGATTTGGTTTTCACAAATTCGGCCTTGTCGCCCAAAATCCCCTCCACCAACTAACTTAGGTTTTTGTGGTCAATATGGTAAATCACTAAACCTTCTTAGCAAATTGAGATCAGTGCAAGCTTTCCTTTTTCAGATATCACTTCTACAAGGTGTTCACTATTTGACCCTTGTTGACACCAAACGTTATCTGAACTCCACTAAAAGCAATGGGGTCTTGTATTTAATTAGTTCACCTCATACTAAAGGCAACATCTGTCCAAGAGTCCCTTCTTGCGATATCATGTTTACAAGGTTTCTCACTTTTTGACCCCTGTTGATCCTAACTAACTTCTGACCATTACAAAAAACTATAGGGTTCTTGGACTCTATATGGTTCATTTACACACCACATATCAAATCTGTCCGGGTTTCCTTCTAGGCATATTGTGTTCACAAGGTTATCACAACTTGACCCCTCTTGGCCACAAATGACCTTGAACTCCACCAAAAGCAATAAGGTTCTTGCACTTAATGTGGTGCCCTTACACACCAAATCTGCAAAAACTTCCCTTCTTAAGATATCGTGTTTACACAGTTTTCACAATTTGACCCCTCTTGACCCCAAATGACCTTCGAACACCACCAAAGTTAATAGGGTTCTTGTACTTAATGTGATACACCTACATACTGAATATGATATTCGTCCTAGCTTCCCTTCTTGAGATATCATGTGTGCAAGGTTTTCACACTTTGATCCCTATTGACCCCAATGAGGTTGACCTGCACCAAAAACAATAATGTTCTTGTACTCAATGTGGTACACCTTCAAACCAAATATGGTATCCGTCCAAACTTCCCTCCTTGAGATACCATGTAGACAAGGTGCGAGATATCATGGACGTACACACATACACACACGCATGTATGACTACAAAGGCTACGATTACCATCGAAACCAAAAAGTGAAGAAACGTGAGATAATCTCTTGCTATGATCTGGTACAGTACAAACAATAGAGCAAAGTTGCTGTATGATGATAGATGACTCACTGCAGATCATTAACCACAGGTTCTGTGTTTGGAACACTCAGCAATCCTTGAGACCATTACTGGTTGCACAAATTGCCATAGTTTAAATATCCAGGGAACCTTCTGTACCATACCACTGGTAGAAGATTGTTCACATCAACTTCCTTTCTCACACAGATAAATTCCATGACCTCAACGTACATGCATGCAAGCCTATGACTGTAGGTTAATAACTCTTTTTCATATTGTGGAATCTCTTCCATCGTGTTAGCAATGGGGTGATACAGAAGGAACAGACAAGCTTGACACATAAAAAAAAAAAAAAAAATCCTTGCCTGTGTTGCAACAGCCAGGCATGAGGACAATTAAAAGGCTGTACTGTATCACCCTAAGCTATATTTTTACCTCCCTGAAAGGAAAATTCTCAACTGGTTCTAAGTTTAATACAGTACTCTTAGATTGCCAGCAAATTCGAAAGATGCAGAGCAGTTCATGTTACACAGCGTACACAGGGATCCATTGTTTTGATTACACATGTGGAGGAATGTAAGACAGGCTGAGGGAGGGACTAGAGGTAGGTGGTTGGGAGAATTGAAACTGTCTGGGGTGATGCATTACAGCCTTTAAGTACTACAGTATTGTACTAATGTAAAGCTAACTGCAAAGTGAGCAAAAAGACTACAACAGTGCAATCCTCTATGTATCATTTTGCCCCATTGTAAAACCGATAGTTGTTGAGGATGTGAAAATGATGATGTTCACTCAGAAGTTGATGACATCGATGAAAAATACGCACATTTCATACAAATGCCGACAATGTAGCCTTTAAAACATTACTTTCCAACTAGTGGGTTAAATACAGTCATTCCTGCTCATGGAAAGTGCCACGGACTACTTCCTTGTTTGGGACTAAAAATGTCCTTTCTACCCCTTCCTTAAACACAGAACTCTCGAAAGAAGACAAGTGAGCAGATCATTTTCAGTTTTGATGCTTGTTTTGAAACAAAAGAAAGTCTTTGATGAAGCCTAACTTGAAGTAGAATTGGCATTTTCAGACATCGAGAGCAATTTTGCTATTTTTCATGTACATGTCAACTACTCCATTACGCACATATTCAAAAGCATATAATTCTGGTATGATTCTCTTTATTACAGGGAAAATTCATAACATTTGGTTGCTACTTTTAATGTTGGCAACTGTTTGTGCTACAGTCTCATTCTGTTAACTTTCACATAATGAAAGCATTGTGTGTTGAAGAAAGTACATTGCATCCAAAGAACTGTAAACCTGTCAACTTGGAAATTTGTCAACCACAATCTAAGAACCAACAGAGTTCTAATGGGGTTATCAGTTAATTAAGTGGACACCGAAGCCCTGTCCATGTGACACTTTATAAAATCAACAAACCTATAGAATAGTAGGTTTCATATTAACAAGTAATTTCTTGAAGCGGCAGGTCTAATGGGAGAAGTCTGAAAGGTCAAAGTACATATCTTGCGGGAACCAACACACTGAAAGTGGAGGAATTATATTAGAACATTCCAAATGCAGACTTGACTGAATAAACGACACACTTGACGAAGTCTTCCAGACTACATCAGAACTTACCCAGATAGCAATGTTAACTCTTTTGCCACCAATGTTTAACTTCTTGTTGAGAAACGAAGCCTGCAAAACAAAAGAGGGTACATACCAGTGACTCATCATCATTGCAACCAACATCATAGACATCATTTACGTCATCATAATCACCACCATCATCACCACCATTATCACCATTTATACCACCATCATCATCACCATCTTCACCATCATTCTCTTCTTCATCATCACCATCATCATCATCATCATCATCATCATCATCATCATCATCATCATCATCATCATCATCATCATCATCATCATCATCATCATCATCATCATCATCACTGCATTCATTACCATTTGTCATTGGTCACCAGCAATCACCACCATCTTCATCACAGTGGTAAATAGCACTTTACTGTGCAAATTTTCAACTCTTTTACCTCTCACCATCAAATGCACTCAGGATTTAAAATCCATGCAGTGTATGGCTCAGCATTACTTAAATCCTCCATCCCTTCAGTGAGCAAAGAAAACATCAATCTTTGCCATTGATAGACCGGTGACAAATTGTGTCTTACTGTACTTGAAACAAAAAACTATCATCTCCCAATAGAAGAAAAAGTCCAATGACACTGCAATTTTCATGTTCACATGTATATAGGTGATGCCCAGCTTCTCCCAAGTGGCTGTCCAATTAACCTTTAATCACAAATGTTCCATTATATTGTATGTGTGGGGAACTGTGTGCAAAAAAATGCATTAATAAATGGAGATTCTTTTGTTGGATTGTGTCAATTCTTTTTGGTAATTTGTGATCAGACTTGACTTCTGTTACAATACAATGATGTGTTAAATAGGACACCAAAGGGTTGATATGCTTTGGACACAAAGAGTCTACAGTTCAAGTTAATTCTGAGAAAATTTCATTTCAGTTTAATTTTGAAGTTTGCGAATCAGATCATAGATTCTAGTCATGGCCAAACAAAATGAGATATCTTTCGTTTAATTCTCCTCTCCCATATAAAAATGAGGTTAATGGCCTCTCTATATGTATATGCAATACCCCATTCAAGTCCACTGCAGCACATACTACACACTAAATATTGTATGCAAGCCATGATTGTTAGAACCACATACAAGATTAAAGATACTGCATCAAGAAACGTGCCATGAGTCACTAAGGATCACAAATTTATCTCTGAGATACATATAGTACTACATACAGCAGCAGACACTACTGTGACGAATCATTGGTGTTTGTTTTTACACTGCACAGCATGTGCAATAATTAACATACAGCATTTGCAATAATTGAAGGGGATGAAGTGGTGGAACACAGTGATTAAAGGAACACTGACTCATAATTACGCGGTTCCAAGGAACGGCTTCCTTCCAAGTAACGTTTCAAAATTGACAAATCTTCAATTCCACCACCGGCCGTGTTTTCCTGTGACTTACCGGATCTTGTCGCAGAGGCAGGGGAAAGTCAAAGTTCTTCAAATTGATCTCATCCACTTTGAACAGCTGTTACAACATAACTGTGTGATAGTTTGCTCTCTTTGGGGGAAGGACAGGGGATCACGCTGTTCCTTTCATGATGGAACATGTTTACTGTCTAATGGCCTTGATCACAACAACTTGTGCGGCTACAATATTAAACATGTAAGCGACTTTTTGAATATTAATTTACAGAAACACATCAGCGATTCCATCATAATCGATTGTCACGCATGTATGTTCATAACAGCTGCAGCATTGGGGGAATATACAGTAAACTGTCACATTTTGTGACCTTTAAGCAACGGTTTTACCACGCACGGTATTTCTGACAGTGAATGAAAACCGTGACACTGGCACACACAGTGGCATAAATTACTCATTTATAACTAAACAGGAGGATTTTTCAAAAATATTTCCCAAAAATAGTGTCTGGAAAACAAAGGACACCACTTAGAATGTGATGTGATGTAGAACATGATTTTATGGCTATAAACAATTCAAATATGCTCCACTATGCAAAAATTAAAAATGTTGCAACCATGTGTAAAGTGGGTCGTATTACGTAGCTTACACTGTCCTTAGGATGATCACTAACTTAAATTACTAACGGTCACAGTATACAGTCTAGGCTAGGTTAACGTCGGACTCAGGCCTAGCCATGTACGTACGTGTCTGCAGTGCCTACAAACTATTCTTTAATTCCAGCGCTCGCGGACATACCACGGGTAATTCTCTGTGACGTACGTAATATCCTTGTGAGTAATGTAGTACGTCACAGAGGATTCCCTTTCTGCGTTTATTTAATATTATATTCAGTCTGCGTCTCTGCACAATAATTTTGTAATTCAATTTTAAAAATGTTTACTTGCGTGGAATGAAACAGTTGGTAGAATTGGGCTGAATGAGGTCGGACGTCCGTGGTGTGTGTGTGATTTGGGGAATGTTGATTAAGAAGGTTCAGGAAGGAATATAAGAGCTAAGTTATCTTTACGTTTATTTTATAAATTTTCAGTTCATCAGTTGCCAAATTTAATAATTGACTTTCGTTTATTTTATTATTCAGATAATTTTGTAAGCTTTATCAAGAAAGACATTGTAGGGATGGGCATGGGCAATTAAATAATTTTTAACCTTGGAGAAATCTTTGTTAGTCTATTTCTTTAGTTTGAATTCGCTTTTCCTCCATGAATCCTCATATTCATAGGACGGAGTGTAAAACATTTGCCGACCCACTTAAATTATAAAGTCCTAACATCTCGGACACTTTTACACATGTCTTATCATGAAATATGTTAACCACAGGGAGAGCATATTGTGAAATTAATGTTAACACACCATGGACAGCTTTTGTACCCTTATCTTATTTTATAAATCTGTGGGGCATAATTTTCTCCAGATGTAGGGCCTACATTTACCAGCAAGTACTGGAACTTGAAAAGAAAAAAAAGAGTCAAATAAAGCGAGCTTATGTCACTACATAAATACGATAAATGCCAGACAGGAAAACAACCCTGAATTTAGGCTCTGTGAACTAAGTATGCAATCTACATGCATATGGAGTTGCTATCTTCCATCTACACACCACAGGTGAGTTCTTAAAATTTGGCTTTTCATTATGATCTCTACGGAATCTGTTCTTCAGGGAGTGAGTCTTTTCTTTCCCATTTCATACATCGGTCTACGATGACAATAGTAACCGACAAAGATGAGAATCCATTTAATTTTGTAATTGGCGATCCCTGACAATGGCAGATGCCGGGGACGACGAAGAAATCTGTGAAAGTCCTGTTGCCATGGAGACACCAAACCAATTAACAATCAGAGATTGTACAAACCCAATGCAACAAACCCTTTAGCAGTTTAATCAAACAAAGGTTTTGCAACTAACCAGGTGAAGTTCATGTTTGGAACACCTTTTAATTTTTTTATTCCTCTCTTTTTCTCTCTCTCTAGTTGTTTCTGCTGTGTTCTTTGCTAGGGCACGTGAAGTAATCAAGGGCTGTAGAGATTGATTACGTATATACTGTACAGCACACAACACATTTCAACCTCGCAGTTACTCTATACCTGAGGAAAAAGATTGGCATGGTGACCCCCAGTGACTTTAAAGGCCTTATCCACAATTATAATATGATGAACAGCACATTTACAAAATACATTTGAGAATGGTCAAAACACTGAAAGTTTGTAAACTATTAGAAAATAATGGGGTTTTTTGTGTTTTTTGGGGGGAGGCGAGGGGATCAGAGGAAGAAATGGTAAACACACAATTCCAAATGTTGTGGTTAGTAATATTCACACATACAGTATGGTTTTTCTTGGAAGGGGGGGGGGGTAAATACCAGGAGTTTATCATTTTCAAATTTACAACTGTTATGAATTAAATTTCACATTTACTCAGAAATAACTGAGTTGAGGATGTACAGTAGTCGGTAAAGATTCTTGCCTTTGCTTTGCCTAATTGCATGAACACACAACAAAACTTTGAGATGTCTCTGTGTAATTTGTTCAAGAAATGTATATAATCTCAACCAGTGCCAGATGAACCGATTGACCCTTGTGTGTGAACGTCGGAAGAGTACCACATTTATGACTTCATTTGATATCGCAATGCTGCATACAGTTACTGGAAAACTCTCCCTCACCTAGCCTGACAATAACCACCCAGACAATTCTCAACCCCTTGATGATTTACCATCAGACAATTGCCACCTGCCAAATTTAACTCCTACCCTTTTCCCTGATGGGAGTCGTAAAAGGGGGACTTGTCCGAGGGGGAATTCTCTGGGTTGGGACGTCATGAGGAGGCTGTCCATTCATGCGATATACAGTACACGCATTAACAGAGCACTTAAATTGTTCCCTGGCACTGTCCCCTTCTCCTATGTGTCTACAGAACAAAGTTAACGGAGCATTTAAAGTGTTCCCTAAGTCCTGCAACCTCCTCGTATGTACTGTAACTACAGCAATAAACACACAACCTTTACACAGTGCTCGCTTAAACTGCTAACTGCCCCCTGTTCCCAAATTTCAATGCATTTGATACAGGATTAACTGAGGATCTATCACTGCATTTGCACATTAACATATTTGGAATTACTTGCATTCAAGTACATAGAACCACCTACAGCAGCATCCATACATTTGACATGCTGGACATGACACCAACCAGAAGTGGAATAAAACAGACAATTTTTCTATGCTATGTGAGATACTTTCTGCTTAAAAATTTGAGCATCAAGTTTTATTGCATTTCTGTATCAACAGCTTTTCTCGGGTTGCAAATTTGCATGTCTGTAAGAGTGTTAACTTTGGTTTATACGAGCCAACTAATAATTTTGAAATAAATCAGGATCCCAGCTTTCCCCGGACCCGCAAGCAGCTGCAGTTTTCATATCAGGGCATTGTCACTTACTACGCCAGTTTTTTGTGTATGCACTACTTTTGTTTTAAAAGCCCAGCCCCACATGCACCAGATCAAAAAGTTTGCGACCAACAGGATAAGATTTAAGTCAGAAGACACACCCAGTAATCATATCGAACTTAGTACATGGGGTATGTTCCGGCAGGTTGGTTTCTGCACAACTTGCCATAGTTGAACATACTGTACCAACATATGGAGCAACATTACGTGTTCAAACTGGTTCCAACCAGATCTTCACGCGCTCATAGCTACAGTATAGAATATGCCTTTAGTATGTTGACGTTAGTACTAAAGTAGAAATTCTGAACATGAGGCACTATACTAAATTTACATAGTACGTACCCAGTATTAGTATTATGTATACAGTACTGTACTTGGCTAGGCTACGTTAGGTTGAATAATGCAACCCAAAGAAACAAATCGGAACAGACGAAATGAATAACAATTCAAACTTCACATAAGGTGAGATCGGGGGACTAAACTGGACATGTGTAACTGTTAAATATTTTTCGAGATATTTTGGTTGCCTGGCAGGGTATTTTGATTTAGCTTCACCTTTCTTTTTGCCATTCACAATTGCATTCGCAGAACTAATCCATTTCAATATGAGGGGACGTCCCGTCCATGAGTGCGTTTATAGTTTGGTCGTCCACACCTCTGAATACTTATTACAAGACAAAAGAAAAAATCCAACAACAATAACCTATGAAGGAGGCGTAAAGCACTCAAAAGTTTGTTGTCTACTGAAGAGGTATATGCGGTGGATTGGTTTGTGAATCGAAGGCCTAGGCCTAGAGTATACAATTTCAAAGCCACATACGAAGTCCTACACTGACAATTGGTACCTGGGTACCTGACGGGTAATGGCGTTCGGGTACCTGAATACGACTTTTCTACCCGGTGAAAACACTAGCTTTGCACTGCTGCGTCCTTACCACAACAAACTAGGATAAAGCTGCACCACAGAGCTATTGTTTATGCTTTGAAACATTCAGTTATTATGACATTTTAGTTTGAACGTTTGGGGTGCATTACACAGTTGCACTGTTGACACTTTTCCTCCCCACGCACAGCTCTGCACACTGAAATCATTCAAAACGTCACCATTTCCCTTTCGCTCAGGCTTCCAAATGCAGCTCAGATACACCAAATATAAACGATAAATCATATATCTTGCACAATTTGTCCATTTGTAGGGATTTCTTTCCCAAAACTAAGTTTTTGTCAATGACTACAGTATCAGCTACATTGTCGCTGCTGTAAAAGCGCTGTGTAAAATGCCATGGAGCATGACCACTTTCAGGCGCACTTCACAAGCTAAAATCTGACCCAAGTTGCAGTGGGGCTAACGTTGGAATATGGTTAATTAAGTGGTTTCCAACACACAAATGTGGTAGAATAGCAATACATTCTAACAATTTAAATATTTATAGTCTGCTTGGCAGTACCTACGTAGCAGTAGCTCTTTCTTCAGCGGGATTTTGAAAGGTTTGAAGCGTAAGTACACAGTAAGTTGTATTTTTCATAATCATTTTTAAAATTGAACATTTCCATTCACACAGATTAAGAATCTTTGTTTCATCACCTTTCAAATGATATAAAACTTGTAGAATTTAACCACCCAGCTCATCCCAAAAATTGTGATTAATCATAGCCTAGTTTCATAAGCTTTTTATTTTACAAGTCTGTAGGTACCTACAGTACACTACTAGTTTAGCTTTCACCTCTCACCATCACGAAAGCTGGCGCATGTTTCTTTTTCAGGATTTTCAACATTGGAGAAACCAAATTACTTCATTCAAATGGAACAAGGTTGTTTAATCTTTTAAAAATACCCTGGTATTGAACTATTTACTGAAAACCACCCAGCTCATTCCAAAAATGTGATGTTTCTTTGTAAGATCCAAGAACAATTTCTGAAAATATAACGTATATGTTTCAGACAGAGAGGGAGGTGTGTCAGTAACATAGATTGTGTTTGGCTGAGCATTACCAATGGCGCATGCGAACAGCTGTTCAGCATTGTAGTACAACAATCTTGTACATACAATCTTGTTGTGCACTGTTCAATGGTAATTTGTAATAGACAGTGAATGTCACCTGAACAGTTGAAAGATAATACTACAAAAACAATCACAACTCAGCCATCTGGTCACCAATTTAAGTGGTTTTTGTTTTGTTTGTTTGACTATTTTACGCCCCATTTCATCGTTTTATATTTAAATAGGAAGTATCTTTGTACTTTTTTTGTGTGGACATGCTACCCAGGATGCATTGTGCTGCCAAATTAACAATAGGCCTATAGCATATCTACCAACATTTCCTACAAACAATACAGAGAAGTCCAGGATTTGGGACATAACTAAGCCTACAACTGATTTGTCTCATTTACTAACATTTACTGTAGGCTAGCATAATTAAGTTTGTGTAACTAAGGTCTGTCCAATCGATGTCCACAACCACTGAATGTGGTACTGTACTGTAGTCTGAATAGCACACTGTGTATTATGAAAAGTTAACGACAGCCTACTGTTAGGCCTCATTTAGGCTAATTAGGCCTAACTGTTATGCCTAAGTAAGGCTAAATCCTAAAGTTATAACTCAATCATTACTAGCGGCTAATTCAGAAGCCCAAATATAGGGGACCAAATCTCTAATTTTGGACGGCACCTATTCAACATGTACAACCAATTCCATCTTTTTTATATGAAATTAGATAACCTGTCATGTACCTGCAGAGTTGATATGTGTTTATCATTAAACTTATTCTCCACGTATCGTAACACCAAACTTGTCTTTCCAACACAGCCTTCTCCAAGAAGGACCACCTTGAAATTAGTCCCCGAACTGGACGCAGACATTGTCAGGAACTGGGTGTTGATTGATAAACACAGATTATGGTTGACTGTTTAGAAATTAGACGAGAAGTAATCTGCTGGTATCTTTACATTCCGTCAGAAAACCTTGATTTACTGGCTGTATTTCCGCGAACGATAGTTTACTAGGCCTAACGTTAGGTTAAATACAATACAGTGTAGGCTTATATATGTGATGCAAATTTTGTCTAGTAGTAAAGGTATCTATATTATCTACATACTACATAGTCATAGCTAGCTATTTATTTATGCCCTAGCTTATATAACATGATGCATTGATTACATTCTGGTCACTTGATCAACGGATATTAAGCTTCGGCTTTTAACTTGGGTTACATTGGCTTTGGCCTAATGTATTGTAAGTAGGCCGTAGAACTCAAACATTGAAAACGAAGGGAAGCGATCGGCGAATAGCCTAACAATCTCTTAATTTTGTTGACATTTACAACACTGGGGTGCGTTAGAAGCACCATGGTAGTACTTGACGCGAAATCTCGCCACGTTTTCTTCCCGCTCAGCAGAGGCAATGTACCTCACACTTTGTGAAAAGGAATTGCTTTGGTACAGGCTAAGGTACGGGAACATCTCATAAACGTTCCCAGAGGCTCTCCGCTATAGATTTGGATTGCATACTTGACTAAGAAGCTTACTAATTTCATGTTTACCTAGATTGCAATGTCATATTAAATCGTCTTCCTCTAAACTTTTTTTCATCATTTGGGATGCTCATGCACTGTAACGTACGTTTTCTCACACCAGACGGTGCCGGTGCAAGTGCGACAACGCCATATGAATGACGTCACCGATCTCAAACTTTTTTTGGCGCCAAGTATGCGAACCACAGAGGTATGTTGACGAGCGTCACGACGGCCTCTGTCGAGGATGGGACATCCGCAATTTCCAAGACGAACAAAATATTTTAAGTTAAGGGTATAACCAGAAATATATGGAAGAAATGTATGTTTAGTAGGGCGTCAACTTTAGAGAGAGATTTGAGTTGAGGGCTCCAGCTCATTTCCAAAATTATTTGGTTACTAAAATGTTTAAATGATGATGAAACATGCATGGCGCCATTTGGACAATTTTTGCTCAATGAAATTCAGTAGCCTATTGTCAACTTTTTCTTTGACCGTGAGGAAAGAAATTTTGTAGGAGGGGATGGAGGGGGGTCTTTTGCGGGAGGGAGCTATTTCAAGGGGTGGCAATTTTCACTCAGGGATAGACAACTCCCAAACATCCACTGTGGATCAGAACACTTTAAGCTTATCAGAAATCAGTCTCTTAGTATTTACTCATCGCTACTTCAGTTGTTTAGCAATTAATATATTTCAGTCACTGAGATGAAAAAAAGTAAGCCAAAATTTGATCAAAATTGAAACGACTCACAATATACACAGGGCACACTCAGCTCCACCTTTTGGCCAAGCCCTTGCGCAATATAACTGCTCAGGAGGAAGGCATGATTGACATATGGGCACCTGCAGCGGGACACATACCACTTCCCCAGAAAATGTTGGTTGTGAAAGAGTGAATTTCTACACTTGCTTTAAAAAAAAAATACTTGGCTGAACTTTCAAGGCCTAAGAGACTGAGAAATGCCACTTCCTGCATTTTGGAGAGAAACGTTTTTGTTCAGAGTTTCTCTGAAGGTTTTCCGACCAATGGTGGGAGTCTGCTTAGATGTCATTACAGCTTGCCCTCCACTTCAACCCTTTGTATCCTTTCAGTCCACCCCCTCCCAATGCAAAAGATTGGTTATGCCATTGCAAAAAAATCTCCCCTGATCTGGTCAACTGACATTTTTGCTCAGCCTCCTCCTCCCCCAGAGTTGTTTGATCTGCACATGGTGGTAGTTGGTGTTTGAGGAACTTGGGGCAGGAGTTTGGTGAGTGCATAAAGGAAGTTGGAATGCAAGCACCACATCAGATGCACAGGATTTCTCAGAAAGATGTAAAATTTCACTGCTTGCATATTGCACCTAAGAGCACAATGGAAGTCTTCTTTGGAGACAAAAGAAAAGTCAAGGAGATTTTATAAAGCTGTAACTGACATTGTATTTTCAAGTATAAAATTAAATGTCTTAATCCACTTATTTTATTTATAGCTGTTATAAGCCAAGAAATATACTAATAAGTATTCTACAATAGGAGTGCATCCATCGTTTCTGGAACTGGGAAGAGATTTAAATTGGTGTGTCACTGTAACTCTTTGTATACTATTTACTCCACACTGGGATTATACTAATAACTTCCAAGTACCTGCATTATAGGGCCTTTAAGTTTGAAGACGAAAACCACCAAACTTTGCAGAAGAAAAACAAAGACGTATGACATACAAGACAAATAGGATTATTTCCAGCTCTATGCAGTGACATATTGATAATGTTATTATTTAGTATTTTATGAATTAGCTACGGCAAAGAAAAGAAAAACAAAGGAAAATTGAACAAAAAAGGACATGTGATAGTTTTATCAAATAGTGGATCCTAACGTCAGTCTATGTCCTAGTCGGCCATATCACAGGATCCTACGTTAACGCTGGTAGTTCATGATACATTTGTTTCCTTTCAACTGCTGCTCTGAACTTCTCTCATTACCATAAATATGATCATTGACAGGTACCTAAATATTTTTGTTGGCAACTCTCAGTCCTTGATTCAAAAGAGGATTACGGTTTAGAGACACTGAAAATGTTTTTTTGGTGCAGTCATCATTGAGAAAATGCATACATACCCCAGGAGAATTGCAAAGTAGCCTTGCATTAAAAGTTAAAGTAATTCTGGAAGTGTTGCACCTTAAAGAGTCCAGCCAAGCAAATGAACAATAGAAAACAGTAATACCATAACTCATTCATAGCTCTCAAAGGAAAAATAATTCCCACACATAATAGGAAAGACAGAATTTACCCCCTTTTAACTTCAACACCGGTTTGAATTGCTACATAGCAGTTCATTATTCACGGTACCACATGGAAATTAATCCTTATAAGTTCTTCCCAACTTTTACACTAAAAGTATTTACCTCACAAAACTTCTTACCTGTGAGTATTTTGAGTCACATGGAAGTTAATTCTGAACATTTTGTACAAAGGGGACTTGTAATGAGAAGACTTACTGGAAGATTTGGAAGGCCAGCTAGTATTGGACTTCACAGAGCCATCTAAAAAATTAAGTTCTCTCTTGCAACAAGTGAGCCCACTGGTTCCCTGAAAAGGTAAGGATCCCAATACTGAGCCTAACCATGGCTTTGCAAAGGAAATTCCTTCACTCATAACTTACAAACCAATGCACCTAAGCCCTAAACTCCTTCTAATTGTCAGAGGCAGTTGATGGGGCAACTTAACTGCTTTAATTTTTAATGAAGTTAAAAAAAAAGAAAATAGAAGTATGAACTCTGTACCAGATATCATACCCATCACCTTGGATGAGGTGGGTCAGAAGTGGGTTACTAATGGGAATTTTAGAAGCAGTAGATGACATTAATGTAAGATGTCATTCATCATAGTATCAGGGTTCCTGCACTTCCTAGCTTGTGAATTTCCATGACTTTTCCATGACTTTCCCTGGGCCAAATGAAAAGTTTCCATGACCTTCCACTAAGGTCTCACAGATTGTAACAACAAAAGCCAAATAAATATGAGGTGAAAAGAATAAATTTCCATATTTCAAGTGAGAAAACATTTTAATATTACAAATTAAAAGAGAACAATGTCACTTTGTGAAAACTTCCAGGACTTTTCCAGGACTTAACATTTGTTTGAATCGAAAAACTCTTCCAGGTCTTGAAATAATTTTCCAAATTTTCATGACTTTTCCAGAAATTTTCAAAATCGTCTTTTGTTCGACCATGGAGTAGTTCAAATATCATCCTTTCCACAACTGCGCTTGACTGTTTGTGATTAAATATATTGCACTTTGGTGTATAGGTGTGAAACCATACTTTGTTTCATTTGAAGCGTGTAGGATTTTTGTAACGTGAATAGGAATGCAGGTCAAAGACCCAAAATTGTGAGTGGATTTTTGTGTAACATTTACTTTTAGAACAGGATACCGGTCACTGATGGGTTGCCGATGAGTAGTACATACACTTGTGTGACGAAGGTCTTGTACAGATGGCTCATCATACGTACAGGTAACTCAAGTCACAGCTAAGTGTATATACACTATACATATTGCACTTTTTCTCACAGTACTGACCAAATTTAAGGTTGTCAATATTTAGACCTAAATGAGAAGATTGGGGCATACCAATCTTTCTCAACATATTTATTAAGAATAAACAATTTTAACTGTACAAATTAAATTGGTGTATATGCTATAATTTTACAATTTTATCTGTCAATTGGTGGAAGAGACTAGCTCACTATACATACATTCTTGGTCCAGGTTATTTTGTGGTCCTTCAGACATTATTCTTAATTAACATAACATTCATACCTTGATGGATCTAATTTCCTCACTCTGTTGCATCTCTGTTGATCAAACACACGAACACATTTGTAAACCTTTAGATGTGTTCAAATATAATCACATGTGAACGAACACACTAATGAGTCTATGGCTGTGTTCACATATATAATCACATGTGAATGAACACACTAGTGAGGATGGCTATGTTCACATGTATAATCACATGTGAAGAATACAGTGAGTAGCCAACTGTAGCTTTGTTATATGAACAAAAGTGAATGAGGATGGAGAGGTTTTGGCTGTATTCACATGTGATCATATGTAAATGAACACAGTGATGAGTCTTTGGCTGTGCTAAAATAACTATCACATGTAAATGAAACCAGAGCATGTAAAGATCAACCTCAGATATGAACCACTGTTGCTCTATTATGCACTTTTCCTCATCACTGACATATAGCTATGAAGACACAATTAAAACATGCCATTATAAACCAAAAAAAAAATGAAGAAACATTACAAAGAGCTCTTTTCACAACAGACCCACACTCTGACAATGACCAAAAAATGTAGAGAATCTGGAAGAAAAAAGTTTCCTTTAGGAAATTTCCCCCAAAAGATGATCATATTATTCATGCACAGCACCACAAACTGTTTACCTAGTTTTTCAAAAATAGTGCAATTTTGAAAAAGCGCAACATTAATTTTCCCACATGCTATTTTGTGTCCAGGTTGATTTCTCACAAAGTGGGTAATGTTTCATGCGGTAATTACAATGAAGTAATTCGAAGAGGAAAGGGCATCTTCAGGGACTTGTGTTCTGACATGTTTTAAGATATAGAATTGTTTACATAGTTTCATGGAGGGATACACGTAACTGCCAACAGCAACATTCAATTCTCAGAAGTGAAACTGCCATGCTGTTATCTTGGAGCCAATTCAAAGTAAAGTTCTCTGTAAATCTAATCTGAGAATTACGTTTCGAAAATTCTACAAACATTGGAAATGAATGGCATGCATCTAGACCAGTACTACATGTTTTCATATATTCTTGTGGTGATTTGGAAATTTTTTTTTTTGCATTTCTTTTTCATTAAAATACATTTCAAACGCTAGAATTAATGTCACTTTATTACTGATTTTGAAACGTTCATTCATCCGCAGCTGCGGGGATCGAGATACTACCACATAGTTTTGACAGAGCCACCATAAGTGGAGACACTTATTTTAAAAAAAAACCTCAAAATGTCATGATTTTCTTTTTTAAATTTGGAGCTAGTTCATTCGAATCAAGAAAAAGTCAACACATTCACTGACAAAACACATGCTGTAAACCTGCAAAAAAACACTGCAAGATTTCATTTGAGGGGAGTAAACTGTAAATTGTACCACGGTTCTTAATTTACACATTTTCTCATAAAAAAATAAGCAAAGTTTACATAACTATAGAAAAAAGATTTGCACAATGTACATGAGCACACTCAGAAATCAAGAAAGTGACAAAAACAGGTCTATCAATTATTGACAGCTCACAGTAAAGGTTCGTGACATGTGCCTGCATGCGATGCAGTTAGCAGCTGAAATGAACACAGCATACTCCTTTGGATAAGCTCATTCCGCAGCTAGACTTTCTGACGTTAACCCGACAATATATGTCCCAATCCATCATATCAGGGTAAGTAGTAAATCAATTCACTCCACCAACTTGGTATCACTCCTTCCTTTCTGATTCTCTCAGATGCACAAGATTTCATGTTGAACTTTTCTGAGCTGCAAAAATGTGCGGAGTTGTCTGGCGCTCCTGCCTAATTTTCAGTTGACGATATTGGTCCTCATTTGGCTTGCTGTTGATGTCCCACAATTTCCATTAGGAGGATGCCTGGATTGTAAAGCAAACGAAAGATAAAGCAGGATGTGCCGCTTGAAGAAAACAAAACGTAGCCTTTGTTGTTATCTTCAATTCCATTTCATACCAAATCTGGTAAATAACGTCTACGTTAAGGTCCTTTCAGGAAAAATTTCTCTCATCAGAGTTTTACAGCTTAAAGAATAGTGATTTATAGTTTATTTTCTGCTAAAGAGTTAGCAGAATTTTACAGGTCCTGTGGTACGTGTGTGAATACTAGCACAATGGAACTCCTTAGCAAATGCATTTCTTTTGAAAATTAGGCTATCTTTGGACAAACAGACCACTGTGCAGTAGTTTTAAAGTTTTTACATCTGTAAAAAATATAGCCAATCCTTTGGTGTACTTCGGAAAATGCAGTATAGTATCCTGCTTTAAGTAAAGCAACTTATGATTGAAAAGAGAAGCAAAGCCATCATGTACATATACCATACCGCATGTTTACATTCCTGAATACTTGCCTCTGGAAACAACTAAACTCTAAAAATTTGTTATTCCAAATAAATGGAGAAAAAAATACACAGATATTCCAAAGGGTGTAATAATGCTAGTATTTTTCCTTTTTTCCCCCTCTGGTTATTTTCAGATCATATATATATGTAAAGTACCTCATACAGAATATAATGGAAGAGTAAATTGCCTCATCCAGAGTACTTAGAAGAGTATAAATTTACTTCAAACAGAATGTCATAAGAGTATGAAATACATTATACAGAATATATCCATAGTATAAAGTACCTTATACAGAATGCTACTGGAGTGCATGTACCTCAAATATAATCAAAGTATAAAGTACTTCATACAGAATACAATCATTGTATTAAGCACTTCTTACCAAATACAATCAAAGTATGATGTACCTCATACAGAATATGAACTACCTCACACAGAACAAAATAGGGGGTCTACAGAGTAACTCATGCAGAATATAGTTGGACTATAAAGTACCTCATACGGAACTCTCAGCTTCTACCGTAGGTACCCTTGGTGTCGGTAGATCAAACACAATGGGCTGGTTAACTGGCTTGTAATTCCTTGTGCATATGGAAGTGTTGATGAAGTTAGTGGTGCCGTTGGAGGTGATACCGTGGCCCTCAGGAATGTGTCCAAAGACGTGGTACTTTGGCTTGACTCTCTTACGGACCGTGTTCAGCAGTTCCACACACCCCTCGTGGGTGCCGTCCTGTCCTAGATCGCAGTAACCTGAAGACGTGGAGAAAACCAATCCCTCCGTTGGACGTGTTGCTTAAAATTATCAGAAATCATCTTTCTAGTTGTGTTATAACACTCTCACACCGAATGATTCGAGCCAAGAATATCACCAACCATCACCTTTCAGTTACTAAATAAGACTGTCAAGCTCAGGTCACAGTACGTTGTCCACCTGAACGCCATGCATGCAAGTTCGATGGTGTTAACCTTTAATTGGATTGATGCTGGAAAATCTGCTCTTTGAATTTTTCCTGCAATTGGTATTCACCTATTTTCAAATTGCAGTCCCCTGTAAATCTCTTCATCTGATTGGCTGTATTTTCCTTCCAACATTATCCCACACAAAATTCCACAAACATGGCTTCAAATTTAACCAAAATGTCTGGATGCTTTTATGTGTTGCTTTTAGGGAAGATTTTATGTGTTGAGTAAGGGAATGGTTGTGAAAAAAGTATTTTGAGGTTCCTTCCTTTAGAATGAGCCATAAATACAAACTTAAGCAGCAAGTGATGTAACGATCAAGACTGTTTCAAGACACTAACCCTAAGGTGACCAAAACAAAAAAATTTCAGTCTATTTAAATTTTCTTCATAACTGCCTATAACAGAATTCTCAGGAACATTTAATTGCAATTCTTTTATTTTCTGTGAACTTCAGGACATTTTGGTCAAAATTTCACTGGGCAAAACCTTCTCTCCACTATTAATAAAAGGAAAGAAGCAATCATTCAGGCAACAAAATCTAAAACTTTATTGCACTCAGTAAACAACATGTTCTGTAATCCACATCATAATTACCATGCTTGCTCTGCTACTGTGCAAGCCCAAACTGATGACCCACCCATGACTGCAAACGTCCTACTAATGACTCTACGTTGTAGGTGAAGCTACACTTTTTAATTGTTTTAAGTGTACTACCTACTTTGTATCTCAGGTTTTCTTCCACACAGCATCATGATTCTGTTTAATTTTCTCAAAATAACTACCTTTTTTTAATTTGCCAGCTTTAACAACGGAACTTGAAATAGCCTGCTGACTTGTTTCAACACATTTTCGCACAGTTCTGTATGATGAAGCCCACCAACTTCTCGTTCTCCAGCCTAAAATGACTTCTTGAGAGAATCGGGTCAATCTCTTATTGGAATGTTTGTTTAATTAAGGGACGACCTTGCGATAATTATTCATCCTTGTAGGGCCAGTCGTCATGGTTGTTGCAATCATGTTTGTTCCTGAAAATTGTTGAGTTTTGTGGAACCCTTTTAGACCCAGTTTAATTACTGATACTTACTCCGGTTTTGAATTAGTGAATCATTAATGGATATCGTATATGAAGATCTACACTCCTCGAAAGGATTCCGATCAATGTCATAGCAGAAACTGGCTGTAATTATGCCTTTGTTTTGAGTTCTTGCTTCAGTTTACAAGGTCTTAGTGATAATTCATTTTGTTTTGCAACCATAATCTGTTTTCTGACTGAAAAATTTTGAAACTTTCATCGTAATCGGTTGAGACTGGATTTTTGTAACGGGAGTCTGCTTTATCAGATGTGATGTTAGTCATTTTCCTTTTACATTTGTGGATTGTTTATGGACTATTAATAGACATCTGCTACTTGTGATAATCGACCGCCAAAGGCAACTGGTGAAGTAAAGAGCATCCAAGTGGTTTTAAGTTAAGCCTGCTTTTAAACTCCCGCTGGCCTAAAGGGGTATGTGTTAGGAATGTTGATTACATTTTGCAAAATAAAGAACTCCATCACTTCTGCAAAAAGAAAGCATTGTAACTACTTTAAAGCATTGAGGAGTATCAATTTAAATGTAGTCCCGACAGCGTGTAACATTCCAATGTTCGTGTGTGCTTTTAACGCAAGCATAAAATATAATTGCAGACTTACATATTAGAGTTACAATGTATGATTTGGGGAGAATATATTGATTTCAAGTTTATCACTTGGGCTGTTTGCATGAAGTCAAATAACAATTTGCACATTACAGATCAGCACTTCAAGCTGAAACAGCTGAAAAGTGTTCAGGCTTTTTGTTACAGATGTGCTGTACTGACAAGAGGGAGACTGAGCACCATCTAATATTGTTGGCCAATGGTATATTGGGAATGCAAATGGCTTGTGGAAGATTTGCCAGAAAACTGACAAGAAATCATAAAGATGGAAGTGGACTTTGTAACTAAGGGTTTTTTTTTTTCAAAGTTTGTTTGAAAAATGTTAAAAGTAGAAAATGAGATTTTAACTATATTTATTTCAGAATTTGAGTTCAGGTAGCATATAATGCATTCCCCACAACTCGCTGGTGTAACTATTGACATGAGTGGTCCTTTAGGCTTTTGCTAGAGGCGAGGATTTTGAGCACAAAAATGTACACATTCGGTACAGGCAGAGCGAAAGACAAATGAGGGTGAATCTAGGCTCTTGAGGGTGTGGTGTCAGAATTGATTTGAATTCACTTTGAGCAAGGTGAACTGAATGCAGTAGTGAAGCAAGGAGTGAGGATATGTGTGCCTAAGAAACAGGCATATACTTTACTAGTTGTCATGTAAACTTTATGCAAATTTCACCATAATTTGTCTGATAGAGAATAAAGATATAGATTTTACTTTACACAATCTTTTGCACTGCCCTCTTCTCCCCCCCCCCCCCACCCTCTCTTAGCAAAATCAGAAGGTTTAAGCTATTAACATTTCATAACATTGGGATATTATTCGAACAGGCTCAAGCTATGGCTACTGTGGGCCCAAGGACCTTACCTAATGGTGGACCATGAGTCATCAGTATGTCAACGCCGTTTGGTATTTTATCCCACTTGTCAAGACATGCCTGGCCTCTTGGCAAATTAAACGCCCATTCGCCATTTCCTGGAGTCCTGTGGACATAAAATGAACTTTACAGTGTAAATGAATTCAATTAATACCAACAAATGCAAGATCAAAGTAAACAAATGTTCATTAGCAATCATTTTTAACCATTATAATACTGAATATTTTCACTTTAGAAGTCTTTAATTAGGAGTTATACAGTTATTTACTACTGAATTACTACGTGAAGAGAATAGAATTAAGTGTTTCATTTTGTTGGCTCTCGGAGTAATAAAATCCTAGTCCTTTTTTTTTCGCAGAGGCCAAAACTAGTGGCACAGTGATATGGGGAGGGCTCTGTAACTGAATTCTCTCTGATGAGATTCGGTGTGATAAAAGTTGTTTTTTCCTTCATGCAATTCCCGGTAAGATAATTGACTATTTTCTAATTTAGTTTAGTTTAGGAGGAAAAAGGATCAGGAGGGACAATTAAGTCCCCATCTAGGACCCTGAAAAAAAAAAAACATACAAAAATCAAAGCCGGTCACAAAGTCTAAAGTACTTGTCCAGTGCATTCTTAAACCCATTTAAACTTCTTGCCATCACTACATCCTCAGGCGACCCATTTATGTTTACCCCACTTTCCGTTGAGTGGAGTCACATTCCCCATTGCCATCCACTCTCTTTCCACACCTTGTATTCATCAGTCAACTTTTCTGTCGATTTCCTCTCGGCTACAAATGCACATTTGCTCCAGACGATACAGTGGATCTTTGACTATGGTTACATCTCTTGCTCCAGTTTACCTGTCGCAGGAAAACTGCACTGCTACAGGGAGACCAGAAAATATTACAGCCAAATTGTAGCAAAAGGGCTCCTGCATTTTCTTTGAAATCAATTTTCATGGACTTTCTCAGGACCAAATGAAGAATTTCCATGACCTTATTCCTGATGTCTTACATTAAATTTTCAACAATAACAGCAAAATCCAAATAATTACAAGCTGAGAGAGGTGCTTGTTTCAAAGTGAGATAGCTGCATGTGGCATTCAATATCAGTCTCTTACATGCCATTGGGAAATGAAGTAGAGTTCTCCGGCACATGATATCAAATTTTGCATTTGAAATTGTGCAGCTTTATAGTGAAAATATGGCAAAAATGGCAAAAATTGACCAGTTTAAATATACAACCTACACATGTGGACAAATATTGGACCTAAAGGCATGATCTGCATTTAGCAGTTTTCCTGCTTGGGAAAGTCAAACGGATTGGCCTCTGCTGTACACTTTTTGGTGAAACAGAGAGAGATGGTATCATTTGGTGGGACTAACAAAACCATCAACATTTACAATAACTCACAACCTACAAATAATTTACTCTTTGCTAACACTACCAATTAAAAAAAATGAATGGAAAATATCACATAATACACAACAAAGCTCAGGAGATGACATTCCAAAAAGACAAAAGGAATAAAATTGTAAAAAGAAAACATGATGAAAACTCAAGAAAATTACCAATAGAATACCAGAACTTTATCTTCCATGGACGGCAAAGATATTTGATAAAAGGAATCCACCTTTTTTAGTAATTAAGATTGTTAGGCATAATTACCACCGGTGGCCATGTACGAGCATTACTCAAGTCTCACATGTTTAGCAGTTATTCAGCCTGACTGTACATTCTGTAATTGGTTTACCAAGGCAAATGAGACAGAGCAGTGTGATTTCGTCATGGCAGATGATAAACTCTGTCATAACAGAACTTTCCGCAAATGCCTCATAATTAAAAGCAATGCCCCCGGCAAACATAAATGAGAGGGCATTGTGTCGCTAAAAGGCAACGAGTACAGCAGCATGTAATTCTCGTTTAATTTTCCTGAAAATTGCAATTAATGTGGGATCTTCGAGAGAAAAAAAAGAAGGGACATGGTACTATTTTAACAGCTTTGCCAGCCAACTTTAATGATTAATAAGTGAATGTAGATACAGAGAAATGAACAGACATATGACGCTGATTTCTGTCCTACACATGACTGGTTCTATCTGGAAAATTATGAATATTTATGATTGTTTGAAATACTAGCTGAATTCAAGATCAAACAGTATGTGGATGACACAGTTCTTTTCCTTAGTGTTAACAGGGAATCCTAAAATGCAGCAGTGCATATTTTTTTTTTTTTTTTTTAATAGGCATCGGACAGTTGGTGGAACTGGCTTTAAAGTTTCCAAATACAGTATGCTTCCACTTTAAAGGCACTTTTGCCTGCCATATCTGGCTAATGTTCTGGAATGGGATGTCAAAAACATCACTCAAAGAGTGGGTAAAGTTAGATATTTATTTCACTGGGAGATGGTAACTGATCTTTTCTGTTTGAAATACATTTTAAAATTGTACTTCTTAAAGAACTGTTTAACATTATGGACTACCAGGAATTTGATCCTGACAGTCCATAATGTTATCATAAAACAATTTGCTTTGTCTCAGATTGTTTTTCTTAATGTTTTACCTGACCCACCTAATTTTTAGTGATTGGA
The DNA here is from genome assembly GCA_021234535.1 of Stichopus chloronotus. Taxonomy (NCBI): domain Eukaryota; kingdom Metazoa; phylum Echinodermata; class Holothuroidea; order Aspidochirotida; family Stichopodidae; genus Stichopus; species Stichopus chloronotus. The sequence continues at coordinate 5,309,688 of CM037850.1, forward strand.
AAGGGTAATTTTTTTTAATGTTGTTTCGATGCCTAATCCAGATAAATTCAAGTGTTCTGTTAGGATTAATCAGGTCCATGAAGGAGGGCGTCAAGTTTCTCATTCTCGTAATATTACTAGAAGTCTCAACTGCACTTGGACTTCAACCAAAAACTGCAGTATGAACAGGTTGGGGAAAGTTTCCTCCCAAAGGTATATGGGAATGAGCTCATTTTCTGCTTCAAGTGCTGAAGAAATGACTCTTTACCAATTTCAAATTCTTTCATTTTTTTTAAAATTGTGAGTGCCATATTGTGAAATTTCTTTCATGGCTCTCACTGATAATTTTGCCTATTAACTTGTATGGAATAATTCACACAACCTTGGTACCAATAATGTAATTTCGTGTACAAAAAAAAAATGCATAAAAATGATTTGTATGTAAGACAGTTTCTTCATAACACTGGTAGACTGCTTTCATTTAATACTTGAAGCACAAATTTCATTTTTACCAGCTTTTCCTTTCATTGTATAAGGGGGTTAACAATTAAAAAGCATAGGGAAAAAAAAACCTGGAAGGGTGGGTCAATTGTAGAAGCAATATTTTAGATAAAATCACAACACCCCTTTTCTTGACGTGGTTAAGTCTCCATCAGGTCTCACAACTACTTTACAAACGACAATTTACGTCATATTTCGGGTTAAACCTATACAGCCATTGAAAATTTATAACTCCCAATTGCAAAATTTGACTTGCCATGATTTATTGCGTGGTTTGTCACGTTTCTCAAGTTAAACACCACACTTTTTTTTTCCACAAAGTTTTCGTCTTTTAGGGGCACAGGGGATTCCAGTCTTTGTCCATTTTGTACTGTAGGGGATAGAGAGCATATTGCTCAAACATTCACATTGGGTGTGCTGAAACTGCCTCACTTGTTTTAGATGTTAAAAATCTGTTAAGGATCAGTTCCTTTTTCCTCTTTTTCTCTAAACAAGGTATCACTTTTGGTCACAAAAATGGAAGAAGTCATCATCACCATATCTATGCCCTTCAGTCTAAAATTTACTTTTACGAATGCAAAAGAAGCAACATTCCAAGTTTAAATGAAGGAGCACACTTAGCTTCTTGGATACAAGGAAGATTAAATGACTAAAGCACTATAATAAAACCTTTTTTTTTTTTTTCACATTACCGCGTAAAATGAGAATTGCATAACTTGTTTTTTCCGTGACAGATTGACCTTATGATAATTACATACGTAGCATGCACATTACGTACTGCAATGCCGAGCAGTTGTTCCTGCTTCACATAATTATGTAACACACTTCACACAATTATATGATGTATATCAAGGACACTTACTTGACTCGCAGAGTAATACCCAATTTTCTGTTTTTGACAGTAACTAAGCATCATGAAATTTAAAGCAGTGTGGAGTTTACAACTACAACTGCTCAAAACTATTGCTCTGACAACTGCTAGGCGAAGAGGCAAGGATCTTTTTGTGACGATAGAACGCAACCCTATTAGCAGAAATTATTAAGATTTACTTTAATTCAATAAAAAAGAAAAATCATAAAGATGGATGCAAACGTGTCTTGAAATGGCTTGCCAAACTGCTTGGTGGACCTGGTGAAATTATTCCTGGAAATACCTCCAAACAAAAACATGATTAGCTGGTGGTGGGCAAGTCTTTTGTCTTTCCATAAAAAGATTCCAAACTGTATTTTTCCTTTCGATAGGTGCTTCCTAACTTTAAAAAAGCGTGAAAAGTGGAACCAAAAGGAGTAATTTATCTTTCCTGGGGTTTTTTTCTTGTACGTTCACTTGTTTCCCTCTGCATGAGGCGTCTTTTATATTTGATTTGTCACATTTTTAAGTTCATGTTCTAATCACGATGCATGTTTGTGGGAGTCAGTAAGTGGAAAATACCGACATCAGCAAATTAAAAAATAAAAAGCAGTAAATGACTGATACCACGTCACATGGCGATGCAATTAACCTTGTAAAATTTCCCTCTCACATTGTGTCGTCCATGGTTGATATTCTCAATACAACATTCCCAATACAAAGACGATTACCAAGCCGAGAAAAAATGTTAGTACATACTCCAATCAACCAGAACCTATAATCACTATTGCAGCTGCAGACCTTAAAAAATAAAGTGGGAGAAAAAAATAAAGAAGCCGCTGTGGTAACGAATATCAGAGGGAACTACAAGGTCATATTTTTGCATATTAACTTAGCTGTTTCCTTGACATTTCAGTTACCAGCACACCAAGGTTTTGCACTTGGGTTTGAAAGCTTTAATTGTTTTGCGGATAACTTCTCCCACCAAGTTCCATGTCAGCCAAGGGCATCAGATCAAATGGGTTCCTATAGTAATTGCACGGGAGACTGATAGCACAAAATGGACTGAGTGGAGAACCATGATATAACACCCCTGGACATGATATAGCATCTGGTTCACTAGGGACAGATTTAACATAAAGTAGACATAACAGACCTGATATAGCAAATGCTTACAACGATCATAAGAAACCGGATATAGAATTCACTGTTTAACATAATATTTACACACCACTGTTTATCTCAATTAATAGAAACTCAATTCCTGGGTTTTCTTTTTCAATTTGATAGCTTCTCAATGCTTAGAGGTACTGATGAGCAACCAAGCTTGGTGACCAAACTAGGTTTCATTCTCATTTTAATTTACAGTCTCTGCCTTTTCCATCAGGAGCCACACCTTTTTGCTACAAATTAATTTTAAATTGACAGAATATGCCTAATTTGCACCATTTCTCATGCAGTCATCTGCTTTACAACAAACATGGTCAAGATCCCTAAATTAATTTGTAAATGCACTTTCATACGGCAAAAAACTAGAAATAGATTTGAAATCTATCTGATGCATATGTACTAAATGTAATTTACCACTGGTACTGTAGCCATACTTCTTCATATTCACCTTTGGTCTGAGCTAACTGACAGGAGCTTTAATTCAAACACGTCTTGACGGTATCCTATTCAATGCAAGGCTTCGGTTCTGTACATAACAAGTCATAAGTGTTTCGTGTTTTTGGCAAAAAAGGTGAAGAAATTATAAGGCCTGAATGAAAAGGACCAGGGCCCATATCAAGGTTTTTATTGTTTTCGGACCCTCCCTTCACCACTAGTGTCTTCACCTTTACATATTAAAGACCTTTTGGCATTGAGAGCCGGCTTCATTCAGAAGTTGCAGATTGAGATCCTGAATGAAAATCTGGTGGAATTTGTGTTCATATCTATCTGTCGCTGTTTTTGAGATGCAGATTTTCAAACTTAAAAATGGAAATGCAAAAATATTGGTGAGGAGTGTTGCACGATGTCAGCGTTTCTTTCGCTTAGGCCTATGTGTATTTGTCTCTTAATTCTCACCTGGATTACACATTGTTAAGTGATATCACCATTTTTTTGAGGAAGACAATTTATGTTTCCAAAATAAAACACGCAGGGGCGGCACCAAGGGGGGGGGGGACATGGGGGGAAAATGCCCCCAGTCAGAGCCTTTGCCCCCCAGTTGTCCCCCCCCCCACTCAGCTCCTGAAGTATAGCGTCCTTTCAGGAGTTTTCAAGGCAAGATATACAGATAATTTTCCTCCCTGTTTGAATCATTAACAAACTTTTCAAAGTAATAAATTCTTACTGTAGTTGTGAACACATCCCTCTAATACATTATGTACTACCGGGTATGCTCGATATGTAAACTTAAAGTGTAACAGATACATATGTATAATTCTATCCCTGTTAATATACTGTACATATTGCATTCACCTTTCTGTTTTAAGAAAAGTGTAAAAAGTGTCAAGAGCTTGCTAATAAGTAGCTTTTAAACATACTGTCGCTTTCCAACTTTTCATGTTGTCAGCTAAGAAGAGTAATAGCCAAATAAGCCTAGCTTGCATTTAAAATCATTTAGAAACTTTGCTTTGGATGATGCATTATGGACCAACATACACCTGTCCTGAGACTTAATTTTTTACCAAGAGATTTGCTAAAACCTCAGTTTCCAGAGCTTTGCCCCCTGGACCCCACCAGGGGCCCTAAGGCGGGCCCCTGGACCCCACACGGTACGTCTCACGTTTCCTGCTGGATTTCGCGAAAATTTGTTTCCCCCCAACATTTTCTTTTGCCCTCCATTTGCCCTCCCCCCCACTTTTAAAATCCTGGTGCCGCCACTGAAAGCACGTGGGACATGCAAAATTTGTCAATTATTCTTGAGATAAAAGATGAAATACACAAAGGATAACACATCATGCGATTCCTACAAAAATTTGCATGTTGCGTATGTTCACTCATGATACAATTGTAAAACAGCAATTTGTTGCTACAATGGCCAACATTTGGATGAATGTAGAGATAACTTTATGGCTACTTACAACATTTTTAATGATTAATTCAGTCATTACTCCAAAATGTGTTTTTCATGTCACAAGACCTTTCTTTAAGTAAATGTTGCATCTTATGAATTAAGTCTTTCATATAATTTTAAAAATTTTGAAACTTCCATAGTTTTGAAACTTCCATTACTGTTTACGTAAATTAAATTCTTTCAATGTAAGTCCAGATATTCTTGCCCCTTTTCATAATACTATCATTTGCTCTGTCTGGACGTATTGCATGGTTTGTTGGGTAGGCAACACAGACAAAACACAATTGAAAGTCATCGATTACATCATTAGGCGTTCAGGAAAGATTATTGATAATAAACAACAGTTAATGAGGTCTATGAGTCCCGGGTCAGGCACACACTAAGGTCATTGTGGAGAAACAAAGATCATCCTTTTTTTGAACCACTGAATTGTCGGCTTATCCAAATAGTGGTAGACTCAGACCCATTCATTCTGTTACAAACCGGTATCGTTCATATTTCCTCGGCTCGGCAATTACTTTACATCACCTGGATTTTAATAGGTAGTTTTACTCTCTTACACATTTACATATTCTGTTTATTACCTTCCTTGCTCTTATCTGTTTATGTTTGTAACTTTTATACTGTGAAATTTCCTTTTTTTTTTTTAATTTGTTTTATTCGTTTGTGTCATTTTACTGCAGACATGTAATTTCCTTATTTGAGGATTTAATAAAGTATACCCATCCATCCATCCATCTAGTTAGCCCAAAAGTTTCTCAACTGTGTAAATCAAGCTACCACTGTTTTCAAACAGCAGAGTGCAAAGATGGCCTTAATGCTCTCATCAACTAGAATTTACATGAATGAACCAATACTGAGACGACAATGGACGGAAATGTTGCATTGTAATGTACCCATACATAGTACCTATAGAGTATCCTATACGGTTTACGGTGACTTGGCAGCATTTTGAGGTCAAGGAGGAAAACTGGTTTAACATTCGTGTGTGGGTAAAATTGAATATGGTCAGTCCATCATGCCACTGAACTCACTAATGTTACGCATGAAGCATACAAGAAAATATCTGGCGGAATGTACTCCCAGAATTACAGGAAATGGGAATCTCTGGGTCTTGTGAGATGCATCCAACTTGTGGAATCTCTTTGAAAATTTTGAATCCTAGGTAAAAGTGGGGAAAATTTTACCACTTACAACGGATATTTGATCTGAGTGTTTGCCAAAAATCGTCCTGGTCAGAAAAGTCAGTCCCTCAAGGGGGAATTCCAGGCACTGAAGGAACATTTTCAAATCGTTTCAAATCAGTTTCATCCATATTCTGCATGTTAGGAAATTAACTTCTCATGTGAAAAGCGGTATGTTGAAACTTCTCGCCCAACAGAGATTCTAACACTGCAGTATGTGTATTTACAAAGGGTGTGGCCATTGTTATGTAATTGACCGTGATCTGGAGGCTCGTGACGTTGTCAACGACCACCTCTGATTCACGACCACCAACCTGATTGTCCTACATAATTATTAATTATTCACCACTCACATGCATCCAATGTGGCTATTACAAGATAGGATCAGTAATCAATAAAATGGGAGATTAAACACATGAGAAGATCGAGGGATTCTGCATCAAAAGGTTACATTATGAAGTTTACGTCAGTATGATCAAGTTAGCGCTAAGATAATGGAAAACATCATCTTTGTCATGTACGGAGGATAAGAGAGTACACCTTTCCAAATACAGCTAGGTCAATAGGTCATCTTATTACTAATTACGAACAAAAATCAAGTCGGTGGTTGTGAATCAGACCTGGAAGTCAACTACGCCACAAGCCACAGAGATCACAGCCAATTGCAAAATGATGGCCATACCCTTTGTACATATGTATAGTGTTCGAAACTCTGTTGGGCGAGGATAGTTCATTGGCAAAGGGAATTTCATTTTAAAATGTCAAGAATATGGCTGAAAGAGGTTTGAAATGGCTTCAGTAAATCAGAAGACATGTTCCTTGCATGGAATCCCCCTTTAGTTAGCTGGGGATGGTTGGCACTTTTTCACCCCAGTCTGACCAGAAGGCACTAGTATATGACCAGCGGCGGTATTGAATCACTGCCCGCACAAGGCTTTTTTATGGTGTCCATGGACCCTCCTATGACCACTATATGTTTCACTGTTTCATCTTAAGTAAACTCCCATTGTATCTCATGGAATGAGTCTTCCATGAAATTATTTTGTTTTTGATGTGTGTTTCTCTTTTTTTTTGATATTTCTGGGTTGGCATCCAATCAATCAATTTGATATTGTAAATGCAGTGTAACTTTTCCATCCTGTGATTCCTATCCCTCCACACCATATGACTGATCTTATAAAGTTATAAGTTACACTGTCTGAGTTTCTTGGTATGTCAATGAAAGCAATATCCATTTGGTGAGAAACAAAAATCACACACAGCTTAATGTTTAACTCATAAATCAAAGTTTCTCTTGAAGCCATATCGTAATTACCCTTCTTTCAACCGAATTAAACAGATTTTTGGCTTTCAATCTGAAATTCTATACCAAATTCCATTAAGGACAGAACAAGGACTTAGCTCTACAGTAATACCAAGCTCAGGACATTTCCTGTAGATTCTGCAGTCTTTGCTACATAACGTCTCTTCATCTTTCTCTCTCTCCTGCTCACTGTTGATTATGCAAATTTCTAGCTGATGTATATCCAAGCTCCACGGAGTGATTGTATCTTGTATTATTCATGGACTCTGTCAGAGAGATTTGTACCATGGAAACCGGCTCAGAATTTTTTAACGACCTTGCCTGGAATGTTTGCCAAGTCACTCGTCGGCGAGCGTGCCACAGATGGAAGCAAGTATAGCTGCAAACGTTTCGGAGGCTATTCCTAAGGTTGACTGCTCTGCTACCGACTGCAGCTCAAGCTATCGTGAACATATCAGCTGATCATGCAAGGGCGTGCATATTTCAACTGGAGTTTGGAGATACCGAGATACACATGTATTAACCGAAAGGCCTGTTGTCGCTCACAAGAGTCGACTCTCTTTTTAACACTTCCTGTCACCGAACACACAAAATGGTTACTGTCAACGAAACATATTGTCTAATTAACTCAGCTTCAACCGACTGTGCCTCATTGCCTCAGGACGACTAAACTCTTTCAGTTGGTCAAATATTGCAGACATGTTGCATTTAATATTCTCTAGCAAATATGAACCAATTTACTAAACACTGTAATCCTAGCGCTTAATTATGCCTATTCTCTATTATTCTGCAGATGTTAACTTTGAGCAGACTTCAAGCCAATTAAAATTCATGATTTTCGTTGACAGTAGCATGCAATTCTATTCTTTGCCTATGATGCATTTAAGTTTGGCAGGAGCTGACCCATAGAAACAGATAAACCAGGATGACATCAGGGAGCAACAAGTGAAGCCAAGAAACATGGGAGGGGGGGCTTCCCAACTGTTAGGTAAACAGTTTTTTGGGCTCCATTTACTTCTGTTTTCCAAGAAGATGTAGTAATCGAACGAACAAATTTTCAGCCGTACGTGCATTATATATGGCAAATATTGAAGGCAGAGCTGTTTTGCCACACAGGCAAGGACACCGCCTATCATATTTGGTTTGATTTTAGTGTATGAGTGGTTGGCCTGATGTCATTCTGGTTTTATCTGTTTCTATGAGCTGACCCCAGTTGTGCAACTGTTGATTTTCAGGTAGTTACCAACAGAGCAAATTAGAAGTTAAGAATGACTCACACAGAAAATTAAAAAAAAAAAACATGTCATGACTAAAACTTGAGCTGGCTACAATGCGCCTGTGCCAATGTGCTTTGAAAACTCAACCTTCCACAGGGAATTCGCAAATTACCAACGACATTTCAACAAGTATTTCAACAAGTACTGTTATGTATCTGCGTTACTTGAATGTACTAGCAGGTAGGCAGAGTGTAAGAATACAATGTATGATCCATATATATATATATATATATATGCATATAACTACATGTTGTCTTTGCTTTTTGTGGCTTTGTCTTTCCGTAGCTTGTTTTATGTATCGTTTGGATTTCATATGGCTTCTTTTTGTAGTTTTTGTTTTTATATAGTATATATTTTTATATTCTCGTTCTTTTTACCTTGTACTTTGTTCACATTATGTCTTTTGGTCTTTCACTGTTCCGTTCTGTGCTCGAATTTCCTTTGTGGATCAATCAAATTTATCTCTCTAGCTAAGAGTAGTGAGTAACAATTTCTGCTCGGGAAAACTTTCTTGGATAAGACAGTTGCCATATACATGATACCTGCCAACCTCAGATGAGAAAAATTCAGTATCCCAATCAAGGGCAGGGGAGAAAAAATGACTGACCACCGTCCTGGGAGAGGGGTCTAAGGGGAGGGGATTTGGAAAATTTTAACTTTTAGAGGGTGGGATGCAGAACGGTGCTACATTTGATGCTATCTTTGATTTGAATAGATCTCTGAGCATTCCTATTTTTAAGATATTCTTTTTTATTTTCCCCCCTCATTTTTCACCGAATTATTGAGAAAAAATCGGAATTTGGTGAGAGAAAAAGCTGCATTATTGTGTAGAAATCGGAAAAATTCTGCCAAAATCAAAATGGTTGGTAGGTATGCATATACAGTAAATTAGCTGTAAAAGTTGAACTTTAAGAAACTAGCTCGCCAGCTCAAATTACTACAGCTCTCTCACGCCAGACTTTCAAATATCATTAGATTTGGTAACTTTTTTTAATTTTGTCAGGCTGACCACGTTGGTTTGAATTAATCTGGTGGTAATTTCCCTCACTTTTAATACCTTATGAAATTCCTGTCATCAAGATGCTCAGTTAATTTAGTGCAGTTTTCCTTTGTGTACCTTTCTCCTCTTGATAATCCAATTTGATGCATAATGGTTTTAAGACTTTTTTGGCCATTTTAAGTTGACTTCAATAGAAAGTTCACTTTCTACCCATCTAAAAAAAAAAAAAAAACTCTCCCAACTTTGAGATTAGTACTTCATGGATACGGTGCAATTCATGCTCAATGTTTGAGGACAATTTCAAATGTGAAGGAATTCGGGGGAAGAGCTTGTTGAGATACATACAGCAATCACCCTCTTGGGAATAAATGATGGCATTGCTTATTGTCACATAACTAAGGCATGAATTTGATTTGTTCAGTTTAGTGACACAATATGTAATGTGCACAAAGTCAAGCACAACGCCGTTTGCATTAACAGGCTTCATGCTTCGTTTATCAGTCACAGAACTGATGCTACTGACAGTGATAAAACATGGGATTTTACTTGAAAGGTCAGAGTTTTCCCAGGGAATCTTTGGCTAAATGAGACAATTCGATTCTAGCGACCATGCACGAAACTTACATGGGTAAAAATGCGGTGAGGGAAGGGATCAGGGGTACACTAATGGTTTCACTTCTCACCAAGGACTTCCATAAATTCTAAATCCCTGAACTTTGACCTCTTCATCCTCCAAGTAGATACAATTGGTCAGCTTCTGTCGGCAGTTCTTCCATACCTCTTCCTCGACCTCTTCGAGGGCAGCAGCAAAACTGATGAAGACGTGGCTGTTCCTTTCGGTCATCAACTGTGGGTCAAATGTCACCTCGTGGTGCCCGGCGATGACAATTTTGTACCTATGTGGTAATTTACCTGAAGGTTAAAAAAGAAGAAACATTTACTTGTAAAATATTGAACGACTTGTGATAACAACATTTAAAGGTGGATCTATGTCATCGTTTTTTAATATTTCAATAGTCTCTGAGAAACTCAATGACAAATCTACGAACTTAGAACTATCCATGGTATGGAAACCAGTCTTGAAAACTGACATCAGCAGTAAGATACCTGTGCTAACAACAACATACAATATGCTGGTGCAGACTACAATATGGCACTTGCACATTCTACATGCTTGCATTACCGATCAAATGTAATGTGTAGCCCGTGAAAACTGAGGTCAACGAAAGTAGCAAGATACATACATAGTTGATAAAAACACAAGTAGAGAAGCGCCCCCATTTACCAGATGCCGGAGTCTACCGTTATGTGAACATGTAGGGACATTAAACGATGACACAACGTCTACATTAACCCTAAGATAAGGTTTTGCAAAATAAGTGGACAGTGGGCAAAGCAAGAAACATGAGTGGTATTAACATGATTTACAGAATCAGCTAACCAGGGCTTTCGCAACCACTTTCACTGCCTGGAATCTCACTGCAGGCCAATTTCACATATTCCACCTGATCCGAGAGCTAATCTTTGTCAGTTACAATTTTTTTTTTCCTTCTTGGCAAATTTGCTTCAGTGAGCTCCATGAAGGGATCTGTGATCGTCTAAACTGCCACAAGCATAGGCAGAAGAAAATATGCCGTGCGAATGTGAACCAGGTCAGTGCGTCAGACTACAGCTATGGACAAGAACAAGTGGAGGTCAAGAGATAGCTAGCCTGGGTTTTTCTTTTTCTCTCAATGTGATATACTTAACAACAATGCAGAGAAGGGATGGGGAAAAGGGGAGATGGGGAGAGGGGGAGAAGGGGAAAAGGGGAGAAGGGGAGAAGGGGGAGAAGGGGAGAGGGGGAGAAGGGGAGAGGAGATGCATTAAAATCGCATTACATCAAATGCTTGTAACTGCATGGCTCAATTAAGGACATCCCACAAAGCAATGTGCCATGCATGCAGCTCTCTCTGGCCAATCTTACCGCAAATGGTGATATTTCACACAGACGTTAAGTCATGTGACAGTAGACGTATACACCAGTAAAGCTTGTTCATATCGTACAGACATATACACACAAAACAAAAAATTCCTCAGGTGTGTGTCATGGCCCTGGTGTGTACCCCCCCCCTCATGGTGGATAGAGTGACTGGGTGAACACAGCAGTTGCAGGTCGATCATCATGTATGATGAGCTAAGATAATCAGAGCACCAGTTCTTTTCAAAGTGCTTGTTCTTTTTCCAGTAATGAGTAGGCTATATGGAATTGCGTCTTAATTTGCTACAAAAAAAATATATGGTCAGGCCTACTTTGAGGGAATAAACCACTGACCACTCACCTCAAATCTCTGTGAGCTAGGAGTGTGATGTTTTGCACAATTAGATAAAGAATGGGAACTCAGATAAGTCATTACTAAAGTTATAACAAGCAAGCACACCTACCACACTCCTTAATTTCCTGAGGAGTGGAATTTGAGCACAGGACACCTAAAAGATTGAAAGATCATCGTTTGTATGGTCGAACTCCTCTCCAAGAAAAGCAGATATACGTAGCCCTTGATGTTTACTTGCACTTAGGCCAAATTTTAGCCACAGAAAACATGATTGAAAAACTGCTTCACATTTCTATGCAAATTGGAAAACCAGAATTGTTCGATCCCTGTCCAAGATTTGAGCACACATTATCTACTGTTTTATGTCTTTTGTTTCAATATAACGTAAGCCCCTGACACAGTTGGTAGCGTGACTGTGGTATCAAAGGGCATTTTTAAAACCCATGTGGACAGAACTGAAACAATAAATGGATTTTTAGACCTATTATTCCAGAACTTAATCATTTTTAGCAACTTCATGCCTCTGAAGACAAGCTGCACTGCTCTAGGCCTGTACGTAATAATGTTCTTATCGAAAATTTTTGGGAAAAAAGGGGATGCTTGACATATGCTCATATTTTATGTTAATTCACTGTTTTGCATAATACCAGCAGGCTCTTTTAAGGCTATAGCATTAAGTTTCAAATAGTATAGAAAGTATGTAAGTTAAACCTCTGCCAGTACAATGTGACATCAGATCTGAGTCACAAATTTTTTAATCATCAAAGTTTGTTCTTCAACATGCATAACTCAAAAATGTAAGATGAAATCGTTTTCAAGTAACTGTATGACTGTCTCGATGATGTCAGGCATATATGACGCCAAACTTGCTGAAAAAATTTCATGGCAGTTAAGCCTAATGAACTATGTTGTGTATGTTTTACCAACATCCTATACTATATAAAACCATGATAGCATGCATGTTCCTGACCTTCTACCTTAAAATGCCCAAAAAGGGTAGGGCCTATGAGTCACGGGCAAGGTGATGGGGTTTCTCATCTGTAGGCAGTAGCTGTAGCTTGTGGCAGTTTAAATTTGAGGAACACAGAGAAACCGAAGATCCATGAGACCAGCTACGTGCATACTAGCTCCTCCATCTTCCGCACATAGCTCTCGTCCCGGTCAGCTGCCTCATAAATGCATTACTCTCTCCAGTGATTTTGAAACTTGAAACGGGGCAATTTCATTGTTTTTACTACACAGAGAGAGGATGGGAGGGAAAGTGTTCGAATCAATATTTTGCTAACCAAATTGTGCACAGCTTCATGACATCAGAAACCCTTGAGAAAAGTAGTTCCAATCTTTCATCCTCAGATGCACGTTCACAAGGGTCCAACATGAAGGGCTTTTAAACGCATACTTGCAAATCGCACAAGGATGCAATTTCTTGTCTAAGTAAATACCAAACATACAGGAAATGGTGGAAATAAGTCCCGGGGTATTCAGCTGATAGTTAATGATATGAATACAGGAAACTTGCAAACCAACGGTAATCTCAGTCGTACGGTGGATCGACGAAACTGCCTCACACATTTTAATCTCCGTAGAGCTCTTTCAACCAGGCATAAGCTACAAGGTTGTTTACCCAGCAAAATTGATTTTTCTCTGTCACAATCGATTCCAGCATGGTGGACTGATTTCAGCCCAGGTGTCTAAAAATACATTCACACAAATTCTGCCGCTGAGCTGCCCGGTGCACCGACAGAGAGCATTGACAAAGCTAAGGCTGGGGGAAAAAAATGCCATTGCAAATTGCTCTCCGATAGATTTAGAGCTCAAACAGCATTTTACATCACACCAGCGTATATTGAAAAAGTGTAAATTATCGACATGCATGTTTACTTTCATGTAGTATGTGTCTGAGGTAAGGTGCAGTCGACTTTTTACGTAGCAAGGACTTTTCAAAGCTGGATGCATGTAATTAATTTCCCTGAATTTGGCAAAATTTCAATTCTCTGCCAACAAAACTAAAAGAAAGCTTTAACAGTCAGAATCAATGTTTCCTGGAAATGGCTCCTGTAGTGCTTATAATATTATGAACCATTAGTATATGACAATGACGGCTTATTCTACTGTACGTGGCAATCCTCGGAGCTTGCAAAACGGAGGTATGTCCTCTACTGCAAACTGACAAACAGTTGTTTGCACTTTAGCGAATGTGAAAGTTCATACACAGTATCATGAAGGCTCTGTGCCAACTGCAAGTGTAAAGTCACCATAACACAGGACAGGTGCATCGGATTGCAATCACATGGCATTTATTAGGTCTAAATCTGAAGAAAATTAAAACACAAGTTAATTGTGACGTAAAAATGCTGATTGCTAAAAAACGTAAATCTAGGCTAGTAACGTAGGGAAAACATATACAACCAAGGTAGCCTATGTTGTTTACAACTTTCCATGCACTTCCTACTATGACATCACAGGGTCATGGCATATCATTATGACATACATCCATTTCACTCGAATGAATGTCTGCCTGGAGAGCGGAATTATGGTGTGTGAATTTTTATTGATGTTAACATTACTAAAATGATCGCTCCGGCCATGAGGAGATAAAACTGACTTTGGATTGAGGGACACATTTGTTTTCTTCAACACTGCTTTTACTTCGCTAAAAAAAAGAGAATCACTACTGCCGCATTTCGACTCCACAGTGATCATCATATAAATGCCTCAACTCACTCAGAGTGTGTCGATTTTACAGCTAGAGAAAAAAAAAAAAAACACGCACACATTGCAACACTTTCCTCAGTTTTCAGGGAAGCCAGACCTGATCTAGAACAATCGCTCCTCGGGTCACCAAACTCATCAACTAAACAGCCATCTCTCCTGGAAACCTGGACTTTTAACTGACTTCCAGCCTCGTTATTTGATACAAGAAAGTCACATACAGCAGAAATTGCTCTTTAGCTTTATTCCCATTCTCTCTGATCTCTACGAAACTGATCAACTCTCATAAAGAGAATTCTCCATCCTCTTTCCTTTTTTTCTTATTTTATGCATGCATTGTTTAACTGTTTTCTCAAAGCTGTGTGTTTATAAAAAAAAGGGTGGCGTGGCTTATTGATTTATGTTGAAACATTCAGGATTTAGCTGATTCCAGGGGACCTGGAATGGACCATCAGGGCTCGACCAAGGCATGTTAAATTACAGTTAATCTTAAATGTAATGCCTTAGACTCCCATTAACAATCCTCCCCTGGACTGCGGCTATTTCTTTCTGTTTGAGAACCAAAAAGTAAAAAAAAACAAAAACACACACACACACACACACATAGAAAGAAAGAAAGAAAGAAAGAAAGAAACGAGCAAAAAAACGGAAAAATCTCCGATGGGATTGAAAACAATGGTGTGGTACATTAGCATTAAGATCTTGAAATCCAGGGGTGCTGACGAATGCTTACCTAGAAACTCGTTGAATGCTTCGACCTCCCTGGGAATGCCGAGGTTACTGAAGTTTCCAGTGTGTAGTAGCACGTCGCCGTCCGGAATGGCAGGCATGTAGTCAGTCCTGGAGAATGTATCCGAGATGCAGACAAATCTCGTGTAACCTATCGATGGAGGGAGAGAGGCAGAGAAGAGAGAAAGAGAGAAAGACAGGGAAATCAAGAGGAAATGATCAGTGATGAGGTTTAGAAAACACACAGCAAGCAGCCAATTATGACTTGAACAGATGCTAAACAGCCACAAGGGAATTAAATGAAAATAATCTTACGGCTATTATATATGATCAGTAGAGAAGCAGACATGTCTACGATGTTATGTCTGCAAAAATATCAAATTTTCTGTCCCAAAATGGAATTTATGCCAACACAAATTATCAGAATTAAATGAAATGTAACAAATGGTATGCACAGTAATGTATTACGCATTAAATTATCATATTTTTGGTCTGCGTAGGCTACTGCAATGTTGTGTGCAACACCTTGTTAAACAGAAAATAACATTGACATAGGCTGAATTGGATGCAGTGGATATGACTGTTAATTGCTACCTCAAACAGTGCAATCCATCCTGTGATGTAATCCATTATAAACATTAAAAACATTAAATCGGTCACATGTTCCACCAGTGAACGAAAAGAGGGAACCATTCACCATTACATGTAACAGTCTCATTTTTATTTATTGGGGTACTTAGAACAAATTGTATTAAATTGGATCATTTTACACTAATTGTTTTTCTTGTATAAAGTATTTCACATACGTACTCTGCACTTATTGTCTGAGAATTGTGTAAAATCATTCAATTCTTCTAAAAATCAGTCCTTTAGAAATGTTATCTTCCTCAGGATATTTTCCCTAGTTACATTAGGGATTTCACATGACTCTCTCCGCTAACCTTTGGAAAGAACTTTCTACATGGATAAATTAGGGGAATGTGAAAGATGCAACATTT
Organism: Stichopus chloronotus; assembly: GCA_021234535.1. Taxonomy (NCBI): domain Eukaryota; kingdom Metazoa; phylum Echinodermata; class Holothuroidea; order Aspidochirotida; family Stichopodidae; genus Stichopus; species Stichopus chloronotus. The sequence goes on from CM037850.1 coordinate 5,325,597, forward strand.
TCAACAGAGACAATGAGTCTAGCTAAAGTTTCGATTAAAGGTAAGCGTTGCCCACAAACTATGAATACCTACCACAAGGACATTTTCGCACTTCAAACAGCAATTAACGTTAGAACTACACTTCCATATTCTCAGTATATTCAACCTGCAAATATCTCCCAGGACTATTTAGGCAATTATTAAAAGAAATGTACTGAACGTCAAAATATTTACAGGCAACCTTAAACAAGTTGGTTATATTGTTAGCACTAATTACTACCAACATCTTTGTTTTCCAAGAGAAACTCAACTGTCTACCAAAAACCATGATTTGCAATGTGTCTATGGAATTGTTGCGACTTTTTCTTAAAGACAAAATTCACTTAGCTAACTGGGAGATATCATTACTGCTGAAATGTAACAAACAGGGAACTGTATCAATGGGCCCTTGTGCAATATTGCCACCATGACTTGATCGCTGAAACCAACTATTGATTTTTTAAAATTTTCATAGAATTGCCCCTCTGACCAAATTCAATTTGCATCAGTTTCAACTCACTGATGATAGATGTGTGTTCTGGCCTCAGAGGGCAGTTAAGCTAAGAAAAGGTGCAAGTGGAGGAAGCCTGGTAATTATACCACCATGCCAGGTGACTACCAGCTTAACAATTTTGGATCAAATTTGGTGTCTTTTGCTTGAATCTTTTTTCCTGCAGTCAGTTCGGACTGGAAAACTTTAGATTACTCTTAGACAAAAATCCCACATTACTGTGACTCGGCAAGGGATTGACCACAAACATACAGGTTGAAAAGCTATATTGCTTCAAATGAGACTGCCTCTACAGTATATCTACTAGTCAATATTACAGGGAACCAATACTGCACAATACGGGCCACGAAGTATTCAGTAAAACTTGTTTTACATTGCAAAGCCGAATTAAATCCATAACATGATATCATTCATTTTGACAAGTCTTGAGACTTGTATTCCTTGGCATTTCCCTATGTCTCTGACCATAACCTAACCTTGTCAGGTCTATCAGGTAGTACGATAGGTCTTCAGACATGAATGCGACTACCTTACAAAACAAATCTCTAAATTTGGTGGCAATTAATGCAGAGAGACCTACTGCACTACATACAGCTACCTCGATGGAGGATGGCAGAGTGATGTACGTACATTACAGAGTAAACACAACATGAAGGCAATTTTATCTTGCTTGTGAAAGAGGAGAATGCTTATGTTTGGCACACATACCTCAGAAATAAAGTGAAACCAACAGATTATTTATTGACAAAAACATATAATTGAACAAAATTTCCCTCTTCCCCCCCCCCCCCCAGGTTTCCATGGTGTTTATTTCTTCATAAAGCATAATTAAGTTTAATTAGGGGTTGGACAAATGAGTAATTGGACTAAAAAGCACACTGCAATTATGGGATCAAGTTCACTAAAACGAATTTCACAGTCATGACTGGTTGTTACTGTTTCCATTGCAGACTTGCAAAGAACCTGTGATAAATGTTCACGGATCAATTGCAGGCTTGACTACATGAGTATTAACATTTCTGAATTTCTAAGTATTGGATGTGAAAAACTTAACGAAACTTGGTAAATTTTAAAAACCGCACTGAAACTTGGAAAAATGCAAATTGTGTTGCAACAGCTGCAAATTGACTAATTTGTCCAATCCCAAACTTAGTAAGGGAAGCATATTAACCTACATCAAACGAAGGAATAGACTACGTCAGAAGTAGGATGATCCTGTCAGGTACTAAAAAAGAGATAATCAAGTTTCTCTTCAAGTCAGTTTGAGGTAGGCTTAGATCAAGCATATTACTCTAAGTTACAGTAATTAACTGCATGATCTCATGACAAAATCCTATCAGTTCACAAACTATTTAACACAGCAGCAGATAAATCAACACTGATTCTGGTAAAGAAATATTCTTAGCTTATGTCAAGGTTTACTGCTTGGGTGCTTTGTTCCCTCGGTGACATATTCCAAATATGAAACTGTGGTAATGTGTCATATACAAAAGCGAGGTACCATGATACAGTATGGGAGGAGGGATCTACAGTGACACATTAGAGGGTTCGATCAAAGATAGACGGTCTATGAAATGAACCAAACTCATATGGATAACTTTCATAACATTCTACTACTGCACCAGGGAAAATGTCAGGCTTACCAAACAACTATTATTTTCTCTTAAATAAATGAGCAAACTTTGTCTCAATTTAAGATTTATGTATAATCCTGTGTACAGTTTCTTTGTACACTGATTACATTGGTCTGTGATCTCATTTACTTTCTGGCGTTAAGCAAATATTTTAAGTCCATCCAGCAGACTAAGCAACATTTGTGGTTAATCTGTTTGATGTTTACACCTACCCATTTGGAAATTGAATTAAATTTGACCAGATCATTACATACCATGGCATACCTTAGTATAGACTTACTACTCTCTTTACTTCAATCCTGTAAATTCACACTTGAAATTTTGAAACTTACGACCAAAATTATCATTCTGGCATTAATATGGAACAAAATCCTGAACGTCCTATTCATGCCAGGTATTTTGCTTTAAAAAAAAAATTGCAAACACTGTGCAGAAGTTTAATTACAATAACTGTATAGACTTCAATAACACATCACATTATCTAGCAGTATTTTTCTTTGCCAGTCTGAATGTCGACACCATCGAGCTAACTCACCCAAGATCCTTCATCGCCTTGTCTGACATCTCTGTCTGTTCTTTTGTATTTCTTTTTTGTCTCGTCTTTTGTGTATTTTTCTTTTTCGTCAAAACTCTTCAAGTGGGACAATGTTTTAGATGTCAAGAATTCTTGCTGCCACATACTCCGGTTTATTAGTATGTAAATCATGCGACTCCATGACATTTGACATTTACGACTAATTGACAGCCACAAAAGCCGTCCGTTTCACGAGAAGACAAATGTCTGGAAAGATCTTGACAAGTTTGTTGACTTTTTTCCTTACTCCCCAATTTATAAAGTTATGGCTCTTTTACATTATAAGGGACCTATACATTTTCATGTGAAGGTATCAATTGCAAATGATGTAACACCTTCCTATCCCTTGTCTCTTAAACTCTAAGGGGATATTCACTTTCAACGGAAACAAGGCCGACGACGCTCCCAACTTTCCACGAGAGGATCCCAGATGTGTCTCTATTTCGTAATTCATCTCGAGTAGATTTTCTGGAAACTCTAATCCACTAAATTGTGATTGTTCTTTTTGGGGGACATAACATGAGCAAAGGATGCTTCATAGGACTGATTACTGCAGGGGATCAAACACTCGGGGGGGCTCTGAGAATTGTCTTTAAAACCTGGGGACGGTTCGTTTTTCACTGAATGTGGAGACAAAGGTTCGTGCTCGAAACTAACTACTGTTGAGGCGAATCTCAAATGTACCGTCTCTATACTTTGTCATCCATAACATCAACAGAATAACTCTCACACTCTCGGCTCCAGAGCTTTGCCCATTAATCTGTCAAGTTTGTATTTAAAGGTTTCGCATTCCCGAGGACCTGCTATCTCCTTTCATCGATAAATATTAGAGATCCGAGCTGGGAGCTTGATCCATATAGGTAAAACCGCCAATCAGATCTGATGCAACAAAATACATTAAATCCTGTAGCTTGAACAAGCTCCTCCTCGGATGAGATCAAACCGCTCATAATAATATCCACAGTACTTAGTGGAATTGCCTCTTATGGACATGGATCGCAAGCAATGTGCAAAAAAAAAAAAGTCCTGTGAATTATGAGGCTCAAAGTCTTAGTTGTGAGTATATCGTCCAAAGATACGATGTAACAAATCCGTAAATTCGCCCTACTTTCAGTTGATGCTGGTTGATAGACCTGCCCAGAAAATATTAATGATTTTGACGGAAAATCAAGTTTAAAACTGTAAATAATCGGTTAATAAACTGCATTTATCCGTACCAAGTGTCACTGATATCTGTTTCAGTAGTTTTCTTCTTTAAAATACACAGAATTTAAAACGGTTAAAGCCAATGCCAAAATGCTGCATTAAGCTTGGTCTGCAAGAACAACATGGTCTCCCATGGTCTTAGCTCCAACTTTTTTTAGACTATGGAGTGGTTCAGGCAAAATACTGGTCATTTTTAAGTGATGAAAGAGAAAATTGTGTAGCAGATGTGCACAAACAAGCAAGTCCATGGGCAGGTAATTTATCACACAAATTACAAATGCTAATGACATTTTCATACATGTGCCTACAGCACAAATAAATAATGGCTGTTCATGATCTCTTCCTTGAAGGGAACATTCATTTCCGGCAGGAAATGAGTTCAAAATGCTGATATTTTGGGTCCCATGAGAGGGAAAAAGGGGAGCGCACATCACCCCATTAAGGACTTTTCGTCAGTTGATGAAGAGACACGTACCCATAATTCTAGTTTTTTTGTAAACAGAGAATCAAAATGAACAGACTGAAAGAGTTTAAAAGAAGCATAAGTTCCAAGGCAGAAGCTCCATTTCAAATTAAGGACAAAACTTGGATTCCATATTTTATCCTGAAACCCACAGAATTTGCCAAACACCGACAACAATATTATCTTTCTGCATGAAGGTCAGCGTAGGGCGACGAGCGTTCAGAGGAGTACGGCGGAGTATATTGACAGGTATCCCAGGACAATTTTGTAAGCCCACATCTTGAACAATGTCACAAGTTGAGAAATTTTATTTTACCTACTGAAAACAACATGCTGCAGGAATTACCAACTCTCAATAGGTACCATATTGTGTAAATATAAGTAAAATCATTGCAAAATCTGATTTGCTGCCTGATAGAAGGTGTCACTTTGGATATATGTGGCCTTAATTCAATAATGAACAGTTACTACCTCTGCATGTTTGCAGATCTGAGATAGAAGAGATTAGGCAGCTTTATAGGACGGACTGTTCTACCTCCTTTTGGAAGAAATGGGGAACCAAGAGCTAATATTTCAGCAGATTATCAATTTGAAATAATTTGCTGTTTGGAAATGTGTTGGCCAATCTGCAAAACAAATTATAACATGAAGTGAAGAATTACAAACACAATAACACATGGAATTAGTGAATCGTGTTAGTATTTGCAAGAGTTTCAAAATACTCCCGTCTGTATGCAGCTACAACCCAGTACAGGTACTTCTTTCTTTATAACGGGGTGAATTTGCAATACTTCAGTGCCCTTCCTTACATCAGGGACTCTTTGTGTTATTCTCTAAAGCACCGTCGTTGAAGGTCGTGTGACGATGACATTTTGGGGTATTTGGTATCTTAATCATTGAAAATGTTAAAAATAGCCAAAAATTCCATCAAAATCCATCAAATATTAACAATTTCACAGACAAAGTCCTGTCTAACACCCGCATCACGAACAGACATTGGCTAAATATGCAGATCTGTGATGTCGAAAGATGGACTCCTACATGTCTAATTCTGCTTTCTTTACTTAACCTTTTTTTCAAGGATAATTGAGAATTTAATACTCACAGAGTTGGGTCTTACTTTGGAAGAATGCATTTTCTCCTTCACAAATATTGATTTCACTTTCTAATGTGAAACCCAGTAATTAAGTAATTAGGGGATAATAAGAATAATGCAAGAAATAATGACACTCTGCAACACTCCACGTCATCTGCTTTTGCATCTTCATCTAACTTTGAGAAGTCAAATTTATCTAAAAAAAAACGGTAAGAGATATGAGCGGCAAAATTCAAACTGATTATCATTCAGGGTTATACACTTCAAACTTCTGAATGAAGCCAGATCTCTTCTAGATGCATGATGTCACACGACCCTTTAAGTTTTCAAATCACAAAAGCACGTTGCTCAAGATCATGTATCAATCACAAAGTTTGAGAATTTGTCAAATGCAAATTACAAATTCATTCTAATTGGTTTCTTTGTGGATACCAAAATGCCTGTTTTTGGTATCCATATTAAAGTAACTCCCCCAAAAAAGCTGAATGCAACATCCAGACTGGCAGACACTGTAGTTAGGAACAATGACTAGCCAAGCCTTGAAAATAATTCCTACAGTAAATTGTCAGCCTCCAAAATGAAGTCTGCAGTCAGTGAAATTGGTGTTCATGGATTCATTGTTTAAAGGGACTGCATGTGTGCCACAGCAAAAAAGGACCAATGTAATATTTTCAAAGAATGCAGAGAATTACAAAGTCATTGTTACAATTGTGATGGTCCACAGACTGTGAACAAATTTAGCATGGTTCTTTGATTTTTCTTTTTTAATTCAAGTTTACAATAAAGTTATTGAAAAAAGTTTACTCAGCTGAGCTGATAAACACTTTTATGACAGGACCCAGTTAATGTGAGGTTTCTCTCAAATGCTTTGAAATGGTCACTAGACATTGAAGGCACTTAGGGCATCCCACAATTGTACAAAATCCTGACAGTGCAGCTTTAACCAACGCATCATTAGGTACTCAGTGGTGCACCGGACATCAGCTACAGTAATTTACAAAAAATGTCATAATTGCCAAGTTTTGTCCATGCATGCGTTCGTTGCAAAATATCTTGATAACATTTAATTTTGGGTCAAATAGCAAATAATATTACTGATATGCACATGTGTTTAATTCGTCAGAAGAATGTTTCAGTGTATCGCTAACAATATTTTCAGAAGGACTGTAGCATGGAAGACCTACGGACAATGTTCACCCATATGTGACAATTTACAAAGTTAACCGTCATTATTGCTTTTCATGTCAGAGTTGCATACCGCATAGATGTGCACATATGCGACAATAATCAAAGGGCCTGGGAATCTATTCACTACTTTTCACAGTGTAATTTATACTACTACAGTGCTGTCAAGTATTGTTACTTGTGTGCAGATCTATATGCAAGATTGAAGATCCTTCATATGACAGACTCCAAGGACAGTAGAGATATAATTACATACAGTACAGTACCAGATCAGACTCATAGTCAGACTAACCAATTTGGAGGGGGGGGGGGGGGTTGAGAGGGCACATCAATGTTGGAGTTTTGTCAGCCTGGAGAGGGTCTGAGGGAGGGCCTACGTCCTTCTCCCCTTTGAAAAATGTTGGCCTTTTTTAAGCATTCCAGTTGCAAACCGGTGCGATATTACTATATTTCTCCTGTATTTGTATTCCAAAACCTTTGCGGAGTAATGTTTGAAAACTTTAGGGGAACATGCTATTATCCAATTTTGGTCAATATGCATCAGTGGTTGCAGTGATCTTTTGGTGAAGTACCATTTTGTGCCAATCAATAAAATTACTATCATCAATAGAAACAGCAATTTTCTCCATTAAATATGAACCTTACACAAAAAGAAACTTTGAAATTACAGTAATTTTTTTTTATGTAATGCTTGGCAAAAGTTGGCAGCAAAAGAGTAATGAAGAAGACTCATTGAACATTTACTTGAAAATATGCTTCAAGTTTTCATAATTGGGCCTACAATACTTGCATAGCAGTTACATAGCAAAATTTGATACCAGATATTGCTATAACAGGATGGACTTACATTCTTGTAAACGTAAGTCCACTTTTCACTTTCTATTGTGTTGTGTGCGATTAATATCTGTGCAATGTATGGTTCAAATATACTGATATTGTGGAATAGTTTCCTGGAGAGGTCAATCAGGTTTAATAATTGACGATCACTAGGCTAAATGAGTAGGTATGACATACGCTTGTACAGTACCTTTGCATTGTATCAAGTCCAACTACGCTTCCAGGCTGCTAAAGACGTCATGCATGTATTTATAATTTCATTGATTGTTAGATCGTGCATTCCTATGCCATAAGCCTACTGTCGTTGTATCTTCTGACAAGTCATGAACCCCTACAATTTCATAAAAACAAAAAAAAAAAAAGAAGGGAAATTTAAGTTGCTCTCTTTCATTTCATTAACTTGGGAACTCATGTGGATCAATATTCCAATTATAATACAAAAACCACTAAAATGCAGCCCTAATGCTACGGTTAAATTGCAAACATTCATCGTTTGATCCATTGCCTACCTTCCAGGTGAAATTATACTTCAAAACTAGTCAAGTCGTTCTGGAACAGATTACATTACGGGGAAACGTGAATGATGATGAACATGCTCATGTAGCTCGGGAGACACGTTGCAGAAGCCCCCCCCGTACATCCCAGTTCCCTTTTGTCTTGTATACTATCAACCGTGGAGGGGGATAGAACATAGATCGTTGGAAACATGAATGCTTTATATTTGAGACAGAATGTTTGCAATGCAGATCATTTATCATTTCCACTCGACAATATCCATCTTTTAAGAATTTGCACAGTAAATTGATATGGGCGATGTGGCATCTATACAGAACACACAACCACTTGAGTTTAACGTTTTCCAGGGTAGTACTGTTTGTAGTTATGGAAGCCACTGGTTAAATACATTTGCTTTTATGTAATTCTTTTATAATGTCATAAGTACGTAATAAGTGTGTCTGCTTGCATCTATACTGCGGGCAGAGTGGAGTTTACAGAGGCTGTGTATACTGTGGAAATGGAGAAACATTCACAATATTTGAATTGAAGCATATGTTACATTATCTCATAGCTACTAGAACGTACACAAGTCAGTTTGTGTTGATGGGTAGTATACAGTAGTATTTGGGTGACGCTCATGCCGGTTCATATCGGGGTGCACTGTTTGGGGAAAAATTCAGATCATTGGCAATTTGTGATGGGAGGACGTTTAATTGTGGCATATCCAAAATGACACATTTTTGACAGATTACTAGTTACTATGTATGTGTGAGCCACAACAACTTTGTAAAATCATGGTGTGATGTTTTGGCCCAGAAATTGCTTTCGATTAAAGTAACAAGTTTTTAACGTTGAGAAATCACAGTTTACACTTTAAGTGCGAAAAAATTATTGTTGTAATTGCACGTACGGCAGTCTGTGTATATCATGTTGTGATACAGGCTTGGATTTTGTTCCCCCACGGTGCTGATACCAGCAATGTAGCTGTACACGTTTGCTGCCAGCTGAGGGGGGAGTATGACTGAATGTTCTCCTCTTGAAATCACATGAGGTTTAGCTTGCAGCTTGAATGAACTGGAACTGCAGGAAAACTAAAATACCGTGCAGCAGGTTTCATCATTACAATCACTGTAGTGTCATCTGCAAATAAAACAACTGACTTTAAGCAACTTCGGCCCCATATGTTGCAAATTAAACTGCCAAATGTAAAGGAACCTTCACACAATAGGCTCAATACATTGCACTAAACAAGGCTGATGTCTTTCACAACGGGTGTGACACAATGCGATACAATACCACCCAATGTGACAAAATCTGGAGTTACCAATTTTTATTTGTGTAGTGCGGCGTTAACTTTTCAACTAGCTGCACTTCCTTAAATCATGATTAACAGGACAAAAAATTGCATCGTGACTAGAGGGAGATATGCATAGATATGTCACAAATCTTAAAAATTGAATTCCAATATATGTTAGTTACTGGTGTGGGTATTTACACGTGACTACATACTTACCCCTTGCTCGTACTATTGCATCGTCAGACGAGCTTCAACCCACTTTCGAATAAATACTTCCTGTTCTGGGCCCTCTAAACCCCAGCTCTTCCTTCGTTAGACATGATGTATGTAGCGGTAGAGCGAAAGTCTACCGAGGAAGAGCTGGGGTACAGAGGGTGCGGTGAGAGAACGATTAATTCGAAAGTGGGTTCGAGCTTGCCTAACAATGCATTAGTATGAGCAAGGGGTAAAGATATGTCTACGATGTGAATTGTTCTTGTACTCAAATTTACTTTCTTTTTTTTTTGGGGGGGGGGGGAAGCCATTGCATCTTGTCATCAAACATGATCACGCTCCACACTCTACTGTATTGCATTCACTGCATGATAAGCATAGAAGAGTACAGTATCTTATACATTCACACTGGCTTGCACATATTAAATCTCTCATTTAAACTGCACATGCGTGATGAATCTCCATGGTAATACGTGAACTCCCAGTTGGGAAACAACCATCACAGCTATAATAAGCTACTCAATTTTAGCCTCATGCAGACCATCAGTTGCTGCATGTGACCAGTTTACGAATGCCCTCTCGGTACAATATCACCCGCTGGATATTGCCCAATCAGATAAACATGATCATTTAAATAATGGTTTGCAACCCCAGTTTAAATTTTCTTTGCAGCATATTTAGCATCGGCGTGCCAACTGGTCATCTAGATCGACACAGATCAGCAGTCATTTCGGGAAGGATAATATTCACGCAAAGTAGCTGTACCTCTCCATCCAGTGCTAGAACGAGAGTAACCACGGCAACAAGTGTTATCTGTGAGCTCTCTGTAAGTTTATAGGCATGTCCATGGCAACAGAATCCTTTTACCAGGAAAGAAATTTGTTAAATTATACAGGATGATCAGACAAAATTTTCTAAGCAGTATACACTTTGTCTGATACCATAAACTGCTGCCAGGGATAGGGCAGCTACATGAAGTACATTGAAAATGTGAACAAAACAGTTCAAGTTGCATTCTTCGCTAAATTCCAAGAATGTCTTTTTTACCTCCATTGTTCCTTTTTCTGCTTTGCTCATATAATAATTATTCCTTGAACCGTATAGTCAAAAGTGTACTCTGTGCAGGTAACCCAAGCAGGCATGTTTTTCAATTACTTTATCATTGAATGAGCAACTATACTGGGTCAAAGTCTCTATTAGGCTATTCAAGTTTATGCAGCCAACCTCTAAAGAACTGTCAAAATTTTCTGACATATTTGTTCGGCGTGTAAATTCACCGGTTGTCGGCCATGCGAGATGCCCAGAAAAGCAAACAAAAAATGTTACATCATCTGCTGGCTAGGTGGAAACTAACCAGAATCTTAAATCACATACTGCTGGTCAGAAGATTGAACCGTGATATGAGTGAGACAAGGGTGAGGGATCATGTTCATTATAATTAACCTTGATCCTGCAATTATCCTCTTTTTCAATGCACAGGTTCAGCGTTGATTAACCTTGTCCATTCATACACAAGATTTTGATGACGAAGACACTAAAAACAAAAATCTTGTAAATAACCACACTATTATTGAAACCTTACCCCGACAAGAGGTAATGTGATTAACAACATGGCAGCAACGTTCATGCCTAATGGACAGAGTACCACCATAAATTTGTATTTCATGTCATAATTATGACAGCAAACAACAAAATACTGCTGGTCTATGGTTTTATTGCATTCATCCACCAGTGATTTTACTGTTAAATTACCAAGAGTTTATCAAAGGACAAAACACTGTCACCTGACTGTAATGGGCCAATAGAAGTTCAATGATCTAAGTATTAATGGACATTAATTTAATCTGACACAGCAAGAAAAGCCTTGTTTTTCACCGAATTCTTGTGTTCGCAGTCTTTGAGGGCAGGACAACCAAAAATCCTTGGAAAGCTGGGTGTCCAATGGACATGTCAACCATGGACATTTCAGCAATAAATACACTGATTATTCAGAAAAGACCACTGAAAAGGATTTTAAGTCCATGTTAAACATGGTTCAAACCAAAAACATGTTTGGTTGATGTCCTAGCTCATGTTTGTGAGAGCTGTTTGCATCAGCACAGGTTCAGTTTGCACTGAAGCAATTTACGGCAGTGCTCGTCAATAGTTTACTGACTTGAAGGAGATTTCTACAAATTATGAGAATTCATTTCCAACCATATAAACCTTCACATTTGTCCATCATCTCTACATGTCACCAAATGATAAAAAAAAGTATGCCACAAGAACGGAGAACAAAAAAAAAAAGCAATCACCTTATAGAAAATAGAATATTGAGAATAGAACATACCTTAAAGTACTAACTGTTGCCACTTTCTTGAACTTGTCACAACAGCATTTGACTTTTTGCTCTTATAGACTCAATTTCTGAGTTCAACACTATTCCGTAACCTTTGTGGGTAAGTGTGTGATCTGAAGGTACATAAAATGATTCAGTGTACCTCCAATGGAGCAGGGTGGTGGATCCATGGGGGTGGTGGGACTGTGGTGGGGGTGCTAAGCACTATAGGAAACAACTGTCACAAGCTGGTTGAGAGGAACCACTGTCAGAAAATTGAACAAAGTGTCAACATCGACATTTATTGGCAAATTAGAGTATACATCATAAATTTTGTTGATCCCTTCAAAAAATGTAACTACCACAACTTACCGAATGAATCCATTAAGTTTCTTTCCAGATCAGCATAATTATTTTCCTCTGTAAAAGGGGACAAGCATTTTTCATTTTGCTTGGATAATCTCATGTGAAGAATGAAAACTCTATTAACAGGTAAATTATTCTTGACCTGCAATACGTACATGTTTCTGTATTAACCCTATAAATGGATACTTTACTTTGCTTTTTACATTCCACAGATAGTGTGTGTGTGTGTTTTTTTTATTCTTTTCATTCTCTCAATAAAAATTAGCCTAGATGCCAATCACAAAATAAGCTACTCTTTTAGTTTTGAATTTGCGAGTCTCCCAATGAATTTATATCAAACCATCATGTTGCATTTACACACAGTGGCATTTACCACTTGCACTACTGTTCTATGTTCAATTTTTGTACGAGTGCACCATGACTTTACCTCACATCAAATAACAACGCTGTCTTACATTTCAGATCACTTTTGTTTTCATCGATTCCTGAAACCCGGAACCAGGTAAGCTTTTTCTCATGCCACCGTTGGGAACCTATGATACCCGACAAATACATCAGCTGTGTCGCTGACATTCCAGGTATTTCCATAGTACCATACATCACATTTATGTGCGGGAAGGGACACTCAAGTACGCACACTCATTAAGAGTTTAAGGGCCTTGACTTGTCTTGAGAAAAATCTGTTATGAACTTTACTGTCTAGCTAGTGGGCAAAATTCAGCAACCTGATACAGTGTGTGTTCACAAGCACAGCAGTGTGTTGTTTTTCACTATGAAGAAAATGGGTAGTAATTTTGGATTTGGTTGGTAAAATACAGTAGCATGCAGGCACTATCCACTATCCAGGTACCAGGATTGCCAGTAAGAGCAGCACAGAACACCACGATAACATTGTGTCACCACAACTTTCTTGATAATTATTACACATCATGAGCAGTATTGTAATTTAATTGTCTTAATTCACCCAAGAAAACTCAATGTTCAGACCTAGTTGATTCACAACTTGTACATAATTGTTTAGATTTATTACCCACACACATCTTAATAAGCACCTCCCTCCATGTTGACTGTACAACAAACGGAACTGCTTTTCTTTCAGATCGTAAAATTTTCCCTCAAAAAGGAAACAAAAAGGTTAAATATTTCTGTGGTGGGGTGGATGATTCTTCACATGCTCACATCAGCTCTGTTCTATCGAGCACTCACGTAGTGCGTAGAATCCCCCTTGCTAGAGCCTCACCGTTTTTTCCTGCCTCTTACGGATGCATGTGGAGCGACACACTTAAAATCTCAACAACACTGCAATTATGCAAGAAAACTGCCACCTTCTGCAAAACGGGGCCTAAGGCAGGTACTCCACATAGGACAACTCGACTCGTGGACGGCAAAATGTACCACCGCTTGAAGCTAGGGTGCCGACTTCTCTGCAATTCTTTTCTTTTGTTATTAATACAGTAGCATCTAGCGTACATGTTTTAGTCGTTTATTCATCTTCACTTTAAAGTTGGACAAATGGCAGAGAAAGGGAAATTAAGTGGGGGGTGGGGGGTAAATGATGAGATCCTTTGTTAATTTCAGATGTCAATTTAAATTTTATCAGATCTTGATGGCCACAACCAACATGATACTTTTATCTCAAGGACAAATTTCTCACCGAGGGGTGATATCAGAAACACAGAGGCTATATGATATTACACTGCACAGTATGTCATAGAAGTGATGAAGAAGCTCAGATATGGTGATGCATGGTTATTACATACCAAAGTGTGTTCTGCTTTGATCCACAGGAGTTTTAAAATACAATCCTTGATTGCTTTCTTCTTTCTTTTTTTTGAAGGAGGAAGGGGAGAGGGGATTAAAAGGTTAAATTCAGTCTATCCTGAATTCTGATTAGTGAATTAGTGGATTATGATTACAGACCATGCACTATCGCTAGAGTTTTAAACGGGTGTTGGCTCTGAAGGTCATGTGACGTGCAAACAGCTATCTAATTTATTCAAAAGGTGCAGCTCTAGTGAAACCCTGAATGAAAATCTGATGGAATTGTGTTACTGCTGGTTACCGTTGGGAGATAACAGCCTTTCAAAGTTTGATGGACATGAAAATAAGATGACGTGGAGTGTTGCACAGTGTTGGTAATTTTTTTTGTGTTAGACATATTGCCTCTTAATGACATAACTACTGGGTTTCACACTGGTAAATGAGATAAATAATTGTAAAAAAAATTCAATGCCTCCAACACAAAACCCTAAGGGTGTAAGAATTTCTCAATTGTTCTTGAAGTAAAGGTTAAACAAAGGATGACATACCACATATATATCATCATCATCCAGCCTCCCTCTCTTGACATCACAAAATTTGCATATTTAGCCAATTGATGTTTGTACATGGCGCAGGTATGAGACAGGCCAGCTAAATTCTCTTAAGTCAGTGTAACTAGCTTTATAGTCTGCCGTGTTCATCATTATGACCACTGTATCAATTTTGGTATCAGCTGCATAACATTACCTACAAACATGAAGAACAGTTTGTTGAATTGGTTTTAGAAAACTGCTCTGTCACTGGCCGGCTTGCTGCTCAAGATAAACATTACATAATTACAAAAAAAACAAAAAACGATGGATTAATGGAATGCTTTAGGAATACTCATTTAACAGCTAAGCACTTAAAAAAAGATTAAAGTTTCCTCTATCCCACATGATCATAAATTACTCTTGCTTCATCACATTTTCATCAGAATCAGTAACATGTACATATTACATGTTAAGTGTGAACGTATCAAGAAACAGTCATGGTGCACGCATAGTTCAAAACTGTGCCTCCGTAATACTCTCTGTAATTAACATCTAAAATGCTCTGAAGGTTAGTTGAGTCAGCTCTAGGATAAAGTGACTGAAATTTTCATTTTCAATCAATTCATGAGATCTATCCCTGCTTTCAAAAAAATTAATCATCACTGAAAAACGAGCCAAATCGTCGTCATTACGTGTAGCAGTAATATGCACTGTACATGCTGACTACAATGTGACAAATGCAAATTCAGTGTAAGGAAGAAATGTTCATTTACTGTAGCTTGCACCATAGAATGCCCAAATTTTTTTAATACCTTGCAAAGAAAACTAAAGTACTTGGCACTATTTATCCAAAAATATCCATGGGAGTAGAATGAAATCAGCACGAAAGAGATTTAGAGCCAATCAACAATCTTGACTAGGGTGTACTGTATGTAAAGGGATGGGGTTAGGTTCGTGTGAATAACAGACGTTATTCACTCATACTTTACGTGAACAGTTTCTAAAACTTTCTAACACTAAGCCAGTTCAGAGTTAGAGTTAATGATATTTTAATGGTATGATGTCAAAAGTCAAAGGGATACAAACATAAGCGTGATAGTAATACATGCATGTGTTCAAGTTTTTCTTTCGAAGCTCATCACTCCACTAAAGTTGTTTATCCTGCTAACATTAGACTTTCATGTGGATACCATCATACTTAGAAACAGGCCTGTAGCCAGACTGACCGATTTTTTTTGGGGGGGGCACATCAATGTTGGAGGTTTCCTGGCCGGGGGAGGGGTATAAGGAGATGAAGTGCCCCTCCCATTTGAAAAATTTGTGCCTTTTAAAGCGTTCTAGATGCAAAATGGTGGGAGATTTCTATCTTTTCTCCCTGTATTTGTATTCCACTAGGGATGGACCTTTTATTAAAAAATGTTTGAAAATTTTTGGGGGAAATGCCCACCTGTGTCCCCCCTCTCCTGTCCCCCTGTGGCTATGTGCCTGCTTGGAACTATGATCTCATCTATTAGAGTTATTGGCTATAGTGTTCAAGTTGAGTTCTATTACGTTTGAGTAATAACTGTAAGAAAACTGGCATGAGTAATTGTCGTACCCGGCATACTTTTTTCATTCTGAGTGGGTGCATTTGTAACTCTGAACTGGTTTATTGCATTTTTCTGGGAAAATGCAGTCAACCCATATTGAATTAGTGTATCCCCCCTCCCCATACTGATTCATGAATGGCCTTTTCTCATCACATGATCTATCATTTTTGTCGCAGAAATTGCTTAATTTTGCAGTACTGATATTCAGCAACATCATGAAAAATAAGGGAATGATCAGAAAATTGTAAGATTTTTATGATTTTTCAACACAAAAAAAGGAGGAATACTGGTTATTCCCTTTTAGGTCATTGTCTTTCTAACCTGTGAAATGTGTGTGTGCATTAATCGTGGTGTGCACTGTGAGGCTGAGTGTTAGCGTTGTGTATTTTATAATTTGCGAGTATTTTTGAAGGGCAAAGAGAGTGGAGAAAGGGGATGGACCTGGTGGCCTTAGTGTTTGCACTGGCACCCCATGGGTACCCATTAATGTCAGGGCCCAATCTTGAAATTGCTCCCCAGATCCCAAGTTTTACACATACATTGTACATGTGACAAAAAAAAACATAAAGCTTTCACAGTTTTTAAATAAGGCAAAACCGGTATAAGCAGATGCCAAAAAATGATACTTTGTAACCGGTTTTCCCCACACACACTTTACATACCCCACACATACTATACTAAGTTGACATGCCATGACATGTTCATATAAGATACAACATGTTGTTAAATATTAACTTTCAAGGCAAAATGTCGTATTATGCCTTCAAACTGAACTCGTAGGACTTCCTTATATTCTCAAGGGCCTGAGTAACCTACTGAACATAGGGACTGCAGGTTGCCTGCCAAGGTCTGAACTTTGGACCGTAAGTTTGGCTTTGCCCACAAACATTTACAATAAAAATTGCAACTCCCCTCGGCTGTTGCACAAGCAAGCAATACAACAATTGATGGAAATAAAACATTGACTTATGATTGAATAGTGTCTCACTTTTCTTCAATGTTAGAGCAATTAATGAAATGAAACAACTAAGCCATCAATTCTAAGTCCTGTCCAAGAACCCCTGCATCAAACTACTTTTCAAACAACTGTCACTAACACTCTCATCCAAGCCAAGGGACATGACATGCTTCCAAGTTTGGGATGGGGGTGGGAAAACACAATGTGTATCTCACACATCAAAAGACCCTCATTTCTAGCTACCTGACGACTTTGAAAAGCCAAAAACTTTTGTTTGCTCCACGCCAGCAGATGGTGGCGCTATGTTTATGATATTCCTTCAGTCACTTACCAACCCAAGTTTGTTGTCATTCCATTACCCATGAATGTCCCACCTACATGTGAACCAGCCTGTAACTTGAGTGTGAGGGGCCCATGCTCATGCTCTGTACAGGACCTGGATTTGCTGTTCGCACCTATGCAAATTCTTAACATTGAAACCCTACGGTAAAGTTTTGATCTGAATTTATGTGTTTGGCACGGTTTCCCCTGGGTTTTTCGGAGTATGAGGCGGTGAGAGCCAATTACTAATTGACGCCGACATGAATTTGGGGTTCAAATCCGTACTTAGGTTCTTCAAGAATGGGTGATTCTAGGATTTTGAGCATGACATGAACATTTGAGGCGGTAATTACGTCATTTTTTGGCGAGGCAGTCTTAAAAATTGCGAGGCGGCCGCCTCCGCAATCGAGTACCAGGGGAAACGCTGTGTTTGGCTTTAGTTACTAATTTTTAGAAATTTTGTCCTGTAGTCATGACTCTTGTAATTATCAGGATAATGCAACTCCAATGAAGCTGTTCACAAAATGTAATAATGTTGACATTTTACACCTAGATGGGGAAGTGTTTTGAAATCTGCAGTGCTTAAAACAAAACTGAATAAAATATTTAATATTTTTGCATATCTGTAGATAAAACAGTGAGGGAAGACCCAGCTCATGAATAAATTCATGAAGTCAACCCACATACGATGTGTGGGTTGATTTTCTGAAGGATAAAAGTAGCAGAACAAAGTTGCGTGCCTTTAGTAGGGCGAGATTGTCAATGGTCTTTCCACCATACCGATCTATTACCACAAATCATGTACATGTAGTACTGTACTTTGTATGGTACGTGGTTTATTCACTCAGGCTTCCACATCATTGTGGCTGATCTGTTTACTGAATGATCTGTGTAACCTTGTTATCAAAGTCACATCTGCAATCGCAACCTCTCATGGGAGAATAATTAGATCAGCTTTTCTTTCTTTTCCTACAGTATTTCAGTGAGTTAAAAAAAAATTAAAAAAAAAACCTGTCATCTCTAACGGGCAAACGTTTTGCGTTGATTAAATTAATTCTCCCCAATGTTAATCGTTAGGGTTATTAGAAGCCTTAATGACTTGACTCGTTCTGCCTGCAGGGCTCAGTGTGATGTTAGGCAATGTCAGGCTATAGGCTACTGCACATATATGCGTGAACAAACAGTTTAGGCTACAGGCAGTATACGAAATTTGAAATGGTACATCATGATGTGACCTTCAGAAAGCCATTGCATGGCCACTGAACATCAATTGATAAAGCTAAATCAAACTCAGTCAAAAAGACATTAATAGGTTCTAAAGTCCACAAAGTTCTGGGAACACTGAGGATTACATAATACTGTTTGCTGTTCAGAAGATGAAAGACTTAACCATCATATTCTGTTGTGAAATTTTCAAACTTTACATTGACATATTTCAGCTTACAGACCAATCCACTCCCATAGTTCATAGTTTGATATTCATTTTGTTTGAGTTAGTTGATTATTTTCTTTCATTTGAAATTCTTTTTTCACTTTTCTTCATTATGTTCATATCATTTACTTCACTTTAACAGCTTTGTTTGTTTCTTTGTTTGTATGTTTGTTAGTTTGTTTGCTTGTTTAAAGTTGATTAATATCCATGTAAAATTTTCCAGGCTTCCTGTAATATCACTCCTTACTCATCAGTCTTATAATCTCACTGAATTACAGTAAAATTGTTCAATTGATTATCAAGTGCTGTGATAAAAGTTTATTTATTTATTTTTTTGTTTTCTTTTCCTTCCCTTATCTTTTATCTCTTTTGTCTCCCTTTTTTTCCTTTCTGTGTTTTTTGTGCTTGAATTTAGTTCAAGGAGGACTCATACCACAAGCTCCATGGAGGCTCCTCTGTGTTCCTTCCCAGTCATCTGTTTGTTTACCTGTTCCTATTTTCTCATGTACATGTACATGCCCTTGAAATGTGAGTCAAATAAATGTTCACGAATCTGAAACTGAAGTAGACTGGGTGTGAAGCTGCAAACGACACAAGAAACCTTCGGTCTCCATATACGCGAAAACGAACCAGTTCTTCTGTGGAAAAAAATGGCAACTAATTGCAGTCATGCTTTTACTTTTTTACCAACTTTTATGGCATAATTTTCCTTGCAAACCTAAAACCACTTTGTTAATGGTTTTTGGGAGATCTTTAACCATCCCTGTAAGACAAACAACTGACGCGCTTTATCCTTTTAAATTTTCAGTTCAGAGTATATTCAGTGGGTCTCTGTATCAAACATTGGACAATTAGCTACAGGCACCACTCCGGTGATTATGATATGATTGTGAATACTACCGGCTGTTTGCCGGCAGTACTTGTTATCACGTCACACTGTGCCCCACATTCAAGATTGCATTAAGTTGTGCGATGTGTGGACGACGACGATGTACAAAGGAAGAGACTGAAACCGTCCAGTGACATAAATTTACGCCAGTCTGTTGCATATTTCCTCCTTCCATAAACTTTTGGGGTTTCTCAAACCCCGAGGACAATTTGAGCCTTGAAACATACCGTTACCAATAATTAATTATCACACCTTTGTGGTGGAATACACTGACAGACTGGAAGCATTAATTCCAGGAGGCATAAGGCGATGTCATCAGATGTATTAAGTTCCATTCTCACAGGAAAAGATACAGCCTAGGTGATGTGCAGTATGTAGGAGATATTCAACCAAACGATTTTTGGATTTGGGCTCAACCTGCCACTCAAGCCTTTACATTCCTGACGACTAATACTGACAATTAAATGCAAACCTGCATGGTTCTCAATGAAATGGTCACTTATGATGAACTGCATTTACTTCAAAATAAAAAGCCATGATTGCAATGAATCTAAGTTTTCTTTAAAACCAGAGCAGTAACTTTAATATTTGACTTTTGCAATACACGTCTAACAAGTACATGATTAGATCTTAACATCACTGTCAAGGTCACCTTCATGCAACCTTAATCTTTTTTTTTTCCCTTTAAGGTCAAAATTGCTAAAAATCTCAAAAAAAAGGTGTGTGATAAACACATAGCCCATTAAAAGTATTCCTAAGTATTCCTCACTGGAGAAAAATTTTCACTGGATTGGTTGAAAACTTCTTGTACCGATCTTTCACTCTGGTGCACTTTTATAATTTCTTTAACATTCCCACACATTTAAAAGGCAGTCTAGTGATGGGGAAGGCAAAGTTATTCACAAAAATTTCAAAAAATTGTCTTTTGTGTTTCATCTCATCAGATGGGAATAGTTCAGATGGGGGCCTCCATGTACAGTACTTTACATAACTTTGTGGTGACATTAAGCATCCAAGCAAGTGTGATTTGGGCAAAGAATACTCACAGTTTGGAAGTGCTTCATGAGTGCAAGTATAGATGCAGTAGTTACAATGACAAAATTATGCTGGAAGAAATATTACCAAAAGAACCTACGGCACTGCAGATTACGAGAAACCAAGCTATGATAGCTATGATTGTAAAAGCAAATAGCACCTCAAGAAAAATGAAAGTTCATGACTCTTCCATGAGTATTCCATGACCATTACATGATTACAAATTACCATTCCAAACTGCTAAACAAACACTCAAGAATTTGACTGATGAATAAGCATGCATGGGTTCTTTCATAGATGTTACAAAATTAGCAGTCTGTCCTTAATTTCATGACTTTTCCAGGTAAAACTCGCTAAATGCTTTGAATTTTTTTTTTACTAGTTACCTTTCTCTTTAGGAGTTGCAGAGTTGCATGGTTCGATTTCCTTCACACTGTGCTTGCAGGAGAGCCTCTGCCAAGCCTCATCAGGGTTGCATGTGCTAGGATCCACGGTGACCTCAGATATGCCGTCTTGGCACTTGGGACAACCGATGGAACGACCACCTCCGGGAGTTTTCAGGAAACGGCTGCAGGTTCGAAACATGACAAAATGAAACAAATTATGTATCAGTTGACATATATCTTGCGATACATAGCGATCTGTTACAGGCCCTAGCAGCATAGTCAGGTGTGTTAGAACTTAACTATCTGTAACATATCTAAAAAAGAAAAAGGAAAAAAAGATTTTGATAATGTATGGTGAATTTACATCATCAAATTTTTATGCTGCAATTACTGAATTGCTAGGGGGGGGGGAACTCTTATTCATAATTTTTGCACCCATTGTATTCAAGAAACCGCTCATGTAGAAGAGTATATCCTGTATGTACATTGTTATGCTTGGATGGTCATTCATGTCATGTTTCCAAACTGCATTTGTGTCATAGATCTCTCACATACATACATACATACATACATACATACATACATACATACATACATACATACATACATACATACATACATACATACATACATACATACATACATACATACATACATACATACATACATACATACATACATACATACATACATACATACATACATACATACATACATACATACATACATATATACATACACACATACATACATACATACATACATACATACATACATACATACATACATACATACATACATACATGTGAATGCCGGCTGAAAAAGTCCGTATATATGCTATTCACCTCTACCCTCGTAGTGGCCCATATAGCTGATTATGCATGTCATATTCCTCTCACATTTGAACTTTCATGTTCCAACTGGAAGAATTCATTCATACCTGACCATTTAAGGTAGCTGCTCGGTGCATCATGTTTACGGGTAGCTTATAATCCTTCAAGTCAAATGTCATTGACAAAATATATGTAGTGTTAAATGTTTGTAAGTACTGCAAAGTTTGAGCTGAATGAATAAAGACCAGCATGCAAAACACATTAAATTTGAATTCTAAGTATGAAATTGTACACCAAGGTCCCTCTCTAGGTTTCAATTGTAAATTGAGATTGAGTTTGACTTTAAAAGTTGCACTATGACCCTTGCTGAATCAAATTGACCTTTGACTTCAAAATTAATGAAGCTACCTTCTTGGTCTGTGCACATGTTTTTATAATGTGATCCCATGCAGATACTGTAAAACAACTCACTCCCATTGACATCCTCCCAGAAAACTTACCTAAAAGCTGATGCACTTAGCCCTAAATTTGCTTGTTCTATACGCGTGATATCTCTATATGATTGTGCAATGCAATTCCCGGTAACACAAATGACCTTTGACCTCTTCTAAAAACTACAAAAGGTTCATATACACTTAGATTTGCTCAATACATCTGAAATCTCTCCACCGTGTCTTTCTTTATGAGACATGTGCAAGTACAAGTAGAGTATCATACCACGTTGTACGTAATACTGGTACCCTTACTAACAAAAAGTAATGTAGAGTACAGTAGATCAATGCTTTTGAAGGTCTGAAGTTCTTTTCTTTCTTTTTCTTTTTTTTTTTGGAAATTGAAACCTAAATCCCATAGAACCTCACAAACTTCAAGAAAATCCACGGAAACTTTTCCAAGAAAGTGGATCTGTTTATCAACTTCTGAACTTAAACCCTGTGAATTTTGCCTTGTTTTGCCTTGAGTCATACATCTGAGTCTGTATTTAATTAATGCCATAAAATCATAAGTATTTCTATTGGTTCTACTACAGTATTAGGGCATGTCCGTGCTTATTCTCTTGCAAACATCCCAGTGCTTATAAATTGTTTTGATGTATAAACTGTGCACGCCACAGGTACCTCTTACAGTACATATCAAAACAGCACAGATCTATCATCAAAGAATCTTCTAACTGACCACCAACACATCTTTACTGAGAGGAGACGGAAGGATTTATCTCTTAAAGGTTTTCCATGTAGTTCTATGTGTAGAATTCGGCTGCTCACTGTGGGTCTCATTACTGGATACAATTAATTAACTCTCATTCGGTGAGCATCTATCATTTAATATAAACGGGCAATGGAATAAGAGAGAAATCGCTATCAGTGCAAAGGTAGACCTAATTTAATTCGAAACTTAATTCAAAGGCAGTCATTCCTGACAGTGGATGAACATGATTTCAAGGATGCCAAATCCACCTTCATCACAAAATATGTTAACCCATAGTACCACTGCTGGACTTGACCTTTGGTTCTGGCTTCTAAAAATTTGTCTTCATTAATTTTGTTTTGCAACAGATTAGCAGCAATGGTAGGATCCATACTAAACATATGCTATGATAAAAGTGTTGAGTCTCCTGGAGAAACCTGTTATTCACCATTTGTAAACACAACTTGGATATGGCAAAAGCCAAAGCTATTTGTCACAATGAACCCATGGGTACATCTCTTATAGGTTATTGATGACAGAGTACATAGATCAGTGGTGGCTTTGGCTGAGGGTCATAGCAAGGCGGGAAGGGGTGAGAAGACAAGGGATGCTTTTAAATTGTATTTTTTTACAAAGTAAAGGAAGAATGTACAATTATGTGCGCTCACAAAGTTATGAAGGGTGTTTTTGCCTGAGTTTACAGCCGTCTTCTCTTCCCGACCCCCCTCCCATCCCTAGTCCCTATACCCTGACAACCATCTTCTCATGATAGTAAATATGTGAACAAAGATCTCAGTGATGACATATATGTTTTAAATAGAAAAACACGTTAAAAGAGGATATCACAACACTAGAAATCAATTTTTCACAACATATCTCTATGGTTATCATCATCATCTCTATGTGGACAAATTGTCCCGTACGTCACATGTCCCATATGCCATGCTGGACTTTTTACAGAACGTGTCATTGTGCCACTTAAGATTTTTACTTGACATTTTGCAATAAAACATTTGGACTGCACATTATAAGTTTAATTGTAATCAGGGCTGGAAAAAATGTTTATTTCCCAGGAAAGGAGTAACATTTCCCTCAATTCTTTCTGTATATTGTCATGATAAACCAAGGAAATTTCCCTTCAGTTGCCAAGATTTCCCTCCAAATGCCAAAATTTCCCGGGAAGGAGCCTCCCGGCTTCCCAATTTTTTCCACCCATGATTGTAATGCTGCAGTGTATTAGGCCTACTTACATTTTCAAGTGAAAAAAATACATTTTATGTCATGGTGCAAAATTATTTCCTCATTAATAAAACTTCAAAATGTTGTTGTTTGTTTGTAGGAAAGTGTTAGTCAGTAACTATGACAACACCAACAGAACCCATAGCTTCTCTTTCTTGCGGGCTAGCCACACGTTTCAAATATCTGAAATGTCCTGTATGTCCCAGTGCAAAAAGCCTGGACCTACCAGTGCAAATAGCCTGGACCTACCAGTGCAAATAGCCTGGACCTACCCATCATCAATGGCTGAGCCACGGTTTTTGTAGGACTCTCCCACTAATGGGCAAAAATGATGGTACCTACAACTGGTGTCATATATGACCTACCATGTATACATGTCAACCGTCTTTTTGAAGAAACTGTGCAGCTAAATGTAAAACAGTCCCAGGTCTACCAACTATGTGGTCAACCTTTTGACATGTGTTTGATGCTTAAAGCACTGCTCATTGGCACTGGACTTTCAAAGAAGAGGAATGGGGATAGGCCTATGGTTATATGAAGAGAAAGGATTATTCTCCATCTACATCATGCACCCTCTAATTGAAAGTTCATTAAATTTGATGTTCTAAGAGGTACATGTTCAGATCGGACAACAGCGATAATTTGTGCTCAGTGAAAAATCCCCCATGCAGAAGTACGAACAATGACAAGCGTTTACGACAATGATGTGCATATTAAGATTAAAAAAAAAATTCAATGACCATCCGGGCTGGTTTACCAGCTCATCCCCTGCAATCTACTAGCTACTACTGAATTGAGCTGTGATGAATATCGACAAAAGATTTCAGATTCCTGCACATTTGCAGATGATCAAATGTTTAAATCCGCCCACTTTTGCAACCATTCCAATTTAATAGACTCATCTCCATAACAATTTAGGTCTATATAGATATAGCACATTGCAGTCATAGGACATAGGACATGGCTAGAGACATAGGACTAGCGAATTTGAAAGCGAGGGTCACACATATGCCATGCAAGCAGTATCCAAGTGCAAATGGCGAGACGTTCTACATGGGCCAGTTCCAAGGGCCCGTAAAAGGGCCTCTGGTTGGGTCCAGGGCAACGCTCCGGTGGAGGTGCCCTAGAATATGATTTTAGCATATTTGCATCCTTAAATTAGGCCTCAGACTCTGTGTATTGTCATAATTACATATATACTAGGCACCATCTTACCCAGACCTCTTACAAGATGGGCATTATACCCCAAAGAAAATTTGTCCTACGGGTTCAAGCTATGTTATAATGTACCTCTCTGGTCTGCCACAAAACAATTCTGAGAACTACAATAGCGCTTTACAAAGCAAGAAAAGGCAGCTCTAAGGAATGTCAGCTGTCAATTGTGAAAAGGGACCCAGGGGTGCATCCCTCAAGAACTCTTAAAACAATCATGATTTGGAGGGCTAAATTTAAAGCCAAAAAATAAGCCAAATCAGGCAAACTTTTGTATCTAAGATTTTTACTTTTGTTGCTTTAAAAAATGAAGTCATTTCAATCACAAATGGTTTAGCCACAGACTAATTTGCAAATTTTCCAGTTGTAAGCAAAATCAATTTCTACGTATTGTACATAATTTGCAAAAAGGTGTGGGAACATTTCCTCTTTCCTCAGCTCTGAGCCCCATGAGAGAGAAAGTACATACTTGTTTTGGAGGCAGAGGCTATGAATATTCATCATGCATGCAGAAAAAGTACCGCCAATCTTTAAAAGAAATGTGCAGTAAAGTATATGTGCATGTACACAAAATATAATTTAAGCATTAAAATTTCATGTGAAAAAGTTAATGAATGTCTTTTAATTACACCATTCACATAATTTGGGAGTTTCAGGTAATAAGTTCTGCCATAAATGATGTCAAAACACAAAAACAAAAAGTATAAAATATGTAATGGTTGACAGTTTTCATTCAACTTGACTGTGTGCTTCTTTGGATAAGCCAGTAGGAAGTAACTACAAACTACTGGTAATGAATATTCGGTTGGCAATCTTAACAGTTGAAACTTAACAGTTGATCACTTTTGCTGTAATGACGTTATCAGCCTGCAAAGTTAGTCTAAGCCCCTAGGAGCAACTCATTTCACTAAATCCTGTAACTCCTAATACCGATCGAAGAGAAAAAACTTATGTTTTTGATACACCAGTCAGTGAGACCTGTACTGTTGCAACTTGCCTACAGGTGCTCATAACAAGAACCTTTAATTTTCAAAAATGAATTCTGTTTTTTACTGTTTTTATGTTGTTGTTTTCAAAGGGGATACTGTCATTTTTGTTCATTGAAAGAGTATTCATAAACATCCTTGGATACATGCACATTGAAAAAGATGAAATTCATATCAACAAGGGTTTCTGACACACACACAATCACTTTTTAGGATTGGCCTAACGTTATGTTTACACACACAAAAAACATTCACCAACGAACAAATTACTGCATGATCCTTGCAGTTGCATGCCGTTGAACATGGTTTCACGTTTTCCAAGGGGCTTGCAAAACTTTGGAAGTCTAGCTAACACTAGGGCCTGGCTTGACAAGGATCGTGTAGCCTAGGTTACTGCGTTAACAGTAAAATCTACCACGACCACGACTCAAACAAAACTTAAATGTAAGTTACTGTAACTCTTATTGTTAATCAATGCAACCTTAGCATGCCATACTGTGGGCTGGAGTCCTTTTGAAGGCGCTAACATAGCCCGGGTTAAACACTTTTGATATTTCTAATAAAATTAAGGAAAAAAGCTCACCGAAACGACATTCTCCTAAGTTTTAGCCGCACTTGCAGTTCGAGACTTACGCAGTAACTTATCGACCTCGTTCTAGCCTAGCCCGTTAGTCAATTTAATAAGCGTGGTGAAGGCGAACGTTCGAGCAATTTCACAACAGTGTGCAGTCTAGTCAACGCTGATGAGTAGTAACGTTAGCATTCTCTCTCATGATCCACTGCAGATGACCTACTGTCTACTTCACCGTTACCTAGCAGTCTATTCCTCTCCGAGTCCTCACACTTGATTAACAAACTACGAGCGATAACCAATACACACGTCCTTTTTACGAGCGTGAATCGAGAAATTAAAATGTCGAAGATAACGAAGTGTTGGTAAGACATTGACCTGGAGCGTCCAAACTATTCACGTCCATGCACTTGACGCAGCCTAATAATATTGCTTTTAGCGGTATACGGTGTATACTGCTACAGAAGTAGTAACATTATGCATATCGCTGCGCATAGCCGTACCAACAAGTTCTGGAATTTCACGCATCGCACACTGTCACTGCACACACAACTTCACACGAAAAAATGCGCAAGAGAGATGATTCTAGAATGATCTCCGTAGGTGCCTCCCGCATATCTTAGTCAGGAGTATAGTAAAAGTAAAAAAAAAATGTCAGGAGGCTGTGCCAGATGGATTATGACCGCTGTGCTGTGTAAGAGGGGATATCCTCCCTCACTTTCGGATTTTTTTTTAACAATTTTAGGTCCTCAGAAAAAAAAGAGTCACCTGTCAAATGTCTAAAGTCGTAAACAATTATATTTATATTTCCTGATTAATTTGTAATTTTATCAGATGTTATATTTTGCTGTCACAGCCTCAAAGGGCATCAGCAATTTAATGTAATCCTTGGTTCCCCTCCCCCCTCAGGCATACTACACCCGTACTATAGAGGGATTGCCCACTGACGGAAATTATTATTGCATGAAAAACTTAGAACTATTTTTCTCTCTTTATCGGTGAAAGTCATATCTCAATAGCATCTTCGGCATAGAAGTTATGAATTTTAAAGAAATAGTTAATTACAAAATGGTTCATTGCGTAATGGGGAATTTGTGATGTCACCCAGTGTCATTTACATGAACATCTATTGTTTTTTTATTCCAAGGTTACATTAACTAGTAGAGCTTAAATTTCAAAGAAAAGCAAAGACTACTTTTGAAATTATTTGCCACTGTGACACTGTCTTTTATTTTAAGAACCCCTTCCAGTAAAATATGCCTTTAGGCCTACTTGGACTGAATGGGACTTGGAATTTGCGGCAATTTCTAATGCAAATGAATGGAGGGAATATGGGACGCCATTGATTTATAGTGTGAGACATTTCAAAGGCTTGATCCATAAGCTAAGTAGAGCTTAAATTTCAAAGAAAAGCAAAGACTACTTTTGAAATTATTTGCCACTGTGACACTGTCTTTTATTTTAAGAACCCCTTCCAGTAAAATATGCCTTTAGGCCTACTTGGACTGAATGGGACTTGGAATTTGCCGCAATTTCTAATGCAAATGAATGGAGGGAATATGGGACGCCATTGATTTATAGTGTGAGACATTTCAAAGGCTTGATCCATAAGCTTCCCATAGAACTTATTATTATATGTTGGTTCCCACTGGAAATGAATGCGACCTGATACTGGACCTCATTGCAATGGGACCATATATAGGAATAAAATCTGATGTTTGCTAAACTTGACAGAAAACAATGTATGTCAAAGTGATATTTCTGAGTGGTCAAATGAACTTCTGTAAGCCTATAGTTGACCCAAATTGCAGCTGCATTCAAGTTTGGGAATCAAAGCATGAAATTACTGTACAGGAATCAGAGTCATCCTGTGTCAGTGAAAAGCGACCGCGCACATTTTCTGTTTTCTTTTATTTTCTTTCCAACTATAGTCTACGACAGCTGACAAGGAGGCATATATTATACATGATTATCATTTCAAATAAGTCTGATCCTCTTGCTGCTATACGCAGCAAAGAGAAAATATTTTTGTGGACTCTCCCCAAGGCCTTTGATTAGGTCCATTCTTTCCTCTTCGATAAAACTGGGAAGATTCTTGAAACTTTTGAGAATATCAAAGAATTTCACCTCATGGACAAACTCAGTTTTAAGGAACTATTTTGTAATGACTTGACATGAGTCAAAAATGACTTAACTTGAGTCACTACTGAAAGGGACATGACTTGGACCAGAGCCTGAACAGAGTCTGAACAGAGACTCGAGACATAGGAACAGAGTGGAGTCATAGCAACAGTCGCTCAAAACTCGCAAGAACGGCGCAAAGTGGCAACCGAGAATAAATGTTTCATTAAATCCACTCAACGAATATGAAATGCTGACTCAAGTTCTACATAATTCACTACAGTAGTTTGGACCAAACAGAATTCAGCAATGTTCCCAGCACGTGTTGTACTAGTCGTAGTCATGACGCTATTGTACTGTTAAGTGTTACAAAGCAAATCGAGGGCGCCCTTTAGCCTTGACATTTTAGAAGGAGATTTGCCTCAGAATAACAGAGGAAAGAATTTCTGAAGGAGTAGAGGGTGTAGTCTTGAGATTCTGTTAAACTGCCTACTTAACCAGTACTAGGGTCTTGACCAAGACTAATGTTGTACTTGTAGGCCTATATTTTTCATAACATTATGGCTATAATCCTTCTTGTTGGGCTCTAAACGTGGAATATTATGAGGATAAAGTATAATTATACCTTTATAACCTTTTGGTGATTTGACAGCTAGAGAATATTTTGAGAGACAATGGGATGTTATATTTACATACTTAAAGCTATCCTTGATAAAACTGATTGGACGAAATAGCATTTATAGAAATAGTTAGGAATTTGCAACTTCATGGATTGCCTACTTGTCTGTTCATTGTGACAGATAATGATATGGATTACTGGCAGATCCAAAACCTTTGTTTGGAAGGGGCCAGACTTGTAGGTACAGTGATACTAGGGAAGGGAACTATGGGAGAAGTATGCCCCTATCATTTGGAAAATTTTTCTTTAACTGTATATGCCCTCAGATAAGATTTGGTGCTAGAAAAGTATAACCAATTGTGAAGTTTTCTTTCTGAAAAAAGTTTTCCTATACTTTTGTTTTTGTTTTTGGTCTACATAGTGGGACATATCCCCATTGCCCCCCCTGGATCTGCCAGTCATACAATGGATATACGCACCAGTCTCATTCCCCATTTCAACCTGCACCCCCCTCCCAGCTCGTTCTACACCATGATCACCTGTTCTGTTATTTTAATAATAGCGAATCGTGAATTTTTCAGGGTTGGATTTAAAAGTGGTATTGCGGGGGGGACATCATGACAATTCTGGGGTGTTTAGCATTTAAGGGAAAACCAATATTTAATGATACAAAATGATAGATGAGGCAGAATGATACCAGTCTTTTCAAGAAATAAGAAGGTTGTAACAGATAGAAATTCAGTTCCCTGTTGCTCAAGGATAATTTGTTCCCCCAAACTTTCTAAATTCAAATGATGCGTTTTCATACCTCATGCATGATTAATATTTGGGC
The DNA here is from genome assembly GCA_021234535.1 of Stichopus chloronotus. Lineage (NCBI taxonomy): Eukaryota > Metazoa > Echinodermata > Holothuroidea > Aspidochirotida > Stichopodidae > Stichopus > Stichopus chloronotus. The sequence goes on from CM037850.1 coordinate 5,356,314, forward strand.
AGATGAAGCTATTGAAGATGTTTCTTAACCTGCCTGAAAGGTTTAACAATGATTAAAGCTATTTTCTTTACATCTTTCCTTGGTGCATTTTAAACACAATATTTCCATTTACTCTACCGATAGATAATAAAGTGAACAGAAAGAAGAAAATACAGCCAAAATTTCAATTTCCCAAGAAACTATATATTTTCCTTTTTCTATCACTGTACAGGTGTATTAAAGACAAATTTCAAAATGGCACAGGCAATAAATACTGTTTTATTTACATCTAACCTTGAAAAACATACAATCATACAAAAATTACTCTAAATTTACAGGGCTGCCTTCTAAATGACAACCCCTAGAAAAATTACCTGATTTTACCAAAAAGAAGTTACAAAAAAAAAAGTTCAGGGAAATAGGTGAACAAGTTTGTGAAATTGATATTTCCTGGCTTTCATCATGGTCATTTTATTGAGATAATTTCAAGCAACTTTCAGAGGTGTGCTGTTTTGAAGGAACAGAAAAGAAAATTGTAGAATTTCTCTAAAAAACAAGAAGACTTCAGAGCAGCAGCAACTCACTGATTACCTCACAAAGCTCCCTACCCTGGCTGTCTTTCGATGTTAGTGAAAAGATGAGAGCTTGGATGAAGACAAATATTCTGTACGCTGGTTTAACAGAATGCAATGCATTACTCCATTGCATAACTTCCCACATGGCTCGAGAGCTATTGGTGCATCAACCGGCTTCAGGGTAAAAAAAAAATTCGGCCAAATATGCCCACATTGTCACCCATTCTGGTAATTCAATAGCCTTTTAAGGACTCTTTGACAGAAAGGAAACAGAATATGGTATGATGAGAAGGATGAGAAAGAGGGTGTTTAACATTTTTCAAAAAACGTGTAACTATGGCGCATTTCACCAGTAATCTTTCATCTACTTCAGGGAGGGTACTCCCTTTACGATAAAGTCCTAAATTAATTGATGACTTTGCCATGGACATCGCCATTTTGTTTTTGTTTTGTTTAAATTATGATGGAAGCTCAATTTCTATAATCTTCAGAGAATGTTTTTTTTTTCTTTTTCATCCCACTGATTGCAACTAGAAAGTCAAATGGGATAAAACAGTGTTCAAATCTTCTTATAATTAACATAATTAACAGAAGGAATTTAAACACATATTGCTTGAAATTCGTAAAAAAAAAACAAATTTCTGTTCACAATTTGCTTTCTTCGTTTCCGTAGATAAAAACTTGTCAATACTGAAGGTAAAAGGTGTAATATTTCAAATTCTTTGCTACATATATGAAACCAAATATGAACAATATTCACAGAAAGAAATTGGCAGTGTTTGCTGCAGAAACGTTAAACACAAAAAGAAATTCTATAATTTAGAAACATTGATGGTTGATTAATATACAAAGAAAAAAAACTCCTTCATTTCTAAGGAAAAAAAAAAACAGATTTGCTCTTAAATGCAACATAAAAATCTTTGCAGCTCACACTGTTGAGCAACTTACATTGATATCATACATAAACATTGCAGCTTTTTGAAAAAAAAAATGATAAAACCTCTCTCAGATTGCACATTTCAGTTTTGAGGAAAAAGCAAATCGTTTGGAGTTCTTTGGTGAGCTTACCTTATTGTCAGTAGCCATGATTTATAGGAAGAGTTCAAAACTGCTATCAAATAGGTGGGGGGGGGGGGAGGTTGTTCCATCTTGTTATGAAAGTCTCACCAGCAAATCAGGGGGGAGGGTAATTAATTTTAAACAGGAAGACCAAATTGCACTTAATGCATATGCAAGAGTTACTTTTTGGTGGAACTAAGCACAAGTAAATGTGCCTCTATGGAATCATCATCAGAGTTAGAAAATGCACCTTCATCGGGTTAATACCCTAGGACGTGAGTCACTTTTGTAGCTGCTAAGAAGGAACGAAAAGTTACAAATTGGCTGGGAGGGTCCTGTGACTCTCTGGTCACCAAATGATGCATGATCACATTGTCACTGGCATTATCTTGAAGTCTCCTGAACTCCAAGAGACAGACTCAAACGAAGACTTCTTTTATTATTATGTTTCTCGTCCTAACTGTTTATAATCTACTGACTAGTCGACATGCTCAGCCATTTTTGTTATGAGTGGTACATCTCAGGTAAAGCAACGATTAACACCACAAGGCGTGGTGTTTTTTGAACACCACTGTGGGTGGCGTTTTTTGAGATACAGGAGATCTATTTGAGAGAGATGGAAACATAATTCCCCACATTTTGACTTTTGTTTTCCTTTCTTTTTGGAAAGAAGAACTGGTGGACTGAACACAATCATATTCACTGCAAGAATATTTACATTACAGTCTGACGACGAAGTTGCATACGTTGTCACCATCTTGCTACCGGTGGCAGTGCTATTGCTTTACTTTGCACAATTACATGTTTTCTCCTGAACTTTGGTACATGAGACAACATAGGAGTTGCAGAAATGTGACTTGGGAGTTAGGTGGACAATTGACCTTTAATCAATAGGAAAACAAATAAATACAAGGATCACTGCAGGATGGGCTGCAAGTATAAGGGAATTATAAATGTTCGTGAATCGCGTAATGACAGAGATGACGCACATTCAGGAAGTATGCTGGAATATGTCCTGCGTGAAGATGACACACACTCGTACTTGTAAGAAACAAGCTTTGTTGTAATATATTGCTTTGGAGTCAGTATTCACTGTAAACAAAACAATGCTATGAAACTTTCTCCGTGATTATGTCTACAAGGTCATGATGTCGGAAGGTCACTGGATGTTGGCCTCCAAATCGTAGCACTACTTTATCGCTTCAGTGTTTAATTTCCAATGACCTGCAGCGGTGCGACAAAACGGCTGAAATGAAGCCACGGTGAGACCTTTACCTTGGGTTCCATGTATCATAAAATGAAGGAATATGCTGCCATCTATCAAAACAGAAGTTCGCATGGTGTTTCTGACTAAGGGGTAGGTGAAATCCCCCTCATGAACCAACTTATTTTGTATGCTGAAAAGTAACAGAACGCTAAAAGAAACCTAATTGCTTGTGACTGGGACAACCGCTATGATGTCACAGAATTGCATAGATTGTCTTTTTTGTAAGCACCATCCTTCACAGAAACTGACCTGGAATTTACACCATTTTTTTTTTTCTCATTTTTACCTGCACCAAGAAATGCAAATACGAACATTTCTCTTACTTTTTTGTTTTAACCAAGCGGACTTAAATAAGGGTACTGTTAATTTGAGATTCAGATTGGTATACATAGGTTATTTTAGAAGCAATCAGCTGAGTTTTCGGCTCACCTTTGGTCGACAATTTATTGCTTTATTTTGTCTGGAATCACTGTGACCATTCTTTGTTGTTGTCACAATCACGTAATGAAAATTGTTAATTTTTAAACAGTTCGACTGAACCAAGGAGAAAAGTGACCGCACATGGCTGTATGCTTGTAATCCTTCCCTTTGAAGACACAGAGTCATCTTTGATGGCTGTCGAGTTCAAAGGAAGATTCTTTCTTATGACTGATGATGTTTTAATATACTCCACGGTTTCACAGTTTTAAGGTTTCTCCACCTTTATGCTAGTGTAATACACTTTGCTCTCTTTGTTGGTAATTCATTTCTCATCTCACAGAAGTCGCAACATCGGGAAGGTGATGTCTTTTGGCCAAGGACCGTCGAGATCCTCGCCCGTTCTGTTGTCACGTCGATAGGGGGAGCTATGTCCTCGCACCCCTGCAGTTTTTCGCCTCAGATCACAGACTCAACTAGCAGGTCCTCTGTGCTGTTTCCACAACTATCCAGACTGTTGGTGTCACTGTCGCAGCTGTGAGGGTTTGAGAAGTTTGTAGCCTCTTGTAACCTCATCAGCATGTCAAACTGGAATGAAAACAGAAAGATAACGATGGGAGAAGAAACGATGGCAAATGAACATAAGGAAGAAATAGTAGATATGAAGTTGATTGAATCGGTAGATCCACTCAGTAATTACACAACAGAAAAACAAGTGGATCATGGGAAAGAGAAAATGGTGAAAGGACAAAGAACAACACAGAAAGCTGGAGTCACAGTTGACATATCAAGTAATTATATACGAGGCAGAGAAGAGAAACAGCAAAAATACACCCATATATTCATTCATTTACATACACAAATACATACATTGCACATGGTATGTAACCTGCCTTTGGCAAGAGAACCAAAACCAGTTCATGGCAAGAATGTTGAGAAGATGAGATAGTGATGGACAATGGTCAAGACAAGACAACAAAAGAATGAGACAATGAGGCACTAAGCAGAACATCAAAAAAACCAAGATACATCGTCACAAATATCTGAAAAGAAATCCTCAGAAAGTTTTTCGAGCTTCAGTACATGCCAGTATGATTATCCCAGCTACATCATTCTACCATGGAAACATGTTTTTTTGTCTCAACTGTGCCACATGCTACAGACTGGCAGTTAAAGGAATTTGCAAACATGTCAAGTTTCAGTCACAATACTTCTGCAATCAATTCAGACTACCAAATGTCCCACAACACTAAGCAAACACCAGTGTTTTTTTGTTTTTTTTAAAGCAGTAAATTCACAAACTGCCGAGGTAAATTTTAAAGAAACACTTGTAAATAAATCAACAATGGAAAGGCAGTAACAACCAGTTTAACATGTACCAACCATACTCATGCAACAATGCAAAGAGACATTTTGCAAAATGCATCACAAAGCAAGAAAATGATCCACATGTCCAGAGGTATTGAGTGGAAGGGTGAAGTTGGCAACGTTTCTTTCAATTTTGCAGGAATTGATACAAAAACACTACAGAATGACATACAATCAATTACTAGAATGAAATTAACAATCTTGTACTGTTTTATTGGGTGTTGCTCATTACTATGTGGGAGTACAAAGTGACCAATATGACAATGTAAGCTAGATTCTGCTTGATACCAAACTTTCCAGATGTACTTTTGTTTGGTTTTGGCAAAAATTGATGGTGCTTTTAAATATTTGTATTTGGCAGTTCCCTAGTGATAAGGCAGAAGTAAGTAATAAATACACTCATATGTACACTGTGGGCACTGAAGCAAAAACATGGATTTTAGGGCAACTTTGTTTATCATTTTACCAACTAGCAGCATTTTTGTGAGAGTGGTGAAGATTTCTTCCTTTTTAAATGTATGAAATTGACTCTTTTAGTCTCACAAAATGTTTCATCTTTGAATCAACACTTGCAGGCATAAAGCTCATGTTACAAAACCTAAAAACAGAACATATGAAATGTACTCACAGAACATTCACTTGTTTCAATTAAAAGTAAAATGAGATGAACCAAAGGCCACTAAAGCTTGGGATAAGTGTATCAGACTGCCACATACTGCAAAAATGCTTACAATCACTGATTTTTTATTTCTGTTTTAGGTTAACCTGACTAGTGTTACTCTGATTAGAGTAGGGGGTGCATGCGGGTATTAACTCCTTGGTTTGCAGTCAAGTTGCTTGCTCCACGGTGACACGTGTACGAAGCATCTGTGTCCTAAATACTGACATCACATAACACTACTGAAGATTCAGAAAGAAATATTACAAACTTGCTAAAATGCAAAAGGGCAACACACTTTTAGGAGAAGAATAGCAACCACGTAATGTGAACTTATATTCCATCAACAATCTTCTTCTCTTTGGATTCAAAGGCTATGAAGCAGCATTGTTAAGTTTCTTCACTGGTTTTGTTTATTGTCACCAAACACAAAATATTTACAATGTCGCCCTCCATCAAAATCTTTTTGAGTGCCCTTCATTTAATCTAAGTGCTTATATGAAGGCCTTTGAATTGTCCCATGTGAATTTTTTACCAGCCTCTGGGGAAAACATGGGTGGGAGATAACTCCTGTCATGTGTATGAACTTCTAGGATAGGCAAAAATTTATTGTCAGAGTTGGTACATTAAAGACTATAATCACATACTGAAACCAGCAGTGAGGGTTGCAAACCTAAATCTTGATATTAACAGGGTTCCTGCACCTTTAGGAAATAAAATTTCGAGACTTTTTATGACTTTTCATGACACTTACATGACCATTTCATGACCAAGCATATGAAAATTTGATAGATAAAAAAATGGTGCATCGATCATGATAGAAATTTATTTATTGAACTTGTAAATAATTAGCAACCTTTTTTTAATTTCATGACTTTTTAAAGGCTTCTCTCATTATTGCTTTTATGAAATTTCATAACTTTTCCAGCAAGTGAAGTGACTTTTCCATGACATTTCCAGGCCAAAGGAATGCTGTGTTAAGCCTGGAAAGACATTTATCAGGATTGAATGGATTTCAGTAAATGAACCATGAGCATGAGAAGGTGTAACATGATATAAACAGTGGAAAAAAGGAACGCAAAACTATAATCAACTTTTATACACTACGCAAGAATAAAGCAGGACAGATTTGTGGCCGAAATGGCATAAGAGGATGGGCAAGACATCACTGGCCAAATTATAAGAAAGCAATGACACTATGTTCAATTTCAGAGGAAACTGTATATCTAATATTAAAGAAAGGACATGTCTTATTTCATTTAAGTTTCATCACACGTATTCATATTATTCCACAAAAGCTTGGGTACTTTTCCCTTACCTCAAAAGGTGGAAGGAAAAGTAATTTTCTCATCAGATGGAAAATAGTGACAATATTAAGCAAAAAGAAAAAAAAAAAATGCACAAACAAGCAAGCTGAATGCACCAAAGCGGGCAAAAGCACCCGACGGGTGTTCCCAAGCATAGAGGGGGAAGCATGCCGACGGTAACGACGAGGGTACCATGTTGAAAGATGCTAACCTACCGATACGATCAGACAGTGGGGCTGTCGCAACTATGTGGACTAGAGTAGCCCGAAGCCTCCTGAAGGTGCATTAACATGCTCAGCTGGTGAGATGGAGACAATTTTTTGAAAGTAAGTCTCTTCCTCTTTCCAGCAACATAATCAGACAATAAGTAATAAAATAAACATGACTGTATTATTCTTGAAGGAAGATTAAATTTTGTAAAATTATGTAACACAAACAGACCAGAAAATAGTCAGTTCCAGGAAGGAGGGCTACTTTAATAGAAGTAGCAGGGGTTTGATTCGAAACAATCAGAAAAGTGTTGACAAGATTAGTGTCAAAAGCAGATATAAGTATATTCGGTTTAGATATTGTTGTAAAGAATGACTATAAGCCGTCAGGAGATTGAAGAAAGCGATGAGATATAGTTTAAGAGTTAGTTCATTAAGCTGCTACAAAAGGCAAGATTATATGACTAAGTATAATGATGACAAGGACTAAAAAAAAAAAATTAGAGAAATATTCCCTCAGATTGTTACCAACAATAACATTCTTATATCGCAAGAAAAGTGTGACATTCCTTTGAAAATGAGTTCATAAAAAATGTTTTGGAAAAGAAGAAGAAAAAAAATGGTATCAGGTGACAAAAGCTGACTCTTCCCAAAAACATCCCGCAACCATTCTGGCACCAACACATGAGCCCCTTTCATCTGTGAGCTTTGAAAAGATGTCCCGAAGCACTGATATGGCAGAAAGGAAGGGCATCCATTGATTATTTTCTACACCACAGCAGAAACTTTGGGGTTTGCAAATGTTCGAACATTTATAGGGCAGGATAAAAATCTTCCAATGACAGTGGCAGAACCAGACGTCCTCGGCGACATTACAAATAACGATGGCGAGACGCCTCGAGTGAGGGTGGGTGGAGGGTCATAATGGCACGGCCCAAAGTCAACACAAAGGAAGAGGTGAGAAGGGGGGGCAACTGTGTGTCTGCTCTGGTTTTGCCACTGCATGAAATTTTGTGCAAGCTAAAGCAGTTCAGTGCAACCTTTCATAAGAATTTTCCAATGTTTTTCCCCTCATCTGGATAATTACCTTGGGATCTGTCACACAAATATCGGTCTCTACAGAATTGAGGAGAGTGAAGAGTGCTAACGTTAAATTTAATCATTAAACGACTGCTGTGTCTAGGTACAGAGTTAACTAAAAGCAAGCTGCTTCTATGGTTACAACAGTAATCTACTGGCAGAACACATGCAGATAACCTAGCAACCCTCAATTACTACGGCAAGAGCTACTGCAAGACCAGTGATACTGTAATAAAAACTATGTAGAATGAAACGCAAGTTGGAAATCTATCACATGTTAAATTTTGTTAGTCATGCTCTATCTCACCATAACAACGTTACACCCTCTCCCCCGAAACTCCTTCCCTCAACAGCTGATAATCGATTTCTCAACCGATGACCCAGACAAAGCATTTCACTCCTCTGCCCCCCCCCCTTTTTTTTAAAGTTCATCAGATCCTATCCACTCAAAACACCTGGTCAGTCATTTTTCGTTTGCCGGTGCAACCTCACAAAGGCACATAGATCTCCCTCTAACTGGATGACCAGTTAAGTTAAAAATGCCAGCCACTTACCAGGGGATCTCCCTCTGTTTCCCCCTGAGGCTTGGTCGACTTGCTGTTGGTGCCCTGGACCTTGTACCCATCAAAACCGATGTCCTCTGGTCTCAACTTGAGGAGGTTGGGCCAGCTCTCCTGGCTGCCAGACGTCCACGGGTAAGATTCGAATACCCAGTCCGACGGATCTTCCCATGACGCTTTGCGACCATAGAGCTACGGCGAAACAGAAATCGTAAGAAGTTGTGAGTGTTACGTGAAAAATATTGGCTTCAGAAACTAGCCCTTGATGAAATAAACATTTGGGTTTGAAAGATTCAGAACGTGCAAGTCAGTGATATTAGGATCCAATTATTCCACATCTCCAACTTTCCTGCTCATCTTAGTAACACCTTGTCCGGTTGAATGAAAATAAACTTTCATATCTTGATCGTGCTCCGTTAGTGAATGACCAATTACAAAATTACAGTCTTCATTACAAATGTGTCACATGGCATGTTCTCATGCTTAGAAAGGAATTCAATTGTACACACTCATCAAGGTTCGACTTGCACCAGGTCTGAAATTCGAAACAGGGGTACCCACAGTCCATGGTCATTCGGTAACCCAAGTACCCGAACATGTATCTTCACATAATGTCATGACACGAGTTCTTAGGCATGCATGCTGAATTCTGTCCCTCATACAATGCAAATAAATGAAACTTTGGATCCAGTTTGCAATTTTAGAATCAGGTCCTGACATTTTCCTGTTGGGTACCCAGTGCAAACACTATCCAAAAGGAATAAAGTTTTTAAGCTCTCACCTGCAAACCCTCTCTGACAGCTTCCAGCAAGTAAGGCACGATGGAGTAGTTCCACAGGTCTGTGAACCAAACCTGGGAGCCTGGTAAGTCGATGGGACACTGGAGGAAGAGTCTCGGGCCGATGGTGACGTCGGACGAGTTGTGGGTCTCCAGGAATTTGTTGAGATGCTGCCAGACTTTGGGCATCCATTCGATGACCTTGTTCAGGTCGTTGTTCCTCGTGTTGTGTTTGACCTCCGACTCTATCAGTTTCCTCCTGAGGTACCTCCCCAAGAATCCTTTCACTGGTTCCATGTGGTTGGCACAAAGCACCCACCTGGAATGGAGGGAAGGGGATTGGAAAGAAAACATGGAATCTCATTTATCTCATGCAATGGTAGCCAGAACGCAATTCAATGTGTCTTTTTTTAAACTGTGAATTAAAACTGTGGGATGACTTGCTTTTCCTCTTCTTTCATACACTAATAGACATGGACTATCATACATCGATAGACAAGTTTACTGTCATTCCCCTTCCACTATTAATAAAGCCTCTAGTACAGGGTAGAATGGTCTCTACTTTCTCAATGGATAAACCATTTCTGCACGTTTATATCCTTTTCGTGGCCATACGACAACCCCTTTACTAAAGTTTGATCTTCTGTGCGCTAAACGTCCTGTTAACTTGCGTAGATTTTGAACCAAAAAAGTAAGTCTGACTAAAGTATATACCACACATAAAATAAACTATATTTACCTGAAATTGTGGTGAAGTTGTAGGTTGGTAGATTGGCAAGTAGCTTGGTTCATGGTCCCAATGATGTAAGGGCACTTGTGGTACTTATAGCTGAGGAACCCGGTGAAAATCTCCCCGAGGGAACCGGCGTGGTGCAGGTTGTCCAGAATAATTACTGTTGGCAAATCTAAGGCACTAGAGAGGAAGAAGAGAGAGAGAATGGGGCATACCATCATCTGTACCAAAATAATTTGGAGTCTTTTTGTGGTGATAACATTTCTCCTATGGCAAGATTTCATTCCTGCAACAACCTCCTGCATTACAGTCAAATTGAACCTGTATGATCTTTGTACGCCAAAAATGATACCAACATAGTTGCATGTGTGTGTAACTTCTGAGTTACAAAAGTCTCATGACTTGAGTCAAAATATTTTCTCTTCCAATGACTGAGTGTAAAGAAACTTCACTCAAGTTTGACAACATTCGAAGAGGGTTTTCGTTTTTAATCAGTCCTTATTATGAGAGGTGGGTGGTGAAGACAGTTGTTGAAGGTGGGTGGTGGTGGTGGGACATTGGGTACTGTAACAAGCATGTAACAGTCACAAAAGGTATCAAACTTTGCTTTAGTTGCAAAATAGTAACTACAGCTGTATCAAAGTATGCCAGGAAGCTTTTCCCCCGGACTGCCATAAACTCCAACCATGGTACAGATCGAGTTTATGAAAATGGAATTTCTGAGCCATTGTATATTACACACACATGTCCATGCGGACTTACTTTGTTTCACATTGATCAGCGATGTGTGTTAGATACTGGCGAAGATCCTTTCCGGACTTGTGGTCTACGTTGAAGGTTGCAATGTTGCCCTCGTTCGGTTCTTTCCCGCTCCTGAAAAGAGATAAACACATCGCAAGATGTCACCCTTGCATAACATGAACCTTATGAACCTTAATAGTCGAGGAGGAATTCCATCATCAACTATTTGTTCCCATCTTCATCATTTTTTGGTTCACACCACCAGCAACTTAACAGATCATATTAGCAAAAAACGTTCACCAGTCTTCAAGGTTTACAATGTTTCAATCTAGCATTCTCCTTATGTTCTCTTTCAAGATATTTACAAAGCAAGAGCAGGGATAAAAGTCTATGTATGTCTATGTGAAGCTTCCATGGATTTGTATAAATTGATTGGAAGAAGGAAGAAATGAATGATTTTTTTGGTCTCACTGGCATTTTTTTTCCCCATTTCTGATGGTTCTGAAAAATCAAAAAAGAGAGGTGGGGCAGCAGGGGTAAACAACTTTGATTGGTCTGGGGTCAGGCATCGAATCTTTCGCAGATCCTGTCAATTTCACGACCACTACCAACCATGTTCAAGTATCAACTGAAAGAGAGCTCACCTTTGCACAATATGTTCCGCTAGTTTCTGAGCCAGGTATGTCTTGCCTGTACCACTGGGTCCACAAAGAATGATCCTTTTATGCTCCAGCAGTAATGATATATACCTCTGAAGGATTGGTTTTGGAACCAGGGTCTCAAAAACTAGAGCATCGCAGCTGTTATTCTGGTAGTCTGATGCGGAAAGAAGATACAGGAAGTCTTTAACGATTAATTGCACAAGTTATTTGTCTTCCTCTTTCTACTTCTATGACAATACTGAATATTTGTAAGAACACAACTTGTTTTAGCACTTTACAATGACACTAACCATAAACCAAACATCCGCTGCTTTCACGACAAGAAAGATCAAGGAAACTGGAAATGATAGAAGGAACGGAGAGGTGAAAAGAACGAAAAGGGGCTAAAATCAAGTAAGAGGAAATTCCCTGTTTGTCTTTGTATTGTATTGACTGAAATCTTGAGACACTTTAAGGACACAAACACCAATGTAACCTTCAACAGTGTCAAAATATGTACACTTTGGCAAAAGAACCTTTTTGTTAAGTCCCAGACTTGTAATTAAGCAAAAATAAAGAGACACATCCCTAATGATGGAAAGTGACAAACACCAGCTGGCTAACATATACCAGGACAAGCTATGTGCAAAGGAAGGAAACATTTCAGGGTTCTGTGCCCCCAATGAAAAAACAACAGTCTATGAAATGGCAACTGCCCCCCAAAAAAATTCCCAAGCCCACCCAACAAATTCCCACCACCCCAAAAAGGTTCTGCCTGGCAGAAAACAAGTAGAAAATGTTCTACTCCCATTTTAGAACAGAGCAAAAAAATCCACTAGCAGTGGCACCACAATGTGTTTCATTTAACGTCGAATGTATAATTTCTGGAGCATGGGGTTGAACCCCCCGCCCCTCAACCAATCCATGGCGGTCACTACGTGCTTCTTTCTTGGTCGTACCCTCCCTTGCAAATCTGTGGTGAACACTGCATGCATGTATAATTGACCAATTTCAGGCAAAAACGAGATACATACCTTTAAGTGCTATGGTTATGGACGTTTTATCCCCTACTAGGTATCCACAAGGTAGCAACTCCGGTGGGTCGGCGTCTTTCGTCCTCGAGATCTCCCCGACAATGTAATGATGGACGCTCTCGGCACTGAGGCCAAGGTTAGTCATAGGATCTATCCTAAGGACGTATTCCTAAACAGAGAAATCACAGTTTGAGTGGTCAACATTTAGGAAAATTTAAGATTTGCACTTATATGTTGAAGGTGGTCAGTGAGCATAGTCAGTATGCAAGGGTGGGGTTGATATTCATACCACTCACACATGGCGAATAATCTTCTTGATCCCGGGCATATTCACATGTACGTATCCAAAGAGGATCAAAGTTTCGATAACCGAAGCTGACCAAGGGTTCTTCGTAATTGCAGTTATGCCGATTATGCCGATCTTTCGTGTAAATCTGTGATGAACCGATCCTCCTGTACTCCTCCACAATTGTGGGGTCAAATCTGGTTTTGAGAGGAAACTAAGCAGACCTGACCTGATCTTATGTTAAGAGCACTAAGAGTTTGATATCACTTGTATACTCAAATGGGTGGAGGAGGGCTGCTATGTTCAAATCACTAGAGTGTTATTAATCAGATATCATTGTGAATTTTAAGCCTAACACCCACTGATTGATAAAATCACATTGATGCAACAAAGCCACAAGATATGTTTCCATGGAAACCACCAGTCAGACACTTTAGGTGTTCATCATCCTCACCATTCATCTCATGTCCTTTGCAGGCTGAAATAACAGTACCATACTAAAGCCAAATGCATAGTCATACTTAGTCATACTTTTTCACCAGTATTAATTAAATGGTAGGCAAACAACGTGCAGTAGTGAGAACAGCTTCAGTCATTTTGCTGTCTGTGGCTCACCTTAAATATTCTCCTTACTACGCTATCCAGGGCATCCCAGTTTGTCTTGCTACTGATGCCTATCGTACCAATCATCACCTCCGTCAGCCTTCCGTTGGATGCCTGACGTAAAGAGAAAAGGATGACGAATGACTGCAAATGTTTTGTTTTTTGTCCCTCCAAAATATATCGCAATCACTTACCTGGAGATTCAATTCACATGCTGGATGAGTTGAACAATTTTTTTAGCAGTGATAAAACCTTAAAACATTGCCACTGGTCCTTTTTTTATTCTTCTTTTCTTTTTTTGCATGGATCAATGCGAACTTGCATGTTTATCAACATTTCCCCTGACTGGTTCACTTATGCCTGATCAAAGTACAAGGCAATGTCTTGGAAATGTGTGTTTTTCAAAGGGGACGGGGGGGGGGAATATTTAAAGGTATGTATATACCAGATATTTACAAATGATTCGCACCAATGTTTGATACCCAGTATACAGGGAAAAGACTACAGTGCAAGTTAGGATAACTAAAAAATGCGGCGCTGCGTCTCGTGCGGCGCTCCTGCAGCAACCATTTGGTAAGGCAACTAAGTTTTCTAAATAGCTGGACAGGGCATGCTATATGTACACCCCTCTGATGACGACACTGCGTGCGCCTCTGGATAGAACAGTTACAACAGTAACATTTAAAGCTGGGATACTGTGTGTGACTGGCAGTGTTGTTGCCTGTTAGTTACTGTGTAAACCAGAGGATCAGTTTTAGCAAACATTGCTTCCCCCCCTTGCAAAAGTTAGGAGTTCCTGATGCATTAGTAAGCTTTTCCCTTTCAACTGTTGCAGCCCAGTGTGGTTAATTCTTATCATATCACATTTAACTGTCAACTGAAGGTCCCATCTGTTATCACAAACAGCATCTGCTATCAAAATCTGTCACTTCTAACAATCTTGACATTTATTTCAGGAAAAAAAAAAAAAGCCTTTGCAGTCTTAAGTCCTTGGGCAATTTTAAAAATTTTCTCAGGTAAACCCTTGAGACGAAAAGATAATATTTCCTTTTTTTATTAAAACTGTTTGTCAGATATGACAAGGTGGGGTCCAAATAAAAACAAGGGTATGATGCTGGAAAGAAGTAAAGAGGAGAAGAACATAAAAAGAAAATGGCCAATCTGGAATAAAGCATGGTCATAAATCATCCATTGGAAGGAATTAACCACCCCCCTCGGAGAAGAGAGTGTCTGCTTCTGGATTCCAGATACCTGGAAGACCGTCCTGTCAGCCAAAAATAATGAGTCACCTGTCTGGTATGTTACACAAAAGATCGTCATGGCAACAGCCATTCATTTTAGCACATTGACGTGACCTGGGGGTCATCATGACACATTCATCTGTTGGTAATTATCAACCAGAGAAAGGTAGCCATGGTTCGGTTTCTCAGAATATGTAGGATCTGGTGTAAAGGAAGCTGTCGCTCTCGCTAACCAGACAATGCTTTTTTAAATCACTGGCTTTATGCTTGGAAAAGGATTTTATAGGCAGATTGTCTGTTGCTACGGGAACAACCTTCATTGGATGAGGCTGGACGTGTCATGTACACGTGCACTATTGAGAGCAGAAACGGAAGATAACTAATACTTATGATACTGTTTTCTGTTTCCTCACAAACCGAGATAGCAAATTGTCATTGAAGTTTGGAGAAAAATGAACAGGATATCAAAGCTTCATACCAGTGAATCAAAATGCTACTTAAGAGGCAAGAGTAAACCCATGTGAGAAGTTTGCTAACATATGCCGTGTAAAGCAATCTAAATGTTCTTTAATTTCATGAATCACAACTGTCAGGCTATTTGTCTTATTGGTCACTGGTCACCTGATTGTGAACGGTGGCATGCTCTGAGTACGATTTCAAAATGCTGCACACGTGCCATGCAAAGATTAAATTCCTGGCTTAACGATCAAGTTGGTCGAGCAAGACATTATTGTCAAGGAAACAGCTTGTCGGTGAACCTTGTTTAAAGGGGCACGCCACACCCTGAGTGGCTTTATGAAATTCACTGCATTTGTCCCACATGCTAATGACACACTTATGACAAACAGTCACAGCAAGAGGATTCCCGAGTGCCACATACAAAATGGCGAAAAATACAGAGGGTAACTATCAATTCAATTTTTGGTTTTTGCAAATTTTTAACCATTCAAAACCAGAACAAGCCAGGGTCAAATATTTTGACCGTTTGCACCACGACTGCATGTGAAAGTTGACTGATTGAGCATATTACAAGCATTTTCACTTGGTTATATCCTTCAAAAATTCTCAAAATTATGACTCAATACTGACCAACTCAATGTGCACCTTTAAATTAAAAGTCGCTTTTTAGAGGCGTCTAAGAACTAAATCTAAATGACATTAATGGACTCACCTCTGAGCTGCCGCCATCAGAATTACTTCCAAGAAGGACCGTGACGACTATACGTTGGGAATTGCTCGTCATGCCCGAATTGTCATCAATTAAAATATCTGGGGAAGCAAAAACAGAGCTTGCCTAAAAAACAGATGGTTTTGTTGTCAACTTTTTGTGATCTTTTAGAGCCTAGAAGCTTGTTGTGAAAAAAATTCAATAAAGAAAAGACACATGTGATAAGGAGGTCTAATATCATCTCACATTCATGGTGTGGTTGTGTATTTCATACTTCATAAACTCAAGCTGTCGCATTTGCTGTAAGTTTGACTAAGCAACCTGTGTTACTTTTGAAATGTTCGACAAAGAATCACTTACCTAAGCTTCCACTTCCGTGGTCTGAATTGAGACTTAACCGATGACGATCTGAGGAGGAAAAAAAAAACAACATTGAAGTCGTCGATGCTGTATGGTATCATCTTTGGGCACTGCCCCTTCTGCCTTGCCATAAACCTTTAACCTTCACCTTAATCCTTTGTGAATCACTGATAATGTGAAACGTTTCTGAGCTGGTAATGTATTCAGAGGGTAACTGTTTCTTATTGGTCAGCAATTTCTGTGAATGGAAATAATTATGAAACTTCTTTATCACATAATGCTTTGGCCCCATCACTACCCTCACTTGTTACAAGTGGGATGCATTGTTCTTACAGCCCATCCCCAACACCTCCTGATGACAATAAAACCAAATCTTGACCCCCAAAAAAGAAAAAAAAACAAGCATGTGGCCATACTCACCAAGTGAATCTCTACTAAGGCGTTTGGAAGATCCGGTTGAATTCAGCGAATTCAGAGACGAGTTATCTTTACGTGTGTGAACTTGTCTCTGCAACCTCTCGTTCTCTTGCTTCAGCACCATCATTTCATTCTATGAGAAAACAAAACATTCTGATATGTCAGTCTCCACAGTTAAGTCAAAGTCTATACTTATATTCCTCTTTTCCTGTTAACTTTCTCACTCCATCTCTACAAACAGTATTTGTTAACATACTGCTAATTTGCAACGCATCAAAATTGTAATTACACTTACCTTAGTGGATAGTATGCACTGTCCTCAACATGGCTATATGTAGTAGTGTTTTATTCTAAGAATCCTAGCGCTACTGAGTACAGAGTTGCACTGCTCCCCCAAATGCAGTCGGGGCAGAGGGAGAGGTAAATATGCAAAAGGGCAATATTACATGTAATCCACTATCAACTGGGGGAATTTTTGTTGGAAGGGCCAATTTTGTCAAAAAAGGCACCATCTCTAGGAACTGGGAAAGGGGAGAAAGACACAAAACACTCCCTCTACCCAACAGCACTGGCCCAGTAGTATACCTTTCTTCAGTATGTCTCATGCTGACTGCTTTCATTACATGCTTGGTGTTACAGACAATATCAACATCTCTGTAACTGCTGCAGGCACTGTACATATCCACCTTATTATTATTTCCATACTGACTCCTCGCAACACTCTCCATATCTCACATGCAATGTTGTACTCCTACTAACCTTCATTTTATTCATCTGTTCTTGCATCTGATCCAGCTGGTGTTGTGATGTCAAGGCCTCTAATTTAATATCTGTTAGTTTTCCTTCCTTATCTCTCAGCTGCCGTCTAAGGTCTGTGATAGTCTCCTCAGACTGTTCTGAATCATATATTCTGCAAAAATAGAAAAAAAAATTGAAAACTCATTACCAATGTTCCTTAACTAGGGAGCGAAAATCAATGAAAATGTGTCCAAATCCCCCCCCAAAAAACTGTACCAAGCACTTTATGTGATGCGGATCACAAATTGAATACAACCCTACCAGCTCCAGATTATGTAACAAATACGACATCATATCCTGTAAGTCATCCAGATGATATTCATTCTGCAAGAAGATCGCAATTCGGTATCCTCCGACGTGATGACGTATCCCGATGTATCCTGTTGCGCTTTCAGCATGCTCGACGTTTACACCAATACTGACACCAATGTAATATCCTGTCAAGGATTACATGGATTACCAATCCTATCAAAGATTACATAATATATCCTGTTTAATTAAACTATCCCATCATAGATTACATATCACATGTTAGAGACCAAGGGTATCATATCCTGTGAAAGTTCTCTCTCTTGTCATTTTATACATCCTCTTTTTGTGATCATGGACTACACATATCCTCTCCCTGTGACCTATCCTATTACATATCCAATTGAGATATTACATACGTAATCAGAGATGACAATCATTTACTTACGCTGATGTGGAAGCTGACTGTTTCATCTGACTCTGGGGTACCGGGGTATCCAACAGGTTATCGTTGACGAATGTCATGCTGTTATCCAAGTCCTCTACGTCAGTGGTGGTGCCACTCGCCTTCTTCTTGCTGCGACCAAACGCAGATCTGAACGAGCTACGGATCTGGAAAGTGAACAGTTTGGGCGTTATCTACACATTAATGGACACACAGGAAAAAACAAACAATGTGCAGTACTAAGATTCACCTTTTAATAATGTTCTTCTTTATTTCTCTGTTCTACATTTTTTTTTTTTTTGGCAAAGCTGTTTCGCAGATTCAAGTGCTGGAACATTTTACTATGTTCAACTTTCAAGACTGGGTCACAAAAGGGGAAGGATTAAAATGGTAGCACGAGATCTAGGAAACATAAGCATTCCTAAACTGTAATGCTTAATAGTGCATGATCCAAAGTAAAAGATTATGAGCTCAAATAAACGAGAAAATAAAGTAGGAAGAGGCAACAAAACTGAGATGTCAATTCAGAGGTTGACACAGCCTGACCTCTTTTCTTTTCTTTTTTTTGAATTGTTTAATATTTGCTCTCAGATTGGACTGGGCAAAATTTTCGCTTAATATGTTGCACTCGACCCTTCACTACACCAGCATAACATCTATCTGGTCCGGTAAATACTTACATAACTGAAGATTCATCCACAAATCAAAACCAGCTGGCAATTAAAGGGGCACCTTAACTTTTCTTTAATTCAGTAACTTTTCCATACCTGTCATGAGTCCATTACTTAATACTAAATGACAACTGGTCAAACTAAGAGGAATATCCCTGATGAGGGAAAAATGATTGATTCAATCTGCATTTTGAAATTCGTTACCAGGCACTTTTTTCAATTTTAATAGTATTTTTTAAAGTGAGATATTGCACACAGCCAGTACATGCCAGGGTAGTGAATAAAAAAAAAATGTCAAAGTTTGCACTCACTGTTGGATGTAAAACGTGACAAATTATGCTAATTTTGAGCAATTGTCATGTGGTTGTACCCTCCAAAATTCCTCAAATATATTAATATCAACTCAATGTGCCCCTTCAAAAAGTACTTGCAGCTCGTCAAAGGATCCCACAAGCTCTCCGACACCATTCTAGTTTATCCAACACTGCAAAAGGGCAGGGGGGAGGGTGACTTTTTACAACATAATGGCACATTTTATTCTACAGTATAAAGAGCTTCTCTATTTCTTCAGTCATACTTCAGACAGACTGATTTAAAACCTGGCTGAAAGGGGAATGGAGTTCATATGCTAGCCACTATTTGAACACAAAAAAAACAACTTTGCAATTATGATCTAAAAAATCTGTACCAAGGTTACCTTACAGTCAAGCAGATCAAGGACCTCAAGAGAGATTTGCATCATGGGATACATCACAGCCAATCTTAACCAGGGAGCTAACATTGGCAGAGCCAGAGGGGGGTGCCATGTGTATGTGCATCCCCCCAAACAGTTCACATACTTTCAAATACATCCTGATGTACTTATGCATTTATGCCTCTAAATATTCTAATGTAGAAATCACACTGTTGCTCTCCTTATCATGGTTTGAATTATAGAAGCTCTTACAGCACTCCTTTTTTATGGGAGTGTTTCAGATGGACGACACCCTCCCATAACAGGCCAGTTTAGAGCATCCTCTCTCCCCCCCCCCAAAAAAAACAACAAAATCCTGGATCTGCCTCTGGGAGTTGGAGACACTCAGACACGCAACAGCCATGCCAAAATAAAGCACACTGTAATAAGAACAAATGCGCACTGCACCGCAGAACATGAAAAACGACGCTAGGTGTAACTAGGATCAATCATGTTACAGCCATTAAACTCTCCACGTCGAACAATGCCCTGCGATTGACAGGTGCAACACAAATGCAAGATATGCAGATACTATCACAGATAAAGCAAGCATTATTGTTTGAGGTAAACCAAACTATATCAACCGTTTTCGTGCTGAGCACAAACAGGGACGTGATGAGAATAGGGTGATAAATGGATGCATCGGTAAAAGTGGAGGTGTGGCTAACATAGGAGAGGCAAAAAGAGAAGAAATGCAGAAGAGGAGAAATAAAGAGGTTGGCAGCCTTGGTAGGGGTGGGGGAATAACAGTGAGGGGGGAATAACAAATGGAAAAAAAGATAACAATGGTGAAATTAAAATAAAGTCAAGACAAGCACGTGTAGAGGCAGTCATATTGATATAAGTTTAACAAAGTAGAGATCATTCCGTAAATTTTTCGAGTTCGACTCCCAGCATTTTCAAGGATCTTCAGTATAAAGCAAATAGAACAATGTCCTTCATTCCAAAGGGGACAAAAAAAAAGAGGATAAAAAGAGTAAAAACAAATGGTGCTCATTCCAATGGAAGTTAGGGAAAATACCTTTTCACTAGAAGAGACCTACAAAGATTTCCGAAACATGAGCAGAGGAAAGAAAAAAAGCAGAAATATTAAATCAACCTGGGAGATTCCCCAGTTGTTTTAAGATCAGAAAGTTTCAAGAGTTACAGTTTTGTTGACAATAATTTTTGGACCACAACTGTTTGTAGTTTCTCTTAGTAACTAATAAGCTCATTGTCATTACCATCTTCCTGAATGGAAGAAAATAGTCTCTTTCTTGATGTTGGTGTTTGTGATGTTGGTGTTTGTGATGTTGGTGTTTGTGATGTTGGTGTTTGTGATGTTGGTGTTTGTGATGTTGGTGTTTGTGATGTTGGTGTTTGTGAGGATCGACAGAGGCATGCTGAATGAGAAGATGAGGGTCCATATAGCAAGAATCGTAACTGGCAGCGAGCCGAGGGCTTGAAGAATAGCTGGAAGTACGGCAGCTTGAGAAGGAACATATTTACAACTTTCAATGTTTTCCAGACAAAGCCACAGCAATGAGCGAAAGATTTTTTTTTGCCAGCATCTTGCAAGCTATTGCAACTTCTTTATGAATTCCATTTGGCGATAAATCAGCCATTCATTTCACGATGGGGGCAAAGTTGGTGGACGTGAGAAGCACTGTCATTTTTGTTTTGTGCACCATCACGCATAAACGATGGACTGAGAAATGCCAGTGCTTTGGACTGCAACTAATCTACACAATAACCACCTAAAGTGAATGGAAGGACTCACCCAGTTTTTCTTCTTCTTGTTTTTGTTCTTGGAGTCGAGTGCCTCCGTGTCTGTCATGGCTGATCCAGCGCTGGACATACTCGTCATGCTGGCTAGGCTCGACATGCTTTCACAGGATGTCTGGCGACTGAGCCTCGTTTCACCCACTGATGAAATAAAAACGATCACGCCAATTATTGACAAACCTAAAAGGTGGTACACCAACAACTTTTATTACAGTCCGCTATCAAATATTGTATTAAGAATGCAAATGCATACAGCAAATCTGGATGAACAAACTATATGGTGTTCCACCAAATGCAACCCTGTCATTGTCTATAGATCCAATTAAGTTGTTGTATAAAATGCAGTTACCTCATTCTCCAGCAAAACATGTTTGTGCTCTGTCGGCAAGGACAACTATGTGTTTATGGTGCTTAGCAATAATTCCAGTTTTGAAAGCAAGTCTGTGTGCACATGAACAATGAAACCTCAAACAATAAAGCAGGATTCGTGAGTTGACTATTATTCTGTAGCCTTGGCTTCCCTTTTTCTCTCTGTTGACTACAAAACAGTTGGCTTTGGTTAAATAATGATGGTTTACCAAAGACAGCTTAGTGTCTCTTTTGACTCTTGCACTTGGTATGCGGACTCTCATAAAGAAAAAAAATGCTATTGACTTCAAAATTCCGAGGAAACGTGATCTTTAAATAGAACGATCCCGTCCAACCAAAAATGCCTTACGAAATGATTTGGCGGGAAAGAGACTCTCACCAGACAGTCTAGGAAAGTACCTAGTGAGCAGTTGAAAACTGTTTCATAGATTGGGTATTACTGATAACCAAGGCAATTACAAAATGAACTGATATGATAAAAGAAAATTAAACGCTACCTTTCTTCCACACCTATATGTTTCCTTTAGCGATATTCCCTTATCAATACCACACATTACTCGTCAGTTTTCAGCCACTTTCCATGGTCACTTTGAAAGCTCTGAGCAAATTACATGTCAATTCTATCAGGCACAAGAAAATGCAGTGAAAGCAAGTCTTCATTCTCTATATCCGACTTAGTATAATATCACACAATGATGTGTTCTGTTTCTGAACAGCTTGACTTTCTCCAAGTCTGCTTGTGAATTTAGGAATCCACACCCACCTGCATACATAGCTTTTGTCACCTAAGTCATCTCTTTTAGCAATTTAGTTCACTGAAGCTTAACGAACAAAAACGTTAATTACCTTCATTTTCTCCGTTGAAAACGAGTGTGGCTACTACCTAATTTGGTGCACATACGTGTCGAAATTAGATTTGACTGCGGATCTCCGAATTAAAATTAATGTTACGTTATTAATGTAATCTAATGTAATTCTCAGCCAGTTAACAACCAAAAAGAATCTTGCTCTTACAAAATATTTAGCTCTTAATTAAATTGTCAACATCTGAAAGTAGCCTCTCAATCTACTTACAGATTTGATCCTTGCTTCCTATTGAATGTTTCCTGAGTAGGTCTGTACCATTACTTCGTAGGGATCCGTTCCTTCCCTCTGTGTGTGCTATCTTCAATTGTTCGATCTTTTCCCTGAGGTCCTGTAATTCAGAATCCTTCTGCTCTGTGCATGATGTCAGCTGCTGCAAGCGGCTTGTCATACCAGTCAGGCTCTGTTCGAATACTGCCACCACGTGAGCCTGGAATGAGAGAGAGAGATACATGAAAAAGAGTGGAATATTATTAAAAATAAAATCCACGCTTCCAAAGGGAGCACAAATGGCGAATGAATTCTCTCTGACAATTGATACTTTTGAAATATCAAAGCGAATTCCAAAAATGAAACCTTATCGACAATATGAAGAGGGAGGGGTGGTAATACCCGCTACATTGAGCCACGAGACAATGCATCAAGTTTCTGAAATGATGCATGCTGGGTAATCTCGGAATCCAGGATGAATTGTTGAGCCAGAATGAACAAATCAAAACCTTTCATGTACATTGAGTCGATACAATGGCGCCTTGAGTATGCAGTCGTAAATCCTCGACTAATTGCAAAAGAGCAGTTAGAGACACCATCTTAAATGTTTTCAAGGACCATTCTTCAGCGGAACACCCAGAGAAGGAAACATTCAGCCAACCTTGCAGGTAGTAAATTATGACAGCAGTTTTCTTCTTATACAAAAGTAATAATTTAGAGGACATGCAATACATTACAACTGCACGGTAGCTTCTGTATACTGACGTGCCTGTTACTTCATAATTTATATCATCGCATTCTGCTGAATTTAATCACTCACTTATTTAAAAAAAATAGAAACATTAATATGGATGCAAAATAATAAGGCCTTTGATTGTTAAGAGCATTGTTGGCATATGGAGTAACATGTCTGATGAAATAATTAGGCCTTTAACTTGTAAACAGCACTGCTGGTATTCAGAGTAAAATGTAAGATGGGGACTTGCCAGAGACAGGAAAAAAAAAAAACACCATCCCTTTTTTTGTTTCTTAAAAATACGTTCGATGAAAAAGTCCTGTAACTTCTGCTACTTGCCCCATAAGCACACCAACATATGAAAGACTATGGTAGTCCTTTGAAACTCTGAAATGTCCTCAGATATTTGTCAATTGTAAAATGTCATGTCACTAAGTTGCAGTGCCATTGGGATGTTTACATCGTGTAATTAACATGATATATTTATTGCCAAATCTAGAATAGTTCAAGAAAATTGACTGACTTACATTCAGTTTGTTCCCCAAAACTTACTTTAGTATTCTCAAGAACAACATTCCAGGAGAATCTTTTTGACTTTAACTCATTTTCTGTTGATCATGGGCTCCTTTTCTCTCATCAGAATTTCTGACACCAATTTCTATACTTCAAATACTTTAGAGAATGTATGTCCATGTGGATGAAGATATCTAAAATCCCATTCACAACGATTGGTCCTTATTGCTTAATATGCTCAGTAACCTGGATACCAGACAATCCCCTTAACTTCTACACTGGAATAATATGCAAGTAAATAGGGCGAGCAGTCAACCACATACGACAAATAACCACACAAAGTGTTTCCAAACACATGGATTTACCTTTCCCTACTTGTGGTGGGTTAGTTTAATGGATCACTCTCACTGTAGAGGGGGGCGTCAGAGGACCTACCACTTTCCCCCCTTCCAGGGATTAATTGATCAAAGATGGGTGTCTATACATATAGGGTCCAGTCAGACCAAGCCCCTTGACTGGAGAGGTCCCTTGACCGGAGAAGTCCTTTGGGAGAGTCAAGTGCAGCTGGCCACTGGCAAACAATACTGCATCAACACTCATCAGTGAAAACAACTTTAAAGAGCTGGTTGTTAAGATCATGATTGACAACTTGATGAGAGACACAAACAGATTTCAAACACAAAGGAGTGACCCATTTAGACAGACAAACCTAGACATCTTAAGAACTCTAGAGACACTCAGTACACCAAATGCCCAACCAGAAGCAAAATGAATTCGTCCAATAACAAGTTGATTGATGTTTTACGTCATCAACTGAAGTTTGACCGAGCTTTACGAAACAGGCTCCAAAGAAACTAATACATCAAGTAAGTTACATCGCGCTTGGAAGGTTTTCTGTACTGTTGGTGAGAACATAAGGCTGTAACACCCTGAAATCGAAATTCACCATTTTTGCTTGAAAATAATAGCATAGGACCTCACTGAGAAACACAATGCATTACATGGGAATCATCTGCAAGGCAGATCCTTTTGAAAAAAAAAAAAAAGCCATCTTCATTCAAGGTAAAGCCACTTACTTCGTCACTCATTTATGTTCATTTGAGGGTCCATGTTAAACATAGGGATCTTCTCAGTTTGACTATTTATCATTAATATGTAAAGGAAACTTCACGTTTGGGAATATTTAGTGAATTTCTCAACTCAAGGCACATTGCAGAACCTTGTAAATCAGGACAACTACAGTAAGTCACACCTCTGTATAGGCTATAGTGTAAAGGAAAGACATCATTTTAAGGGATTAATGCCCACACCATTGTGAAACTAATTCTTAAACAGAGATAAAACAGGGAGATTAAAGTTTAGTTATGTTTGGGACTGGCAAACAGGGATATCTGACGAAATCTCATCGAGAAACCAACGGAGACAGTTTGCCTGAGTGCGATGTGTGTAAAGCTGACTCATAGTGAATGCAAACATGACAAGTACATGCTGATATGTGACACCAAAAAAGAAAAAGAAATCAAAAACAAATACAGCACTCACAAACTGAAGGAAGACAGTCATACTGCACATTACCACTGAGATCCACAGGTAAAGTTCATGCACTACCATGGATACCCCACGGATAAACATCGAAATTGAGGTAACTATTGGAGCTCTGTGAGATCATGCAGCTAAAAACAGCTCTCAATGGTGCAGACAAAGCGCTGCCTATGGCACCGTGTGCACGTTGACTGTTATATGGTTCTGGGCCATACAAAGGCACTGTGCTTTGTCACCGTTGCCTGACACAATCCAGTAATGCTACCTTCACATCTACCAAAGATAAGATTCCAGGCTGGCTGCTATTATCAATATTTACATTTTTTCATGAACATAAGGTTTCCATTTCCTTTGTTTACTTTTCTCTATCTAAAAATTTGACTCCATCAAACACGATCGATGACTCGATGGGATGTTGTGAGGAAAGACAAGCTTCGGTCTGCAATTTGTCAGAGACCCTTGTTGCCACCAGAAATATCAGCGAGGGTGTACGTTGATAGTTGTTACTGTTGGGATAGGTGGGGGGGGGGTGATATAAGCCAAAAAAGTTCCTTCAGTTGAAAAAAAAAAGAAGGGAAAATGCAGGTTGACTTCCCCTTCAACTGCAGCCTTACCCTTGATTATCCACATTCCCTTGTCTCCTTGCTCTCACAAAAACTTGCAAATACGTACTAAGCTTAAAGTGACCGACGTTGGATTTTGTCCGACCTACAATGACCTGGCAATTAGTCAAGCATATGCGCTATGGAAAGGTGACTCACGGTGGTAGACATGTGAAAAGGTTCTACAGTACAAAACTGAGTCTAACCAGATTAGTTTACAGGTTTCTACAGTCACAATCACCTACAAAATCACTCTCTTCCCTCCACCCCTTCAGCATCCCCCCCTGCATCCCTCTGCTACCCTCACTCTTCAGACATGAATAAACATTTCTGATACTTAACAGATGCAACGATTTGTTACTTCCATTCATGTCCTCTAAAAATGGCTGAAAGTTAATGATGGACCATGACCCTGTTACGAGTCAATGCCCTCTTGAAATTTGTCAACCATCAATACCCTCTGCGAACCCGCCGGCCGTTTCGAGTTACGACGGTTACAGTTTCCCCAGATCTCACATCACTTACATTAGTCGAGCGGGCCTCACGTTCCTCCAGGATGGAATCCAAAGAGTAGTTCCGATAGAAAGAATTTAACGACCCGTACCTCACTGAGGATGGTTGCATTACGTGATGATGATGGCTTTGGCCATACCTCAACTGTTGATTACCGTGCCTGTGCCCTCGGGCCGAGTAGCTATCCAATGTGTCATGCATTGTTGATTTCCCTGAGTACTGATTCATATCAAGAATTACAACCATGTCCCTTGCTCACAGACTAAAATGAGAGCCCCTATTGGAGAGAGTTCCTTCATGATCATGTGTAATTGTTTCTTCCTCCAGAGTAAACCTCATCCAACCAGATCTAATGTACTTGGGAAAATTCTGCAGGATTCTCCAACTCACAGTGACTTCATTTGTACTGAAATTACGTCCATGAAGAGCAATGCAAACGCGCAACAGGTCTGTCCATGAGGAGTGTGCAAATAGCAAGACCTCAGACTGATTGCCTTTAATGTCTATAATACCAAAGACTGCCTCTGTTGTCTAGGTAAAAACAAGGAGAGGCCCAGGTTTTTAAGGCATATCAAACCACTCAATAAATTTGTCGTTGGGATTACACTTCACTTAACAGTCCACTATTACAAAGGTTAATACGGCTTTGCACTCCAAACGGGGTAAAGGCTGATCCCATGACCACCAAATTTTGGACAAAACAGTGCTTCGTCATGAGATGATGGTCAAGCCATTTTTTATCTCCAAAATCTGCACAACCTACAGGGGACATATATTCCCTTCCTCATCCCTTCTGACTTGTGACACTGCTATACTTCATTTACTAAGGCAACTGGAATGTGTATGGTATCTGGATCTCGTTTAGAGTAGTACTGTTTCCTTGAAACTCTGGTCGATTGTACAAATTCTTAGACACCGCAAGAGTCCCAGGTCTTAATTTCCTCTATGTGCCATGTAAGATCTGAAATATTTTCAGCCTCTGGGCTGACTGGTCTCCAAGATATTTACGTTCCCACATCACCAGATATGCACCGGGTAAGCTCATTGAGGAGGAACCAAGTTAGAGGAATGTCCCCACTCCTCTGTCCAAGAAATTATGGTCAGGTAATTGAGAATAATAACTAACATCTGCTCAAGGAAATTGATACTCTGGACTTTCTGACTGAAATACTTTTCAAATTTACAGAAAAGAGCTCGAAAAAAACCTTTTAAAAATATCTGCTTTTCGAAGATGGTCCTCTTGAGTGATTACCCCCTGGTGACTTGAGTTTGCAGCAGCTGCCTGGCTCTGAGATGTAACTCATCTCAAAAAAGTTTACAATTAAGATGGTCCATCACAAAAGGTTTCACTTCACAGAAACACCTCCCCACATAGAACTAGCAATCACTGCTACAATCACTCTCTTTTCGTGAAGTCCTATCACAATTGATGGAAATCATGGCCGACCCCAACAAGAAAAACCACCATCTTTCGCTTTCCTCCCTTCGGAGTAAACCTTCCTTGTCCACCTCTGAGGGAAGATGACTTGAAGACTTTTCTCAGAGACTTTTCTCAGAGAGGCAATGAGATGTAGCCGGATTTTTTTCTCACGGTGAATCAATATCACCTCCTCTAACCTTATACCAACCCTAATCAGCTTGGATGCCTTCTCCTTCTCCTTTCCACGGTCTGCCAATCAAATCCTACCACCCCTTTGATATGGCAAATACTTTCAAGTCTTGGAAGTACTTTACCTTTGTTCTCTGATGGCCTTAAAGTAAGAGGCTCAGATCCTAGAAGAGAACAAGGAGGAATACCCAAGCATCCTTGTGACAATAGACAGCAAATTCCTCTCTTCTTAAACACTGTAAATGCTAAAAAGCACTTTTTGATGTTTTAACTTTTTTTAACTACTTCAACAGGTAACTGTTATATTCAGATTCACTAAGCTAATCCTTTAGAATATTTTAAAATTCTTTGAATTTTTGGTCCTGTCAGACGCTTTCTCTTTCCTGAGAGTGTATGTAACAGCCATTTTGTTTTGCCACTTCTTTCTGGTACAGGAAGCTGACACTCCTGCTTTCCTCCTATGCACTTATTTCAAACTTACATATTTTATTCAGCACAAGAAAAGAAAAAAAAAAAAAAAACCCAAAACAAAATAGCAATGCTAACAGCAAGACTAACAATGGTCACTTATTAAAAGTTACTACAAAAGGAAACTAGTTGGTACCTTCTGTTTGGCTAAATTCAAGCAGGCACTTGGCAAAGTAAAATTCAGAAGGTCATGGGTCGACTTTCCATTTGAATTTGCTACGACAAACTACCAACAAGAAACGCACAAGGGAAAGTCCTTCGAAATGGTTATAAAAAATGCTACCTTACGAGTCATGAATTAGATGCAGTCAAATGTATTGCTACAAGTCTGCACTTTAGGCTAAGTCATCATTTGGTCAAAAAAAAAAAAAAACCCTAGGCAATTGCTAGTATTCCACTGAAAAAAAAAAAATTCTGGAAAAAATGGCAGATAATGGGATACCATGGGATGTTGGACAGAGTTGAATATTGTGTATAACTAATTAAGAAATTTTCTGTTTACAAATCCCAGATGTCATTTACCAACTGCTGCCTCAACAAGTGAGACATAAGTAAGAAACAACGCTAAATATTTGCACCATGGTTACCTCCTTGCTTCTGTTTACACCAAAAGAAACAATTAATTTCTAGGAAGAACTAACACTATCAAACTTAATACAAAACATTCTATTCCATCGCACTTTGTAAAAAAAAAAACACTCTGCATTCCACACTGGCTGCTTACCTCAAAAGAATACTTTCTGTTAATAATTCTGATTTGGTTACAAGCCTGGCTATTGAGATCGGGCCAGGCAATGTACACAGCATCTAGAATCAGGCCAGGTGTGTCCACCTAAATAATTTACTCTTATCTCTGGACTATTACCAAACACTCCGTGAAAGCATCGGTCATACAAAGGCATTGTACATGGCCGATAGATCAAATTGACACAGGATTTTGGGGGTCTTATTATCTCCTATTGTTCTACTGGTTCCAGGAAAGACATCTTCATTGTATATGATATTGAAGAATTGATCAGATGTGGGGTACTGCAATGGAGGCATTCCAACAGAGCATGACACACACTTACCTTGAGGCTAGAGCTACTGAACAATGACAAGAAGATGCCAGAGAAACGTAGGCTGAAGCTACAACAGAGAACTCTAATGGGGCTAATTGAATAATTATTTACATGTTAAAACCTATACTGGATGAGTCCCACACACTTGTATTACATCATGGGTCTAGTACATTAATTCACTAATGTTGGCTAATCAAACAGAATGATAACAAGTGAATTAAAAAATACATCCAGAGAAATCTCAAACGATTGTTTTCATTCCATTCGGGGAGGAATCAAATAGCACCAGTGCACCCCACCAGCAAACAGGATTGAAACATAACAAAGTTTTAGAGAAATTTAGTACACTTCATGCAAGCATGTTCTGTGGTTTAACACACTTCACCATATAAGCAATTTCTGTATGCCTCTATAGGAATACCTAGTCTTTTTCAAGTACACTTATTTGGATTCATAATACGGACCGCATTAGATGTCTACAACAGGGCACAATAAAATAAAAACAACTTAAAATATCTGCTGATCTCATTTGAGAAAAAAAAAATAGACATGTTAAAGCATTTTTCTTCCATGTTTACTAGTACACCAAGTCTCGTTTGTATCAAATTCTTAAGCTGAATCTACTGTTTAAAAAAAAAAGCCTGAATGTTTTACCAGGTGAAACATCTATTTTGTGTCTCTGTCAAATGATTACCAAACAAAATAGAACAATTAAGACTTTACCTGGTTAACAACTCCAACATGTGTTAAACAGCTTAAAAAGCCTCCTCAGCTGTTAGTAAACAAGAAACCCGCTGAACAATCTGAGATTGTCCTTTGGCTCGACAGATATGAAACAAAATGAGACCTCTGTGGAGATCAGTGGCAGTAAAGTACTGTTGTAAGCAAGGATGTAACAAGCTTAGCAGGTGGGAGTCACATATCATAACTTCCCCAGGGGTGACTTATCAAATCAGGGTATGCCCAAAATATGACATTCACACCACTCCTGTTCTTCCAATAACAATCATTTCTCTTCGGTGAAATGACACAGTGAAGAAGTGGGCTGGAAGTGGCTTTTAATATATCTCGTTAATATTCTGTGCAGAGTTTTGTCATGACAAAAGAATGCGGGTGGGATGAGGACTGGTTGAGATATTGCTAATATTCCCAACGTTATCTATCTTTTTGTTTTGCAGTCAGGTGTAAAGGGGTAAGAAGATGAGAGGGTCAGAGGCAGATGGAGAAGGGGTGGAGGAGAGAGGATATTGAAAATGTAAAATGACAAGAGTGGACATCACTATATCCCGCTTATCCAATTTTATATTTAGAGGGAGATGCCCTCCCATCTCCCATCCTTGCATAAAATCCATATTTTTACTTCCTTTCTGTTAATTACCAGCAGCACCTTACCATCTTCTCACCCTCCACCATCTTCTCACCCTCCCCCTTCTCCCACCCTTTGCACTTCCCCAAAACACATTAACCAACACATACCAGGCTATGGTCGAACATTCAAATAGTTGTGAAATAAATGTAGAATACAAATTCATAAATTTTAGAGGTCTGTGCATTCATCAGTTACAACTTTCTGTTTTCCACATCTGGACTGACTCACCAAAACAGGTGAAGTTTTATACACCTAACTTTTGCAAACAATTAGCAATCAGTATTGTCTTTCCCAATTTGATCTCATTTTAGGCTCTGACCTGCCTCGAACCTTGTCCATGAATATAATACCTGTCAGATGAGGGGTAAGAAAATATTTTTGGACCAATCTGACTTTAAAAAAAAAGAACTTCCAGACAGAATATGAAGCTGTGTTATTTTACCTCCTTCTATCGCATATGGCTTCTTGCGATTCAATACCACTCAATCTACTTACAGCAAGTCTAGGCAAGCCTCTAGGGGAAAGAGTACCGTGCTGTTGCCATGGTTACCCCCGAATGATTTATGCATGTCAAGTGCACATACAAGCCCAAAGGGTAAATGCAGATGGATAAGGGGGGAAGGATAGATAATGCCATTCACAATGACACAAAGAAAATTACATAGTTGAAAAAAGAAAAGTGGTATTCGGGGCAAGCCAGGATAGAATTCCATCCTTAAACTAAATACATGATCAATCTTAAGAGGTAGTGAGAAAAAGAGAAGAAATGTGCTTTAAACCACCAACAAAATCTTTGAAGTCCCTTTACAAGCTGTCGGAGAAATCCCAACAGGGATGAAACCTACTGTTAATTTTATTTTTAATAAAATGATACATAGACCTTGATATCTGTACATTCCCAGCGTACTGTACATCATTATTTTCCGTTAGTATGCTGAAGTATTGCATACCAGTAACATTGAACCTGCAGTAGGTGTATGGTATTAAGTAAATGTCTCTAAATGAAATTCCTGAAGACCTGAATAGTACACTCAGTTCCTTTCCTGGTGGGGTGTAGCAGACCATAAAACTATAAATTCATCCAGTCCTCAATTCATTTGCTTCCAAGGTATTTTGAAAACCCTGGAAGAATGACATTTACATGAGGTCTGACGGCAATCAGTCAGGGTCTTTATCAAACTGCCATTGGAGGACAATCATTTCGAGCAATGTATTTAAAATCTGCAACCCCCCCAAAAAATAGCCAAGAATGAGCATTTAGTACTAGTACTGTCTGGTTTGTTTGTCCGGCCCGAGACACACTACTAGGTTATTTATGGTATTTGCAAGATATCCTATCCTTGCTCACAAACTTTATCAGAGCTCGTTTTCGCCTTGTTGTCATTGCATGGTGAACCACTACAGAATACAGAGAGGCCACTGCAGTTACCCTTCCACACTAATAACTCTTGAATGGTGCTCAAATAGCCATTGGCCATATGAATAGCACTCTTGGCAATAGGGAGAAATTTTCTAATTAAATCCGGGATCAGACTGAAGGCAACACCATAGCTGTCCTAGTACAAGACCAACATCACAATGATAAAGTCACAAACATTGTCTTACTTCTTGTGTTTTTGGAAGGGATGGCCTTCTGACTGAACATAGTACCTGTCCTACCATCATATTTTTGCATCTCTGACAGTGCAACATCCATATATAGGCAACAAAAATGTTAACACCGAGGCACATGCATAATTGCATTTTTTTTTTTCTCGCTCCGTGCTATTGCCATGACAACCGTGTAAGTCACTTCCATGCAGTCTGAGCTTCGATCAATTGAAAAGTCAGACCTTCGATCAAAAAGAAGAAAAGAGAGAGAACACCCCACACCGTTTGATGTTTCCCTGGATCACATGACGTTCCTGTGGATGGACTGTTTGGGCAAGTCTAATTCATTGTTACGCTCTGAGCCTGACTGACGAATTCAGTACACTGTAACAAATTGGACTGCATGAATCATACCTGTAACTCTTTTAAATTTTTTACCGTCCATCAATATTGTCGGTGAAATATGAGCAAACTGTATTCATTTTTTTTCTCTCTCTCTCTCTTCATTTCTTTTGGAGAGGAGTAAGATGTCCCCACAGAGAGAAATAACGGAAAAGACACGAGCGTAACATCGAGAGGATTCATTTCATATGCGAAGTCCCCTCGTTGGGGAATACGTTGGCGGATAATGCGGTTCATGTTCTAAAAATTTTTTTTCTCTTCCCAATTATATCTTTCGTTAACGATACAGATGGACTTTTATCAATCGGTCACATTTTTGATCAGTTCTGTGACTTCCTATTCAGAGTTACTCTTGACAACCATAGAATACACAAATCACTAGAAAGTCGTTTGTAAAGCTACTTTGAAAAACGTCTCTTTGACTGTAAAATCTAAAATTATCCACCCTTCGCACACAGTTGATTCCACAAAGGACTCTACAACAGTTCTGTTAATAAAGAAAACAATTTATTTCTGCAGTTCGGGAATAATTTTGTGTTTTGATTCTGTGTAGCAGCTTTAGTGATATGTTTTAAGGCTTTGGGAAATAATTTGTGAAAATGTGAAGGGCTGAATGCAACATGCAAATTAAAGGTTGCTACACCTTTTCCTTTATTTTACTTCTTTAGCAACTTGGCCTGCTTGTGTAACAAATTGCGATGCAATGCTTGATAAATTATTCCTTGCCAATGAATACCAGTCTACACCTAAGCTTGTTTCAGAGTATAAATAGCTCCCTGCTTGTGTACTTAAGACTGGAAAGGTAAATATGACAACGACAGTTATACAGTCACATGTCTGGAAATGATAGAAAAAAGTTTGAAAGCTTTAAATCAATGTGAAATTTCAAGAAAACTCACCTATGAAGGAAAGAGAATTTTGTTATAGACAATTCCCACTGAAAAATCCACTGGTGTTGTATAATATCCCAGAGCTCTAGGCTTGACAACATAAAATCAGGAGCAAGCACCAAAGAGAATGCACCACTGCATGTCAGGCATTCAATGTTGGTTAATACACTTGTAACCTTGATCGGCTTACAGGCCAAGCTTCACTTCACTGCTAGGTCAACATCAGACACACAATACGTAAAGAAATGTCCAATGGAGTTTATTATACTTCATTCAATGAGAGTGGATAATTAGCCTCTTAAATTGCCTGGGTGATAAGTGAAAACCTATACTGAAGGGGGGGGGGGGGAACAACAGCCAGGAATGCGCCTAGATACACTACACAGTAATCATTTCTTTGAAGATCTCGCTGGCAGAGCACTGTTGGCCTAGCAGAGGTGGACAGGGTTGGAAGTGGTTTGATTGGCCACTGATAAATTTGACACCAGGTGAACTTGTGGTTACCCTCTGGTATGACCAGGGGTAAAATCGTCTTCATCTGACTGCACCATGTCCTGCTGGCGAAGCTACGGAAGCCATTGCCACTTTCACGAATTAATTGACTTCCTCTGAGCGCACAACCGTACCAAGGTGTTTGACGAATCTTACCCCCAATGAAATAGACTAACAAGAAGGAAAAAAGGGTTTGTAACCTACCAGGTCGAGGCTATATTTAGCTCACTCCATGCTTGCAAATGTGGTCAGAATGTCATCTTGAACTAATTGTCATCACCATTACTAAGGAGCACCCTTGAACCACCTAATTAGGGCAAGCTTTCACAGCCCCGAGGCAGCCGTTGGCAGAGGACTTCTGCTCAACTCTGAGGGTGAATCTCTGCCCTAATTTTCTTGTCTCTCCTTTAAGAGCCTCGAAAGCTGCGCTAATTACTTATTCATTTCTGAAGATTGGTTTAAACATCTCCTGGGCCTGTCTCCGAGAGCATGCGCGACACTTCCTTGTGTCGTCTCTTTCAATAGACCTAATCAGAGGGAGATGATGAAGACTTCAGAAGATCGAAATAAACCCATTTTTAATGGTACCACAAGATGTGTTTGATGATGACCCGCTTCTGGTCAGGGTATATATTTTTCTTTTACACACTGCATTTATCTAATCCACAAAGTCATCACAGCAAAGTTACCCCCCCCACACACACAGAGCCACACGGAAGATCAAGCAGTAAATCATGTGTTGGTTACACTTGAGTCAAAAATTTTGCTCAAATCTATGTTATAACCAGTCACAAGAAACAGTGAGATTCACGTATGATTTTGTTTTGAGCTAAATTTTAAATTTCCTTTAAAGCAAAACAGCATCAAACATTTACTTCAACCTGAGGCTTACAGTGCCATCCACCAAGGTCATATTTGCTTCACCCCCCTTCCCGGCATACTTTCAATCTGCAATGAGACCTGCAGATTGCTATCAGGGTGAATGGTGGCTTTCTGACGTATGGCTCGACACGGAAGAGAACAGTCACATATTTTATAGAGACCTTAGCCTAGAAGTCCATAAAGTGCCAGAAATAATGTCCTAGTTTAGGTTCTTTTTAAGCTGGCAATTGATAAGTCTTATGCATCTCTTCTGCATTCTTTGCCATCATCTTCAGAATATTCCATTACCACTGAAGAAAGAGAAGCCAAACTCCAGCCTCAGGTAGATCCCCTAAGCTTGTCTATTAACAATCACACTTTTTTTTCTTTGAAGGAAAAGGACATCCAAGACCTAAGAAGCTCCTTGTTGCAACAATGGTGGCTGCACATTAAGAAGATTAAAAGGTTCAAAGGGATGCAGGTAGACCCAGACTGACAAAGGGGGGGGGGGGGAAGGGGGTTTAAAAGATCAAAAAGGATTACTACGGCTGGCGTGTCACAAAGGGAGAGAAGTCGTCACTATTCAGATTGGTGAAAAGTTTCCTCTGATGGGGGAATTATCTCTAGGACCCTGACAATAGAAAGTAACATATCAGCCAAAATGGAGACCAGTTGTAGA
Organism: Stichopus chloronotus; assembly: GCA_021234535.1. Taxonomy (NCBI): domain Eukaryota; kingdom Metazoa; phylum Echinodermata; class Holothuroidea; order Aspidochirotida; family Stichopodidae; genus Stichopus; species Stichopus chloronotus. The sequence goes on from CM037850.1 coordinate 5,392,225, forward strand.
GAATGGAGTCTAAAATCTGCAGACATAGAGGTAATAAACAGAGTAATTATAAATCTCTGCCTCTTGCCCTCTTTTGTTGTTATCTCCAACGTCTGCTGGAGAAGAAGATGACCAAACTGCACCTAGTACGTCACACAATACACATGTGCTAAAATCATGTGTTAAGAAGGCCTTTTTCTGCATGATAGAACATGTGATATCCAGATGTACCGTAATGGTTGGGGTATGTTCGTCTCGAGAAGGCATGAACATGTATTATATCATGTGAGGACTGGCTGCAAAACTCACTTGATTTACATGAATATACTTAATCCACCACCTCAATCTATGCTGGCTTTGGTATTACTAATACAGTGACTTATCTCTGTAACTTTGAAAGTGAAGAGAAACCTGGGGGAGTTCTACAGGGGTGGGATGGGGGCTAGGAGGCTTGATCCCCAAAATTGGCAAATGATTTGATCTATCCATCTACCTTTACTTTTGGGAAGAGTTACCTTTGAAACACAAGATTTCAGAATAAATAAGGTCTCGATGCCTTTAATGAGGCAGAAGAAGTGCCATTTCCTGCAATCCGAGAGGTTTTTATGACAAAAAATTCTTGGTCCTATACGCGCCAACTGCTGGTGGCACTCTGCTTAGATGATAAAACATGAATTACATAGCCCCCATCAAAACAGAACGTCGCCTGAGAGGAAGTGCAGATTTTTATATATATGTATCACAATTCTTCCTGGCCTTGTTCCACATGTACAGGCTAATACCATACTGTAACACAGTTATAAGATCTCGGGTGCATCAAAACCCACAGAGTGTTTTTCCCCAGCCATCAAATTAAACTGTGTCGCATTCATCTCTAGATTTCCCAGTCTGTCAATTTTATGGCTTTTGTAAAGGCCTACCCACCAATCCGTTCTTTCAGCCATAGCAACTAGAAAAACAAAAGGAGCTTCAAAATTTAATTTCCCTTTGTCTAAATGATATTCAATTGTGACTCAATCAAAACATTTCATGGTTCCCACCAATTCCTCTTTTCCTGAGCCTTCAATCTCAAACAACAGTGCTGGAAGGCTGCTTATCCCATCTACATCTGGACGTAACCTAACATCAAATCGCGCTGGCTTAAAGCTCCCACTCCGAAGACTTGTTCACACCCTATGGCTTGTGTCTGTGCTTGCAAGCGGTTATCGACCTCTGCTGGTACGTTCCAGTTTTCATGTACGTTCTGAGAAATTCAGCAAGTAACACCTTAAAATTACAATTAATTCTGGCCCTCTTTACTAAGTGATTCTCCCCCACCCCCGGACGTGACCACAATTTTTTTTTTCTAACACATAGAGCCTCGATTACAGATTGTAGCTTAACCAAAAGTAGTCCTTTCAAAATCCACCACGACCAATGTTCACTTTTGTGTTCTTGTGAACTGTAGCTGTCAGCAAAACATGAATTAAGTGATTCTCAAATAAAGGGAAAATCCTTTAATCAAGAACAGAAAATATGAAACTAACCTGACATGGTCCCTAGACATTTTCTCCAAACAACCCTTAAAATCTTGTCACAATATCAGATGGTGCTTATTTCTTTGCTTTGAGGCAACATTTTACGAGTACCCATCTTCCTCCGACAAACTAAATGATTTTCATTAACTGTAACCTACATTTCCCCCCCCCCCCCCTCTCCATCTGGACATTTCGTTTAACTGAAAATTGGGGTTCATGTGACACACAATTCAAGAGTTAGCGGTGATGATTAAGTGATTCGCTTCCACGGCCCCATCAAAAGGTAAAAGTTGAACAAGAGAAACTGCTCGAAAGACTGACAGCCAGTCTACCTCTGGAGGGTTTGTCGACCAGACGCTTGCGTCGGACAAACCGCTTCGAAGTGCCATCTCCCTTGTGGGCACTGAGGGCCCATGATGATGAGAGGGGATGGAAATGCTACATGAAATGAACGCCAAAACTTTAATTGTATTAAAACAAAAAAAAAGAAATAAGATAAAAAGAGACAAAGCAAATTTTGTTAACTTACCATCTAATACATACTGCAGTTTACAAGTCAGATTGCTTGTTCAGTTTGAATGAAGCAAACTGCATTTAAAAATGTCTGAACTCAGCTTGTCATGAAGTTCGATAATAATTTAATAATTGATCTTTTCTTTTATTCCACATGGAAATGATGGTTGAAACCCAATCCAATATTCTGCTGCTTGCATTAATCAAACTACTTTCTGTCAAATTCCGCTAATGACAAATTTTAGGTTTCTACAAAGATCAAATGAAGTGCTTTCACAAGGAAGTTACATGAGAAAACAAAGTAGTTATTTGGAATTTTAGTTATATATTTAGCAATACAGTACCACACAGTAATGAAAGAAATCCATATAAACTTTCCATGAACAAAAAAAAAATCATCTTCTGTAGCCTTCTAGCAAAGCCCGTTGTCCCCTTATCATCTCTGTTTTGAGCACGAAATGGCTGACTCGATGCTATGTGAGCATTTGTTCATTCTTTCTACAGATATTACTCACAAATTAACCATTATATGACTCTACAATAGTGCAAACTCAATTGTGGATACCAAAGTTGTAAAACTAACCATCACACAAAGCCAGTAAAAATTCTCCTTAAAACTGCATAAATATTTGCATAAAACCACTGCACCCTTGACCTTCTTTTGTACCGCCCTGTAAACCGCACTGATTCATGACTATAAACGCTCTCTTGCCAATCTTAAGCTTGGACAACAACAAAAACAAAAATTCAGATGTAAACAAAGAAAATCACTCTCATTGATTTTGGAAAACCTGGTGCTGGGGTGTTGATTCATGGAAACAGAAAAGGCGCACAGCAACCGGCAGCACGCATGCAAAGTTCTGGCCTAAATGCAATCATCACTGTTAGTCACTCCTTGAAAAGTATGCACACCATCTTGAAATGGACTGTTTCTTTGTATACACAATTGCACAGTGCTTGAAAAGGGTGAGCTAAGCGCGAAAGAGTATACTTCAACAAAGGAGGTATATGTCCTTTTTTTTTCTGTCCTTCTGTTATGAAAATCTAGCTACATGTATTGATCCGGATGTGGGTATAAACACCTTTCAGAAGTGTGTACTCAAGGACAGAAATTGATTTAACTATAAAAAAAAAAACTTCATTGGCTTAGAATTCTACTGGAATGGGTGCTTGAAGTTTATACCTGATGAGGAAGTATGATGGCGGTCACTCGAAATACTTGAAATTTGTGAACGACAAATTCTTGCACTTCTTTGCAAGAGTTAGGTCTAGAATTCACTGGATGGGAAAATCACACAACGGACACCTCATCTCCAACGGGTCAACACAAGATATGTACAACCAAGAGACTTTCAACAAGTTCCATGTTAAGAAACTAGATACAACTGACCACTTTTGGTTAGTAACTCTGAGACAGTGGTATAATTATGATTACCTGTGTATCACTGAAAAGTAACTTCCAGTTGAACACAGCTGAAATCCCTCCGTCACATTTTACCCATCACATTATTTATACAAAACTTCAATGCCTTAGCACACAAAAACACATGACCAGCTCTGACATCTCACGACGGACAAATAACTTTTTTTGGAGGGGAAAAGCACAATAATTAAATAAATCTTATTAACGAAATCACAGCCTAAAGGATATACAGTTTCATCACTAGAAAAATCCATCAAAAATTAGAGTCGGCAGCGTCGCTAAGGTACTAACAGGCTCTGTCAGATGGAATATCTCTCTATGAGTATAAAATTTTTGAAAATAAATTAAGGCTCCCCTTCCCCTTCCAGTGTGTGGAAGATAATGTAAATTGCTGGAAGAGGAGACACTCACAATAACAGGCATCTGGTTTTACATTGTATCAAAAATACCAACTATGTGAATATACATAGTGTACAGTGGCCTCCGTCTGGCAGAGAGCTGTGAGGTTAAGGCCTGCAAAACTGACATATCAATACCAGGATAAACTTAAAGATTTATCAAATACAGATACTGATGGTTATTTTACTATTTCAAACATTATTGCCTCTCTCCTCTTCCCCCCCCCCCCTCCCTTTTGTATATTACTGGTCCTTTACTTACCCTCCTGAAATCCACTACTCTTCCATTTCACTCAAATTTAGAGAACACTACATTTTGTTTTCAGGGTTTCTGGTGATCCTCAGTGGCTAAACAGCATTGCTTCAAGTGTAAACTGTGATTCGTTTCTTTACAAGAAACAGGACACATTTAAATCCTCTTCAAAATATTTGTAACATATGCTCCCTGGTATGTTCTCCATCAGGAAACATCACCTCTCTGCTCAACTCCCACTGCTCATCCTACCACTGTCCACCCTCTCCCTTACCCCACCCCCACCCAAATCCAGTCAGAGAGAGACCTTAATTTACTACCTCATATGTTCTCCCTCACGAAACCCTACATCTCTGGTCATCTACTGAAACCCACCCAGTCTCTCATGGTCTACCCCCCACCTCCATCCCCACTCAGAGACACCTTCATCTTGTTGCTATTAAATGCTGATTTCTTCATCTTCATCTGTATTTGAAATTCATCACTGAGAGGATCTACAGGAATGATGACATACCAGAAGTGATAATTTTTTGTTTTCTCTCGTTCCCATCGACTTGTTTCTACTCCTTCGTGAAAAACTACGGTGCTTGTAACTGAAGCCGCATCCCAGGGGCCATGATTAATCAGATGCGCAGACCACATACTCTCGCGAGCTCACTACAAAAGGAGGAGGCTCGTGAAGCCCTCGAGATTCCACCTATTATCACCGACCCCAGTTCTTTCCGCCTTTTGTTTCCAATGTTTGCTGGGATATGACTCACCAATTAATGGCAGCCACGGCCAGGCGGAATGTGAATCATCCGTAGTGCATCAATTTCTTGATTTTTACGCGCATTTTTTCGGGCAACTCTTTTAATTTTTCTCTCCAGCTCTCTTCTTTCCCTTCTTTGCCATTTCGGACGAAAAAGCAAACAGTTTGTTTGTCCACGCTCCAAGGTACTACGGCAGTAACCTTGCTAGACTCAGGTGTACATTACAACATTCTTGACGAGGAGTGAGTCTCATAATGTATGAGACATCTTGTAAGATGAGGCCCCTTTGAGAGAGAGGGGGGGATAACTAATACGAGATGAAAGACAGGGAGCATTCCAAGATCAAGGATGATTTTCTTGCATACTTGTTGAGAGAAGCAATTTACATCCATGAATTCATTAAAGTGACATAGCATGGCACTGTATGTAAATAAATGAGACTGGTGCTCAGACGAAGGTATGACACTTGTCTGTGTGAAAGAATTAACAGACGGGGCCAAGATCACGCACAAAGGTACTTCCCACTTCTGTAATTCTACTGGTAACATCTTATCCCAAATCAATTTACGATCATATTTTTGTACAAGATGTGAAATTTCAGAGATTGCTGCATATTGTTGGCTTTATTTGCAATACATGGGCTCCTATGAGGTTTTAAAATTCTATTACTATACCAATTCCCATGAAAAATGCCAACCTATGACAGAAAAGTTGAAACATCACATACTTTGGTTTTCAATGAAACAAAAGCTGAAGTGAAAGACCAACTGGGCATGTTACGAAACACGTTTTCAACGTTGGCTTGCCTCTGATGACACCAAGAGTACAAACACGATTAGTGGTCGACACAGTAACGCAGAAAACCTAGTTACACTGCAGATATGCCACCCATTCGTTTGAAGTTTCTTTGATGCATTAAACTATAAAGGGGAAAGACAAATAATTTATTCAACAACTTTAATTGGGATTTAAAACCCAAACGAACCTCGTCGGAGGCGGGCTTTGGGAGACACTGTGATCTTTTTATCGTGTGCTGCATTCCTGTCACAATAACTTCTTTATATAACGATTGCCCCATCAACATTTCTGACAATTAATTAATTTGGTATTTACAATGGCGTCAACCGAACGGCCGATCATCTTGTAATACAGGGGAATTACAGCCTGTCTCAAGTTCTCCCAGTGGTCTGATGCAGTGCCTGCTGTAGGGCACTGCACTTAACAAATGCTCTCTGTGGAATTGACTCTCTTCAACTCTGATGAAGGCTTTCTCCGTCTCTTTGGTTTTCTATTTTTTTTTTCTTATATCCATTTAACCCACTGCTTAGACAAGAACCCACGCCACATGGCTTCCTCCCTCCAAGCTAATATGATACGACGTCTTTCGCAAGGCGTTACTTAACATCCTACTCAGCGTGCTATTTCTCATTTATTTTCTTGGGGAGTCGGATGCGAGGGTGCACTTAACCGACACGCAAGTCATGTTACATGTTAGATCGACCATGCACGGTAACAGTCAGGGCACCACTGTGTGACACTTGAAGACTCATTCTGTGCAGACGACGTCTGTACACCGTCGAAACCATTAATTACTAAATCCCTGTCTAGATAAAAAATGAACTTCATAAAAAAACTGGGGAAACAAAAAGACATCTCAATCCTGGATTTTTTATATATTTATTTGATTATCAGACAAGAGTTAGAAACTTTCATACCATATCTCTGCTGTGCACCTGATAACTTACGGCAGGTTGGAACGGGTCTGTCAAAACACTGTTCAAAAGTGGAAGGCACTGAATGAAATTTTTTTGATAAAGCGTAGGCTAGCTCAGGCAAGCTGGGCACCACCAGGAGAAAAGGCAAATTGAAGGTTTACAGAAATTGTTCAGAAGACAAGTAACACAGTTTCCCACTGAAGAAAACATGGTAGTATGGATAACATTCATGAAGTTGTAGAACCCAAAGATTTCCATTTTATGTGTGAAGTAACTGACACCTTCTACAATACCTCTGCTGATTCCTATCAAATTGTTTTGAAATTCGTGAGCATCAGGTCATACAAGAAGAACTAACTCTAACTAGCACTACCATCAACCACAAAAAAATTTTTGTTTTTGCCATTTTTGCATGAGGACATTTTCTTTTTGTACCTCGATCTCATTGTTTTTTTTTTTTTCCTTCTTTGCTTTACTTGAGCACCATTCCTTGGGTGTAATACCGTGAAGCGTAAGCAAAGACAAACAACCAAGGCTGTTATCTCCACCACGGTTGTTGCGATGATATTGCGGCTTATAACAATGCCGGACCTGAGAAAAGAGGGGGACTATTGTGCACCCAGGGTCCAAACGTAACAATAGCCGACCATCAACTTGACACCATTGCAGTCCCTGTAGGGGTTTGAGGGCAGACACAGGCCTTTTGATCTGAACATTCAAAATGCTGCTCTTCATCCTTTCTCCTGGGACGAAAAGAAAAACAACTTTCCTAAAGCAGCGTGGGAATGAAAATGAGAGACATAAGGAAACCAAAATGGTGACAAAAATTCTTATTGTGGAAAATCAAATCCAAGTTTTTGTTGTTGGAGAGCGCATGACGAACACTTCCATCAAAATGGCGACTACAGCCTTTCTTAAAATTTGTGGCTAACCGAACTGGGTTAGCCAGCCTAAAGGAAATCTGCTTCATATACACAGTACTACATAGAGGTGCAATGCACTGGTTTACCTTATCTCACCACAATAACAGCACTCTACAAGTGACGGGAGATAACAGAAGCATGAAATAAGCAAGTACAAATATTGTACTTAATATTTAAAAAAAACTAATGCAAGAGATTTCCCACAGAGCATAAAAAATCCTATTCAAGGAAAGCAACAACAGATCGACTTCCGTGAATCAACAGGCAGAGGAACTCACCCCATGATTATGGATCCCCCTGTTGGTTTTCAACATCTTGCGTAATCTACTCCTTGGATCTCCCTTTATAAACAGCCAGCGTCTCGACTACAGCTACACCATCTGCATCCACTCACACCACTGGGCCTGGCCTTGGGACATACATGGTGAAATATCAAAAACCCTCGGCACTTATTTTCAAGAGGCAAATGGATAACAAGACCCTCTAATCAAGAATCAATATTACTGTATAGCACAGCGTTTCTACGAACCCTGACCACTATGAGCCGCTGGCCTTTGTTGCACTTTATGAGTCAGCTATTTATCAGTGGTTTGAAGACCTAAATAGCTTAATCCTAAACCACAACATGGAGGGGCTGACGTGATCAATAACAAATACTGATTTCTGCCTCACTGTTATGCGTGGCTGCAGAGCGGAATGAATCTACTACAATCAGGCCCATTCAGTGCTTGATGCGGTAGGGGATAAGGTCACACGAGGTGTAGCCCAAAATCGGTGAAAAGGGCTGCATGCAGTACCCGTAGTAGTGTGCAGCAGTGGGACGATCAACGTTATGGCCCATGATTTCACATCCTACATTTACATTAGAGTGTTGTAAATGTTGTAAATAAATAACAGGGTTGGAATTACTGACTGCAATTGCAAGACTGATTTGCCCTGGTCACATAATGACCTAAGGGGTCTACAGATTATACAGCCAAGTTCATGCTATAGGATTTTGTTCTGTTTAAGTAAAGTGTAGTGTCTTGAGAGAGAACCACCTCGTCCATTGAGTGACTTCGTCGAGTTGGTAATGAACAGCTAAACAGACAAATGTGCAATAAGTCGTAACAACAACCCTTGTCTGCGGGCTGTTCATTGTAGGATGTAACAGTGTGATGAAAACTGGATTTCCGGGGCTTAAACGAAAGAAAGTTGGCATTCTTATGTTTATTGTTTAACTAGAAAGTTTTTAAATTGTTGCAACAACTAGCACAACTATATATTCAAGGCAGCTGATCACTGCAAGGACTCTTATCGATTACATACCTTCAGTGAGATGACCCTTCAAAACGTTTTGGTGTGTCTGAAGTCCCTATCTACCACAAATTTCTCCTTTAACAGGCCCATGCTGTGACCCACTCCTACAAAGTGACAGATATGTTCCTACTACAGCAAAAGGTTTGAGCTTTTTGTTGTGTTGTGAGTCAGCAGATTGATAAATTGTTCTTACAAATTAAAATGTCGATTTTCACCACAACTTAATTTTGATGTGCATTCAGAGGATTTACACAACTATGTAGTAAACGTAAGTCTAAAAATCCTAAAGACTGCTCCAAAACAACTTGTAGTATCTGGTATATCCAGTGGTCACTGTAATGGAAACTGATTTCTGGTTATTAATTGGTTGCTCTTTTTTAAACTAATACCAATGACTGGAAATTATTGCTACATATTTAAGTCAGGTGGCCTTCAGTCCTCCAACGGCAGTTACCACCACAAAGTTACAGAGAACAGGTCCAAATGCGGTGCACACATTGAGACATCAGACTAATGAGATAAGACATAAACATGATTGCTTGAGAAATACCACAAAGAATAAAAAAAAAAGTACAAAAGACACATGTCAATGTGGTCCATAACAAAGACAGGAATGTTTGTAACATCGACTGTGGTCACCATGGTAACAAGGAAACAATCCAGAAATCAGACTACTAAAAACAGATCATGTTTAAAACCAGATCAGGATGACATCTTCGGTAAATCCAAGCAAATTGGGATAGCAGAAAGAGAGAAGTAGCTACCTGGATCAGAGGATTAAAAGCAAATGTCTGGGATGGCTCGCAGACAGGAAAATAACAAGACATCTCTTGCTCTTGAGCATGAAGGCCTAAGCAGGTTTAAGATGATTGGGTGCAACAATTTAAGATTGTTGCATCTCTTTATGCTTATTAAATACAGATCAGGAGAGGAAACACCATCAACAAGTCATTCCAAATTATATATACAATGCAGTCAGAGGTTGCATAAGCAAGAGCCCATATCCCACCCCACCCACAACCCCTCCCAGCACTACCCCCCCCAGGAGAGACAAAAGCTAAACATTATTTAAAGTAAATGGCACTAACCTTTACTTAAAGTGATTGCGTGTGTACTGAAAAACCAGAAAGATAAGACTTTTTCTTTACTTTTAAATGTACAAGCGAGGTTGTACATGGATGGACCATATCTTTCAATGAAGGAAAAGCAACGGGATTGGCATAAAAACAGAAATCATATTTGAAAATTAATGGTTCTTACTAGAAGCACCTACATAATGAATATGCAACAGTGCAGGTCTCACTGGTGTATCAAAACCATGCTACCCGAGTCGAGCTCCTTGGTCAGTATCGGGAATTGCCAAGAAAGCACTGTATTTTTACATATAACCCACGAAATGATCACAACACTGCGGCATCAGTGATCCTGAATTGTTTTGACTAACTGAATATTCAATACTAGTATACTTCCCATTGGCTTGATCAAAGAAGCACACGGTTGATTTGAATGAAAACTGTCAACCACTACATTATCGTATTCTACACTTTTTGTCATTATGTTAGAAGAATTTGAAATAATACGACAGAATTAACCAACTGAAACCTATTTATGTTGCCTGATTTGTCTGAATGGTGCAATTTAAAGCTTTACAAAACTTTTGGAGATGAAATTTCACTGTTTGTATTTTTTTGCCTACACATTCAATCACTTTAACATTCAAACAGTTTTCATAATATAATAATTCAATAGCCAGTCACTATTTTTGATCAGCTGTTAATATCGCCAGACAAAAGGTTGATAAAGAAGGAAATACCGTCCTTATCATCATCATCGTCATCGTCACCATCATTATAATTGCTTCTACAGGAACAGTGATTTATGCCATCCATCATTAAATGACTACAGTCTGCTACATTAAGACCACATCATGTTGCAAAACACATCAGACATGTTAAGGCCGAGGGAAATGTCTTCCCCACGATTTACAACCATTAACGTCAACCCCTGTAGCTGCCATGTGGAGATGCACAAAACAATTGACAAAAACTGTGAATAAAGCAAAATCCGCGTGTTGTAACAGCTGTTGTAAATGATTTACTCAATTAAATCAAGCTATGCTGGTAAACAATACTATCAGCATTATGTCTGTATTTTTATTTTTCTTCCAGAGGTGTGAACTTTCCATATACTCGTCAAGTCACATGATTTGCATCTGTTACAGACCGTGCGATGAATTCTGGCGAAATGCCACAGGCCTTATGTGTGGGGGACATGTGTCCAATATGCATCGTCAAGAACAGAAAGATATTGTTTGCCTTGTAAAATAACAATATTTAATTGTCAATATCGTCAATTAATTTTGAAAGAGAAAGAGAAAAGGGGATGAAAGTGAGGAATGGATGAAAGCATCCTTATACTATAATATTCATTGTGGGCTGCCTCAAAAAAAAAAAAACATGTTTAATGAGAGATAATTTTGCGTCTTTTGTTCGTATATCGATTATATCTGTACATGACATAGAATATATAGGATTACAACATTATTGAAGACAATAAGTTGTATTCCAGATTTCTGAAAAAAAATAAATAAATAATAGAAACCAGATTCTGTGATGAGGTGATCTCTCAGAAAAAAAAAAATGTCTAGAGTCTTTAACCCACCAGTGAAATTTTATTGTAAATAAGGAAAACTAGAAATGAACTTGGTCTGTAAATTACAGCTGCCTGGAAATCAGCAATTATGAAAGGCACCAAAGTTTAATATGGGCAACTTAAATTTGGAAATAAGCCATATTTTACATGTTTTGGTACTAGAATTGTTCATAACATGCAAGTTGTGTTTCACGTGTTGGACTACGGTCAAAAACACTAACAGAAAATTTGATTCTAACTTCCCACTTTTAATGAAATGTGCCAGGTTTTACAAGAAAACAGAAAAGAGAGCTATATTAGTTGAGGACCAGCTGCCAGAGGACCATCCAGTATTTTAAAACTGATTATTACTCTTCTGACCAGAAAGACTGTTTCAATGCACAACAGAAAAATCACACATGTTGGACACAAACAAATTCAGAGCCCGACCTAAGTTGTTTTCATAAGCAGGTTGCTCCAGACAGACCAGATGTATTGTAAACTGACTCCTGTAGCCTTCCTACATCGGGTTACATTACTATACCTATGGGCAAGGTGTGAGGCCCGCCCACTGGTAGACTCTGCGAGGGGTCCGCCTCAAACAAAACTGCGTCCTTCTGATGCGCCTGGCATGAGGGTGGTGCATCATGAGAACACAATATTGGAACAAGCTGTCGCCAAAGGGACCGAACCAGCTGAAGGCTGCGTTCAGAACATTCTTGCATTCTTGGTGGTACAGTAAATGATCGGAAAAACTTGCAGAAGTTCAAAGACGGGAAGAGGACGAAAGAAGACTGGCAAAGAGCGGCTGGCTCGTTAGTGGAGTCAAACTATTCCCCCTGAGTGCTTAGATGGGAATAGACCTTTATATCTAGGAACTGGACTGGTGCACTGCCATATCACTCCTGACACGTCAACTAAAAAAAAAATGCCAACATGTTCAAAATATCTAACAGGTTGTTAACTGCATCTCATCCGAGATGAATTTGAGACTTCCTTCTCAATATCACTCTCTCAAACTCACATTCTCATATGAATCAGCTCTTCCTCCCCCCTCCCCCACCACGCACCCTTTTTGATCTGATCCTCAGAATTAAATTAAAGAGTGTTTGTTCCCAGTCTTCCTCCTCAAAAACAAAAACCTAATCACATGAGAAGTAAGGAGATAGGACCTACACTTTACTTATCCGTTTAACTTTTCTATCTGGCAGCGCTTATAAATTTCTGATGAATCGCACTGTCATCGAAGACACACCAGTCTGTTTGCACAGTCACAATTTGTCAAAACCAAAAAATAAAAGATTGAACAAAACCCAGACAATTTTGATGACAACCTAATTTATGAGTCAAGCTTTACAGACAGACAACATTTATTTGTGACAGGTACTGTACTACCTCTGATATGAATGAATGAATGAATAAACAGGGCGCAATCACTTTGCATAATAATTTAAATGTTCAACCAGCTGAGTAGCGAATTGTGACTGTCCATTACAGCCAACAAGCACAACCCCAGACATCCACGACTCTCTGCCGCATGTATATTGCTGACATGCCCATTAATTATGCAAATGATCAAAATGTACTGTCAGGAGGATTACAAATTATCCATGAGGAGGGATGACAATAAAGAATTAAAACTGTATTAAGGCCCTGACAGTAACATACAGGTTGCAACATGACGTACTGGTATATCGAAAGTGACCTTCCTTTGTCCAAGGCAGTATGTGCAATGGTCCATCGTATGATGTCATATCCCCTAGCTGCCCATCATATACAGGACCTAGTCTCTCACCCCTTCTCCTCTCCCTTCCCCACCTGATATTTGAAACCCTAATTTCCACAGGACTCTTCAATATCAGCATTTCAATAGTGGCAACTACCTCAGGATATCCCAAATTACATCTTCTTTTTGTACTTTTTTTTGGTCACACACAGCTTTCTGTTCAACAATCAATTACCATCTGCCAAAGAGTAAACTAACCCAGCTGCTTGCTCTCCTCTGCTCCCTCCCCCCCCTATTTTTTGTTCAATTTATTAGAAATTAATCCCAATGAACTCACCATGCTGGTTTCGTCCCATGTTTTCTCCGGGAAATCTAACTCTGTTCCGACCGGCATATTGATTTCAGAGTTAACGCTTTACTAAACGCCGCAACGCTTCAACCTCCAATCACAAAACAATGTAAAATACAATTGATTGACAATTGTCACTTGGCGGCAAAACTCAACTGAAGGAATGACACGTCCGACAGAAATTCACATAACATTAAACAAGAATTAAAAAGAAAAACAAATTCGTCTGCAGAATGTTCCTCCCAAAAACGTCTCGATGGGGCATCCAACTTCTTGCCCTGACTAGGACTCCTCTTCAGTTCTCCTCCCTGTTAAATGCATGATCACCGAGCGACGACGATGACGCAGCTGTAATGATTAACTTGCTCTCCCTTTGCAAACTGAATGAACAGGACTAAATGCATTAAAGCATAAACCGATAACAGTGTAAGCAGACGAGTGTTTGTCCTCAAAAAGTAAACAGAGACAAAACACCAGAGTTAGCTTTAATCTCCTCAGAGAGAGATTCCCCCCATGTCAACGGTGGATCTCATCAAGTCCTCCAGCTTTGAGTTCAATGCTGTGTATGAGCATCAACCTCCAAACCTGGTGCTTCCACAGCATCAAGGTTATTGTGAAGGTAAAAAAGAACCGGTGGAAACAACACTGCATGCACCGGCGTGAGGTCATTGATTGTTGCTGTGCAGCGCCTTTACAAAAGGTGATCGTTGGTCGGCACGGCGGCAAAAGGCGACAAAACATCGGGGCTGTAGGGGTATTGGAGGGGGAGGTGCCTATTGATGAGACGCTGTCAATATCACCCATGAATGGATTTAAACAAGATTGAAGAGGATTGTTTACATCAGCGGATATAGAAGGCAGACAGACATACAGTCAGACAGACAGACAGAAAGGTTTCATTGCTTGTTGACTGAATGTTATTATCACAAATTAGCACCTTGTTATCCATGTGAAATATATTCACTGCTGTGGTTGTCACAATGATTTTAAACCTTCCTCACACAAGTAATTAATCCTATTTGACTACGTCAAAGTGAAATTGAAGTTCCGAAAATGGCATTGTTGCACAAGTCAAAAAGTTCATGAAACTAGCTATTAGAGCAAACAATGTTTGGACAATAATTGAAAGAGTTGCTTAGTTGTTAACCTTCCCAATCTTGCCAATTCAGCTTTCAGACAAATTATTGGGAACAGCTTGGCACTTCCCTCAACTGAAATGAACTAGGAAGACTTCCTGATGCAATGTAAACCATAAGACATGTTGTGACATAATTTATGATTAAATTTTATGGCCATCTTTACTAACATGCTTACCAGCCAAAAATGTCCTGCCTCCTTTTTGAAATTTTGTATAGCATTGAGAAGTCACTTACAAATATACTCCCCAAATAGCTCATAAATGCCACACCGATGCTCTGACGAAACTGACAACGACAAGTTCTATAGCAATCCCTTCTGTGAAAGAATGCAAGACAGTCTGACCACAAGGAAATGTGCCGTAACCACATCACGGGGACTGGAGAATGAGCAAATCTGACTGGGTATCCCAGGACCACGTTTGAACAAAACGTCTGTCAGTGCTTTACAAAACAGGTGCCGATTGCATTTGAAAAGGTTGTGAGCTAACCACTTTGGACAGCTGGTAATAATGGCTAATTATGATGATCACAACAACCAATGGATTACACAGTGTCCTCTCTATAACGGTAGTGTTCAAATTACGACAGATCAAAGCGGGTAATTTACTGCAGGTAGTAACATATCTGTCTTGTTGGGTCAGAATTATTACCCTTAACAAAACACTGATGGACAAATTAGCAACAAAATTTTTTTTCCAAGTAGACCACTCATGTGGATTCATATGAATCCTTCAAAGTGTCCAACACATAATGATCTTCAAACAGAATTATAATCATCTTTGACGATTTAATACTATATATAATAGCTATTCAACTTTGTGTTTCACATTCTACTGCTTTCTTTCAGCTCTCTTCTCCTGCCTGCCCCTCTCCTCCATAACAGAAGGAAATCAACAACTTTTGCATCATCATAAATAGTTTTTAAAGGTTATTGTTTGTGTGAATATGCAATAAAGCTACTGGTGAACCTAGCAGTATCAGCAAGAATATGCCCCATCATTGGCATAGGGATGATGAAGTCAGACCCGGTCAGCAAACAAACACTGGGGGAAAATGACTACAGCTGACACTGTGAAAACTCCCATAGAAGTGTATACATATGATTAGAACAGTTTACACAATCGAGGTATTACAGTCATTTACGGATTACCAGGTAAAACTCAAGGTTAAAACGTATCTCCAGCAACAGGCTGTTTGTGCAAATATTAGCCGTCTTGCAAAAGCTTAAATAGTATGACTATGGCGTATGTCAGATTTTCGAAGAACCACTCCAGAAAAAGTGAGCAACAGTAAGATATCAGTAAGATATCAAACAGATGATCGAACTAACGAACAATGACCAATTAACTGTAAACAAAAACTCACCTTCCTTGCAAATAATCTGTCAGTTTAAATCGACCTCCTGGTGTGCAGATTTCCAAGTATATACAGTTGCGGCTCAAGCACCTACTAAAAACGACACCGGATAATATCTCCACTATCAGAAAGAGAAGCATGGCACGACGAACAGGCGGCTCTTAAACAATCGTGCACTTTGAACGTTTATGATGAAGCATGGGATATTACGACCCACGTCAGCCCCATTGAGACAAAATGAGCTGACATAGATCACCAAACAACTGACGATGCATCTATTATGCGGTATAATACACAGAGAGTTGTGTTTGGTTATTTGCCCTCGGTGCAAACTTTTTTTCTTTTTTGGAGACCTTTACACAACTGTTGAATCACGCACACGCAAAATAAAAAGGGAAAAAACAGAAGCCAAGCTGAAAAAAATATATGTATAGAAAGAAGGCAATATCGAAGAGCCAAGGAACATTACCGGCAGCTTGCCTTTATTGCTGGTATTTCCAGGGCACTCTTGCAGTCTGAATTTTAACAGCAGGATCCCCGTCTTTGTTTGCAAAGTTCTCTGGTATAAATTGGTTGGGAGTGAAAGACTGACTTCTAGTGCACAGATATTTTTAGACAGCAATATTCTACCACCAACCTCGAATATAAACTGGCAAAAAAAGAAAGGTGCCTGACAACATAACAAAAGTGGGTAAAATACCTACGCACACACCTACATAAAACTTTCCAGTGGATAGTTGTCATGGTAACCCAATTGGGCAGACACCTGGGTATAACCAGATAAAAATCATCACAAAGCACTTGGGCTACTGTTGCACTTTTCACAGGTAAAAGGTAATCTATAAACTAGAGGCCTCGACAATGGAGTGTGATTTGTGAACTAGTGATATAAAAGGTAATTGGTTTTAAGTGTACAATAGTCAAAGGGTGAGCGCCTCTACTCCAGCTGTACTTTTCAATGTTAATTATGCAAAGTTCCGTTCCACTGATGGAGGTCAATACGTTTCCACCGACAAACATCAACACCAGCTTTACCTTTCGATCACATCATACCTTATCTTTCTGAGAGACCGTCCTATGACGGTCTGAGACATGCTGCAAAATCAATTACTAACCCTTCCTTACCCCACCCATCAACTTTTCCCCATCCCTTCTGACTCCTTTCCAAATTCCTTCCCCCCCCCAACTTTTGTCCCATAAATTTTGACACCGTTTATAAAGCATGTTTAAAGTTAGTAATTAAACATACAACTTAGCTTGCTACTTCCATCTCAAAATCTCAATTATCTCTATACATCTGCCGTCCACTCGCTTCCACAAATGATACCACCTGCTGACATGTACCCCCCTCTCCCCCCCCCCCCGCTTACACAAAAATAAGTAATGATAATAATCATGAGGCATGTCCTAAATCTCTTTTACTGCTGACGATGATAGTTCAGACAATCAGAGCACGCAACACTTTTGGTTATTTTATGATTTAAGAAATTCCTTTCTTTTCTTCTTAACATGTCTATACAAACATAATCTGGGCCAACACCCTTTTTTTTTACGTTTTTGTAATCTAAACCAGACACCATCTTTGGAAGAACAAACACGTTGTCAAGCCTGTTATGACAAAGATGAATACCTGTTTCATTGTCAAAGGATAGTGAGGAATGTTGAGCGTAACTGGAATGTGTCTTGTTCCGTTTTGTTTAGTCGGACCAGCCAATCAGGCTCACCATACAACACAAAATCCAGGCTACTGTAATACACTAACAGTTTACCATAATCCGCTAGGATTACAATTGCAATACATCAGCAAAAAAAGGCTCAGGCAGGTTGGTCTGATGGCAAAAGAAGAAAAAAAAAAAGGGCTTTGCCAAAAAGAAAAGAGGGGGGGGAGAAAAACATGCCACACATGGGTGAAGGTCAGGTATCTGAAGAAAATGGAATGATAGAGTAACTCCTGTACATATGTATGACTTAGGCTGATACATGGTAGCAGTGTTCACCACAGGTTGTTTTAGGGGGCATTCCACCCACATCACCAACATAGTAAAAATAACAACCACTTGCAATAGCCACTGCCCCCTTAAAACGATCCCCCCCAAAAAACCCCTAAAAATGACCCCCCAAAAAATAAGAATTCTCCTTTCAGTTAGACAAGAAATGACAACAAAGACTGCTGCAATTTCAAGCAGAGCAAGAAATCATCTACAAGTGGCACCATTTTGCATCCTTTAGAATCTCAAATTTCTGAGATTGAACCGTACCCTCAAACACCTCAACCAACCTTCCTGCATGGCCACACCCCCCTCCCCTCAATCCCCCGTGCTCTTGGACATCTGTGGAGACCATCGAGTGGTAACAAAAAAATACAAGCAAAGGAAACAGATGACAATGAACCAACTTGTGAGAAAATGAAAAGTCACTTCATCTGAGGGATTGGTGAATGTTATCTGGAGGAGACCTGAACATTTTCTGTGCATGGCCATATTTTTGAACCAACCCTTTGGAACAAGTCACCTTGGGTTTTTGCCAAGACACTGTTGCTTTAAAATCGCTGTCCTCAAAAGAATGGTTTGGATTTTGAACATGCTATAGCTTGCTTCCAATTGCTTCAAGATATTGCTGAAATGCTATTCGTAACTACTCTTTTATTTCTCTAATTTTGTCCCCCAACCTCTGAAACTACCAACTCTTTCTATGTCTGATGGTACAACTATTAATTAAATTGTATTATTCACAGGAAAACGGATGCTGAACGTGTGGCAGGACTGCGCCAAGGCCCCGGCAACCGCCGGGCAATGTGGCCGAAGCGTAGGGAGGTCTCGTGGAGAATGGTACAAAAAGTAAAAATCAGGTCACATCGTTTCATCGATCTACATCTGGACTGTCGACAAGGTGCCTGTCTATTTTTCGAAAGTGACACGCTTGGATTCAATAATGCGAGACATCTTTTGGTACTTGCAATTTAAAATCCTCTTCAGCCGAGGCATCGATCCGAGCCATGATTCGGCCTCTGCCAGAGAGCAGAGACGATATTTCAGCTTTCTAAACTCAGAAGAAGAATGTTCAAACAGTTTTAACCGTACGTCCTTGTTATAAACCGAGCTGGTTAAAACTGTTTTGGGCTCATTTTGATTCTTTTCAGACTTTTTTTTTTGTTTGTAAAACCGCAATCTAGGCTTGTTTTCTGAAAGAGAGTAGTCTTGTTTACCATAACTCCATTCATGGAAAGGTCACGACTGAATGGACTGTGAAAGTACATTCAACGTAATCACATCTCACACATGAATGGCAGCTTTCGATAAGTTGCAAAGTCATCGGCATATAGCCCCCACGGCTGTATGGGAAGCACATTAAAGAAAAACTAACGGAGGGTTGAAGCATTCTGTTTGCTCCTGGAGGACAATAGCTAGTCTCCTCATGACCCGAGAAGTTTGCACTCATTCAGGATAAATGAATGGGTTTAAACTGGTGACAAAAGCAGATTGGGGGAGAAATGATGAAATGACCTGAGTAATTACTATGACCTTCAAAAGAGTTTGCCAAAGTTGCAGTGAAACAGCTGCTGTTGTCCAGTCAAGAGTTGTAAGTACAATCACAAATATTTTTTTTTTTCTCCTGCCATACCATGAAATAAATATGCATCCTTTTTCTGTGTACCCAAACTGATCCACTTAATAAACTTCTATTTTTTTTTTGAAGTGAAGTGAAAATTAACACCTTTAACAGGTATCTCCACATACCAAACATTTCACAATTTATTTCCTTTCATAACATGCTTATTTTCACCTCATTCTCATTCACTTTTCCTCACCAGCCCCATCTTTCCCACTATGCTCAGTTGTTTTTATTTGAAATCTTTGATATTTCTCTAAATGTTTCAGGAATAAACTCACTTCATCTACATAACAGTGCATCCCTTTCAGAAGTATGAGAGCTATACATGGTTAAATTCCTACAGCTGCCAGTACCACACTATCAGTAAGTCTATCGGGCAAACCGCCCGTGGGTTCACTCTAGTAGAGGGCGCTATCAGTTTTCTAGAATCATCAACAGAATGAATCCAAAGTACCATTGACTGGCAAAGTTTGTGCCATTCCAAGACTCAACTCCTGTCCTATGATTCCTTCAAACTCTCCGCAACAAATTGGTCAGACTTGACAAAAGAAACATTTTTCCACATAAAAAAAAACTGCTGAGATTAATATGGTTTTTAAATGTTGAAAAAAAGGCCACTACAAACAAATCATCAACTGAATGAGAAGGTAAAGCAGGAAGAGAGGTATTGTGACATATAGAGGGCGCTATTGTCTTTTGTTCAATTCAACAATCTTCACATCACATTGCTATCGTCACAAAATTGTAACAAGCGATGGATGAACTGCTACACCTGGTGTAATGATGAAATGTGAGACATTTTAAATGCAAAAAAAAGAAGTGAAATTTTTTTTTTTCTCCCTCCTTCAATTATTCATACATGATGATAGACAAAACTCAGAAATTACTGGATCCCTGAGGAAATTAACACATATCAAAAATTTGTCAATTAGAAATTTGATATAAGTTTAGAATTAGAAGTTTGATATAACATTAGTTTCTATCCCCTAAAAAAAAAAGGACCACTTCTTTGTAAATGTGGACAGATAGGATACATTCATAGGTAGTCGATCTGGACTGAAATTGATTCCTCTGGGGTTAAATTGGATTAGGTTCATGGAGAAGTGAAGGGCAGCATTGTTAAAAACATGGAATGAAATATAATGTGTGCCACAACTGCTCCACATTGAGTGTGATTAGTTTTTCTTTTTGTTAGTGGATGTCAATTACTTTCACAATTTGGAAACAGCTCAGTGTTGCTAAGTTTGCATTTAATACTGACCAGTTTGGCCTAGAAAAAAAAAAAAAAACAGATTCCAACTTTTTTTACCCCTTGTGGATCATGGCAGTTTTCAAAGGCAAAACCAACTATCTGTTAAACCCAGAGATCAAGGCTAAGCATCTAAACAGACAGTTTTTTAGAATTAATGCAGCAAATTGGGACCTCTTTTCTCCTCCTTCCCATCCTACTCATCTAACATTACTCTCTTGGTCCTCCCTGATCCATCTTTCCCTCTCCTCCCCCCCCCCCCCCACCTTGTCCTAGTGACAACGTCAAAATATCATACTCACACCAAAGTAGATGGAAACAGCAAGATGTTCTGATAAATCATCTTTTGAAACTACACTTAAATGCCATCATAAATTAGTTCCCTGACCAACTTCTCTCCAGGTCGGCATCTTGAGTCCAGCAATGTCAGTGCACCCTATGAGAGCTACTGTGTCTTGGTGGTATTCCCTGATGACAGTAGCATAGCGACGATGAAGGGAGGGAGGGACTGATGGGTCACACACAAAAAAGTTGAACCATGGACATCCATTCCTTTTGTTATTTTATCCATCCCACAATTTTCCAAAATAAACACCTCAAAATGAAACAGTAATTTGAGTTATCTGTACTGGCCTTTTTTTTTTTCCGTTTTTTACCTCTTGCCGCTGCATCTGGCATTTTATCGGCAATGACGAGGGACCCTTAAAAAAAAAGTTGATAAACAAGGTATTTCACCACATCTGGGAATTCTAATTGGACAATTGGCAGCTAACTCATGGGACTTAGTTATGAAATCACCACTTTGTTTGCAGCTGTGTTGATGACATGATAATAAACAGGGGGCATAACCAGTAGAGACTAACTATGATTGTTTTATTTTATAGTGTTGGTTCTCCTGAGGAAACAAAGCCACAACCACAACTGGAACTGTCCCAATAATATTCTTTACACATATTTACAACACTAAATCAGGTGTGACTGGTCTGATTGACCCTCAAATAAATCTGTACATGCCACATTTGTCTCAAAACTTATCATCGCATCTTGCTTCGTTAAACCCATGAAGGCATATTCGCCATATGGGATAAGGTGGTTTACTAACATGGTTAAGATGAGCTTTTTTACAGCAACAATGAGAACCTCTAAGTCCATTTTTCATCATACATCACGACTGCCAAAACTCTACTTGATTCACTCTGTAAAAAGGATGATGGATAAGGACAAAATTCAGCCACAATGGCCAGAAGCACTTAAATGCCATCGTACATCTTGAAACAGTTTGATGAGAACAGCTACGGCTACGGCTCCAAAAATACGTCTGCACTGCTTTTTCCTAGCAGAAGCTTCTTTTGTGTAAACACCTTGCATGAGCGAAGCATGCTCAAAGTAATAGCAGGTTGGACGTTTAACTCCAACAACATGTCAAATGCTGTTCATCGTGCAACATGGAAACAGCACTTGAGAAATCACTGACTTTTCGAGGGAAATGCCTTTCATGAGTGTGGGTAGACGAGAGCAGCCTATGGGACCGATACAGCAGAAATTTGAACAAATACAAGAAGGGAAATTAGAAAATATAGTCTGATGAACCCGATGGGCAACTGAGAGATTTTTCCTTCGATACATTGTACTATAACGAAGTACAAACACTGCCTTATCAATCCAAGCCAACCATCAGTACAAAAAGATGACATTTCATGCATGTCCCCCGCTCCATCTCTCCCAAAATGGGGTTGAGTTTTCACATATTATTGTAGTAGGTGGGCACAAAGTAATGTGGGGCCCTGCTTGACCGTATTTCTCCACGAGACTTCAGTGGTGAAAGTCACAAAAAGAGGGGGAAGTTTGTAGCGCACTCACCTCCACTCGAAATTGATTCCATTAATATCATCCTCATTGTACATGTTAGCCCACACGGTGAAGATTATGACATAATGGTGAAAAATATGGTGAAAATTATGAAATAATGTAATTTTATGGTGGTCAACTTTTGTGAAGGTCACTGTGAACATGCCCCGCTCAACCACGCTTGAATTTTGGTCCTGTTACAGTACTTCATCTGTTCAATCAATCTCGTAAATCATCTCTTAATTTTTGATAATTTTTTGGTTTTCCTACTAGCAATCATTTGTAACTGTAATCATTCATTGTACAATAAAAATTT
Organism: Stichopus chloronotus; assembly: GCA_021234535.1. Classification (NCBI taxonomy): domain Eukaryota; kingdom Metazoa; phylum Echinodermata; class Holothuroidea; order Aspidochirotida; family Stichopodidae; genus Stichopus; species Stichopus chloronotus. The sequence goes on from CM037850.1 coordinate 5,415,223, forward strand.
CCTAACTTTACTCTCAAAACATGTTTTCGATTAACGTAAGACATGTTTACCAATAAGGTCTGAAACTGGTATTTTGTTTTGTTACACTTTTTATCTCAAATAAAAGTGTTCCCGGTCTAAAGCAGACCTACCTCACATGACAACGGACAAGAGAACCTCTTTCTCCTTCTATCCAGTGCATCAAAATTGCAAACTATATCTTCTGGTATAGTAGAACAGGAGTATGGCAAGTTCCCATCCATACTACATGTATCTGCTGATAACTCACCTTAACTCAACTGGACTCAACTCGGCCTGTTTACTTTGTCACTCATGAAACACTTGACACTAGATTTGCATATGTGCTCTACACTGTGCATCAATGAGTGTTATCATCCAGTCTCCATTTTCCAGCTATATACACATGGAGAAAACAAGTATTTTGGGCTTCATTTTCATTCAAACATCTTCACTACACAACAAACTTCATAAACTGATTTATAACACTGACCCCAGGAATGTTTCACAGTGATACAGAAAGTTACATTCCAGACAGTGGCCTCCAACAATGTTTAATAAGCAGACCGCACTTCATTATACTCTTGTCAGATTTCCTCAAATGAAACGGCTGAGTTTGCAAGAAACAGCAATAATACTATTGTAAGTCTTTCTGTTTTATGAATACCAAAAGCATGGAACTTGTTTCACTTTCTTAAGTGAGGACAGGGATCACGATCATTAAGCCTAAAATGTATGAGTGTACATCAGAAAACAGCAGCACATCCACAAGCTGAGGGGAAAAAGAAAACACAAGGTCACTTTTCCTTCAAGCAGTTCTCAACTTCTGGGATAAACTACAACCATCCCTAATACTGTCACTTAAATAGAAAAGATACTTCTTGAAGGTTGTGATATTTTCCAAAAGCAACATTCCATATTCATTCCTTTCTTCCTGAATTAAGTTCCTTTGGAGTAGAATCCTTTCAGAGCTGGCCCGTCTCCAACAAGTAGGAACTGGCAAACCTGACAAACGGTCAGATCATCTTCAAGCCAAATCGAGGCTAGGAAAAAGCTATCTCTATAAACTACAACAAGCAAGCATCCTCTCACCATGTACACTCCTTACCCAACATCTGCATCACTTCAAAGAATGGCTTCCGCTTAAACCCACGCAAAAGAAAAGAGGAGAAGCTTTCTATCGTTGATTTACACCATTAACTTCGTTTGTCAAATCGAGACAACCGCAAAATGGAAAAAGCGCAGAAAAGGCGAACTTTGGACCCTCTTCCAGTTTTACGTCATCCACATCGGTCGCCTACGAAAACTGACGCGACGCGTAAAAAGCTGCCTCTTTACACCAATTGACAAAATTAAATTTTCAAAGAGGTACACTCCCCTGAATAAACTTTCCCCCTTCTCCATCCAATAAAGCATAAAGTTGATGTAGAGAGACTGACAAATCCAAACAGTATCTTTGAAGGGAAACAAATCTGGAAATTGTTCTTCTTCTTGGCTCTGTGATCTAATTTAAGGCAACGAAGATCAATCGCTTGTGAAATATTGGACTCAACCAATGGCACCTGCACTTTTAGTACTATTTTATGTCCACTTGTGATTCCTCTGTAAGGATTCTGGTTTTATGATCACACATTCAACTAAAAGGTCACTACCAATAATCTATAGACAGAGGTGAAAAACTAATATTAGTTTATGCTAATATCCTTCACAATGAAGGTGCCGCCAGTCTTATCTGCTACAATAAAAACTTCACTGATCAACACACAAGTCCCCCCTCCTTTACAATGGATTTGCCCACTGACCTTTGTTCCCTGAGGATTAATATATGCAGATAATCTATTCTGGCAGATGAAAAACCTGTACAGGCTGCCTGACTATAGGTTCAGAGTTGGTAAACACAGGAACATACCACAGATGAAGAGGGGGGCAGGGTGACAGGTGAAACTTCAAACCACAGAGTGATTGTGAGCAACTGTTTTAACCAAACAAAATCTATTTTTAAGACTGTAAAACAATAACGATCAAAAGCAATGCAAGGGAGAGGATCACCAACTCTGAATAACACAAAAGAATCTTGTGACAAAGGTTCATTGAAGTTTTGGACAGTCTTTAACGGTCATAACACAAAAATATTCTTTTTCTGTTAAGTTGAGACCAAAACTATAACTGAAAGATAAGCAATGGTTTGCAAATCTACAAGAAATACCTAACAACAAAATTCTGCATTCCTGAAGACAGCCATATTAGAAGAGTTTGAACGGCTAATCAAGGAAGGCAATTTTGAGTGCTTTCAGTCACAATTTTAAATTTTGATCGACTGTGGCATTGTTCAACACTGGTTGTCCTTCCACCCTAGAATTCTAGGTTATGATCAGAGTGAGTCTCCGACAACTCTTTGGAAATCTCTGGGACATTGTTTTGGAATTTTCTTTTGCGCAATCTCTTTGATGCGATTTCATCAGAGGAACACGACTGAAGAGACCCACGCTACGCTGATCATCGATGGAGGTGTATCTAATTTTCATCGATTAATAATCCCCTTTGGCAATCCGGAACACCTTGGCTTTTCTTCCCAACATCCAGTCGTGCCGATGAGGTCTTCCCCCAGGATTAAGGCAAATGTGATCCAAATCATGTCCGTCTTTTCTTAAACTTTCACGTCAACTCTGGGAATATCAAGTCCAACTCGCCAAAACGGGAACATGCGATTTCACACAGAGCTGGCGTTTCTGAGCTACTTTGACTCTTAAGTTTGCGGCTCTTAAGTTACTGATATTGGACAAAAAAATAAACAAAAGGAACGGAATTACACCCGAAAGAACAGGAAATCAGCTCTCGAAAACCTGACAGGAAAATTGCGAAGAACGATGGCTGTTTGCGTGTGTGTGTGTCTCCTCATCAAGTTTGTTTCTCCTTAATTTGCCCTTAAGGGAGAAAAATAATTCAGATGGAAAAGCAGGCAAGTAAACAGGCAAGCTTGCAAAACAGCTCAAAGTCCAGATGACGATCACTGCTGAAGGCTACCATGGCAACCAATTGCTGGCTAAGTGCTGTGAGAGATGTTTACAGAGTAGGAGATGGTACTTCCAACTAATTTGAAGGAATGTTTCCTACTTATGGAAATACCAGAGTACAAAAAAAATTTTTGAGTCTTACAGTGACGATGAAATATTCTAAAAACACGTACACACCCACACACAAAACAAACAGTTTTCAGTACTCACAAATCTGGTATCAGTCACAAATCTATTTTGAGCTTGAACTAACTTTTCATAATTTTTGCATCATTGCACTGACTTTTTTTGATGACCTGTTACATTGCACTTATCAGTTCAGTTTTGAATATTTTCATTTATTACGCTCTGATATCTTACCATTTAAAAATTACAGCAAAAAACAAAGTAAAGCCTGCTCCCTTTTTCCTCAACTACTGTATTAAAATAGACAGACAGAAAATAGAGGGCACTATTCACATACTGATTGTCCAGAAAGTTGCAAGTAGGACCACAAAATGTGCCCCGTCCCTAGTACTGCCTACTGTCGAATACTGGGCTCCAGGAACAGATGATGAGATAGTACAGGGGGTAGGATGATGAAGAAAAAGTGGTGGTGAAGCAAAGGGGGCTGGCATCACGGACTTTGTGAGATTAATTTAACCTACGACAGACCTTCAAAGTTTTCAACAGAAAACTCTTGGTAACATCAGACAAGCAAATTGATGAATCCCAACTTGATGGCTGATGACAAGCCCCTGTCACCTTTTGACAAAATCATATCCGAACCGATGGCGGGCCAAATTAGAGAAAATATGCAGATAACCCTCAGGGCATTTTGTATGACTCTGTAGAACTCAAAATAGTTCTTTATAAGAAGCAAATCATACTGAGCTACAGAAGGTTAGAGAGAAAGCTGCATGTCGGTTCAGTGTGACTTGGAAATCAATGTAGCTAACAAGACAAGGGACGTTTACTTACTGACTACGAGTGTCTGCCAGGTACACTTAGAGGTTTTATGAGGTAAAATTAAAATTAACACAGTTTCCCACAATTTTTTTTATAAATATTAAGCATGGGAATAATGATCTTTGGGAAAGTTGACTATATCCACAGAAAGAGAAGTCAAGCTTTGCCAGTAACTTACTTATGGGTTTTTTTTTTTTTTTTTTTATGGACACCTTTATCATTTTCAGAGTGGTACGGGCCAAACCCTTCCCTTCATTCTCTCACGCGACTTACACCATCCCTGTACCATACTGACCTTTGTCGATATCCTAATACAGTAATGAGTACAAGATGAAAATGACTCTGTGGGTAACTAAGCATTAGCCGTGTTAGTCTTCCAACTACCACTGTCCTTAATTTTTTCAACTTGCTAACTTTGCAGAGCAGCTAAAAGAGCTGAATATTTGACTTGCTTATAACCAGAGTTAGTATAATGCAGTGGACTGATCTCTGTGGCGGCTTTGCTGTACATGGCTGATTTCAATATGATAATATGCACTTGACTGGTATACCATTGGTGCTGACATTGTGCTCCTTCCCCTAACACTATCAATGGTGACATTGGAATCCCTGTGAGTCCCCTAGTCGCATCCTTTTATAATCTGCACTTGACTGGTGTACCATTGGTGCTGACATTGTGCTCCTTCCCCTAGCACTACAATGGTGACATTGGAATCCCTAGTTGCACCTTTCACTTTGCCCTCTCAGAATTTTTGCTTGCATTTTCATGGGAAAAAGGAACCAAAAAGGGCCTTGGAAAGAAATGACAAAACAAAATGGCTGCTTGAAAGAATATCACATGAACGAATACACCCAGCATAGAGATATCGACCAAGTGAACAGCTCCTACTTCTCTTTAGAGGCTGTAGGTTCAAGTCCCCTAATTTCAAAATTTCTGGAACATATACTACAGGCTTGGGTAGACCGACAGGATGGTTAAATATTTTCCTGGAAGTCACCTTTGTGTGTTTACTTCAATCTAACTCTAAAATGCTCCACTCTAGACTAAACAGACTGAGTGACTGGCAGGGGTGGGTGGTTGAGGAGATGGGTAGTATGTCACATGAAATTATTTTTTATCAAGGCCTGAACGCTCAATCAATTTCGACTAAGGTATGTATGCTTTTCTGGGAAGAATTTTTTATTTACCTATACGATGTCTCGTCATGTCATTTTGATGGCAAGTCTCAACTATATCACAAAGACGTGATAACACCCGATGGCTCTAAATTCTGAATGTGACCTCATCTTCTGAATGTGAACTACAACCTAGTATGGGATCCCCAAAGGCGAAGGAGCACGCGCTGTAAATTGCGAAAACACATGTTCCTTCTGACATTGGTCGCTTTTTAGAAAAAAAAAAAAAAAAAAATTGTAGCAACATGCCTATTACTAGACATTCTAGCAGGCAGCCACAGGACCATGACATAAATCAGGGTTCATGCACCTTAAGGAAAATGAAATTCCAAGACTTTTCATGACTATTTAGTAACCTAAATGGGGCTATTTCATGACCAAATTGCTAAAACCTATACAAGAATTTCCTCAATGAATAAATATCCAAACGACTGTGATGAAAAAAAACTTTTTTTTACCTCATAAAAAATTAGCAGTCTCTGCCATGACTTCTGTCATTTTACAAAATGTCATGACTTTTCCAGGCCTGGCCATTGAAAAAAAAAAAATTTCAAGATTTTCGAAGGTCACGGAAACACTGGCAAATGGCCAGTACGTAGCAGATTTGCCAATCGCATCGTCGTTGTCATCAAAAAAGAAAAAAAGAAGAAAGGAAAAAGGAAAAAAAACTGTTTGATCTGTCGCCCTCAGTTTGGCTGACCGTGTGTACTCACGTTTGCTGAGAGATCTCTCGACAATGTGCTCACTCGGTCTTGTTCTCTCTCCAGGTCTCTCTTCAGACGTTCGATCTCCGCTGCGGATCTCTCCTCCGACCTCCCCGAGGGGAATGCAGTGGGGGTCATCTGATGGGATTCAGACAATTGATGAAAAAAAAAAAAAGACATTGAAAATTTTCATCTTCCCTCTTTCTCTCGAAAAAATTGAAAAACATTTTACATTCCTCCCTTCTTCACCCTACAGCATTACACATTCCTGTTTAATCTATAAGACAATTGCATCATATTGCCTGTAGCTCTTAGGCATTGGCCCAGATATAGGTTAAAATACAACTTATGAAGTCCCCAGGGTTTGACCATGGACCCACTGCAGTAGCTGCTTAATCCTAGCTTTTTGCCTTTGAAATTCCTTGTAAAAAAAAAAATATCACCAAAACTTGAAGGGATTGTTTTTCAAACCTGAAAAAATCACAACAAATTTGCAATTCCAATGACTGAAATTGCAATTACGAATCTGAGACAAAATTTGATGTTTATCACACCAGAATCATCTTTTGTTTTGAAAGCTATCACTCTTTATCAATTATGTACCTCTCTTGCTAAAGTTCCTTTACCCCCAAAATTGTTGTTTTTTTGCAAAAGGAACAACGCAACAAATTTAGATTTCACATCAAACAAATGAACATGACTGCGCTGTTCACAATACAAACACAGTTGTGAGAATGTACTATTTATTGAATCACAACAGGGTGATAAACGTTACATGTATGCACGGCTGTTACTGCTTGATATTTTTAAGCTGTTCAAATTTTGCAAACCAGATCAAAAATTTCTGAAGAACTTAGAAGGCATTTATGAGGATTGTTTTTGAGACAGTGCCAGCTTGCAGAGAGTGAAAAAAGATACGTAATAAAAACCAGAATGCGAGGCATTCACACTCGCGAATATGGACCGAATTGCAGATCTAAACGGACTGTGGCATCACTCAAGTAATGCACTGCGGTTTACTGCTTATGATAACCGTAGTACTAGTAGTCTTGGGACGTAAAAGGAGCACCAATATCCAATGAACTTACGATTGATACGTGTACAAGGCTATGCGCAGAATTCAGTCTACGACTACGACTAGGAGCACGACGAGTTCGTTCGCTAACTTCGACTCGAGTCGAGTTAGCCTAGCCTAGCAGTTACAACTTATGACACATTGGGCTAAGTTCCAGTAAACTTCTACTCAATCATGGCACGATACATACGAACGTTTGAAAAGACAGTAACCGTACGCTTATTACACCATTATCTCTAGGCCAAGTGTCAATGACAATTTTGAAGAAAAAGACAACACGGTCAGTCACGATAACACACATTTGCCAATCTTTTCTACCCTGCCTAGTGGAACTGACAGTCAGGTGGACACGTACAGTGTAGTGGTCCACGCGCATGTATGCAACACGTACGGCAGTAGTACGGCACACACACGAGCACATTACGAAGATAAATATGCAAAGTTTGACAGAACAGGTCGACGCGTTCCCACCTGTTGTCGTTCTTTTTATTGAGATATAAAACAAACCAGTTTCTTATCAAGCAGTATTAACCTCCTGGGTTGAAATATTAACAAGTGAATTTTAATACTACATTCCTCTATCGGAAAAAAATAGAATCCAAAGTCCGCTACAATCTGTTTTAAACATTTCAGAATACCGACAGTGAAGAGTTGAGATTTTCATACAGAAAAGCCATTTGCAAAACGGTGGAAAGGGCTGTTATTCATGTTTTACAGTCGTTTTGTTGTGCAATCCCTTAAAAATGTTAGTGTTTACAACATAATAGTCTACAAACTGTTCTAAAAAGCATACAATATTTCTTATTCACATTTAAAAGTTTCGTTTTAAGTAATTTCATTTGGTTAAATTGAAAGAATTTTCAGTCATACAAAGGAAAGACTGTCAAGAGGCTGAAACACGACTGCTATACTTTGCTATTCGCTCGTAATAAAAACCATCATAACAACTATCGGAATTATTTTGGAACTCCATGTTTTCGGGGGAGATACAACAGAAGAAAACACATTAGGGTATGATTGGATGCTAGACTGAACTTTGACCTCCGCGGCGCTAATGAACTTACAGAATTGTAGAATGAGGGCGCTGACTGTAGAGACATCGTGGATCCATGTAACTCCTCATTTCCTTCGTTGAGTAACGCACATATGCTGAGCGCCGCCCTCTGTCTTTCATCCATTGACAGAGATCCATTGCGTAGATGCCGATTCAGGTTTGGAGGCTGACCTCTGTAAAAAGGAAGAATTACCAGTTTTAAAGTTTCCTTTTATTACGTAATTCAACGATTTTTAAGTATTCTCAAGCATGGGCGTGACAAGGCTTATAATCCCTCATAAAGTAACGTCAACTTGCTCTCGTTCTATAACTACATGTATTTTTGAGGAAGAATGCTTTACATTAAACACAAAAAGAGAAAGTTCACTTACCCCTGTGCTGCTGCCATACTAGCCATTGGAAAGAAGTTCATCGGCGGGTGGGAGGTGGTTGACTCTGTAGGGGATAGCTGAACCGACGTCCTGTCACTTCTATGGTTGTACGACCCATTCAACCAGTCCACTTGACCAGACGTCTTCTCCAAGAGTGACAGAGGGGGCTTGTAGGTCCTGTCAGAGAGGGATGACCTTAAGCTGGTGCTCCTGGAGATATTGGCCGACAGGCCCTGTCCGTAGGTGGGTCCGACCATCTCGCTGGCCGCATGGCTGGCAACGGAGTATGCGCTAGAGTTATTGGATTCGAGAGACTCCATACTGGCACTTTCAGGACCTTTCTTGAGGAATGAATGTGCCCCGTTGTTGTACCTGTCATGACGGAATCCCATCGGTGTGTAACCGAGGCTCTTACTGGTGGTGTAGCTGTCGCTCATGTAACCACTGAACCGGGATTCATCCAGCTGTAACCGGCCATATCCCTCAGCGGTTGATGTCCTTTGTCTGATGAGGGAGGGATCATTTTCACTGGTGGAGGTGGGGGTACCCTTGTCCATTGCCAGAGGGTTCGATATAATCGTATCCTTCTTCATCATCCTGCTCTGGTCTCCCTTCCGAGAGAACAAACTCTTCAGTGAATTTGGATCCCTGCTTTGGTCGCTCTTTTCTATGACACCAGAAGCATTCTGGGAGATTCCAGACTTGGTGGGAGAAGTCTTCTTGCTGCCAGGCTTTGAGCCTCCACCGGCCATTCTCGTCTTACCCTCTGCGGTTCCGTTTTGTTTTAACCACACACTGGAAGGTGGAGACTTTCCCAGGTTAGCTTTTAGTCTTGACTGTGAGCCATTGCTACCAGGACTGGTTTTCTTTGACAAACCTGAGGGTGAAGTCTTCTTACCGACTTCGGACTTACTTGTCTTTGAGCTTAATTTATCGATTGTGTCTTTGATGGATCTCTGAGCTGCCAGACCGGCTGGTGAAAGCCCTGACTTGCCAGAGTACCCTGTAGGTTTGCGATACCCAAATCCTCCCTGAATCCTCCCTGTGGGTGTGGTGGCTCTACCCCTGAGTGGGATGCCCTTCGCATCCACAAGTTCTTTGCCATCTTGAGATTTACTGTCAGTTCTAACGAGCCCCAAGTTGGCCTTTTGTCTCTGGCGGGCCGCCAGTCTATCCAGGCTCCGTTGCCAGTTCGGGGGTGGGGCATTCCTGCCTGACATATCCCCGCCCTTGGGAAACTCTACCTTATTCATGTGGTCACTGTCAGTTAATAGGCCAGTATCGTTAGAGGACATTCGTCTCGATTGGAGGTAAGCATTGCTCGTTTTCAGGTACCTTGGTACCTTGACCTTACTGTCGCTCTCGTAGCCATCGGTCTTGCCTGTGTCCAGCTCGTAGTCTTCAAACTGAATGTTGTCCGAAAATATCTCCAAGTTCTTAGCCGATTCGAAGGAGTTCCTAGAGGAGGAGCCGGTGACGTTATCGTCGGTGCTGATTTCATTGATGGTGTCGCTCAGTCCCCCACTGCTGATGGAGCTGCTGTCGATGCTGAGAGAAAGAGAGAGATGAAAAGATGAAACTGACAGACGGATTTGAAAAATGTCAAGAAGTAGCTTAGGCTCATTATAGACTTCTGTAATACACTGTATTGAACAATTAAAAAGTGCAGCTGTCATAATCTGGAGATACTAAAGAGACATGGAATGTTTCCATGGTGATAAAAACAAGAGGCACTGTAGACGTGATTCAGACTATCAAGAAGTCCCTCCATAGTTGCTCCCCATCCACCTCATATAACCCATGTGCAAAGGGACAGATTCCCACGCAAGGTTTCCCTTTGGCCACAATTAATACAAGAACAAGGTCAAGGTACTCTGGGAGAGGGGGAATGTGCCCAACCCCAGAATTCACACAGGCAAAGGCTAGCACTAAAGCCTAATAAAATGTGAATGTCTAAGCTAGCACGAAAGCCTAATAAAATGTGAATAACAACGATACTATGTTACATAACTCAATTCACACACGTGTGAAAAAGACACACCGAAAACCACACAAAAGAAAAGGGATGCTCATCCAAACAGGCCCTGGAAAGGTGAAAAGGATGAATCCCAAGCACGCGTTTTGAAAAAAATCCAATGCAAATAGAGGTAGATGCTTGACCATGGTCAATATGGTAATGCACAGGTTACATGAGGTGAGGGGGTACGCGCTGTGAATTTTGCTTTTTAAGTGGACATACACATTTTAAGGAGCATTAAAAGGGTAAGGTAGGGGGCAAGAAACATGGGCCGTGATATTTGTGGAAAATAACCCTTTATAAAAACAATGAACATACAGTAAACATTAATAATGCTTGGTCTTGAGAAGAAACTATTGTGATAAAGGATAAATCAGTGAGTTTTCTTTTAAATTGTTGATGATTAAACTTTCAACAGGTTCCACAGGAGTAAGTTATCCCTTGAGCTCCTTGTTGGATATAGGGACAACCACTTTCAGCACATATATTTGTAAGATGGAATGTTCCAGTTGATTTTTTTGCTCTGCGATTCCAATAGTCGTGGCCAATGCTGTGCCACATTCTTTCTTTATATTTTTGTGCAGGTAATAAAGTCAGTCAACCAACATCAGCCAGAAGGTGAAAGAAATTCAAAAGTGTGAGAAGGATGGTGGTTGTGTTTTAAAAACCATCCATAGATCCTCCGCCTCTCTATGTACTGAACACAAGTCTGAACATGAGTGTGCCTTTAAGTGACATACCACAAAATGGATGGGGGGGTCAGGTTATTAACCCCTCAGTTATATGCAACAGATTAGGTTGTCAACTTGACAGAACTCTTTCAGCTTTAAAAAGAAATTACACGTGATCATCCCAAAGACAGAGTAATACAGAATATCAAATCCCGGCCATCATCATCACAAGATCCTGACACAAGTTGGCATTCTGAACTTCCGCTAGAAAAATTGGCAAAAATTGTTTTTTCAGCCTTGAAAGTACTGTACCAGTGTCTTTGTGTAATGACATGCTTTAACTGTGGAAAAAACACTTTGCATCAACTATAAATTCTGTCAATTTCTTCCACAATAACACTATGTCCTTACAAGAGCTGGTAAAATTATTTTGTTAAGAAGTTTTTGAATATTCAGTGAAAATTTAAGCGAAGACAACTATAAGTCTTCAATATGAATGAAAACAAAAATTTTTAATCTTTCACAGGTTTAAATTTGTGCAAGCCAAAAAGCTGCTTGGTGAATTGAATATAAGATTTATCATTAATGCTCCATCTTTCTCATCCATTTGACACTGTCCTGGAATACAAGATCCATACAAAGTGTTTCTTTCAGGAGAAATTTAACCAAGAAGAGTGTTGACAATGGATGGTTTAAAGAAGATGGATTCATTTTTTTTTCCCCCTTGAAAAAAATTGGGGAACAAGATCCTGTGATAAATATTGACATGGCTTCCATACATACACTGTAACTACATTGAAACTCTTTTGTAAATGCAATTCTTTTGAAATTTTGCCATTACTATTATTTTTTTGGGAGGGGGGAGGAGGACAAAATGACCAAGGTACAGTAGTTTCTACAGCTTTCTACAACTGAATGAGGTGTAGTCAGCCCTTGGTGCACTTTTGAAACTGGATGGATAAGAGCACATCCTGCTTTACTTGATACAGACAACCTACAGGCAAGAAGCTGGAGAGGTCCTGCAAATGTATAAATCTCTTTGACACTTTTTTCACACGAGGCCTAAAGCTGTTTATGTCAAACCATACCATGACTGTGCAGGCAGACTAGGAGTAAACATACCATCGAAAGACTTTTGTTTTCTTTCAAGGGGGGGAGGGGTTCATTTAGATTTTGAGGGAGACATCCATTTGGAAAGTCTTTTAAGGGAACTACTGTGTTCAAAATGAATGGACATGACGCAGCATCAATTACATTGTTAAAACATTCAGTCTCACCAATAAACATTAGCAACAGCATCATCTCTCCAAAATGATGGGTTACACATGATGCATCTTTTGAACTTTTGAAAGTTTGGGTAAACACCTTGCACTATGCTTTCTTGAGGGCCAAATTTCTATCTGTGAGAACTTATTTCTTTGAAAAGATGGCTACTGTTCTGCCTTATTTTTTAATGATCTATCATCCTGTGTCCATAAATACTGGTTTTCAAAAATATGATTTTCTTTTTCTGTCAAACACAATATTCCTTGCAACACAGTTCAGTGCATCTCTTCTTGGTGCCAATTAACAAATGGTCTCTGATAATTTATCATTAAATCACACTGTGACAAGATGTGGTCAAAAAGGGCCAAAAATCTTGGACAAAATTGTTGGGACACTGTCCTACGTTGCAAATTTAACACTGAATTTTAGGTGACAGGATAACATGACACCCTATGCCCCTTTCCGATGTTGCCCTGTAGGGTTGAATGTACCCTTTGGACAGCAATCTTACAGCCAACATCGAAAGGGGAGTGGGGTGTCCCAAGGTATTTTGTCCAAGATTGAAGCTGTCACTGCTGTCACTATAGGTCTTTTTATATTCACAATTTTGATGACAAAGATGCATGATCGTACATATGCTACTTCAAATGATTTTTTCTAAAAAAGAGGATTTGTCCACTTGGAATCAAGTTCAAGTGCATCATAACCATCTTGTCTCTTTCGTTGATTTCTGTGCAATGCACCACACTGTCTCGGTTTCCTTCATGTGAGTCATTGAGGGTTCACAGTAGGAGTCACCAAAGCCTAGTCCACAGACTTCCTTTTCCTTCAGGGATGAATGTATGCCACAAAAAGCTGGTAACACCAATTTCAACATCATCACTACTGCCCCCTACTTTACATAACTATTCACAAAAAACAAGAAAGTATAGGGTATCTCCATTGATCATAAATGACCTTTGACCCTTTGTGGAATACAATTCCAATCATCTCTTAACCATGCTCAATCTACATACCAAGTTTTTGCTCCATTACAATTTTGCAAGGTATCTTCCCACAACCCACCTCCTCTAATAAGGAGCAACTGCCTTGCTAAATGGTATGTTACGTACCATGTTTGATATTTATATCCAGCTTTTGCATACCCGAGGTCTTGGTAGTGAGCAGTTTACTAGACACATACCATGTACCAAGATATAATCAAGACTTGTTATGCTAACATTTACTCATGGTCTCTGACCCAAACCTAGCCTTGTGACATGGTATCAGGTGTGACTGTTCCCATTACATGTTGAGGATGGTGGTGTAACTAGATCATGGCTCAAACATTATTTATGTCATACCAATGATAAAAAACATGAAAGTTGAGGAAAAAGACACAGAGAGCTGGGACTAGCAACAATAACTATCAAGAATACAACAGTGATTGCCATCAGTAATATGTTCCAGATTACAGTAGTTGGACACTCACCATTCCAAGAAATATCACTGTTAAATGGTTACAAAATTCTTAATCCTTTTTGTGTGTCACGTTTAAACTGCGCAGAACACCCGTATGGGACTTTTTTCAGTTGTTCTGTTAAATTTACCCCTTCTTTCATTCTATCCCCACCCTGGACTTACCATAAGACTCCTCTCCCTTCATGATATCACAAGCAACCTATTAACTCCTAAACTAAAAGAGGTGTTTTTCTCAAACCCTGGATGACGAGGCGTCACTCTCTCGGTTGAAAACCCCTCCGGCACTTGTTGCTTAATATTTCGTCTGCTAGAAATGCTGCGGAGACCAGACGTGATTTACAGACAAGATCAAGTGGAGCTTGCAGTTTTCCTTTGCCCCCAAACATCCAAATATTTCTCCTCTGTTATCAGCAGGAGAGCTCATTTTTTTTCTTCCCCTCACGGATCTGTGGTTTAAACTTTTCTGACTTTCGATTCTCATTTTTCTGCTAATTTTTCTTGTCGTGCTGATTGGTTGGAGTTTATATCGCTTGTGAAGATCTGCATCAGGTCCATTTTTTTTTCTCTCTTTTGAAGGATGAGAATTCTGACATTTCATTAGCAGTTGGAGTAACACTTGCACAAGGACGACACATCCTTTAACCGTCTCGTCAAAATTATTTGGGATCTTACTAAAATGCTACTAGGTGAGTCTTTGTTAAGTTTTCATATTTATTTTCACTTTCAAAGGATTTACTCATTCTGAAAAAGATAATTAACAGTAGTGTCATTTTAATAATCAAAATTTTATCTTCATTGCAACTAGTTTTTTATCTTTTTGAAACTAGGAAATCTTTACGACCAAAATTTTTTTAACATTCTCTATTACGTATTGGACTATCCTACATAGAAGCCCAACTTTACTAGCCCTGCCCAAAACCAAAGGTGTGTATGTGTGATATTTTACATGGATTTGGCATCATTGCAACACATTTCAGTTCAAATTAAATGGACCAGTGTGAGCAGTTGAAGGATGACTTGTATTTCTGGTTGCTAACTAATCAAGACCTGAATTTAATGTGCTTTGTTTTACCACAAGAATGTAGAAACACCAAGCTAGAGTATAAAAAGGAAAATATTTTTTCTGTGTTTGTAGATGGTTTTCTTTCCCCGAAATCATGAACAAATAAAATTCACCAGCATATCACAGTCAGTCTCCTTGGTCACATCGCCAATGAGACTGAATTTTCGTACATTTCCATTTCAGCATTAGCTATCAAACTAGAAGCTGCCTGATTGGGTCATTATTTGCGTAACATTTCAATGAATACATTTTCCTGACTCAAGAAAAATGCCATCCCCAACTGCGAAAGATTGGAACTTCAATTTGAAGCAGTGTGTGGTGGTAAGACCCTAATTATTTCCAAATTAGAATCTCACAGGTTGCTCTGCATCACAATTGTCACACACACGTCATTGACAGCAATGTGGTATTAATGAGGTAGTTTTTGTCCCCAATGACCCCCAAAAGTCCACATTTCAAGGCTCATATCTCCCCCCAAAAATTCCTTTTATTTTCTGACCTCATCTGCATATAGTATGAGTGTCATAAGGGCAGAACATGTGACGGATTAATTATTCACTTGGTTACCAACACTACTTACTGTCAATTTTAAAGGGTACAGTATCCTAGGCAGAGGAGGATACAGCCAATCATGTGGAAATGTATCATTGTTAACATTACTGTTTGACAGGGTATTATTCATGATAAAGACCTGAATACTTCACAGGGCTTGCGAAAACTTACCAAGCTTTACGTTAGATAATTCCCGTTTACTTCTCTATGTAGGCCAGAGGATACTATTACTTGGATACTAGGATAGAACAGTATTTTTACATTTTGGTTATTTTTTTTTTTTGTTCCATCATTTTGTGTTTTCACATTATTAGCTTTCAATTTTTAATTCAGCTCTTGATTTGGCTTCAAAGAAAGTGGTGAGCTATCATCACAATGACAAAAAAATAAAACATTAACCACAATATCCACTTTGCTATTTTCCTAAGTCTGTCTATCACCAAAGTCTGGCATCTTATGTCATCAAAACAGTTTACTACCAGTTTACTACCAAAGTCTACTACTTAAAGCCCAAAAGTCTATTACTTTTAGTCTGGTAAACAATTTTTGTTTTGCATACTCACTGATTTTTTCCCATTGAATGGTGATATTTTTCACTTGTTCCTATTACCGTCACATGATTAGACAATAAATCATAATTGTATTCATTTTTAAAGGTATTTGCACCTTCAGGTATACCACAGTAGGGTAACAGTTTAAATTTAGCCACTTTATCAACTTGTTTACCAACGAGAGAAAGTTGTCACTATTAAAATGGTGACTACTTCACAGCTATTGCCCTTCTACACATTGCTTGCGGTGACCATTGTGACTTTCTGCAGAATTTGTGCACTTTCGTTTTCTTACCAAAAATTTCTACACTTTGGAAGTACACGATACCTCACACCAAGCAGAGACATGGGTTGAAATACAAACAGATTTATTAACCTAGGCACAAATCTAATAAAAACTGCACTACCGAAGTTTTGGCTCTGCTGGGGAATCCTTCGAGGATCTGCATTCCTGGAACAATTGTTTCGTAACCTTCGACCTGATACCTGGATGGAAGAGGGGAACGTGTTTTCCACTGACTGTCTATACTAATTTCCTCAAGTCTCTCAAAAAAAGCCATAAAGTTTGCTCAACTTTCGAAAAGTTACCATCCTGTAGTGAGGTAATTTCCTGGTCAGGCAGTTTCCAAATGTCCCTCCAAGGCAAAGATACCTCCTCATTTAAGTGTGGTTTTTTACACCACGCTCAATTTTACCCCCTCCCAAAGCCTTATTCTCAAAACTGATCACATTCATCTTACTCATTCATCTTTTAAGAGTATATGTTTTTCTCTTTGTCAGCAGTCTGACCTCGGCTTTTCGTCCTCCAGCGCGCCTCGCCCCGGTCAGCCCTCCTTTAAACTGCTCCTAAATTTCTTCTGTCAATAAAAAGGTTATCACCACATTTCCAGAGTGACATAAGTTGACAGATGCGTTGATGGATGGGAAGGTGATTTCACATTGGCACCGTCCTTGATCTTGTTGCTGACAAAATCTGTAAATTTTGACCGAGAGGAATCACCGAAGGAGGGAATTATTTGGCAATATCCAACATTCTCACAATAATTGACCTATTGGCAATTTCAATCCTGCAGTACCACTGGAAAAAAAAAAAAGAAGGAAATTAACTGGACTTCATTCTTAGAGTAATCCACACAGTATCATTTCACTCGCTTGCTGTTTTGTGACGGAAGAATACCAGTTCAGAGAATCAGGGAGAGAAAAAAACAAAATTGATAACTGACTTCCCAGAGTAAACAAGGCACGCTATTACAGATAACAACGGGTTTAAAGATGGAAGCATGTAAATTTTACTTCACTATTTTCTGCTTTATTGCTTTGTCTTGTTTTAACGTTTTGGGATCTAGAGGAACAATCAAAGAGGACATGCTTACAGAAGAGATAAAGCTGAAAAGACAGCAGGAGGAAGTTAAAAGGCAAACCGCTACTAGGTCTCAAAGGGCTCTGAACAAAATTTCAAAACATTTAGCTTACACTGTGTATAGCGACGATGTCCGTACTGGGGTCAAATCCTTCATCCTGGACCCGACGAAAGCTAGCATCGCTTTAGCGTGGAAGAAGATGACAAAGAAACAAAAGAAACGGCAGAAACTTCAACAGAGGATGGAGCGGGAAATTTACGATCATGACACTCGCTCCATCATCTTGAGTGCCACACAGAAGCGGATGTATCCTTTCAGTGCTGTGGCCCAAGTATTCCCAGAATGCACTGGGACTGTGATCGGACACAGGTACATTCTGACCGCCGCAGAATGCATCCATGATGGTAACAACCTGCTGAAGACTATTGACAAATTACGGGTGGGCCTGTATGATCAGGCGGTCGACTATGACCCTAGGGAGGTAGATAAACCTTGGAGCACCGTCATCAACTGGTATTCAGTGAGCAAGGTGTTTGTACCCAACGGGTGGCGTTGGCGGCTAGACCCAAACAGGTACAACTACGCCGTACTGCAGGTAAGCAACGCTCACTTCAACAGTTGCATGGGCATGGAAGGGAATGCCAACATGCAAGTGTCCAAAAGAAATCGCATTCACTTCTCCAGTTTTGAGCGCTTGCACCCCAGAGGGGATCTCCAATTGATGTATCGGTTCTGCCACATGGAAGAGAACTCCATGATGTACCTCTACGAGCAGTGCGACGCCACCTCTGAAGCCACAGGGGCTGGGATGTACTTCAGATTCTGGAGAGGCCCCCACAGAAACTGGGATCGAAAGATCATTGCAGTCAAATCAGACAAACAGAAACGGATCAATATCACGGGAGAGGCGGGAGGAACCATGGTGGGGATGGACCTTCGAATCACACCATTGGTATTCGCTCAGATCTGCTTCTGGGTTAGCGATGACCCTCAAAGTTGCGGGAAAGGGGTCATATCCAACCCGTGTTTCAGGAGGTCATGATAAATTAACGGCAGGCTGTTAAATGACTCCCTGAATAGAACTGTAATTAGCAAACCCCTATTGCCTTCCTTTCGCATATGTATATGTCACAGTACAGTATTAATCCATTTTGAGTAATCAAACGGTACTCAGGAAAAATAGGCTACGTAACTAGTACTTCTTTTCTTTTGTGAAGACAATGTTTGAAAGACCAAGAAATTTTAATGGGAATTAAGTGTACTGTATACCAACGACATTTCACAAGTACAACATGATTGTACCATGAAACTTGGTACAATGCTTATGTAAATCATGTATACTGTAGCATTCATGGATCAAGCCAATATGCTAATGCACATTTTATCAGTAATATCTGTTTTATTGGCACATATGTGAGGCAAATTTAAAATTTATGTGGTTTAATATATGCCATAAAACTGCCTTGTTTCATACAAAGTGGATCTCTAGAATTACCAACTGACCTTCACTGATCCTCCTGGTATGTTCTCATCTATTTTTAAACATCTCATCCAACTAACAAATGTGTCCTTGTGTTGAGAATGTGTCGAGAATGTTTGCGGGTTTCAAAAAAAAAAAAAAAAACAACATTGGAGATCACTCCGATTGGACAACATGAATCCAGAACAATTCGCAGGCCAAAAAGAATGATTAAGCATGCCAGAGCATACTTCAGTGACACAGTATGGAAAGGAATACGACACCACAACAACAAATCTTGAAAGAGATTCTTCAGGTCTATAGAGATATCACACTATTTATACATTGGTAAATGTTTCTAATATTGTATTATTTATAACTAGAATTGTGATGGAAATGATTTTTTTTTTATATTACTGTAAGTGATTAGGGTAGAAACATACACATGCACCAGCTGTTTACACTTATCACGTAATTAGCACATGATTCATCCTTATTTCACACTAAATATTAACCTATGTAGATAAATTTAACAACCCTTCTTCAAGTTTCAAGGGGAATTCCGTGTAATGACTGTCATCCCTGTGATAAGTCTAGGGGAGGTTTATTCATTCAGGAATTCCCCTTAAATTAATGCACATGTGATAGTCAAAAAAGCAACAAAAAAAAAAAAAGAGAAGAAAATTACTGTCATCATTCTAAAGGAAAAGTTTTATTTGTTGTGGCTCGCAGTGCCAGGAATTGAGCTGAGGCTGCCGAGAAATGAAACATTATACAGACATGCAAATATTTTTTGAAAGCCCCTTGCCAAGCACTTAGACCACCCTTCCAAATGTAGAGGCTGCACTACTGGTCAACGTAAAAAAAAAAATCACTGTTTGTATGACACCAGGAGATACAAAACTGAATACATCTTAATCCTCTCAGGTGTACGAGATGCACAGATCTTCAAATATTCTTACATAGACAAACATTTTCAGGTGCAGGAAATCGGAAAATTCTCCTCAAAATTTTTTTGGTGACAATGCTCTCCGTACCAGAGGATGGATTCTTAAGTTACATCACTTTGTAACTAGGTATTGTAACTACTGTACGTGTTATGTTTTGTTTATAATTTTATTTTGATTAATAAGTGTGTCTTTAATTAAACCATTGTAACATCTTGAAATGTGCTTGTTTTGTAGATTTATGTCTGGAATCAGCTGACCCGACCTTCCCATCTGCTAGACGTTGACAATCAGCCACTTTCATTAAACAGATGCTATTGGTTACAGTATATGGGAATATGAATCCTTAAACTCACCAAGTTTGGATGAAACATTTGTGAGTGACAAACCTGACTTACCTGTCTCCACACAACTAATGCCCCCTCCCCACTACAGTGCAAAGAATCACTGCAGGTAACCTTTAACCCCTAGACCCTTTTAACCCTCCGCTAGATTCTCCCTAATCCAACTAGCTACCACGCAAAGTTTGGAATGTAGGAGAAACTCACACCCTAGGAATGATCCCAGCGTACGCTCTTGTTAATGTAGATAGAATGGAGTATGCATGAGTATCAAATTGGATGTTTTACATGGCAATTAAACCAGATGGGACTTACAAGATGAAATATGAATCAATGTCACTTCAGGCAATTTCAAAGAGCATCAAACTATTAAACACTCTCACTTTTTTGGTTTTATTTTGCTCTCACACTTTTGTTTTTATTTTGTTAAATATGTCTTACTGTTTAATTCCCTGGGACTAACATCAACAATACCACCTGATAACCTGCTCTAGAGTGGGGTTTTCAGTTATGATTTAAGGAGCACCATTCCTCTTTTTTCCCCAACAAAAATAACAGAAAAAATTCTACCCACTAAAAAACCAACTCTAGAACAGCCCTCAGGCATATATGCAGCTTAGTGTGTCCTTCTGCTCTGAACTTGACAGTACTACATATACATAGTTAGTATGGAAATAATCTACGAGTATGATGCCAGGGTATCACAATTTTTTGAATAGTACTTTTTCATTCTTCTGACCTATCAATAAAAAAAAAAAATAATGAAATGCATAAACACACAGATGTTCTTCAAGGGCACAGATCTGAAATTTAAATATCTGACTCACTCCGCAAAGTAACTGGCTGCAACGTCCAGGGAATCTGAGGAGTCGTACAACCTTTCGAGAGAGGGTGAGAACGTAACGGGTAGAGGACTGCGGGACCAAACTCCGGTGGCTGTGTCTGGGAAATAATTTTCAGAGGAGACTTCATTCCACTCAGGACCAGGTTGTTCATATGTGAACTTATTTTCAGAAGGATAAATCCTGCCATTTATGGCTGACATAATTATCTTTTTACTCAGCTTTTGTCGTTCCTTCCATCGCTTAGACAATCGGCGATATTTAGCTCTTTTTCTCTGAGTCAAGTAGCTCTCCAGTCTCTCTTGGCGTCTACTCCAGTTGGCCCTGCTTTCCTTCGTGTGTCCTGGGCCTCCGAACAGTGAACGGGGATCGCTTCTAACGTAATTTGCGGATTCCCCATCGGGGTTCAATTCCAGCTGAGCAAAGTTGGCATCAACTCTGTACCTGAGCTGATAAGGGGCTGGAACGACCTCATTGGCTCTGTTATCTAATTCGAACTGTTTGTAACTCCAAGATTCAGGAAATTTGGTGTCATTCAAGGTGTAAAGTTTGCTTTTATTTTGTAGGAGAGCTAACTGTTCTCTCTGCTTTCTTACTCTCAGTCTTATCTCATCGCTGTCTGCAGTATCAGGTAACTGCCATCCCCTGCCTGGTCTTCGGTCAAGTTCTACCCACTTACGGTTATGGTAAGCGGAGAAAGACTTGCGATAGCCGAACGAGAATCTCTCATCAGTGAGAGGATTGTCAATGATCAAAGGATACATCATTTCTAGTTTCTCTAACCTACACCGCATTTTCAGTTGATCTGAATGAGGTTTAATTACATTACTGATATCACCCTCCTCCTCTTCGCTTAGATCTTTTGAACAACCCGTCCGGTCGTCTCCGACACCATGTGATCCGTTTCTCATCGGAATCATCTCCAGCAATTCCGCAGTTACACGGTTCAACATCAACGGCCTCTGCTCCGAAACACTGTACTCTTGAGACATTCCTCGAACTGCCCAACTCTTGGAAACATCTCCATCTTCCTCCTGATGAAATGACTTTGACCTTTCCATCAACCCCCTTCCGATTAGTACCCTGGCGTTTTTGTCATCCAACTCATCAGGGGTATCTTGATAACCAGGGTTGATGTTCCACCTATCTTGCTTAACAATTATCTTCCCCCTTTCATTACTGCCTTCTCTTTGGCCGTTTCTAAAGAAAGACATTATCTCGCGAGGACAGGGGCTGCTGAATCCATTCTCTCCATCTCTGTCCAGTTCGTGATGATTTAATCTAAGAGATGGAGGCAGGACTACTTTCTCTTCATCTGAGGAATGCTCTGGTAGATTTGCCGAGTTAATCTGATCATCTGCCTCGTTCTCTCTGACGCCACCATGTTCATCCACTTGGCCAGAGAGGTTGGGAGGGAGACTCCAAAGATCAGAGGCGCCGTATGGTCGATCATCGACTGCAAAGAATCTGTCCCTCTGAAGAGCATTCTGTGATAATGGAACTGAGTTTGATTTACCCTTCCAAGAACAGATGCTCTCTCTGGACAAGTTGTTTTGCGCTGGGATTTGCAAATCACATTCTGTTTTCCATCTGTACATGTTCTTGGACAGGGACAGCTCACGGTGAAGTTCCCGTAGCTTTTTAACAGTTTGCTCTCCTTGGTAGGAGGGTGTGTGACATATGCCCCTGTAAAGGTCATTCCTTTGGTGTGCCTGCAATGGAGTGTAGTCACAGGGTCGACTCCCACCATCCGCAGAAGAGCGCACGTTCAGCTCACTGTGTGGCTCATGGGGCGGGTGCATGGGGGATTCCGTCCCTTCAAGTGTTGGTTCAACCGCGTAAGCTTCGTTCACAGACTGAAATGGAAACCTGTCCATTTCTTCAAAAGTCTTTCCTTCATCAAAATCTGACTCAGAAATACGATGTTGATGTAACCCATTAACCTGGTTCTCCTCTGGACACATTTTGTGACCATCTTCCTGCCCTTCATCTCCCTCGACAGCTGTTCTCCTGATCCAGGGGTCATCAGTTATCCTTCGGATGATCGGTCTTGAATATCTACTGGTCAAATTTGCTTCTTTCTCACCGAACCTGTCATCTATGAAACTTGTACTGTCTTCCTCCTCTGGCATTTTTAACGTCATGTCGAATGACAATGGGGGACAGATGCGTCCACCAAAGAAGCAACTCTTTAGCATGTTGTTTTAAAACTAGTCAGAAAACAAAAGAGTCCACTTCCACACATTACAAAAAGTGATTATGACTGTTCCTGGTGCGCTTCTGGAAAATGGTGTACATACCATTATGTATCAGGGTAATGGGTTTTGGGACATCTAACCCACGTACGGCAACCACCTTCTTTTGGTACATTCCATGAACAATCATTGCACACTTCTGAAGCAACGTGGTGCTTACCAACTTAGTGCAGTACAAGCACTTACAGAGCTACTGACCAGCTGATCCAGGACACAGAGGTCATGACAACTTTAAAAAAACATTTAAATTTCCAAAGACTAAAACCATAGTTTCAATTTCAACCCCATCACAGAGTTCCTGTACCAGATACATAGATGTAGTGTTTTGATACACAGGCTACTACTTGTAGTCACAAGATATCCACTGAATATGGCAAGGATATTGTTGGGTGTCAAAACAAAGTTGTATACTTAAATGTTCTTAAATCCTCCAAGGGAACTGGCAGACGACATTGCAAAAGGACTCAACACCACCAGATACTCTGAATGAGCAGGCCAAAACACAATACAGAAAAGAATAGAGCATGGAAATTGTCTGAAAAAACAACAAAATGGCACAAAACTCCATTCACTTCACTATGGAAACCAAATCGCATAGTTCAGTGGAGGTGTGTGGACTTCTACTACTAAGCATATTAAATGGTCCTTACAGCAAAGGACTGCCACTCACTACTGTAGTTACTACAGGACTGCTTGAAAAAGAGAAATTACTGAGCAAGTGTAAAAGTTCCGCTGTAGCATAAATACATGGGAACAAAAGGCCTCCTGCATTGTAGTGACTTCTTTGCACAATCTAGATTTGAGAAACGAAAATACCAAAAGAGATTTACAGGTCAAAATCATAACAGAGCTAAGCAGTTTTTCCTCCTGTTCAAAGTAAAAAGATCGGGTTATTTGGTGGGTAGCAATGCGTGACCGACAAAGAAAGGGGGGGACTTTCTTGTATTTGTCATGCATTAGTAAACTATCCCTATAGTGTGTATGTGTTATGTTTACCTTCATTATGTTTGTACATATCGTTTTGCCATGCAGCTGTGTATGGTACGAGATAAAAACAAAATAATACTAAATCAAAGACAGTTAATGCAAAAGCTGTACCACCTTAACTGGCATCGGTATGTAACACAAAGTACCGTACCTCTTGCACTATTGATAATTAATCATGGAGAAAAGGGGAGGCCACATAGATATTAGCACTTGGGACAGTTTGAGGGGAGCAAATTAAGACAGCACTTGTCTTATTAAGCATAAAGGGAAGGGAAAAAAAAAAACCAAAAACAAGTTTTTGAGTCTTTAAATTGAAAAATTCCACATTGTTACATGTTTGAGTTTTCAGTAATGAAAAAAGGTGAACTACCATAAAAATCAAAAACAAAACCCAAACTAAATTACTGAAATTACACAACCAGAGAGAGACCTATGGTAGGCTTCTGAATGAAACAGTTGACATTTTAATTGCCAAAAAAAAGGAAAAAGAAAAACAAAAGACACACAGGTGCTCGACGACTTCGTTCAACTTTCTGCGAGAACCAAACTGTTGGTGATCACTGCTGTCTGTCTGGTATACAAGTTCATAAAATTATAACACTTTTTACTTGATTCAATGATTTCTTGAATACATGCACCAAATAATTAATCCCTGAGTTTATCGCTATCACCATTTTCAAAGCACCTGTCCTTTATTGGCCCCTACATTTTTTATTTTGCTTTTAATTTTTGAGCAAGAGGGAAAAGTCCCTGTCAAGAGCTATCCCATCTCACTTTGTTAACTACATTAACTAGAGCACCATTGGTGCAGAGGCTCATACCTCAAAATCCTGAAGGTGCCATTTATGTATCATTATGTCAAATCATAGGCACCTCTGAGTATCATTATACCTAATCATCAACATTGTACGAGAGAATCTGTAGGACTGCACAATTTTCAGAATTTCATAAACTTGTGCTCCAACAGTGCATAAGTTTGATCTTTGTCAATAAATTAAAGTTGCAAAAATTTTAATGGGTACTACCAAAAAAACAATGCTTATAATCAGCATCAATATTCACGTCCAATAATTATGGAAACTGTCAACTTTTACTCATTTTTCTTATTGGTTTGTACTGGCTATGGGTATATGAACTGGTACTGATGTGGAAAAGTAAATGGTCACGAGTTTTCCAAAACCAATTTAAATCATTAGCAACTCACTCATTAGTGGTCATTTACATGTGACTCATAATGGGCCCTCTTAGTTGAATTTTGATCAGTTACTAAAAGTGGTATATTTTGTGAAGACTAACTGAAGTTCACGGAACAACTCAAAGTGCCCCTTTAAGTCCATATACTGGTCAACACACCTAAGGGCAATACAGAGTTTCAGTTAGCATACCAACTAACCTGTCCAATTACTCAATTATCATTCATGCACGATAGGGATATTTGAGATGTGTCGGACAGTTTAATGGGAGAAGGAGAAGCAATTTGCAGAATTTCATAAAATGGGCCATTGGGCCCACATGGGGTCTTGGACTACCAATTCCTGAACACCCTGAAGGGACCAATAATTGAGTATCATTGTGACAAACCATCAACATAGTACAACATAATCTGTAGGATAAGAAGCATTTTGTAGAATTTCCTAAAATGGACCGTAGGGTCCACATGGGACCTTAGACTGAAACTTTTTTGTACACCCCATATGAGGCACCATCTAGGGATTATTATGTTCAAGTTAAATATAAATCCATGGATGCATGTGTGAGAAACAACATTTCAAACAGAATTTCACATAATGGGCCATTGGGCCCACATGGGACCTTGGATCAAAAATTCCTGAACACCCCGAAGGGACCAATAACTGAGCATCATCATGACAAACCATCAGCATTGTACAATATAATCTGTAGGAGTAGAAGCATTTTGTAAAATTTCATAAAATGGGCCACAGGGCCCACATGGGACCTTGGACCAAAAATTCCTGAACACCCTAAATGGTCCACCACCTATGGAACATTGTGTCCAAGTTTCAGACAAATCCATGAAAGCATGACGGAGGAGAAGCATTTTGAACAATTGTGAACAGATAGATAGATAGAGTGACGCCGCACCATTACAATAGCTCACACCAGCTAGCTGGTATGAGCTAAAAACAACTAGTGTTCCACACATTCTGTCAAGTGGAGCACGTGAAAATGGTCTTACATTCTGTGAAGCAAGTTATGTTTTTTTTTCTCTCTCTCTCTCTCTTTCGCCACTCTCTCTCTCTTTTTTTTTTTTTTTTTCTTCAACCACTCTTCCTCAGTCAGTTTCTGTTAGGACAAATGTGAAGATTTGAACCTCTTGGGTCTGAGGGAAAGATCAAAACAAGAGAACACAACGTTTTCAGCTTCTTTCAAAATGTCAGCTGCAGTTATTAGTTTCTTGTACAGATCAACCCAAATTTTCTCTTCTTTCATTTTTTCCAAAAGTGCTGTAAACTTTGACTTTATGTGAGGAATAAAATGGAAGATGTACGGAGCAAAAGTAATTTGGCTAAAGTACAAATTTATGAGGAAACAAATAAGTCCACTTTCTGATCAAAAAAGATGAACGCTGTGAGAATTAACAGAGTGGTCATTTGTTATGCTAATTACGAAAGTGGTTAAAAATCGTAAAATGCACAGGAAAAAAATTTCTAAGAACTAGGACATTCTGTGATAGTTCAAAGGAATGGAGCATTAGAATTTGGGATTTGTTTGAAATAACA
This sequence comes from Stichopus chloronotus, assembly GCA_021234535.1. NCBI lineage: Eukaryota > Metazoa > Echinodermata > Holothuroidea > Aspidochirotida > Stichopodidae > Stichopus > Stichopus chloronotus. Next base: position 5,442,076 of record CM037850.1, read on the forward strand.
GGATTGAATATCACAAAATTAAACTGCACTCGAAACAGTGCAATGCTTGACAAGGAGGGCTTGATGAAGGAAGTGGAAGTATGATGTCAATGTCAATTGAATTTAATGGTAATATGAGGGCAGTATACAACAACTGCCCTTTGCAGTGACAAAAGCAATCTCATTCAGAGATTGCCACAGAACAGGTACATATTAACACACAAGTAGAAGTGCAAAAGCCAAATTTTAAAGCAAAGTGGCTCTGTAACAACAAGATCATTTGTTTTTGAAATGGGAAAAAAAAGCCACAGAAAGCCAAGGACAATGTGACTATTAAACTGCCATGAAGTTTGCAGTACCATCTACAAATTGATGTACAATATCACAGCACATTTTGGGTTAGGGCTATGGAAAGACTGTATGCCTTCACTCAGTTTGGAAAAATTGTGAAACGATCAATGTTTTTGTTTGCTTAAAATCCTGTTCGACAACAAACTTAGGCAATGAGAAGGTTTAGAACAAGAAAAAAGAAACAGAAACTAAGGAAACAGATTGACCTAGATGGCAGTCATTTTGATAAAAATTGACGAGTCCGCTGCGGCCAGGTGAAACGAAACGCCCGAGGGGAACTTCGCCCAATCTTGACAGTGATTAACGGAGAAGCAGCGAAGACACGTGACTACACGAAGAGATTATGACCGACAGGGAATCGATCGAGGGACGAAAAGTTGGGAACTGGGTTGGAAGTAAGGAGGATAAAATTCAGTAAATCTGCTTCTGTTCTTCAATTTTATCTACTCGAATCTGGGAATTATAATTAGTGACTTGTCCTCTGCACTCAATTTAAACTACGGAAGATATTCACGGTGGTAGAGAAAGGACAAGCCTTCCAAGAGCGAATTGGGTTGCAAAATCCGTTAAGTAAAGTGGGATTTGAAAAATACACTGGCATGTGAGGTATTTTCGACGGTTAAAAGCCAAGCGCACGAAGAAACATCAAATGACAAAGGTCATCTGTAGAAGAGGCCATTTAGAACACACTTCATTATCATATTTAACTTGCTATCTAAAACCATTCCAAGTAGCTCAGCAGTAATTATTCCACCGTCAAAACTTCCTTTGGATACCATGACCACACACCAAGTTAATAAAACTGAGCAGATGGGATATGATGGCCAAAGATGACCTATTTGGTGACAATTCAACAACCTTTACAGGGATTATTTTCAGTGCTGTTTTTTATCTTTTTAATCCCCCCACCCCGTGACACTTATCCAAAAACCATTCCTTTGCCACAATCCCTTGTGTGGGGATGAGAGGGAATGCACATACATGATGTTGAGAATTTAGTTGTCTTGACACTGACCGACCCAAATCCCCCCACTCAGGCATTTTCCCTTTTCATCTCACATGCCTGGGTACCATGTTCATTTTACATTCACTTGTAAGAACAAAGGCTACACATGAATGTTGCATTCTTCAATTCAGGGTTGTCTGATGAAAGTCAAGCCTATTTTTTTTTTTAAATCATGATTTAAAACAAAAGTAAAAAAAAAATTTACAAAAAATCAACAGTCCTGCTTCTGTTAATTCTGAATGGTAAATCTACTCTCAAAACCATTATTTGTTTGGTCACCATGGCAACAGCCTGGATAAAATTATAGTGCCTTCATGGGACAGGTGGTTCCAGGTGCATAGCCGACTAACCAATCTGGAAGTAGCATATCAAGTTCTCCTAGCTTGGAGGTGTTCCCCTCCCCTTTGAATAATTTTTACCTTTGTCAAGGGTTCTTGATGGAAAATGGTGCCATATTTCCATCTTTTCTCCTTACATTTGTACTTCAAAAAGCAGGACCTTTTATTCAAAATTTTTCTGGATGTTTTTGAGGGCACATGTCTGCTGTGCCGCCCCCATGGCTACACGCATGGGTGGTTCACACAGAAAACAGTTCATCTTGTTTTTCAACCTCACCGCACAACATGGTTTACAGTGACATCCACATACTAACAAGTGAAGAAAATTGCAGAAAGTTGAGCTGTAAATAAACAAATGTTGCCCCTTCAAGCAGTATTTCTTGGATATTCCTATTTCATGTTTCATTCCATTAAAAAAAAAAAAATCTTCGAGTTTTGATATTCCACTCCAGTGCAATGTGACTGAGTTGTTGTGCTTACGGTAGATTGGTTGTTTCTAAATACCAACAGATGCATTCATTAAAATCTACTCGGGGGATGACTAAAGCCTACGATACAGCTTCATTCTCCAGGAGCTCTGTTCGGTGAGCAACGAGGACAAAAGCAGCCGTTCTGCGAGTGGAAAAGTGCACAACGCGACCTCTCATGTTGTTTCACGTGTGGTTTATGGACGTTTGAGTATGACTCATAATACGCACTGTTATTAATCACTAACAAACAGCACTACGTGTTGCAACTCTTGCTCACCAATCGCTGATGTAAAACAAAACTGTTTGATATTTCCTACCAATCTGACACAGATATGCTGGTAACCGTAATGTACTTGCGAAAATTTACACCGCGGGCTTTTAAGGACATGGAACTCCATACGGTGATAAATATTGCAAGCTCTTAAATCCATAACCTAGAGTAACTTTTGGCAGTTTTCCTGTACTTTCCCCGTTTTCTTGTACTTCAGCACTTGCACTTCTTTTTTTCTTTATATATATATATGTATGTATATGTGTATGTATAAGTATGTATATATATATATATATATAATGTGAAAATCCACGTATGCTCCATTTGATATAAATATAAATATGTTAACAAATATGACAATTTTGAAGCACAAAAAAAATTTAACAAGAAAAGGTGTATATTACGGACACGCCTGTGTCCTTCTTCAGCACAAACTAATATTGAAAACAATTTTCAAAAACAACAGACTGCACACGCCCATGTGCAGCGCGCTCTAATTACATTGTTGCGTTATCAGAGGGATATGGGTTGCTCTTAGAAATATTTTGCATGTAATATTTGATTACATAGCTGTTTATAAACTTCTTCTAAACTCCTAAAAATGATCACCCACACTGCTAGGTGGTGAAATGTTTCAAGTTTTCAGTGGAAACTATCTGGATCCAGGTGATAGCAAATGTAACATAAAAAGTTAAATTAGAAAAGATGCTCACTTGCAGGAATCTCCATCCTCTCAAACGATGAGGACAACACAGTCAAGGAGAGTGACATCCACAACACTACCTATGCTTGAAGGGAAATAGGGTGTTTAGAAAATATCAACATGGCATACGAAGAAAATAGCTTTAATCATTATTAAACCATTCAGTCACACCAATATACACCTGCAAGACCTTCATCTTCTCAAAACATTATGCATGTGGTGAGTAACAGAAGATGCATCATTTGAATTTTGAAAAGTTTGGGTGAACAAATTATTGTTGAGCAACAAATAACTGAATTTCTATCTATGAGAAACTTATTTCTTGAAAAGAAGGCTACAGTCCTTCCTTATTTTGAATAATCTGTCATTCTACCTTTACAAGCACTGGTTTTAAATCTGTTGTTGTTTTCTGTCAAACAAAGGCCCTATTTCCCTTTAAAAACAACATTAAATGAAACTGAGCTATGACCTACAGCGATGTTCTCCACAGATTTTAAAGATGGGGGACAGGAGGGGCTGGCCACATGAGAAGTATATATACTCGGTATAAAATTCCAAAGAACACTGTTTCATTCATGAAGATTATAGTGTAGAATTTCACTTTGGGTTTGGAGTTGCATTTTTGTGCAATTACTGTACCTTCCAGTATTACTCTATCAAACATTTCACTTGATCTGGGGTTACAGTGAAAAAGCAGTAGCCTATTTGACAACTTTTTCATAAGCTGAGCTTTGGTATGGATCTTTCTTTTAAGTGAGCTGTCCGTAGTTATTTCAAAGGTGACACTTTTCACTTGGAGAGAAGGACAAACCGCCCTCCTTAAACACAAGGGGAGAACACTGTGTACACAGGGGCTGGGAGGGAAAGCATTTTGGCCAGAGAGTATTCATTTCATACACATCTGAACATGTATGTCCAATTCAAAACGTGTAACTAACCGGCCAACGGGCCGACCGACCGACCGGGTGGAGAAATCTAGTGGCCGGAGACGTGAACGGGCAGCGCAGAACAAGTACTTTAAAACCAACTGGAATTATTAAAGTAAAAGAATACCATAAACACAACTGGTTAAGATGGGCCACATTTAACTCACGAGCGTTTCATGGATAATCGTGCAGTGCTTTGTCTGCTTCAACTGAGTGGGACGAACAAACTGGAAGTGACCAACGCACATGCACATTGCATGCATGTCATCAATTTGTGGCACTGCCTTTGTGTTTACTTCTGCAATACTGATCTTACATTAGCAATGTTAAATGTATATTAGACTCAAATCTATTGATGGTACAGTGCATGAGAAAACCAATTCTATAAAGCCTCACTCAGACTGTGATACACTAGCATTGCTATGAGATGACGAGAAAAGAAAAAAATTACTTTCAAATGAACACTCTACCAGTCTTTGAGCTTCTATTTAAACTTAATTATCTCTACCCACTTAAAATATACAGCATTAATAAAACCATTACGATAGGGCTGTGATTGTGCACACATTGTTGGATTGGCAACCTTAATTATGAGTGCGTTCGTTGTGTGTGCGCTGCCTGACTTTGCATGTGAGTGCATGAGCATAGCTGCGTGTGTGTTTGGCGCCGTACTGCAGTCCACACCATGGATTGCTGATTAAGCTATTAATATTTTAGGAAAACAAGACACAGAGGTTGGTACTGTTTCCATGGTAATAGCTATGGTGTATAATTTCCACTACAATTCAATAAAGTATTTAATTTGCAAATGTGACTAAAAAAAAAATTGCTTTTGAGTATATAATGCAGGACACAGTAAAGAAAATTATGGTCGTGAATATATGAATGTTATAGAAAGAGTGTGAGGTATCGGAGCACACATAACTGTGGCTTGATGAATTGTACAGTACCCTGTTCCGCCTGGAGCGGCAAACGGTAAGATCAGGAAGCATTTTTATGCCATCAATAAAAGATAACTTAGTTACTGAGAGGTAAATGAGACTGAATTGAAATTTTCAATATTGTTTAAATTTTAATCGAGCTGTATGAGCATGTTGGTGTAATGAAAATGTCCCCCCCCCCCCCGTTTTCTCAGCCATTACTTTACATTTAGTCCTTCCTGGCTTGTTCCCATCTCCTTTTGCATGATGATGATGATGAAACACGCTTTCTCAACCATGACATAAAAGTCATCCACAATAAAATGAAAATTGAAACAAAAACTCAGTTCTGTCAATCCCAAACTGTGGTCTCAATGGTTGCAAATTCCTACAAATATCTTTCCTTTCAATGACTGAAGAAATTCCTCAAAATATTGATCTCACGAATTAAATTCATGCAAAACTGGCCGACTAGAAAGACCTCAAGAATGGGAGGACCCATGGCTCTTAGTCTATCCTGCTAGAAACTGTGAAAAAAAAAAACATAGCCTAGAGGTAGAAACGGTTTGTGAAAACAAACCACCCTGCTAACGAGATGATCTCCCGCCTCTCGCCTGTACCTTTCTCTTTGTCATAACATGAAGCGGATAAAGTATATTGCATAGGACAGGGAGGAGGAGGGGATGATCTCAGCATGTACTGCAGTAAAATTCAACCTCTCCATCTCTGTGAACCACCAAAGTTGAGATGCCAAATAAAGCAAGTCTCGTATGGATGCAGACACACGCAGGAACTTTTCAACTGTATCTTAGTTTGTTCGCAAACCTACTGAGCTCTTCTTTTGCTCGCGACCCCCCCCCTTTCAAAACCTCGCAGCTGCAAGTTCACGAAGCCATGATTGGACTAATTGATGGATGGTTACGTATCAGGTATCAGTACAGCTTGTCCAGCCCAGTTTGTTTACTCAGAAAATTCACTCAAAGGGAGAAATTCACGAAAAAGGGAGAAAACTTTCCAAAAATAAACAAATACAAAAGAAGAGTAAATATGTTCGCCTGACGGAAAGGATGGTACAAAAGACAGCTGGTAAAATAATTTTTTTACCTGGATATCATTTTCAGGCAACAATTTCAACTTATTACCGAAAAGTCTGTGCACTCATATCAATGGAACAGTGCATACAGGGGCAGGTCAATGTAAAACAGATCGGTATGCACATCCCACTACAAATATATATTGCTGTGTGAGATATTCAAACCAGAAAACAGTAGGACATGTTCAAAGAGTGCCATGTCCAAAGGGAGAGGGATGGGGCGTGGTCCCTGCCTATAAGGCTAGTACTTGGGGGGTGGCCAGTCAGGAGAACAGAAACTCATCATCGATAGTATCATTTTGCATGTCACTATTATTTAATTCTAAAATTTCTTCAAAGGAGAAAACTCCTCCTTTGAGATCCCTCTCCAATGACAGTTGAGATGATTGGACAAGTTACATAATCCCCCCCCCCCCCACCACCGCTGCTGTGCAGTCCATTGGAAAGTGGATCCATTTGACATTGCCTGCTTTGATAGAAAGCTGACTGTTTTGTAAATTCTTGAAGCATAAAAGCTGTGGTACCTGAAATAATCCTGTGAGAATAAATGGTCATGCACTGTATAATTGTGGAGAAACTGTAAAACTGAAACTAAAATTTTGTATTACTCAGGATCATCTGTTTGAGCCCCCTTAACTGGAGGGGTTAATGCTCTCCCCACCCCTCCCCCTGTAAATGATGCACATTAATGCTAACATAACCTGATCTGAAGGCAATGATGAAATACTAGACTTTTTTTAATGTCCTCTCCTTCACTAAAAATTAGAGTGCACCCCTTTACCAAAACTTGTTCAAATTGTTTACATAAATTGAGTCTACACAGACAGCAACACTAACATTTCGGGGCTGTCGCCTGCTGCGATGTACAGGGATTGGCATACAAGGCAATAGATATGCCTGCTAAAATGATTGGACATTATAAAGATAACCTCTCTTGGGAAAAGCCTCAATGCATTGCATAGTTTTGATGAGGCCATAGACAGGCCATCTCCAATCCACACCCCACTCGATGTCCGCTGGAGCATTCGAAACTGATTGGAAGTACAGACTACATTAATTAGGTACAAGTCATGTTCACGGCAGGATGAATCAACCGGCATCTTAGAGGTCCATGAAGGCAGACATCTTGGATTTGTTGATTACTATTTCAGAACATTCATCAAACATCCCTAATAAAGTCAGACTTTCAGCTGAGTTGACTGACCTTGCATACAGTGTGTACAACTTCTGTTATCACATATTAGTAGTAATAACTACAGCACAATGATACCTTTCAAGTCCAATATCTGTCCTGTATAAAATTTGGGCCTAGGTTCATTGCTTATTGGTAGCTGTTACTATGGTGATACTGAGACAATGATAACAGTAGAAACGCTACAACTTCGCGAAGTTCACAACCTTATTTCCAGAGATAAGTAATTTTCAAGTCTGTAAATTGTAGCAGTATGCACCCAGCATGAGATACAACCCACTTGTACCGTTAATTGCCATAACAATTAATATGCAAAACCAGTTAACAAAGGGCAGTAATATTTCTTATTGTCATATGGATCTTCTGACAGCATCAGCCATACAAATGTCTAATGTGACAAATGGACCTGCATTATGAAAAAAAAAAAAAAAAAACAATTCAGTCCTTGAATTATTTCTAAGGTTCAATACAAAATCTAGCTGATGCTAAGTAAAACAGATGTTACATCAAATTAGTCTCAATTGGCATTGGCAAAACAAGGTAAAGATACTAAATAATCCGATAAGGTATTTGCTCATAAAAGACAACTTTGTTAAAGTAGCCACCAAGTCACTCAAGCATGTTGTTACTCTCATCAAACAAGAAACTACGTATGGAACATGAGAGTTAATAAAGTTTCCTGTTTAGAGGTATTTAACGCATTAGCTCCATTTCAATTCCCAACCCTATGGTAATTAACAACATCCTACACCACACCCGACTGGGTGTATAGTAACTTGTAAAGAACTGATCCCTCCTACAAACGGTACATTGGACTGGGACTACTGATGGTCAGGTTCTAAATGAAAACAAGTTTTCGCTTGAAATTTTCACACTTCAGCCATTTCTATAATTTGATCGAGTAACCTTTAAAGCTCAAAAAGTAATAGATTCTTGTACTGACAGCTATGATAAGAGATTAATTCATTGCAGCCCTCAAAGCAGACAATTCTGGCAAAACCGTTCTTCATAAATATGGCTAAAAACAAACATGAAATAATTATTTTCCAATCTTTTATTATTTTAATCTAAGCTGTAGAATTTATTTCAAACAAGGGAGTCAATATTTCTGATGCTAGTTCTTCGTAAATCCTTTGGTGGATGGCACATTAGTGGGCTCATTAAAAAGAAATTTCTTGCAAATTAGAACAGTTGTTTTTTAACCACTGGCACTGTGTATGTGGCACTAGCAGTGGCATATTTCTTGCAATTTTGAAAACATGCTTTACTTCCAAGTCAAGAACTACGGCAGATTTGAAGAAAAGTCCGCACAGAGGCAAAAATAACTATTCAAACAGACTGTCAATTACAACAGACAGAGAAAGTTTCTTTACTACACGATAAATGTCTCTTCTCGGTTCCTGCCAGACCATCGACGTTGTCGTCCGTTCTCGAAGGTTTCAAGATTTACGACAATTACCTCACACTGCGAGTTGAACCCGAATCTTAAAGCATCAATCACGAGCTGCCTAAAGTACTGGTATTCTCAGAATGCAAGGAATCCTTTAGCTCAACGTGAGAGTTTTGAGGTGATAGCCTGTTGGGTACGGGCAAACTACGGTAAACCGTGTACAAAGTGGACTGTTACTAAGTATAGACCTCGGTGTATATAGATTAATAGCCTATGGTCCTGGGATTATGTAGAGTCACTAAGTCCGGTCACTGGGACTTCATACAGGGAAAGGGACTTTGGTTGCCATGGCAACTGACGTCACCAATTATGTGATTAATAATACCCTGCGTAAAGTACTATCATCCATGGTTGCAGTCGGCTGCAGTTGTTTATTCGGAATATGCATGAATGTTGCAAACTGTGGCAAGGTTCTATGATGCAAATTTTACAGATGCTTGGCAGTAAAAGTTGTAATCCTTAGAGGAAAAGTTGAAAAGTTTTGCTTTTATCATCATACTTTCATTGCACTGCCATCAACAAAATTAAAAGCACAATGTTACAAACAGCCATTAAACGAGGATGAAGGGCAGAGCGTTTGACAATAAAACATCACTGTTAAATGAAAGACTAACATGCACAGTCACTTTGCAATTTGAAAGGTCATGAAAAGACCAATCAGGATGTTGCCTGTTCTGAGATTGTGATGTAATAACATGACCAATTGTTATTGAAAAGCTATCATTTTTCTTCACAATTTATTGGCAAATAGTTTTCAAGAGTTAGGCATCTATTCAAATCAGAGTATTAATCATTTGATCTTTGCATGATACACCTCAGTAATTCAATACAAAATTGCGTACAAGTGATACGCATGCATGGAAACTGTCGGTGAGGAAAACAAAGAAATGCATCAAATTTCTACTATCAGATGTTACTGTACATAACATCATAGTTCGACATACTCAACTGCTCACACACATTCAACTGAAACAAAAATGGCAGCAACCTCCTCTGAATTTCATGAATGCATAAAATGGGATAGGAAGAATATTTTTAATGAAACTTTGAAAAGTGCTTGTCAAACACGTCTGCTTCCTACTTTATAAGGATATTCCCAGGGGTTCATTTGCGTTTAGGCATATGTACACAACAAATAAATGTCGCACGTAAACTCGTTATTCATGTACAGAGATTCCTCTTGGGGGGTGTCACTACAAACTGGACACGCAACCATGAGTGAGCAAATAAAAGTGAGCACTGTGAGTTTAAATCATAATTTAATAATTGTTTTTAATGTCAGAGGTCACTGCAGTCACTGGAACATGATGTACAAAAAGAGAGGCAAAGTGAACAGCACTCACAGAGTATCTATCAATCAGATCTGAGAATTCAAGATACTTTACCTGAACCCTGAGAACAAGCCGACAAGCTAATATTTCAAAAGGTCTTTACGATATACTGTTAGTCATTTCGACATCTCCTCCTCCTGCCTACAGGTACAACGTATGAATTTTGACAGATCGAAGATATTTCCCAGTAAAGATTGGGATTACATTGATAACTTGTGAATATTATTACAAGACAGTCTCCCACCCTATGGTTACGGTCTATGCCCCTTCCCTCTTGCCCTTTGACCTTGCACCACCACTCCACCTCCCCCACTTTCTCCCCTGCTCTGACTTTTGTATCCCTCCCTTCCACCCTCCATATCAGAAAGACATTGACAATGAGAGTTTCACCTTAAGCAAATGAGAACATGACAATTTTCTACCCTATACTGCACTATATCCTCCACCAACTTTTTTGGCTTGAAGCCAACCAATATGTCATCACCTATGAACAATTGGCGGTGAGTGACTGTATCGATAATTGCTATGGAAATCAATACAGATCAATAACAAAGCATCCTCTTCATTTTTTTTTTCCACCTACTCAGAGAACGCTTAGCAATAGTATGATAAATATGGACTTGTATGTGAACCAAATTTTCATCGAAAGTATGTCAGTGAGAATCTTAGAATACTGTATAAAGTCATGGTGAGTTTTACTTCAAGCACAATTTTGCCATTTTCCCAGTTCAGGAATTCTGGTTGCAATGGAATGATTTGGTTTAGTTTATATGTGAATATATATGTAAAATGGGGTAAGATGCACATCACCATGAATTTTGGGTGGCAGGAAACCACACATAGTAAACATGAAAGGGCCAAAGTAGTGGTAACTGTGGCAACTGTAAAAACTTATTTTGAAAGGAAACCACCCAAATACACAACCAATTATCTGTACCAAAGTTAAAGTGCTTTTTATGAGACTTACCATGGAATACCTGTTGGCTGTCTTGCAAACCAGATGTTAGTGCAAGGCTTCTGAATTTGCACTTAATTTTTCTTCGAATCAATTGGATACATGGTTTTATTTAGCAAACAAATTTTACTTTGATTTTATGTTCTAGAGTGGATTTTAAAATGCCTTCAGTGTTATCAGACCACGAATTTCCCACCATAAATTTAACATTGCAGTCATCTGTCCTATGAATCCACATCGGTTCTTTAATGAGTTGGACCGAAGTCTCTACATCTTTCCATAAAGCAGGAAATCGTCCCAATTCTGCTACACCTTTGGCGCTAAACTGCCGATGTTTCCAAAGTAAAGATGACTTCATGTTACCCTGGCAGACTAATGAAGATAATTATTCTACTTCCCTCCCACCAAAGGAACCAATAATTTCCAAGTAAAAGTGAGCTTTGGGATCGCTTGCATTAACGACTTATTAAAAATTGATCCTGCCAATGAGCGTTCAGAAGAACTATTGTTCTCTATTGGCAGCCGCAATCTGTCATCGTAAAAATTAACGAGCATTAAGGTAATGTCCAATAGGTAAGATCCAAGAGGTAATTCTACATGAGAAAAGAATATCAAAAGTGAAAACTTCTGTAGAGTACACACAAACAGGTAATGATGCTTTTCCCCTACAATTACCACTGTCTTTCTGTGATGAATAAAATGACCTATTTTGTTTTAAACAGTGTCATTCAATCTTTAAACTGTGGGAATGTACACTTCTAATTATACTATAGATTACAGACAAAATCAATATTACTGTGTGTAAATTTTTAATTTATACTTACATGTCTGATCTTAAAATAAGACTGGACAACCTTTGTTGATATTGTCGACAGAAAGATAGCATGTTCTTGGAATAAATTTATCAGTCCTATTGAACAGCCCAGACAGGCTTTAATACTGCACACATGACCAACGGGATTGCTCTCATTCAAGTACCCATCGATTTTTATTAATCTCCAATTTGCAAATGCTGCACACACCAACACAGATTCTCTCAACCTTGCTTATGTGCAGTTAAATCTCGGTGTCCCTCATTTCAGTGTTAAAGAGTGTTAATGACATAGTGCCTCTTTGAAAAACAGTGATACAAGATGATGCTAGGCTTCCTGTGAAAAATTCTACCATTTGATCATAAATGTGAATATTTTAATGAACCCTTATTACTTGTGCAAACTGTTATGATTGTATGTTGTCCTGGTAGAATCTTATTGAAAATCCTTTTTTTTTTTGTTTTTTTTTTTGGATGCAACAAGAGTTGCTGTGCAGGCTAATCTGATCTTTACTCAAATAGAACTTATACAGCTACCTCAATCTTTTCCACCCCCTCCTCCCTGCCTTACCAATCTTCTCCACTTCTCTCCTCTCCCCCCCCCCCTCTAATCATCCCTTCCTGCATTACAAATGGCCCAAACCATGTGAAGAAATGCTGAACAAATCCTTTACCGAAGATGTTGGACAGATAAGCCGTTTTTCTTTTTGCCACTGAATTCATTGAAACACTTTGGGATGGCTTCTGTCTGTCACTGACCCTCAAATGGTATGTCATCACTAAGCCACACTTGCCAACTTCCTTTACAGCTGGCAGTTTCTTTTTCCTGTTCTGAAGATTTTCTTTTTTCCTCAAATCATGTAGCAAAATAACTCCTTGCGAAGGTCTTATTTCAGGTCCAATATTCACGGAAAATGTTTCCAGAAAAGTGGTCTCTAGAATTAATTGAATGTGAGATTAATATGGCCTTCCAGAGAAGTCTCTGAGTGTCAAAGTGATGGATCGCAATGACGAAAGGTGCTCATACTCTTTACTTTAGGGGAAAAAATGTTCCAGACTTCTTGAGAGGAAACGACGGAGAGAAGAGGCAGGTGCGAAGAATTCGATAACCGAAGACAAATGAAACGTTAAAGACATCGTTGCTTTGTTTTAAATGATCTGTTAAACAGAACGAAATCATATTTTGATTCTGTCAAACCATGTTGGAAGCTTGTGGCATTCGACTACAGTTTATTACCCCAAGGGAGACGACCGACTCGGCATGCAGGAACAGCAACAGCTACAGCTGGTGGCGTTCAGAATTTCTGCTATTTGTTGAGATAAATCAAAGAGTTAAGACATTTCCCACCAAGTGCCAAGGTCAGCAAAGTAACAATGGGTATGAATGAAAATGGAAACATGGAAAAACTATACTGTTAACTGAGGGAAATTAAATTAAAAAAAAAACATTCCTTGTTTCCTTTCATTTCTGCAGAAATGCACCAATTCTAATGACAAAGAACATATCCATCATAAATACCAAAGCTGCATTCATGATTTAAGAATAATAACATAATTCAAACAGAAAAAATAGTCAATTTATATGAGCACAGAAAAAAAAAAAAAAAATGGGAAAGATTCACAAAGACGTATACTGTACATTATGATGATCACAACATTACTGAACAAATTTTAAGTGATTAATTTTGGGTAAATTGAAATTCCAACCACTAATATCTTTAATGGTCATTCGTTGATCACATTAAATGTGTATTCTACTCACCAAGTTTAACTGTACTTCAGTACCAAATGAGCGCTTAATCCAATATATATAATCCACGAAGCAATGTCTCTCCGACTACGAGCCCAACCACCGAACTGAATTAAAAACCAACAACCTTACGACAAATAATTCTCTTTCACAGACAAATAGATCTACATATGAAAACAAGCATTAGAATTTCAGACTTTGTAATTAACAAATGCTTGCACACCTTTTCACGAATGAAGAGCGTACATGTGTACAAACCCGAGCAGACAGCACTTTGCTTCTGAAGCCTCGGTGATGAGTGTAGCTAATAGCACACACCGATACAGCGATATTAACTTTCATCAAACAAGAAATACGGAGATGGAGCAAGCGAGAGAGTCACCAAGGGAAGAGAAAAAAAAAATGTATATAGAGAAGTGGGCTGGATCATACCACTATACTGCAGGTGGAACTGTGCTAACCACCTAATTGGTTCTCAGTGAAAGAAAAACAAGGATTTGTTACCTGAGGGGACGTTCAATGCGCCGATGATGGCGAGTTGGTTTGAGAGATCAACGGTAATGACAAGAATAAGAATGAATCAGAACTTTTTTTCAAAGTATGAACAGTTAGGTTTGTCAGACTTCTTTTAGTTTTCGTGTTCACTCTTTTCTGCTTTTGCTTTTCCTAGGCAGAACGTCATCGAGCTCGGTGATGGCACATTTGTCAAAAATTAGAGCAAAGTCGTTAAAACAGAGACAGTCGTCGAGCGGAGAGCTTTGCTGAATCGCATAATTTATTTCTGCATGATTGCAACATTTTGTTCGTCATGCATACCTATGCGGTGATTCCTTTTGTGTTAAAGATTTTCTGCCTTTCGGAAGAATTCTCTTAAAAGCGGATTTCACGTGAGAGATGCATACAGTAATAAGTAAAATGTCATCGTGTGACCTAGACATTAAAGCCACACACTAATGTTGTTTTCAACGAGAGATGGCTTATGGCGACCTAACATGTGACAGGATATAACAATATTGCCTGCCAAACTTGGGTGCAAAAAAAAAGAAAAAAAACATATCAAGTGCTGTAAAGTGCAATGTAACATACACAAACACATACAGTACAGCAAGACAGCATTCCTCCTCTTTTCTTTATCTACAGCTGTCATGCATAGCTTAGGTGGAATCAGTAATCACAGCTAGAAAATTTTTACCAACACAGCAAGTCAGTCTGCACTGGAAGCAATATTTTCTGGAATTTACTTAAAAGGCCTCCAATGTGACCTCTCCTACATTATTAGAAGAACAGATAACATTGCAAATTCGATGGAACTCACCTTCAAAATTTTAGCGAGGAAAAATCATGACTGGAAATCATATGCTGCATAGTATTCCACTGCTATTATTTAGTCAAAATACGCTTTTCTGACCAGACCCAGCTGAATTAGAAATGTTCCAAAACGTCACAATTTATGCGGCAAACTTTCTGCAAGATTCCAAGTCGCATTGGTGAAGGGGGTGCAGGAGCCACTCTTCAAAACTGAGTGTGACTCTAAATAAATTGCAAAACTGGACCCACCTTATTGCTGAGAAATATATGCAATGCAATTTAGAAACTAAAACTGCCCTCCCCACCCTTTTTCTTCAGACTGCCTGTGGAATCAGTAAATCCTTCATGGTATAGGAATATCCTCCTAAGTTCCTAACTTACTTAGGTGTCTCTATATCTTCCTGGTAAACAGCTATAAATGAAGAAAAGGTGGGAAGAATCCCTGGAAACATCAACTGCAGAAACCTGTCACAGTCTGAAGGCCGGAGATACAGTACTCTTAATTTAATAGGTAGATTATCAAAACTTATCACAACACAGGACTGCTCCAGTAATGTGACTCTGAAAAAGCAACAGACCATACAAACAAAGAATTCCTTTTGGAGTTAATTCTGAGAAAGACTGACTAAAGAGATGGCTATACCTATTGTGATCAACTCTTAAAAACATTCCTGATGTAACTGTAAGAACTCTCTTTTTCTTTTCCTTGTTCAGCGGTTACATCCCTCCATACATAGGTACAGATGTGGGCCATCCAATGATATCTCCCTTCCATTAAGCTACATTCAAAAGCTTGGGTAGACCTATTTCTCCACTAAAGTTAACAAAGGTAGAGACAGCCAAGTAACTACTGAATGACAAGAAGGCCACAAACCCTACAAACACAGCAGAAGAATGTAAGCCAAACAATGACAGACCCAGTAATTGATCAGGGGACAAACCCTCTCAGGGTTTTGTGATATACTGTGGAGTAAATAAAGGACTTTATCCCAGAAGATTCTAGACAATAACAGTTTCAAGACTTTCAGACAAATTAAATGTGAGGAAAAAAAATTCAAAATCAGCCAAGGATGTCAATGTATTAATGATCACTGAATGATACAGGGCAGAAATTGAGGCATAGGATTTACAGAAACAAAAGTTACACTCAAGTTAGGATGCTGATCCGTGCAATGTCTGCTGGAAAAGAATTGCTACAATTTTTTTTCCTCCCAGCAAGTCCTTTCCTAGATTTTGATCCCAAATGATGGAAACTCTTGACCTTGGTAAGTTTTGTATCGATTCAAAGAAGTGAGGGAAGAGTGAGTATCATAACGATTTTGTGGTGGGCCTTCACTTTGATGGAACGAATATCAGCACAAGAAGAAAAAGGTTGAGGAGGTGTTAATTTGTAAACCATAATTCCTTTAAGTAACAATTGAGTTGCTTATACTGCCAAATTCCCGATAAAGAGCCAAACACAAGCAATGGGTCTTCCTATTTTTCTATCAAATTAAACAGTTGCACTACTGCACGTCTGAAGTAGCAGGTCTGGAAGCTTCAAGACTGCCGTAAATTGCAGCACTTGATTACAGGAAGCCGATTTCAGGAAGTAAAGAAGTGTGTTGTTATCATTAAAACTGCCAAGTGTGGGAAATTGGTGACAGTTCACCGACCCCACCTATGTGATGGTGCCAATGATCGAGCTTTTATCTCGCAGCCATGATTCTGGAACAACCCGCTGAATTTGAAATTTTACTGTCGTATGCAACCATCATTACAGATTCTTTCACTCTTTTTTCGGTCCTGTAAAGTATGCTAATGAGCTGGTGATTTGATATGCTAATGGGTAGCTAATGAGCATTTTGAATTTCGCTAACATTGTGTTTACTCATACTAGTCACTACGTACATGACACAATCACACAAAGCTGGGTAGCCTATATGTCAAGGAATTTTAAAACATTCAGTTTGCTTATGAATAGGTTTACGATTTCTCGCAAGCACAGACAGACGAGCGAATTGTGCCTGGGGCATTATTGATCAAATCTGATATGTATGGAAATGTAACTCCGTGGGGAAGACTAGATGATATATAGTTACATCCTGCTTACGAAACTCACCAACGGTGGAAAGCGAAGCACATTTTCCATCTCTTTAATGCATCATGCACAATAACCTAGCAATGAAATATTACACTACAGCAGGTATACAGAAAACTCCCACACGGCCACCCCTCCTAAACACTCTGCGAGAGTTTAACGCAGAGCATCTACCACCATCCCACAAAGAATGTTGTACATTTCTTAAAGGGAAATAAGGCGTTTATTTTATAGAAAACAATCATATTCTTAAAACCAATGTTTGTGACCACAGAATGATAGATTACTGACGATAAGGAAGGACAGCAGCATTCTTTAAAAAAAAATAACTTTCTCGCAGATAGAAATTCAGTTATTTGTTGCTCAACAATAATTTGTTCATCCAAACTTTCCAAAATTCAAATGCTGCATCTCCTGTTACTCATCATATGCATGATATTTTGAGGAGATGAAGCTTTTGCAGATGTTTATTGGAGGCTGAATGGTTTAAAATAGATTCAAGTTGTTTTCTTTGTATGCCATGTAGGTACAGTATGTTCTAAACGCCATATTTCCCGTTTACTGTGCGCCACTGTTACTTTTTTTACCTGAAGATGACTCCACGTTTAAAAACTCACCCCAACAAACAGACGTAAATAAGAATGTTCCTTGAATTCCACTTGCGAAGAAAACTAACCACTTTTTGTATGAGCAACGCTGCCACAGTTAGAGAGCTGTGTCCAACCTTCTCAACTACAGTTATCTCCAGCCTAATGATGTTGAAGCATCACACCATGAAGCAGGGCTGCCAACTGATTCCTGTGATCGTTAGCCTATCACTTTACAACTCTGGAAACCTAACTGGTTCTATTTTGCTTGTGGCCTGTTTCTCTTCCCCTCTACAGAGAACCAGCCCTTCATTCATACCTTTGCCTCTGAGTACCAGAAGCCACAGTGATGTCCGATTTGATCGAGGCCTTCCTTTGTTTGGATTTCTCCTCTAATTGTAAAAAATGAGGTATTTTTCAACCCTGAGAGGTGATTTGATTAGGAGAAAACAAACCTTGAGGGGATTTTATGATGATTTATATGCCCCAATCTTCACTAGTTTAAAGTTAAAAAGCTGTTTTCTGGTTTCAAGGGAAACCTGTTGCTCCCAACATAACAAAGGAATCTTCACATCACCTCCAGAACAGTTTCATTCTGTATTAATTTCTACTCTCAATAAAATCTTTTCCTTGGTACTAAACAATCATTGTCACTTTCATGAAACAAATTATCTGGAATTCTGCTACAAGTATGTAACATTTCTAGACAAGATGAAAAAAAAAAAAAGGTGAATAAACTTGACTTTCTGATTGAGGATGAAATCACAGAAGGAAAGGGGGTCACTTTACTGATGGAGATTCACTAGGTAAGATTCTTCCAAAGTTTTTTTTTTGAGTTGTAAAAGGGATTATGTGCACTAGTAGCTAGTGGCAAATGGCTTTGGTAAACCCAAATAGCAAACATATGCACTTGCACAATGCTTGCTGGATACGACGCAGTGATTTAGGTTGAGAGCCTATACCTTGCCTATCTTTGGCATCACAATGTTGATATGTTACAGGACTCATAAAAGAAGAGTTTAGCCCAATGGTGGAGCTGAAGTAGAAATGAATCATCTCACTGCTGTAATTGTAGCAAATTGATGTTCAGCCTATGTGGTCGTGTGCCTTTTCAGAAGGCAGGTGGTTTTTAAAATGACGGTAACAGGATCCTCCAAGCAAGACTCCATCCACCTTCCTAAGTATAAACGAAGCGATAAACATGGCATCTCTTGAGAGAATGAAACTTTTCTAAAACAGAGAAAGATTTGGCCGAAAGAGTGCTCTCCACTGGCAGAGTGTTTTCATTCAAACAAAAAAAAATTTTTGTAACTGTGCGCTATCCGACCTACATTTAAAATTAGAACCGTACTTCATAATCTTGCCTTTCAAATTTCATGAACGAAGACTGAATGAGACTTTTGCAAGTGACCAGGAATGAAGCTAAGCACTGTCTCGCACATTCATCATGTATACATGTACTGTCCTTCACAGCTACCTCAACTAACTTGTAGCGGCTTCATCCATTAGTCACATTTAGTGAAGCCTGCCCTCGATTATGGTGCCCGCTTTCCCTGCAGAAATGTTCGGAAAAGTAGTGATCCAAGCTTCCAACACATCCTTTTGTTCCATCTGATGGCTAATTATTCATCAACTGCAACTTTTCATTTCACACGAGGAGACGAACAAATTATTTATCCCTCTTGGTCCCACTTCTCACCGATGAGGCATGTGCCACCATCAATAATGAGAATAGTTAATTTTCCTTTAAATTACCTTTTTCTGTCCCAAATTTCCCAGAGTATATTTTTACCAATATTATCTATTTTACATCTCAACATTTGTTTTTCCTCTTATTTTATATCACTGGGCAACAATCTTCTTATACTTCAAGGAAGACCCACTTTCAACTTCCTTGGTGAAGTCACATGGTTCCCGACAGGGAAGCGGAAAGTTCCTCTTCAGAGCACTAGTCTACAAATTTGCTGGTATAATTTACAAACATTTCACATTCTGGAACATCAACCCTGACTGGATTTAGTGCCTGACAACGGATTGTAGCCATAGCTATTTCATATACAGACTCCAGATTTTTTGGTGGATACATTTTCTGTTCTCTTTATCCAATCTGTAGAGCACTTCCATACTCACCTAAATAAATTACTAACATCATAGTTTTAAGACATATTTGGTAGAAACCAAGTAAAGCACATGAGCAAAACTCTGGAATGAGTATTTAGTTAACATCTAACACCCTCTGGTCAAACTCTCTGACATAATAATCAAAATATTTAATCTAAGTTTAATGCAGCTGTAATTGTCTTGTTTTCTTGTGGGAGCATGTTGGTATTAAATATTAATCTGATATGAGTACAGATGATATCACTTGGGTCATGTGATCATGTCTGAAGCAAAGTCTCATGTCGATGTTTCTTGACTATCTCACAGTATCGCAAAAACACCACTGTTTATCGAGGAATTCCACTGTTTTTTTGTTTTTTTTGGGGGGGGGGAGAATTAAGTTATTGTGAAGAACTGACTTTTCTAAATGATGTAACCATAGAAATAGGACGTAGTATGCAGTACAACATCATACAGTATGACTTCAACTGAAGCCACTTTTTACAAAGTTGTTGGCATTTCAAGAGAGTGATTGACAATGTATGCCCCACATCAACCTACATGACCGAAAATGGTAAACTTGCAGGATTAACTTCTGCATCAAATTAACAAGCAAGTAGATGTTACTTCAACAAAATTTTTTATGACTTGAAATCAGAAACAAAGAAGGCAGCAATTTAAATTAGACTCCAAGGTCAAATGCAAGTTGTAGGAGAGACAGATCTTGTCCCAACCTTTCTGTGCAGTGAAGTGTCCACACATACAGAGGCACCCTAACATTTTCTGTTTCCGACTGAGTCTGCCATTCTTCCAAAATTTCATGCCTTTTCCAGGCCTGAAGAGTAAAAATAAAATTTCACTTTTCCGTGGCTTTTCAAAGACACAGAAACCCTGTACAACTGCTGGTGCCAATACAGCTACTGGTAATGTCTCTCCTCTTCAAGCAGTCTAAAATTAAAAAAAAAAATCAATCTCTTACCTTTCGTCATCATCACTCATCTCAATGGGCTTCTGGAGGTATTCTCTGAGGGCCGCCATGCCGTCCCCACTCCTGAATAGCGTCCCCATCCTCCTGGCATAGAGGGTGCTGCCTCCTTCACTCATGTATCCACTCAGTTCACTGAAGTTGTTATGTCTGTGCAAGATGTCTCCGTCGCTAAGGTAACCGGTGTTCGTGTCTTCCGAGGCGCATTCACTCCCCTCCTGGGACTGAAGGTCCGAGTACTGGAGGTCACTAAGATGGGACCGATTGGAGAACGTCCGCTTCATGTTGGGACCGCCGTAATACTTGCTTAGGGATGCCGGGTTGACTCGTCTCTGACTGGGAGAGGAGGATCCCGACTGGGAGGCCCCATTGGACAGGCTGCTGTGCTTGGGTAAAACCGGCGATGACTTTTTCGAAAGGTACTGGTTTATTTCAGGTGTGGACAGCTCTGGGCCGATGGTTTTCTTGCTTGGGTGTTTTACCTGTGTGGTTACGCTGTCACCAAACGTGGTTTCCTTCACCGGACCAGAAGGACGGTCCTTCTGGACGGTCATAACTGTGACACTGCTCTGCTGGGGGATGCCGTTGGTGCACTTGGCGCTGGCTTTCTGCTGCTTGGGTGTACCAAACGTGGTGACAGCTTTGTCGTTCTCGTATTCCGTCGTGCATATCTCCTCCTCCAGGCTCCTCTGCTTGTAAATGACGCTATTATCCGACGACTGGCTGGTCGTGGAGGACACGCTCATTTGAGTGTTCATCGAAACAGCTGGCTGGGGGGACGTCGATTCCCCGTCGGTGACAGGGGTCCTCCCTCCGGAATAGTTGAATGGGGCCACGGTTGCAGTGTTGGCTGGCGTCCTGATCCTACTGGGGGACGCAGGCAGTGACGATTTGTGACTCGGTGAAGCAGGGAGTGGACTTCCCTTTTCCATGGCTTTCTCAGGAACACTGCTCACGTTGCCATTAACGGCTGGCATTTCCACCGAGGTTATTGCACTGGGTTTCCCCTTCGCTGGGGCAGGGGACGGGAAGGTACTGTAGACTCCTCCCCTCTGAAATGGGGAGGACTCTGTGTGAGCAGACTCCTTGTTCACTTTTGCCATACTGGTGATCACCTTGGGTGGTGCAAGACCAGATTTACCCTCCCCTCCTTTTTGAGGAGGTTTCAGTTTTGACTTGGCAGTGGTAGGCTGGGTAGTCACAGGAGTGATAATCTTGCTCAGCCCAATTTTTGATTTCCTTTGCATACTACTTGCACTGAGGTAACCATCATCAGAACTTTCTTGCCCTTTCTCCTTCTTAGGCAAGGAACCATCCCTGGATCGGTCCATCGACTCGTACCCAGTGTCCGAATAAATTGCTACGTCGCTAGTCGGAGATTCCTGTGGAGGGTTTTCTGCTTTCCTGGTTGCTTTTGGAGACTCTTTGGCCTTTCCTGAAGCTCCACTTCCAAAAGCTTTACCTATAGTCTTCTGTGCGACGGCCTTCAGGGCGCTGCGGGACGGTGACGCATGGGGCTCTGATTCCTCTGGTTTCTTTGGAGCTGACACCTTCTTTGGAGCTGGTATTGCCTTGCTTCCCTGCTTGGAAAAGTCTCCACTCTTTCGGGGCCCCTGAAGCTTTAGACCTTTTCCAGCTCCTGCTTTGAGCCCACTCTTTGGCTGGGCTAACCGGCTGCCCTGGCTGGCAGATGGTGTGACCACCGGCACCGTGGTTGTCGTGGGTGGTTCAGAAACAGTAGCCGGGGTTGTCCCAGGAATCTTTGATTCTGCAAGCGCCTTGATGCCAGGTTTTGCCGTCTCAGCATCCTTCTTATCAGAAAATAATTTCAGTTTAGTTAGCATGGATCCTTTTCCCTGCTGTTGTTGCTGCTGCTGCTGCTGTTGAGCTTTCTCCATCTCAGCTTGGCTCTGTCGCATCGACGTGGTCCGCTGAGGAGGTTCTGGTTTGGCAACGGGCTGTTTCGTGGCACCCGCCGGTGCCTTGAGTTTGGACATCGGTTTGCCGATTCTCTGTCCCGCTGCCCCGGTTGACGGTTGCTGTGGTTTGCTGCTACTGCTGCTTGGTGCTTTGAGACCTGTGAAGAAATGAAGACTGCAAATATAACTTTCACAACGGAGATGAGGTGATGGGATTGGTTGTCAGTTACACGAGATGGATGAAGGTAATTTAAAGGAGCACACAACGTACATCACAAATTCTCAGAATCCCAGGACTTGTCAAACCACTAAATCTGTACTTTTGCTTGGTCAGGTTTCAAATTTGTGTCTCCAGACATGTATATCATACCTGATATATCTGACAAGGTTAAGTTTATTTATAATTGTCAAAATGCATGATATCATGTTATGGATTAGGTGGTTAAACCTACCATGCTCACAGTTGGTAACCAAAAAAGTAAAAAAAAAATGTATATGATATAATAGCGTCAAGTCCCTTCAACCTGAAATTATTGATACTGTACACTTTTGGAGCAAATGAGACAACAGTTGGCAGACATTGTAACTGACACATTTGTATTGTATTTGAAATTACCTATAACTAGCAATACCACAATACTGATGGCCAAATTGCTACACAGAAGAAATCATAACATGTTTCTAGAATGTTCACAGAGACCTCATGCAGCTGATTTGACAGTTTACATGAATATGATTGAATGCACATCATGAATGAACTAAATCCAAAACATAGAAGCTAATAATCTTCATCCACCCATCTCAAAGCAAGCAAGATATTAGATATACAAAACCCGTTAGGGTATTGACACATTATTTTACAATCTGGCTATGTGTCAACACCAAAAGGACAAACCAATGCAATTTGACAGCAGAATAAAACACACTGTCAAGAGATTACCAATCTGTCATTTTTACCACAGTTCATTCCAAGAAGTTTTTAAATCTCTTTAAAGATTCCTTTATTGGTTTCATAAATAACACTGCACTCAGTAACATACACAGGACCAAACCTATTCCTAACTATTGGAAAATAATAACAAGTTTGTTGTTTCCTTCAGGAGAAGATGAGAGGGATACTTGTGACTTTTGCCTGAAAAACAATTTATATCTATGATTTACGACACAAACCAATTCTGTTCATACAATGTTAGATAACCGAATGATAATTCATGCCTTGAGGTTACTAAGAGAGAGAGAAATATAATTACATAAATATGCCATAAATCATTCGATATTCACTTCCATCAGTGCTGGCAGCACACCGGTAACAACATTTGATGAATTACCCGTAAACCACCCGAGCTTCCACTCTCTCTCTCAGCGATGAAAGAGGCAGGGGTGTCACATTCTAAACAAATGACGACAGATCATCCACCTCTGAGATGAGGCAGTCAACTAGACTCCGAACGATATTATCAAAAGAGCAAGATTGATAGTTAAGAGGACAAAGGCTACCATAGCACGCAGAACAGCGACTACCGCAACGTCACTCCTTTTGGTTGTTTCACCTTTTAAATTTTTCGATGATTTTGTGTTGTTTTTAAAATTCCATCAAAGTGAGAAAAATGTCACTTTCAAATAAAATACATGTCACAAACAATTCTGAGAGACAAATGACATGGCAGTTCAATGACGATTGCCATGACATTCGTGTACACATACAGAAAGAAACAAAGGTCGACGACTTTTTAGAATTCACACAACTATGGATTAAAAGACAAGGCCGGAACTCCAGACCATCTGCCCAACTCCTGTTACAAATGGATAACATTGAAAAAGTACTACACAAGGGCATTTTCCTGCAGAAGTGAAGCCCACTTTGTCTGGAAAGAAAATTGAAACTGTGACCCATTTAATGATTAAATAACAATCAAGAGAACCTCATGAATGATGACACAAAAAGTTGCACAATGCTTTTTTTTCTATTCTTGTTTCCTCTACATCATAGGCTTATTGAGCCTACTCTCAATTTGTGGCAGTTTCAAATGGTCCATATACAGGCCTTGAAGCGCCACGTATTTTACGACGCTAAGCACGAAAAAAACAAGAGTGAGGGAAGCCTTTGGCAATATATATTACAACCTCACAGCAGGTGATTACCAACTTCACAATGTTGGATCAAATTTGGTATTTCTTTCTTTTTTCTTTTCACAAGGTCAGTTCAGATGTGAAAACCTTAGATGACTCTTGGACGGAATCCCATCTCACTGTGTCCCAGCCCAGGATATAATAATGGACCTCCCTTCATGTTGCTAAGCTTCACTGCTTCAAATGCAACCACTTTCATACTATTATGGAATTTTTTGGAATTTTTTAATATTGTCTGGACTATTCTTTTAAAAATTGCAGTACCCCTTCCCCTGATGGAGCCTGAGATGTCGTCATTCCTGATGTTGAAGGGGGCATCAATCTGGAAAATGGATTCAGTACAAATTGAAGATTATCTGCAAATCTGGACACACAAACAAAAAAAAACTCTTTGACAAATAACAATGTGAATTAAATTTAAAGCATATCATTTCAAACTGTCCCTCAATAGTCACCCCACGGCAGGTCATTCTGACCTACATACATACCCTGAGAACTCTTGGTAGATGATGATGGCACCCTGCTTTTATCTGTACTTAATCTGTTCTGATTGGTGTTTGGGCCGGGTGGCCCGCCTCTCATTGGTATCTTACTCATGTCGGAAGAAGCTGAACTCCTTGTGCTTATGGACCCTGAAAAGACAAGAAAAGAAACCAGGAAATCAGTGATAGGTGAAGCTGACCTAGGATAAATCCAATCAGAGTGGAAACGTTACATTGACTTTTTTTTTTAAGTATGATGATGTCACTTTCTGTTGAGGCCAACCCCTGGTTTACACTAATGCCTCTGTATCTATAACGCACAGAGAATACAGTGCATCTACTGTAGGCTATTAAAATTTGCATTTGGATTGTCTGGTAGGATGGTGACAGCTAATTTTGCCCACACTCAGGCATAACTTAACTGAAATTCCAGGATTCTTTTCATCTTAAGTTTTTAAATGGTGCAAAATGTCCCCTGGGATATTTGGCTTACAATATATTCAAACTACATAAAACATCAAAGGATGTGCTGTGTCTGAAGAAGCGGAGTTTAACCTGCAGTTGAAGTAGCTGTGATACACTGGAAGGGTACCTACACAACTGCGCAACCATCTGGGTTTTAGAAAGAGTAAATAAAGACAGATTTACTATTGCAAGAACACGAGCATTTCCTAAGGTTTTTCCAACAGCACAAGGCAGCATAGACGCTGAACATTAAAAGGACACAATGAACCAACGAAAATGTTTCTCTTGGTTTGGTATGTATTATGAAAGACTTGTGATTTGGGACACCGTATGGACATCCGAGGTCACTGTGCCAGACCATTCTAGAGGACTTTCCTTGACAGATGCACACAAGTCACAGTTTCTACAGTATAACGAAGACGCAAGAAGCATGCTGTATACTTTTGAAAAATAAAAAAAAAACACAAAAATTACATCATATCGTTATATCCTCTAAGTACCCATTGTAATTTGGTTTTTCAGTTGAAACTGTGTTAATGCTACGCTATATGGCTAGCAGCACAGGAGCAGTGGCAAGTATGGACCACTAACATTTAGTTTGTAATATCCATCCATCTTATGGATGCCACGATGAAAACCACTGACAATAAAATAATTTGTGAACCTAAACATTAAGAAAGCTGTCTACGAATGATGAGGATCTTACAACTCCTAGCAGAGAATGCTCACATGGAAGTCCGATCAAAGAACCAAGATGAAAGAACCAACGAAGGTTACTTCACACAGACAGAGTGCTCAAACAGACAATAAATGGGAAAAATAAAATTAACTACCAAATTTTTTTTTTACTGTTTGTTTTTCAGCAGCAAACAGATAGATTGTCTGACTCACCTGGTCCACGAACTAAGCAAGCTTGTCCCATTCTTTGCAGAACCCAGAGACAGAAAAGCCAAAACTAACGTTGCTTCTAGTACAGTGCCGATCAAAGAAAAGGAAAGGTAATCGCTCACCCATCCATAGCGATTATAAATTTCAGGCTTGAATAAAAACTCCCCTCCTGTACCCTCACTGAGCTGCTTTTCTTTCACTTCCTCCCAACCTCTCTATCAACATTTCTATCGCTAAAATAAAATTCCCTCAGAAACCGCCAATTATTTCCCCTCCTACTCTAAATTCAAACAAAGGAAATTAAACAGCCATTTGTCGAGAAAAGTGACTCAGAAAGGGCGAGCATAACCTGTTCCATAAATTAAAAGCTTTTGAGGAGCCATTCTCTACCAATCGAGCACCGGTTCCCCCCTTTGAGCGCTGGTCTTAAATTTCTGCTCAAATGACGTCTAAAAACCTTCCTGGCTCAATTTGATCTTGAAACCACATGAAGCATTCCAACAAGCAAAACAGGAACAAAAAAAAAAAAAAGAATATAGGAACATTCTCAGCAGCAAAGATATAGAGGTTATTGACAAAGGAGACAATCATCATGTGATTATTTACTATAAAGACAGATCTGGTTAGGAGTATCTTTGGTTATTCCATGTGGGCAATTAAAAGGTTGTCAGATAAAGGGGAAAAAAAACCCACAAACAATGTATTCCAAGAAATGAAAGCTTATGATCAAAGGCTTCCAAACCATAACTGTTTACTAACATTGTAACATCTGTAAACACAACTGAGTGTCTGCGGCTGTAAAATTCCAGGAGGATTTTCCTGCAGAGGTTCCATCAAAAATTGATGGGTTGCAGTAACTGTACATTATTTCCAGTGTCTGGATTACCTTGATTTTCTTATGGAAATTTAGTTTAGCAAAACTGTTCAGCTACAAAAGAGAAAACATGTGAGAAACATCTGATTTTTTTTTTTTCACTCAAAATTGTTACAGCTCTGGCAAGGTTTTCGGGTACTTTAAGTGCCATGTTTACCAAAAGATGTGACAAGCACAATTTAATGGGATTGGATATTCTGACAAAATGTCTAGAGTCATTTCACCCTTTTAGCCCACTATCTTCTTCACCAACCCATTTTTCAATCACATAGAGACACCTAAAAATGTTTAAATGATGAACCCCTTAACACATCAAAAAGCAACAAAAATATCGAAGTGCTTGCACAAACCTTTTTTGAGCTCACCATATGCTCTACTTCATTCAAAATTAAAGCCACGGATTTCCATTCAGGAATCCAACGTCACACTGAAATATCTGAATGTTGGCTCTTCCCAGTCAATGATTTCGTTAAAAATGTGCACCTGTCTATTCTTTTAAGTTTTCTCAGTTCCATAGCTTTCATAGTCTTCTTTCTTCATTATGGTATAACCTCAATGGGTTAAAACTCTCCACAAACAAGTCCCCTGTTTAATTTCCACCCTGCGGTGAAGGCTTAACTGAACAAAATGAGAACCCATTACAAATTTGCTTCTAATTTCCTTGAGTATATCTCACACCTCCACATTGGTTATAAACTTCCTGATACCACTTAATCAGGTGTCAGCCTCAATAATTTAGTGATTGTTAACAAGAGCCTTCCCTAGTTCCTTTAAATTGGACTATTAATTATTCAACAGTTTAAGACTAACCACAGGAAGCAACATAACCCAAACAAAAAACCTGCACCTAAACAACTCAGAAAAGAAAGGAACTCAGCTAACCTTTTTACACAGAAATTTCTTCAGACTGATTTTGAAAGACTGCCCTCTGTTGGAGTTATAGGCATATTTCACTGACAAGAGAAGGAAGGGGCTCTGATATGAAAGAGGATTATTTTCCACTTCAGGCATTTCAAACCTCATGCCAACATAACGGCTTGAAGAAAGAGTTCTTTGGTCAAGAAAGATACCCAGTTGCCTCAAGGATAAAAAAAAAAGGGTTAGGGTTAGGGACAAATTATTGGAAGAAGAAGAAAAGATTGCCTTTCTATGAAATTAAAGCCCTCATTTAACCCTGAAATTCGACCCCAGTGAAAATAAAGATTGGGTAACATTGTAGATTCACCTTAAAAAATATTGTGGAATTGGCCAAATCTCTTAGACTTTTGTAATGTTCCGTTAAAGGCAGTTAAGGTTATAAAGAGATACAAAGGATATTATGTAGTTGTGCCTGGAAACATGACACATTCACCATTGCACAATCTGCCATTTTGAAATATTTCTTTAATAATTTCTAACTTCCAAAGCGAACATATGCTAGATATGGTTTCTACCAAATTAGAGGAGAAATAACATTCCTAATTTTCCATCAGTGGCCAGTCCCTTTACACAGAGATGGTTTCTCCCGAGACATTTTTGTTATTAATTGGCAATAACTCTGGAAAATAGGACCACAACTGATACTAGGGAAGAACCCTTTCCTCCATTTACTGATTCTAAGCATTAGAAGTAGTACGTCCATGTTCTAAAAGTTGTATTTGCTTAGTGAAGTCTCATACCGGATTTGCACCTGATGTAAATATCTGGTTGATTACACTTCCAATATCACCGATCAGTTGTTAAGGAAGTCGCATAACGTCCATCGGTCTGATTTGACAACTTAAAGGGAAATAAGGCGTTTGTTTTTACAGAAAACAACCATAGATTTAAAACCAGTGTTTGTAAAGGTAGAAAGACAGATTATTCAAAATAAGGAAGAACAGTAGCCTTCTTTTCAAGACATAAGTTTCTCACAGATAGAAATTCAGTTTTTTGTTGCTCAACAATAATTTCTACACCCGAACTTTTCAAAATTCAAATGATGCATCTTCCGTTACTCACCACATGCATAATGTTTTGAGGAGATGAAGCTCTTGCTAATGTTTATGGGTGAAACTGAATGGCTTTATATTGATCTAAGCTATTTTCTTTGTATGCCATGTTGGTATATTCTAAATACCCTATTTCCCTTTATCTGAAGGATATTCTTGACAAACTATCACTTTTGATAAGGAAATATCAAAGACAGTGATTATTTGGTGGGCCAAAAAATTTGCTAAATGGTCAAATGCTGTAGAATATGCAGGTACAAAAGTTGGAAACTTTGACCAAGTGGACAATCGAAATAAATTATCGATACAGTCGATTTGGCTCCGCCCCCTTTCCGATGCTTTCCTTATCTTGAGTCTTGTCATCTCATTGTACCATTGTTGATACACTCTTGGAAATGTCAGGGGGAATGCAGTAACTTCCACTGTGATGCAGAGTGCAGAAATGGAATTCTGCCTTTACAGCAAAATGAAATACTGCCCTCAGATACCAGTGCCTTAAAACTTCCAAAGTTAACAAAATTTATGGCGAGTTGTAAATGGTTTTAAGTGTCTTCCATTTTGACCAATGTAGAGAAGAGCTATATTTATACCTAGTAACAGGAGGGAGAGAGGAGGCTTAATCAGGTTTTCATCATTGTCACCTTGAAATTATTTTTTACAGCCAATGTTGTTGAAGCTTATGCCCTACATTTGTCCTGCTCACTGCCGTTATATTCTGATCTGAAAATATGTGACACCAACCGACAAGTGAATAGTCAGTCAAACAGATTGATTCCCTACAATCGATACCTTGTCTCACCCCCACCCCCCTGCAAACCATAAAAACTAAAAACAAAAATAGCAAGAAAGAAAATGAAGGTCTCCTAATCCAGTCTGGCAGTAAAACGGACAAATTGAGCTCAAAATACTCGATTGATCAAATTGATGCTGCCATCCTAGAATTACTTTGGGTATTTGCCTCCCTTCCTCAATCCACTGAATCTTCGCAGAATTGAATCTCACTCGATACCGTGGAAGGGGAAATGAGATTCCTATGTCTTTTGGATGGTATTTTCGTACTTCCTTGATTGCAGAAAGCAGGCGAGACATGTCTTTGGGGTTATTCGTATTTCTGCTAAGTGTCGGTATCACATTACACTCTCCCAGTCTATTAAGAGGGGGTGCTTCAAAGGGGGTTACAAATTAACCCTCGGATGATAATTCCGAAGGACGCCGTTCGAAACTCGATGTAATTTCTCGATGCTTTCTTTAGCAGGTTTTGCGAGGCAAATTGCTGGCGATACTTGAGCAGTGCCTGAATCTCTACCTACAGACTGGACTCAAGGTTGGGCCCCTTCTGTCTCAATTAACTTCCTCTGGTGACTTTTGAGTTCTGTAACAGACAAACATGCATGACATAACATGTACACAGCCAGGCTGCCCCTGAAGGGTGAATGACCTTAAATGGAGAGTGCACAGAGAGCCTAAGTAAAGAAAGAATGTAGTTTTAAGCAACAGGATACTGTAAAGTAACCAATCTATATTCTATGTCATCTATAGACATATCATGGGATTAAACATGCGGTCCATTCTCTTCTAGAATAGCTTAAGTATCTTGTATTCTTATATTTGTAGGGACATCTATGTTTACAAAGCTTACCTAACAAAAGATTTTTAGGTTAACTTGAAGAAGTCAAAATACATTATAAATTGAGGTTGCTGATATTTTGTTTTTTAAAGAAAATCATGCCTTAAATCATAAACAGTTATTTCAATAAAAAATCAATTCAAATCAGGATTTTTAATAAAATGCACGCTTTCAATCGGGATTTCAATCAGCTTCATTTAGATAAAACAAACCTGATATAAGCGTTACCTTTTTTTTTTGTTCACGATAAGCATTACCTTTTCTTTTTGTGATTGATTTGATGAGTGTAAACTACTTTGCTTTTTCAGAGGATACTTGATCCAAATAATTTCTGATTTCCTACTTGTTTATTTATTTGTTTCAACTTTTTTGATCAATGTGAAGACTGCTTTGCTGAATTAATACCGAGCAAGCGACTGTTCGAGCGAGCAGCCAAGTGAAGGAGCGAGCGAACAACCGCGCGACTGAGCCAAGGACCGGAATATTTACTATTATTCTACTCATTCAGCACGTACTACAGTGTTAGGCTATGTTTCTCATTTTAGTTACTTTATCTTAAATTACTAGTTCACATTCAAACCTCTTGGAGTATGTATCAACAACACTGGAAGGTCTCTTTTCTTTCCCTTTCACATACCAATGCAAAACATCCATGACAATTTAAAGATGGAAAACTTGTTGCCCTCACAATGTACCTCTCACTTTCTTCTGCAGACCTAAATATTTTCCCCAGAGTGCAAATTTTTTTAACCTTCAGAAGGGAGGGGAGGGGGAGGAACTAACAGTGACATTTACGATTCTTAATGATCTTCCATTTAATGATCATTTGCATAAATGAAATGGTCTGAAGTACAGACGCTGAAACAAAAAGAGGCCACTGATGCTGCTTCGAATCACCGAATACTCACATTTTGTTTCCTAAGGTTTAACATTCCTGTCTCGAGACATGTATATCATACCTGATATCATGTCACGGGGTAAGGAAAGGATCAGAGAAACTGACAAAGGTTAGGGAACATAATTATTAAAATGCATGATATCATGTTATGGCTTGGGATGACTGATAATGTTCAGTGATGAATATTGATGAAGATAAACTGTGTGTAATTGATGCAAAGAACACTTTTTTTTTTTAAAACTCTTTTTACTCTGTCAACGTTGAGTTGTCTATGAGGAACTCAGCATGATTTTTAAAGTTGAATCAAACAGCCATATATGAGCTGCTTTCAAGATTCTAGATGTATCATTAATATTTTAACATTCTTGATCTATCTTCATTTGATACCAGCATCAATCAATATCGCCTATACTTAGTATTGCAGGTTAATTTTGTGATTCTGTCCAGACTGAACACGACCCTGAAAATCTGTGAGTTATCGACGAAGGGGGATGACAAGACGGCGCAGTAACCAGGTGAATGACCAACGTTTAAAAAGAGAGACCTTCCAGACGAAATGGGGCTATTACCTAACATGCTAGCTCATTTTCTCTTCAAATGAGCAGTCAATTTAAAATATATATCCCCTGTGCCGCACGGAGTGAGTCAGACACTGAGGTGTGTCAAGAGCATAAATACAGACAGGCGGGCAGAGAAAAAAAAAAAAAACACATGCTATTATTTTAATTCCGGAGACCTTGAAAATATGCACAAGTTTGGGGCCTAGACGAAAGGAACTGGAGTGGAACTTGGACGATAATGATGTTGATATTGAACGATAGCACTTTATTTCAGCACCACGATAAGCTTACGCAAGCGCCCCAGTCTCTGTGTATATATCATCAGGATGATAGCAATAGAGGCAGTGATTATGATGATGACGATGATGATGGTGGTGATTATTGGCAAATTTTTCTTTTTCTATTCTTGGGAGATTTCAAGATACAGAGCACTTTACTTAACCACCTTTAAAAGAAAAATATCAACAATAGATCCTGGCAACTGCAAACTGTTATCACCAGACATGCAGCCACACCTAAGGGGGGTATATCCATCCCTTAAAAATTTCCAATAAACTTTGAATACAATTATACAATTTTAGGAAGAATAGATGGAAAATGTAGTCTCATTTTCTATCCAGAAACATTGAAAAGGGCAAAAGAAATTTTGAAGGGGAGGGGCTACCCCTCAGCCCCCTCCACCAAGGCTGGCAACACTCCATCAGTGATGTGCCTTCCAAATTGGTTAGTCTGGCTGCAGGCTTGGTTATCACTGCTAAAAATGTTTCATATTTTTCTGCCAAGTTGATAACTATGAATTTTGAAAAACAAGAACAGATTTATGGAAAGTACTTGCACTGCCTCCAATCATCAATCTTATTATTGGAGTTAAGCATTACTTAGTCATCGCTTAGGCTTCTTTCACGAAGCTTTTTGCCCGTGGCGATTGTGTGATAGCTCTCAAATCATCTTCCCAGTCTGACACGCTTCACAACAACTCGCTCGAGAGACAGACTAAATAACACATTGACATACTATCACTGTGACTTCAAAGATTATCTGAAAACCGTATCGTTATAGACTGCTTCCATTTTGATCCTCACCTGAGCTTTGTGCTAAAGAGGTTTTCCTCCTTTGCAAACCCCCTGTGACCTGGCCTCTCCCAGCTGAAGACTTCCTCAGCCCCCCACTCTCTGATACCACGCTTGTGGGCCTGGATGTCCTGGTTGGTGACCTGGTCTTGGTCGTCTTGGTACCGCCGATGTCCCCTGGAACGGAGATCTGACTACTGGGCCTTGAAGACCTTCCCTGACTGGTGGACCGACTGCCAGACGACCTCGGCAGAGGGACGTCAGACTGGCTGGGCGGCCTGGATCTACTCTGACCAGAGGTCCGGCCGCCGGGGGTCCGCAACCCGCTGAGCTCACCGCTGAGCTGGCTGGAGGGTCTGGACTGGGCCCTTGGAATGGAAGGCCTAGCGGAAGACGAGGATGATGCTGTTGACTTTTGGGTGGCGGAAGATGACAATGATGATGGTATAGCTGTCTGGCGTCGGGAGACTTGCCTACCTGAGGATGGTGCCTGAAATCAACACAAATAAAAACAAATATTGACATGATGTTTACTTCTAAAAATAGATTGCATGCACTGGATTTAGGGAGGTTTCCAACAGGTTGATCATAGCAAAACTGATGGTGATTCTGGTTCCCTATGGAGTAACTCTCTCTGCTTAGGTGATGAAACCAGTCTTTCAAATCCTTTGATCACACAGAGCCCACGAATTTCATTTGCATGCAAACTAAAGTTGGAATGAAATACCAAAAAACCAAAAAAAAATTGAAAACAAATCTGGGAAGGCTTAACAATGGTAAATTTCCTATCCAAAGCCGAGTTAATGCGTAGGGGTGTATTACATCACAGTGTAACATGTGGGTATCTGAACCGCCATGCTTCTCTATACCTCCTCCCAAACGTGCTAACAATGCGAAATGTGTTTGAAAAGGTATAACTACCACCGCTTCCAATGTAAAAGAGGTGTTTTCCTGCATATCTGTTTACTCCTTTATGGATTGTTCCACATTAGCAGATACACCTGGTAGACTACTGCAAGCTCAGATGTACTACTCAGTTTGAGGGGTAAATACTTACCCCCCTGGTCTTTGTCATCTGTCTCTTTGATCTCTCTCTCTCTTCTCTTTACCCCCAGATCTCTG
Organism: Stichopus chloronotus; assembly: GCA_021234535.1. Classification (NCBI taxonomy): domain Eukaryota; kingdom Metazoa; phylum Echinodermata; class Holothuroidea; order Aspidochirotida; family Stichopodidae; genus Stichopus; species Stichopus chloronotus. The sequence goes on from CM037850.1 coordinate 5,476,687, forward strand.
AACTCACCAAAATTTTATCTTTCACCTACCCCCCACCTCTTGTTCCTTTAAAGAGGCACCTTGAGTTGTTTTTGTGATGTAGACTCAATTTTTTTTCCAAACCGTTCAAGTAAATTTCTTCGCCTGCTACAGATGAACATTAATGAGCACGTAACTGAACGATCCACTTCCATTTTCACAAATTTGCGGCCAGACAGTTCCACATTAATACCAAGTCATATGCACGCAGCCAGTACCCGCCAGGGTAAAAAATTAAAAAAAAAAAAAAGACAGTTTTCGCAACTATCGAATGTGAAGATTGACTAATTATGCTAACTATAGGTACAGTAATGCCATGTGGTTGATGTGCCCTTCAGAATTCCTCACAAATTTATCGATATCGACTCGATTGTGACTCTTTTACTTCTGCTCTTACCTTTTCTGTGGAATAGGCTGTTTTCTGTTGAGGTATTGCTGAGTGACTAGTTTTTGAGGTTGGACCGCCTTGCTTGGCGGCCTTCTTTCGTGCTTGGTCCTCCTGTTGCAGCTGCTGCTTGTGTCTGGATAGAGCGAAGAAGAGACCCAAAACGGCCTTGAGATTCCCTTCTCGTAGTTCTTTGAGATGCAGAGAGGAAAGAGGAAAGCAATTAAGTAATCAAAGCATGGAGGAGACACAGTCATGACATAAACTCTTGATAATGTTCGGCGGAGTCCTCTTTCCGGATCGGCTATCTGTAGGCTGCAAACTCACTCTGGTCAGTCTGGTGTTGCTATCTTCAACATCAATTTGAATTGCAAACAGATAATTACAGACAAATACATTATGCTAGAGGTTGACAAAATCATACACAGATTTTACACAAAAGAAATTCATTCCTGACAAGTCTGCTCGAAAAGCCACGTACTGCACACTTTAATACAGTAAACCTGAATAGCAATAACACTATTAATCCCAAAAGTAACTCAAAGCTATTTTGATGCAACTGGAAGGTTGAAAATTTTTGCACGAAATGAACTTATTCAATGCGAAAGTATGTCAACTACCCTATTTCTGTTTATATTGTGCAACTCTAAATTCTGTTGGAATGCACAGACCTGTGCAATGATGTTGTTCTGGCATTCTTTCATTGTGCGTATTCCTTTCATATTCTCAAAAGTGTGTGTCATCCTGTATGAAAACATAGTCATACCTTTTAGGAAGTTCCCTCTATTGCACTATTTATAGCCTCCTCTGGTCGTTGGAATACAACAAACATTCCAGAAGACCTCAAACAAAGACACTTGAAAGGTTTACTCAAGTTTTAGCTGACTTGAATATTGACACAAAAATTGTACGACAAAAGCAGCAAATTTTGAACCGTATTTTAAACCTGGATACTGACTTTCAATGACAAATTTGCCCGATAGAACCTCTCTAGGTGATACTAAACCGTGAACCTTTCCTTGCCTGTGCTAAAACGTGCCATTCATGACGACATAGAAGAAGGTGTGTTTCAACTCTTATCACCTACCAACAGAACAGCAGCTAAATGTAACCCTACATACGTAAATTAAATCTAGACAAAATGTCCAAATCTGACTACTTATTAGCTGCTTGGGTTTTTTTTTTCATGGTACTTCCTATTGACATCTTGCCTGCCATATTATCAGCTTAACTTGGCATAAACTCACAACTAACCAGTCGTGAAATAGCACATAGGCCTGTATCCACAATTTATAAATGTGCTTCTTTAAATCTCTGAATAAGGGTAACTTTGTGCAAAGCATGCCAGATGTGTGTGTTTGCAGTAACCATAATTATTTAAGTTACACTTTTATAGTCTTTATCAATGAAAAATGTTACAGTAGTTGCAAGACAACAAACAATGCACAAAAACAAAGTTGTGTAAAAAAACACGAACTGTAATTGAATTGAAAAATTAACATAGACTACTTTCACCGACGGAGGCTGATGAGGTAGTTCTAAATAGCAAATGTTATGTCTTCTTGTTTTTCGGGGTTTTCCTTTTTGTGTGTCTTTTCTGTTTCCTTTAAGGTCGCTAGCTGCGATAAACATATTACTGTATTTCTAGCGTCCTGTTCATTCCACTGCATTGTGCAACTGCATCTTTCTTCTTAATATGCCTGTATGTATATATGTATGAACGAAATATGTTAAACGAAATGAAACTTGCAGTACAGAGTGACAACATTCTGAAATAATTACTGTTAATTACATCCTACTGAATTCACAATTGGTACAATAATTTAAGTTTGCTGTCTTCAATGTGTTGGTAACTAACATAATATTCTAGATCAACTTTTGGAGTGAATATCATTAAGTCACCACACAAGCATGTTTGCTTTGAAGGTTTATATTATGTTCCAGCATATTTAGCAAAAAAATTATAGCATTAAATAAAGAATCACATTCATTGTTTTGTTCTATATCCCAATGTCCCACTTTCTTGTCGCAAATTACACACCTACTGATATTACTACCAAATTTCTCAAAGTTGAAAGTGGGACACTAGCTATTAGAGACAGTCCCTAACAATTTTTTTTTTTTTTTTTTTGAAGGGGGTTACTGTAGGCCATGTTTCTGAAAGAAAAAAGCTCAACTTGTGATGCAAACAAATTTTAACTGCACATGCAAAACGGAACATGCATAGAAAAAATGTAACAGCTACTCACACATATTTATTTTCGAGAAAATTTGTCACGTTTTGAGTTACCTGCTATGACACTATAATTTCTTTTCGCTTTAAAAAATGGGACAATCCTGATTAATTGGGATGGATGGGACCCTAACCTACAGTGTAAGACTTCCAATCTAGTGTGCATGTAATAATGTAAGATGGAAGCGTGCCGATAACTGAGTCTTTTTGAAATCGACTGGCCTGTATTAAAAGCTACGCTGCAATCAAACACCAGAGTAAGTTGCCTGATAAATTATGATCTATCAAAACCACCTGATCACAAAACCATTGTAATGTTCACATCATGGAATAGCTTTACCTCGGTTGATAACTTAAGCACATTAATGTACCTTGTGGCTTAAAAGGAAATTCAAGACTCGAGTGAGTGGATTTCCATTTGCGGGAGATCAACCGACATTAAAGTTTAATATTCACTTTCACTGAGTTAAATACTCGGTGGCTGAACACCGAGAAAAGTGGAATACTCACGTCGAGCTGTTATTCCGGTGACATTTATCTTTTTCTTGGCTAAAAACTGTAAACATTTGTCCAAGTTCTCGAGCTGTTGAATTGATGGAAAAGAAAAACAAGAATCATGCAAAAATAACCTGATGCTGATATGGAGTAAACATAATTCAAAACTTGAAATCAAGTCAAGATAATAATCAAGCTTTTTCCCTTTTCCCTCGTTTTTTTTTTCTGTTTAATGTCATATCTACAACAGTCTAAATATCAAAATACATTTGGAACTAATGGTAAAAAATGTAAAATGAGGGAGGGAGGTTCCAAAAGTGCTGATTTATTTCCAAGATTCAGAAAAAAAAGGGGGGAGTTATGTACACACATTCATCACCATCACCATCATTATCTGCTTGAAAATGCAGAGAATCTATGACTAAACTGGTTGAGGATTAAATGAATTCTGTTTCATTTAAACGGTTAGTCAGACCTCCAATGACTGGAGGCAACGGTCCTTATTGGATTTAGAACACAATGTGACCTAAGTGAAAAAAAAAAAATATCAGACTTGGTAATATCATTTCAACTGTATGAAAGGTGGGGAAAGATCTAAAGAAAAACATATGCCTACTTCTGGTTGCCAGCAAACTATCCCCTCTCCCCCCATATTCCACCAATTCTCGATACGGCGGTTCATCATATAATGGTAAAAATAAGAGGGTGAAATAAAATGAAGATGTTAACACAGTATTGCTACAACTCTGACATTACAGCAATTAAAAGATATTGCTGCGAGAGAGAGATGAAAGTTGTTTGCACCTCCTGATTAAATTCCTCGGTCTGGTTTTAGGGTGACTCACCTTTACTGGACCGCTATCAGCGACAGAAACGTGTGTAACAGTCAGGGTTATTTTTAGTAGGTACGTGTGTACACCCCCCGTTTGAACGCATATTAATACTCGATGATATCTAGGGGCATATTCCTTCTAATTTTTGGGCTCCGTGGCGAGTATTCCTCGTGCTTATTATGGCATTATCAGCCAGGAATTTAGTGGAGGGTCGATGGAGATGCATGACAAATGGTAGTTTATAGGTACTGTGGCATGGAAGGATAGAAAAAATGGAAGCCGCAGGAAAGGGCCGCAGTACTACACAAACATGAATGCTTAACAGTTCCCTTCGAGGTGGCATCATGCAGTGATTGAGAGGGAAGATGGAATATGGCAAAGCACACAAAGGATTAAAATACATGTGCAAGGATTCATATTAAAGTACAGATCGGAATGTTTGAAATTAAAACCAAAGATAAAAGGGAGAGGTAACTTGATTGCAATTATTGGCACACTGTAATATATGGCTTCTCATGACCACAAATCCATCAATAAATTATTCTTATCCTTTTATATTCGTATAACATTCAAATAACAAAGCCATCGCAAGATTTCTACTACATGTGACAGTATGCCATGATAATTAGTAGAAGTACTGTCAGGGTTAGGTTTTGTCATGATACCATCTGGGGGACTACGGTTTCTTCACGACACGTGTGTATGAAAATAACGCTCAACTTCACACGTTTTTCGTTCCAAAATGCCATTGCATAAATAAAGCTGCTGTTTACAGTATCTGTGAACACTGGGCCAATATACGCAACACAAGGGATCAATGTGATTCATTTTTTGCAAAAATCAGAGCTTGACTGGCTTTCTGTGCATCCACTCTGCAACATTCGAACTCCCTATCAATGTCAGATCTGTCCCCAAAAGAAGACCCAAATTGCTTGTCACCCATCCCAGTCCCCCTCCCCATTCCCCCTCCCTAGTCCCCCTCCCAAGTGCCCCTCCCCAGTCCCCCTGGTTGTTTACATGTCAAAGGAAAGATGAATTGCCCTTTTTCACGTCACATTCCCCTTCGTACGCTCAAATAAAAATAACATATCATGGTCACCTACTGTACACTGTGCAGCTATTGACAAAGCAGTTAATACCAAATAACAAGCCATGCTACGACGCACTACAGTGTATGCACTCAGTATACCAAACAGCGCATGGCAGAAACACCACTCAATACCCATGAAAGATGAAAACACAAATTTTACAAGAGACTCTGAAATTGTTCTTACAAAAAGACCCAAATATCCTTTAGCCTCAGTGATAATAGAATCAATAACTTAAGTGCTTGCTGTACACACGCAATGAACAAAAGGGAATGTCAAATTACGGAAATCTTGTAATATTGATAATAACAACAGCGAGTGGGAGCATTTTCTACAATTCCCATTTCACCCTTCTAGGGGCTGACGCCAGTTTATGCCCCTTGTCGAGTGTGACTCATCCAAGCTGCGCTGCTACTGTTGTGGTTCAAAGCCGCGCCAAATATTAGTTTTTAACGCATGGGTAACCTCCAGTTCGTAGATCAAACCGCTTCGCTTCCCGCCTTTCGCCTCGGAGGACGAGGTGTTATTGCGGATTATTACATCAAGGTTAATACCAATGCCTTCCCTTTGTCTCAAAGACTTTACACAAATTTTGCACATCGATGGAAATCTAATACGTTTACTTATTCTCTTTTTTCTCCATTTTTCTTAAGCTCTCTGACATTTTTTTTTTCCTTTTCAGACAAATTCTCATAATTTGCAAGCACACGAGTGTAACGTGTCTTCCGTGACGAAGCTCCACATAGCCTCTGGTAGAAGGAAAGGCTGTTACTCCCAATTCCGTGTGCACCAATAACCTCAATATTTTTTTCTTTTTTCTTGAAGAGGGAACATGAATCTTTAAGAGGACAATGTAAAAGCATCGTGGCCTTGGAACAATTATAGCTCAGAGACACCCACTGATCAATAATGGCAAGAGTTTACTCTGGTTTAAAGTTGAAAAACAGGGTTCTGAGATGCTAGCAGAGAGCAAAATGATCAACGGCAGAGTTACTTTGACACAGAGAAAGAGTAACTTATCTAAGACTTTAACGAAGTTACCATCGGTCCTGGGGCTGGTGACTGACCAATGATATTGGAGCAATCATAGCTAGTGATGAACCAGTTTACAAATTACAGAGACAGAAATGAGGCAGGGGAAACATACATTGAAAGAGTTGTCCATTTCTTTCCTGGTTTTTTTCTTTTTCTATATTACAATGTGGGAAGAGGTTCCTTTAAGTTATTCAAGTCTGATCTCCAAAACGACTAATTGACCGACATGTGACTGGCTGTCAAATTACTAGATCATTGAAGATGGCTTCAATTTATTTATTTGACACCTGGTAGGTATTAGAAAATAAAAATCCATTGATTAAGAAAGGCAAATTCATCACCCATATCTCCACGGTTTCTGATTCAAGGTGTACGTAAATGACGTACCCTGCTTTTGATTGCACAAACCACCACTCTTTGATTGGAAGACATACAGCTGGCTATTACTTGGGTTTGTCAAAGCCTGCAGAAATATTTCATTCTACTTGTACCAACAACTATATGTACTTGATTCAATTGCAATCAACACAGGACTGTCATCTTACCAACTGATCTCCTGGAAGTAGAGGGGTTTCATGTGCCATCACCAGGCACTGACAGCGGGGCAAGATGGTACACACACGTGTTAGGCTCAAGCTTAGTCCCATTTACACCATACCTGCACCACTACACCCATAGAAAATGTTGAGACTGAAGTATACAATACAGTGCAATTGAGACCAAGATGCCAGACAAAGCGTACACTTGCATGTTAATACCGAAAGAGACTGTGATCACATGACTTCAGTAAAATCCTTTCGGATTTTGATTTCTTGAGGAGTTTTGCAGTTTTAAAAGGATACTTTTTATAACCAGTCCCCCTGGCCCAAGATTGCTGTAACATGAGAGCCAACAAAAAAGTTGAGATAATTTACATATTTCAAATATCTGGAGGATGAGTGTATGATTCTCTTTCAGATTTTGTGACAGGTGATCTTTTTCCCTCCTTTCTTTTCCCTAAAACACTGACAAAGAACAAAGTTCCATGACCAAGTAAACTTCCAGTACAACTCAAAGTCCAGTTTTAATAATCAAAAGGACTGCCGAACCGTTAAAGGCGTGAGAAGGCTGGCACAGTAATTAGATGGGCTACCTGGGTCGATATCCGTAAGGTTGTGAGGATTTCGAAGGGTACTACAATCTCATGGTAGTGCTTATCATTAGCAGGAAGAGTCGAGTTTCAAATCCAATACTTATGAAAACTGTCAAAATGTTTGAATTTTTACCCTGATTGACGCTGGTTGTGTGTATGAGAAGTACGGTTATACTAACGTGAAAAGTGTCTGGGTCGCATACTTTCAAAAACCGAACCGAATCGTACATGACAAGAGGATCCTCTCTGTCTGACCATTTGTGATCAGTATGTGAAGGAACTTTACAGATTAGAACAATTTAGTGAATTTCACAAAACAACTCGAAGTGCCTTAATTTTAAAACTGGAATGACCTCCCTCCTACCTACCATTTTAACTTTGAGAGCCAAAAAAGAAATGACAACATCTTGCTCCCTGTATGGGGTTTCTTTTTCTCAACGTTCTTTTGCCACACACCTTACAGTATTGCATTTCTCAAATCATCATCTCAATATAATCTATCAAGTCTTATAACTGTCTGTATCATTTTTTTTTTGCATATTGCCTCGCAGCTGACTTGTCCTACAATGAACCATGAGTGAACTATTTGGCAAGTGGATAACATGATACGGCCATCTTTGGAGCTTGTTATGCAAAGCAAACATGATACATCAAGGTCGGATCGTATCTGCTGATCAAGAAGGTGGATGCAACTCGATTCCCCGTGATCGAAAAGTTCTGTCCTTGTCTTGTCTGCTTGATTAAAGCAGTGATCTTGGGAGACTTTCTGTACTCTCTGGTTACTATGGCAATGACCATAAAGACAACCCCAAAAAATCAGTTTTAACATCATATGAACACTATCAATGCAGGGCACATTACTGTTTGGGGTTGAGAGCAATAAAGAACACATACAGTAAAGATATAAAGTTAATCATGCACTTGTTCAAACAACATACATTCCCATCCCCAACCGCCGTCAAAGATCGTCCATTTGCCATATCACCAGATGTCATACCACTGTTGAGGGAGGCAACCGCATGACATGTCCTATTCCAATTATCCTTTACCTCTACGGCAGTTCGTCTCTGCATTCGACTTTAAAAATGGTACAACATCTGGCAGATGCTTTAAGGAAGAGGATGGAAGCAACTGATTAAGTGAGAGACCTCTCAGGGATATCTAGAGGATATCAAACCAAACCAAACAGTCAAAACAGTCTAACATTATCCCTCTTGAATTTGTCACATACTTGTTTTGAACTTAGAAATCTGCTTGCTATAAGTCATTAAGTCAACTGAGGATATGTTTACCCAAGAAGAGGACAGAGAATATTAAAATTAACCGATAACAGATTCTGTGGGGTAGTCTAGATGCACAGAGAGCTTGCGGTGACGATCCTGGACGTACTTCAATTTTCTTAGACGTAAAAGAAATGTTTACGGGGAATTTAAAGACGTGGAAAAATTCTCACAGTGACTGATTTGTGGCTTGCAAACCAAGTTACTTTTAATATCTGGGTCACATTATTCATGACACATGGTAATCTAGATACCAAAAGATAACTCTGGGTGAGTAAGTTGAGTATAACCCTGATGACAAGAAAATAACAATCTCTGACAAAAGAAAATTGACCTGCTTTGGACAATATCTGACTTTCCATGTAATTTCCTTGCTTCTTAATACATCATAATCTACTAAATAACCTGCAAATTCTTCCCTAACACACTTTCCAACCCCTTCCCATCTTTTACCTAACCCCTCCCCATCTCTTACAGTACATGCTTTCTTTTTTCTTTTTTTGATTCTACTTCTGGTTATTAAAGTAGCCACCACACTGCAGTCTATCCTTCACGTCACAGAGACGCTCGGTTTAGTATTAAGGCTCTATACAAAACTTTCCGCTTTAAACGACTCCATGAAGAGAACTTTCTATTCTGCCTTTAAACAAAGCTGAGTTTGTCACATAGGTTAGGTCATTACTTCACTGATCACCAGCTTTGACTGTTGTTCTCCTACCGTGCATGGATACATTTGTTTAGTTCCACCATTTTTTGGAAGAATATGGAAGATGAAAATGGACGTTTATTTTAACATACTGTACATAGCAGCACTGCATACTATGGCTATAGTTCATGTACCTAGCAACTCACATTGTAGATGAAAACTCAAAATTTTTAGGAGCAGGATAAATGAGTTCAAACCTTTTTGTCATCTTTAGAGTGGCAAACTCTGTAATAAAATCAAGGAAATCAATCTCTACTGACTTTAAGAGAATGAAGCATTTGGTTAACCATTAACAACCAAACCAGAGCAAAAACTAGTAATGTATCTTAACATATCTATATCGTACAGAGAGAGAGCGCTTGGAAAAATTGGGATAAATGACACTCGTTTGATCCTATTGGGCTGTCGGTTGCACTTCTATCAAATGCAAGAACGATCAACTTACCTAAACAAATCCACTTTGGGCAAGAGAGCACCCTGAAAGGTCTGAATAAATGAAGACCAAAGAGACCTGATTCACGGTGACGGATCCTATCGATTGTCATTTACACTTCTTTCAAGAACTATCGACTTACCTAAACATATACACTTTGAAAGGAGAGAAGTGCCTTGAAAGGTTGGAATATATTATGGCCAAAGGACTCTGACAGAAGCAGCAGTTATCCTATCGAGCTGCAGTTTACACTTCTGTGGCTACTGTCTACTACGGATGAACACATACATACAAACATTGGCAGTAAATACCTCGAGGAATGGTGCATACTATACCCTTGGCCATTTACAAATTCTTGGCGTAATTACGCTTCATCAACCGACAGTCCCAACTCCGTCAGCAAGTCAACGTATGGCCAACTGGGGAGCACATTCCAGCGTCACATGTCCATGTCCCGACACACAGAACGTAGCGAAGCACTCTTTCGACCCTCCTAACCTCCCACAGGGCTCCTTGCTCTAGGAGTCACCACCCATTACTCAATCATCCTTCAACCGCCCGAACAGCCAGACCATTCATCATGCCCAAACTGTCTTCCAGATATGTGATAGGGTTTGACTGAACACAAGCACCTCCTGCGATGACCTGTTCTCATCTTACCAGAGGAACCCATTGAGTCGTGTTTGATGACGGCACTTTGCTTCCTTCAACCTGACAGTTGTTTTCCTATTTTCCTTCCCTATCAGAGTCGAACTAATTCCTACTTTGGTGCCGCCGGCTTCGGCGATCGGGGGGGCTGTAGTTGGGTGGATCACGCGCGGATACTACTCTTCAGTTTTCTGCTGTTTTTCTTGGTCACGGAGGAGACCCTTATAACGTCAACGGATGATTTACGGGGCGCTTCTTGCGTTCATCGATCACTTTTTGACTCCGACCTCTCCTGCGTCTCTTCCTCAGAAACTGGACGCTTCAGACACTTAAGATACGAACAGGAACGACTTTGTCAATGGTCAACCAAAGAATAATCTCCAGTGACTTGGATCATTCTATGTCTATCTGGGATTATCGTCCCTGCCTCCGGGCAACCTGAGGTGGAGGGAGAATGGTATCACTGGAAATTGAGTTATCCTGCATCAGACTGCATCTTTTTCCCCTTAAATGTGAATATACAAGCTCCCCACATTTACTTTCACGATAATTTCACATGTTGTTTCCACTTGGTTTCAATTTCTTTCAGTTCACTTCATCCTTTTTTCCCTTTTTTTTTTTTGTTTTTTGTCTGAATCAGCCTTCTGTAGTTTTCAACCATATTTAGGGGCTTCATGAAGCTTTTTATTGCAAATAAGACAGTATAAAGCAAGCTAGATCTTCTCCCATCCTTCCTTTCTTCCATCAATTCCAGATATGTTGCATTTTCAATTTAATAATTTTCCATTAATTGCTTTGAGAGGCCTACCGACCGACGAAATGTAACTCTCCTGAGGCGATGCCTGAAATGTCTGGATGAATATCAGATGCGAAGTAAACTGGAATGTGGCGAATAAAATGAACTTGTGGAGGAAGAACGAATGTACTTAACTCTGATAAAGAGATTTTCAGTGCCTGTAATAGCGTACGTTGATACTATTTTGTCCAATTGACTTTTTTGTCCTTCCTTTTAGCCATGTTGATTTGTGGTATTTAATGCTGAGTGCCTTAGTTCTGTATACTATAGGACACGGCAAAGGGGAAAAGGGAAAACGTTTCTGCAAAGTGAACACGGTCGCACTGTGACATGACATCTGACCGAAAAATTGTAGCAAACTTCAACGTGATTCCACTTTTGAAAATTTACATCATGACTCATTTCTAAGTTTGCTGTGCTGTGAAACACCTTGCATTGGGCTGTGAGAACACTGGTCTCCAAATTTCATGTAATTGTTCCCAAATATCGAAAGTAAAACCTTAGTAAGATTCACGGCTGACTGAATTTATTTGTCTGAAGGACAATCTTACGACAACAGACACTTAATTGTCCTGTACATATTTCAGGGACCTCAAATGCCAGGACTACACCACTTAAACTTCATCACTGGATGAGTAATACTAAATTGCACACTGAGGGGGAAAAAAAACGTCATCATCGAACAGAAGCAAGTGACAGCCATTGCCAATTTAAACATGGAAGTGTTAATGTTTACTTCTCCGTTTTGAGTTTTTGAAGACCGATCTCACTAAAGCCAGTCAACTGCTGTCTATGACATCAGATTGCACATACAGTGCACATTAACGTTTTAAATTGTGCCACAAAAAGACCTGGCAATAAAGACTCCATCTGGCAATATCTAGATATAATATGCTTCCCTTTTTTTTTTTTTGCCATTGACACTATCAATGAGTTACAATAATTAAACCCTAGTAAAAGAAAATGACAGCAATGCATGATTTTTTTTAATAAGGATAAGACCATAACAATTACATTAATCACCAAGATTAAAATCTACAGCAGCAATCGATACCTTGCGTCACAGTTGCTGTGGGAACCACTTGTTTCTCGGCAAAGAAGGTGCTGCACCGATCTTGTACTAGCTGTGCATATCACTGGAAGCCTTTGCCCCTTAATAGTGAGTATATCCACATGCATGAGGCAGATGAAATTGAAAACCATGCAGTATCCATGGCAACATGGTTTGATTATAGCGATAATGTTACCAAACAATGTGATCCAATTATCAGCGACGGCTGCTGACTCAGGAGAAATGGATAGTTTGGGATGGAGTGAGAAGCACGGATGGAAGGTGTGCGATACCTCGTTAAGATCTTCTAAAATCTCTGATTTGGTTGTCAGGAGGAAGAAACTACTGAGCTTCTCCTAAAGACAGTTACCATGAAGATTAAATACATGCATATGAAGAGATAACTGTGAGTCAGATAGGAGGAATCTTTCAGAGATGGAAAAAAACAAAGACATACGGCACAGCGAGAAATGCTCTAGTTCAATTCCAAAATGTAAGTTAATAGACAAGCTACAGTACATTTTGGAATAAATGAAGAAAGGTGGATGCGAGGTTCAGAACAAATGGGAAAGCATAATTTTTCACTGGCTATGCCAAACAGGCTGCAAAGCAGGGTGGGGGAGAGACAAGCCAAGGAACAGAGAATCCTGACCCCAGAAATTTCCCCTCCTCCTTGGTTATGGGACTGGATATGAACTACCCTTCCTTGTGGATGAAAGGATATGGTCCTATTCATCGGAATTTAAGAACTGGTCAAGTCTGTTTCGACCCAGGGTGGTCGCTAGATGAACCCGGAAATACGATGTATAGATCTTTACCATAATGTTTAGAGTGTGTTCTCTTGAGAAGGCACAAATGTGTATGATATCATGTGAGGATTGGCCGTCATACTTGGCAATTTCATAAATATTCAATTATATGCAAATAAGCAGATCATTAACTCAACCAGGGGCCTCTATTTGGATCGGTTTATGTACAGTTCACGTGGTGTTACAGACTACAGGACACTCCCATCCTGTATGAGTCACCAACGAGAAGGCAATGTTTGTTAATACCTTCACCCTTCTTTAACATGCTGAATTTGTCTCCTATATTACTACAATGCCATCCCATTTGAGATCAACCTTAAACCATCTAATTACTGCGTGATCAAGCAGTGAGTTAAATCTGACATACTTAGCCACAAGTCTTCTACCTTGTACACGTCATGGCTGAGCTGATGATTTTACAGCTAAAGCAGACATTTGTCACACGGTAAAGATCATATGTCGACTTGGTCATCAAAAACAGAATAAATGCAGGACAAAAAAAAAAAGGCAACCAGGGCAATTCCATTTACGAGTCATGGGAAAAAGGGGGTGGTATGTTTGTCACTTCCCGCAAATGCCTCTTGGCAACGGCCCGTGCGTAGACCTGAAAATGGAGGAGTTGGTCACCATGGCTCAGCAGGGAATTTTAACGTCGGAGATTAAACCTCAACCTCCTTTTAAATCATAATATTAGTTCTTGACAAGATGGCCCTATGACTGAGTATTTCTTGCACATATAGACATAAATATTGTCCAAACCCCTCCTGGCTAAGCTTGGTTGTATAAACATCTGTTATTGCAACACCCGATCAAGTTCAAATGAATGAGCTCAGTTTCAAGGTTATTTGATCGGTTGGTTTTTAGTTGGTAACTCCATCTGAGCAGGCTATTTTGGGTTCCTTTGCTGGTCATTTTGTTAATTTGTAGCTTAAAGACACGTCTTTTATTATCTCTGTTAGCAAAAAGAAAGTGAAAGAATTTTCTTTTTCCTTCTTTTCTTTTGAGGCATTTGCCCAGAGCAGGAAAGAGTATTGGTATTTTGAAAATATTGACTATTTGATTGAGATACTGTACATGGTCCAATAATTGGCAGACAGTGACCAGAAGCAAAGTAAAAGCTGGTGGGAGAAAAATATCCCAGTGTGGTCTGCAGATACAACCGGTAATGATCCACGATGAAACAGGTGCATTAACTGAAAGCCATAAATGGTGAAAAAAACTCGGGTCGCAAAAAAAGAAGAAGAAGAAATGAATTAAAAAAAAGGTAAAAGGTAGAGCAAAAGCATTCTAGCAATAAGCGATGGCTGCTACGAGTCAAGATAGGTCATTTCACATTCTGACGAGGAAAAACTCTCTAAAGTCTGCGGAAGAATTTCTTCGACTTCGGGGCAGAAATGAAGTCTGACAGGGACTTGAAAATTTCTAAAGTCTGAAGGGATCACTTTCATGACAATCAAATCAACTCAGTAAAACCATTTTTGGTGAGCAATGAAAAATGATTTCACCCTATGCATTGATATTTCACTTCAAGTTTTCATACCACTGAGTTTAATACTTGTGATCATAGTCTGTGGGGAGGCGTAGGACATAAACTAGAATTGGAACTAGAAACACAATGTTACATTACTTTACAGGGAGACAACACACACAACTTGGAAATGGATATAATAACCATGTTTACATTGCAATTTGTGACCCATGGAAGCCCAGTTACGATTCAATTTCATAAATGCATGTTTTGCAATAGATACGACTCAATATTTCCTCTCGTCGTACCTGAAAAGTTTAACTTTCTCTTGATTCCTTTGAAATGGAAGCCAGACAACCTTGCTTATAGGTACATAACTGAGTGATTGACTTTTTTTATCTCAAAAATGCTGAAGATGCAACATCTGCTAATCAGAATGGGTTAACTGCTTCACCAATGCAAACACCGAGTAGCAAAAAAAGGCTAATTAAATTGTTCATATCACTCCATTAGTTGCATGAACGATTAATACTAAATTAAAAAAAAAAAAAAAACCAGCCTGACCATCAGGGACTTGAAACCACTTATAATAAGAATAAAAACCATCCGATATCAGCCAAAAAAGAAAAAGAAAGAAAAAAGCAGACTAATGACAAGCGATCAGAGCAAGACTTGATTGGTATAACTTCCTGCTGTCTGTCCTGACGGTGACCTCCTTAAGAGTTCATTTACAGTCACAGCTGCTATCAGCGGGTTTGAATCCACAGATGTTGATGAAAAACACTCCATTGAACACTGAACGATATCTACTGTAAGTTACCGGAGGGTGGCCTAAAATGTTTGAATCAATTCAAGGGGGAAACACTACATTCTGTGGCTGTAGAGTTTGCAAGTCCCACCCCCAAGCCCCACCCCCCTCCCATTATCTTTCTCTTCGTTCTGAGCTCTCTGGTCTATTGTGGGGAATAGATGCAAACATTTCCCAACATAGATATAGTTATCACAAGCTTCCATATTCAAGTTGCACATAGAGTTTGAAGGTAACCGTTGCATGTCGATACCGCTAATTAGCCTCGTTGTTATTTATCTATTAATACAGTTACTTAAATATGCAAAAATTGTAGTATTTTTCATGAACAAGATTTGCCTGTGGTCGATGCATTAAAAAGTAAATGTGTCTGGTCACAGATTTGCAATTGGTGGTTTGGATCATTAAGTACCCTTACGCTCATCCTTTAGTTGTGCGTCAGATGAACAGAATCTTGTAATCTGACCATTTACCACCGACATACGGGTATAAACTCAACCGCTGTGACAAATTTGTGAGCCTCTGTAACATTTTTTATTACTTTTCCCTTTTTGTCGGGCAGCGAGGGGAGGGGAGGGCAGGTGAGAAATAAAGACAGAGTCAAGCTCACTGCATTTCTTGGCAACTACAATTCAGGGGGGAAAAGAAATGGGGCTGGGGAGGGTACATGCAAAAGGTATGTTTTGGATCCACTTTATAGAACACTTAATGACAATGAAGTACTCACAACGCACTGCAATCAGAAAACAGGTTGGTGCAGTCTGGTACATCATGTACGTTTTTGATATGAGGACGATAGACGATGGGGTGAAGATGGGGTTACACCTTTTGGAAGTGGTATAGAGAAATGTGTATCTGTTGTTACAGGAGGGGTGAGATAGCTCTTGTCTTGGGAGAGGTGACACACTTTGCAGACAAGGGTGTCAATGGTTGGTGATACATTTAAGCCTTCTGGTTACACCATCCTCCGAGGAGACGGGATGCTTTTATGTCATGATGAATTTCAACAAACTTGACATCACCCATCCTCGGGAAGAACTTAGTTCCGTTCAATTAATCTCGAAGATTAGTATTGATGTGGCAAGACAGTCCATCGCACCGTCCTCTTTTACATCACAACATTTCTGGTCACCTACTCATTGATCAAGAAAAAAAGAAGAAAAAAGCACGAACATTTCTCAAAGCCACGGGAGCGGCAGAAAATCGATGCGGATTCCCAGCAGAGATAACTTACACGCCGTATGTCTCCGACCTTATTGAACCGATTCCCAGCCAGGAACCTCAAGACTTTTTACGTTGTTAACTGAAACTCAATTTGAAGGTCCAAATTAATCCCCATCGAAACTTTAACAGATGCAAACCATCTTGATGGATATTATTTTCACCCAATATTTCTGGACGATATGAGGTAATTTTGTCGCAATCTCCACGATGATCAAGACTGACCTAATTCGCGCCTCTCTCTCTCTCTCTCTCTCTCTCTCTCTCTCTCTCTCTCTGTGA
The DNA here is from genome assembly GCA_021234535.1 of Stichopus chloronotus. NCBI lineage: Eukaryota > Metazoa > Echinodermata > Holothuroidea > Aspidochirotida > Stichopodidae > Stichopus > Stichopus chloronotus. The sequence goes on from CM037850.1 coordinate 5,493,408, forward strand.
CTGGTCCATTCATTATTCAGCGACAGCAAAGGTTTACCAAAATGGAAGAAAATCGGTTAGAAAATGAAAGAAAAAAAAAAAAGGGAGAAACGACGGTCCTTGCCAGGGCATTTAACAGGACTAATTTTCAAAGAATGTGCCACTTGCCCTGGAGATAATGACACACAATCCCCACGCCCTGGGGAGCAAACAGGGGGCCAGTGTGAAGGCAAAACTATCCAGAAAAAAAAATAAAAAACTTTCAGAGGATTTTCATTTGACTGCTTTATGGATCTATGGAGGATCACAACAGGAACTGTGACTACAAAATGACTGCAGTACAGACCAAACAAGCTTGATAAATTAAACCAAGACCACACGGACCATAAGTATAAAAAAAAAGGAAGAGGAAAAAAAGCAGGTCGAGTTGATAATTGATGATCTTTAGAACACCTGACTGATCTGAGGGTCATTTCCAAAGTTCAAAAGGTGACAATACATCTCAGGGTTCATTTACGGTTTGAAGCTAACAGGAGTTACAGTATCTTGATACGGAAAGGTCAATGAGGTAGCTTTGGCAACAGTTAAATATTATTACTATTTTCAAGTTATCTTTAATAACATAAAAACAGAACAACAAATCCACCCTATTTAATTCAGCTTTATGGAAATGTGCACTGCATTTGAACATTCATATATGCATTAATATTCAACAAAATGTAGGCACAACCCTTAAACAGGTCATGCCTGTCAAGAAAAAAAAACCCATTAAATTGGAGCGCAAGACAATGAAGCCTTGCATTGGGGTACACCAGGGCTCGAAATATGCTTGAAGGGAACAGCCAAAATGATCAATTGGCTGCAGGTCTATGGTACTTCATAGGACATTTTCCGTGGGGCACCACAGCCATCTGCAAGGGCCAGATAGCCATGGCCTATCTGTGCCGTCTGTTATTTCGAGCCCAGGTGTGCTGATACTCACAAAGCAGAATGAGGTTGAAACATTTCTTGACTTTAGAAACTATTGATGGTACTGTTGCTATGGTGACAAACATACAGTACGTCTCTCATCAGAAAACAATTCTGCTTCAACTTGTTTCCACGATACCATAAAAAAAAACAGCCTGTGACTATCAATTCAAAACACACTCAGCAACACTTACCTCACAGAAGGTTTTGCACAGCAACTCTGCACATGGATGTTTATGAATGCAAAAAACATCTGCTTTAGAACCGAACCTGAACTGCTCTACAATTTGTTTAGAAGTTTGCATTTGTCACTGCAAAAATTTCATTACTGGGTGATTGTTCACCAATTCTGTACTACCATACTGGTAAAAAAAAACAAACAAGAGTGAACGAATACGATGCAAAAGAAATAAACGTTGACTCACCATCTGGGTATTGGTGCGTGGACAGCCATTTACAGCAGGCACTTTCTCGTCGACTGTAATTAGGCAAAGAAAAATTCTGTTCTGTAGTGAGTCGACATCGGAGACAATGGCGAAGAAAACGGGCGATAAACTCACACACAATTGGGCAAATTGATAGAAAAAGCACTGAATGTGAAGGCCATATTGTCGTCACAATGCCGTATTTGTTAGTTGATATAATGGCAGGAACAGAGTCGACGGTCGGGTCATTTGAGAAACGGAGTATTGAAACCAGAGACAATCACAAAAGACCTACATTTGTAGGTTCAAACTGGGAGGGATGTATAAATGCATTCGACATGTTGTATTTTTACATGTATGTATACATACATATGATATATATTCGTAAATGATTCAATATCTGCCTAATAAATGTATATAATGTTGCTGAACAATAAGAGATATTACTTTGTGCCTGCAAGGTCCTTTTGTTTAGAGCAAAACTTATTATGGAGCTATTTCGAAAGACAATTTTTTTTCTTTATCGTATTGGATCTGATAAACTGTCTCTACAATTTATCTTTGACGGGATATTGTGCATGTATTCAGGTGTCAGTCAATGTTACACTTGCACAGACATTTTCTTTTACATTTACAAGTCTGTTGGGCATTGTCCATGTTTGTCAATTGTTTTGTTATCCATCTATGTGACTATAATTATGTTTTGAATATTCATGACATCATGTTACGTATAAGGTCCTCATTTGCATAGTATGGAACAATGTTTAATACAAGCAGCCAAAGCGTAAATAAGCATAGCAACCATGAATGTGCTTTCTCCTTCACCCTGGTTATCAACCAGACACAGAATGCTAGTGCTAATCAATTAATCATTTATAAATGAATGACAGGAGTTGGCCAATCACAAACAACTTTGCTTTAACAAAGGACATACTTGTGTTGATCTGACAGCTAAACCTTCCTATTGAATCTACCTAACTGCAGTAACGATATCCTATGCTAACATTCTGCGCAACCATCACACTCACGAGACATCGCTTGTGTTGCACAGTTTGTTACATTAAGGAGTTATGCAATACCAGAAACAAAGAGCCAATGGACATTTTCCATTTATATTTAAATGTCAATTATAATCTGCTTGTTCAGTACAGGTGAATTTCTTTTTCTAATTCCCTATTTGTACATATATGCCTCTCAGTTGATCTGGCCAGCTACCTACAGTATTAATTTTTGTCACACCCTGTAGACCTACCCTACCTTTGACCACACTGCACTTTGTGCCAGGGATTGTTCTGGCCAGGAATTAGAAAGGCATCTTTACCTTTTAAAAATATCTAATTTTTTTTAACATTCAGAATTTACATTACTGATGAAAGAATGTACAGACAGTGCTGATTGCAAAATAACATGCAAATTTTAAAACTGATGAACTGCAAAATTGTTGCTCAATTCAAACTTACTGCACAAAAGTGGAAGCAATTTTCCATTTTTCTTCACCAATTCATTATGCCTATCTGGCAGCTCCCTTATACAGTAATAATCATGTTCTGAAGCATTCAACAGCCCCAGCTATTACCTCTCATCTTTCCCATTGATTTTCTCTTTAAACACGTCCAACATTGTTGTCGCCCTCAACTGTGTTTTAGCATCAGTGTGCCACCATTTTGTCTCAATCATCGACACAATTATCGTTCATCTAGTTAACTGAAAATAGTGGTTCCACAATCCCTATGGCAACCTTCGGTACCTCCTTTAGGCTTTAGTAACTTCTCCTCCCCATCTCGAAATCTCCCATCTCCTCATCATCTTCACGATCTTGAATCAACATTTTTTTCAAATTAGCTTCCAAAAATGCATCCACCAAAGAATATCAGTAGAGACCAACTTGGCAGCCAAAAATGTTGGTCAAAATATATGCAGGAATATTGGCCAAACTAATGGCAAAAATATCGGCAAAAAGTTCTTTGCACAGCAAATTGTTAAAACACAATGTAAAATGAATTTTCACTCATTCACAAGAGGAAAACAAAAAAATTCTGAACTGTTGTTCATTGCCATTTAAGGGAACTTTCTGGTTGAAATTCAGCTACTTATTACAGGCTGCATGTTAATGGCTTCTCTGGCGAGCAGATCTCACTACTACCTTCCCCCATCTATCTGTAATTTCTCTGTGATTTCTCTTTAAATTCTGTTTAATTTCTCTTTTTACGTCACTTACTGACTGCTTCGATAACCTTCGCCAGCAGGACCCCATTGGTGACATCCACCTGCAAGTCCGCTATCACCTGCTTGCTTCCGGCCTTCTCTAGGAAGTGATTGGCCCAGTCTGTGTAAATCTGAGAGAGAGAGAGAGAAAAGAAAGCGAAACCACATTTAAAAGACATTCCACAAAATAAATCATTAAGAACCCCCCCAAAAAAAAAAAGAATGAGACCTAAGCACATTTTGCAATACAGAAACCCAACCCTGAATAAGATTCTTTTATCACTTAGCCCGGGCACAAATTAGTTTTTCATTTTTAACAATACCTGTATAGAAGCAAATTCCATACATGAGAAGACTATCAAGTCCGTTGTTCTGTCTGGTCCAGTAACAATCCTGGCTCCTTCACCAGAAAAGAACTATTCGGTATTGATGCAAGCTTGTCATGAAGCTAGGGCTCATAAAATATTCTTCAAGTAAATTACTTTGTAGACTAGATCCATGGAGGCCAGTGCAGACCCTACTGGACCATTGCAAACCCACTAACTGACCACCATAGACCCTACTCTGGATCACTTTGGACCCACTTTTGTGACGTGCCCAGGTGAGATTTGCTTCTTCAGTTGATTGTCTGGTGACCGTCACATATGCTCAGCTAATCTCACCTATTTCCTCATTCCTCCCGTAGCTGAGGTTGACTGAAAATTTTGGAAGGACGGTGACCTGGTATACACACACTTGATACACAATTACCAAATGTTATCTAGATTGCAATCAATATCTAATAAAATGGATCAGTGATACCAAGTGAGGGAGTAGTGGCGTAAATTTGTGTATCTGCTATTTGCTCCAACCACATCACTGCCAGTGTACTTGTTACATTTCCTAGTTTATAATTTCATCTTCCATAATTTGCGGAATGTCAACCAAACTGAGTACTTCGGGCATTTTACTTATTTTACTTCTGTTTTACAAGTCACATCTTAGAAACTTGATATATTTCCTCTGATCATTAAAGGCCAATCAAAATGCAACAGATTGTGAATATTGGTACACAAAATCAAAGAGAACTTGACAAAAAGTTCAGATTCGAATGTCTCACAAGATCACTTTTTGTTGGTGTTCTTAGTTTTCTTTAGTTTTTCGTTTCATCATGTTTTTACATCATGTTTTAGAGTTCCAATTTCTTCAATCCCACAGCAAGCCATACAATAAACCGACCTTTTGTGATGCATAAAAATAAACATTTGTGACTCAACTTAATGACCAAAATGTCTCAAAACAAGTAAACACCTCGTCTACTCTAGTCCATATCCTCCAGGCTTCACAAAAGATGAAAAAAATGTATACATATACTGTATATTACAAACAGAAGCTGGCGTTAAGTGGCTTAAAGCTCAACAGAAAAGCAGACGTTCAGAGAGAAACACACAGGAGACCAAAGGAACACTTGATAATCGTTACCATGCAGTTGCCACACAAACAATATACACCAAGAAACACACTTCAGTAATTGACCTCGGGTTGCTTTTATTTCATATCTTCTACATTCTGTTTTTTTATCTCTTACACTCTTGTGATTTGACATCACACACTCAACTTCGGAACCATTAACTCCCTTCCATGCGTAGTACGATACACTTCCATGACAAGCTAATCTTGCCTCTTATTCGTAAAATCAATGGAATACTTCACACGCCACTGTCATCTGCTTGAGCCCCGCGGAGCACGCGAAGTCATTGTAAAATGCTACCACAGCGGTGGAAGTCGCATCGTAAACAGCGCTGGGCTTTTGAAGGAATACATTCTATATTGCTGAATCTGCCAGCTGCCTGCATTTCCTTGTATTAGTGCAATCCGAATTCTGTACATGCACCTCGTCATGAACATGCAGCCGAAAGTTCAAACACCTCAGATTAATTTACGGTGATCCTGGAAGTGAAACAGTGCTCAGAGCTGCTGGTTTTTCTCAGCTAATAGATTTACTTTTTAGTGATTCATCATTTTGCTTCCCCTTCTACTCGACGTTTCTGTCTATCACACGAAGTTGAAAGAGTTTCTGACGACAGCGTTTGGCGCAGAACATCCACAATTCCACATAGAGTCACTTGGCTAAAGTGTTACTCACATATTACACATCAATGCCGGCAATGACACAACACATGCCAGGTGACTTGGTGGATATGTTTCAAGCACAAATTGTAATAAAATTTTTTTGTGCCACATTTTTGCAAAGTATGCAGTTTTTAATTAACATAATTGTTATCGGAATTACTCGTGGTATTCAAATAACCAGTTTATCTCTTTCTAACTTTTCTTGTTTTGGGTTCAATCTTGAGACATTTTTTTAAGTCCTTTAGTTCTGAATACCAAAAAACAAATAAACATGAACCAAAAACATGAACAATGAAAATGCACTGCATACGATTTAATTTCAGCGTACTTTTCAATTTGACTCATCCCTCGTCACCCATCTGCCATTATTTTTTTTTCTTTTCATCTGTGTCCCTACTGATTAATCCATGAGATCATAATATCATGGACTTCATGGTTCCTTTAAATTTTCCCCACACTCTTATAAAATGAAAGCTATCTTAAAACTTAATCAGATATGGAGGCCATCATAAATTTATCATCTTACAGCAAAAAAAACTTCAGGAGTTTGCACAACCATCCATGGAAGCTAGGTACAGCGCCAACTGTAATAAGTGCTACGTTATTAGATCAACAGTATTTGCCACCAGTATGGATCCTCTGACCATCATTTTTGCCACATTTCTGCTATCTCTCTCCTTCACACTTCCTCCTTTTATCTCATCTCTATCAATTGCATAGTCTCCACGTCCTCCATTCTCCTCCTTGCAACATCATGCAAAATATCGACCGCAAAGCTTAGCTTCAAACGAGCATCACAAGCCCGGCTCAAGTTTCTCTGGCTATTCATTACGTCTCCTAGATTCACGACCGGAGTGTATTCGTACCCCCTTGTTCCATATGTGTTTCTGACAATTCTGTTAAGTTTAAAGGTTTCTTACGAACATAAAAATCCTAAAGTACAACTGTTGCGATAAATACACTGAGGAATGCATCCTACGGGAACCGATGTCAATGCTTAAAACATGAATGAAAATTTAAACACATTCTCTTTGAAGAGAATACAAGCTTTGGTCATTGACAAACACCGGTTATAACTATCCCTGGCTGATCACAAACAGTCGGTCACTGACCATGTTTGTGCCAATAAAAGCCAAAATGTCAACTGCAAATGGAGTAAAGCAAATGTTTAACTAGGGCATGAAATTGTTGAGAGAGTTAGTCTAATGAATCTGTTGCAACCATTTTTTTTTACTCCTTTTTTTTTTTTTGGTTTATTTGGGGAATATAAATGTCAACGTGGTTCGTCCAATCCTCTCCTGATTAAAGATTGATTCCTAAGATGCTTGAGATGCTATACTTTTCTTAAGGACCCTATATCTACAGCTACCCCGAAACAGCTCACCTTGTACCTGAGTACTGAAGCATTATCAACCTCTTACAAGGTATTTCTCAAAAGTGATGAGTCCAACTGATGTTCCATCTAGAATGTGACTGACTAAGTGACTGACTTAGTGACTGACTGACTGACTGACTGCAGACTGCCTAAATGAATGAATAAATGAATTAATGAATGAAAGAAGGACAAATAAATGACTGGTTGGCTGACTGACTACTGATTGGCTGACTGATTACCAGACTGTATGACTGACTCACTGACTGACTGAATAAATGAATGACTGAGTGGCTGGCTTAACTCAGTGACTAACTGAATGAACAAACTAAATAAATGACGGAGTGACTGGTTGGCTGACTGAATGACTGGTTGGCTGAGTGACTGGTTGACTGAGTGACTGTACAACTGAGTGAATGGCTGGCTGTCTGGCTGACTAAATAACTGACAGACTGGCTGACTGACTGCAGTTAATGATTTCTAACTGCCTGTCTTTCTGTCCTTACTGCCTGTCTTTGTCTGACTGCCTGAGTTTAACAATATATGCTGTGGTCACTTTAAGTTATTCAAGCAACCCTCGGAGGTGGGTAATACACACTTCTTAAAGGCGTCAGAGTGTGACATACTGGATGGGAGATGACAAGCAGACCACTATTGGCCTCCATGTCTGACATTAATAGCAGGGATCGATAGAGATGAATTGAAAAAACTGAGCAGTTCACATTTCCCTTTTTGAAACAGGAAAGGAAACTTCTTTCTTACAAAAATACTTCAAATATGAAAGCATATCCTTGGCAAATCTTTCCTGCAATATTGACATATATTTTTTGTCAGATAGGAGATATTTGTTAACAAGAAGTGAATGAGAGATGACAACAAGACTACTGTAGCTTTTTACTTCTTTAGAGTGATTTCGATGAGAGGATGGGGACAAAAAGTCAATTTGCTGCGGTGGCAAAGTAAAAAAAGAAAAGGATTCAGGATGGACCAAAGCAACGGAAGACGACAACATAAAGCTTGCTTTATAGGAACAGTTTAGTCATTCCCAATGATGATGCAATTTAGGAAGAAAAATGTATCAAGATAATTTACAGTCCGTCTGGCTATTAGTCATACTTTTACCAATCCACTTGATTTTGCAAAAGAAATGACAACATAACCAAAACCAGAGGAAAAAATATAGGAAGTCAAATATAATAAGCACTAAGTAAACTTGTCTTCCAACTCAATATTTAAGGCCATAATTAATGCAAAGAACAAATAGATTTCAGAACCTTGAGTACACTGACTGTTTACTCTAACGGTCTCGAGTACATAGTCAGAACCGCATTTTAAAATTTGCACAGCCTGGCTAGAGTAAACCCTCTCTGCGAGCAGGGCTTTTTAATTCTTTCATGACGATTTTAAACGGAGGCCTAGAAATGCCAATCAAATATACCAACTTCAGATCGTGAAAGGACCAAACAGAAAAAAAAGAGAGAGAAATTAGATGGAGCCCCCCATCTCCCAGCTTGGAGCTTGCTAATTAGATGGAGAAAGACCAGAGCAAGAAATTCACTCAACAGTCATCTCAATGAGATGGCCATAATGAAGAATGGCAACATGTGTGTTTTGTTAAGGAGTAACTTAGGCTGCTTTTCTCATTCTCTTACAAATTTAAAAATAAAAAACAGACGCAAAATGGAGTTTAAGAAGGTTAATACAACAACGATGGTAACAGAGTATCATGTGTAACTTTGTTTCAGCCTGACTGAGGAGAAATCAAAGGATGAAGGGAAAACCTATGGGAGTAAAATGACCCAATCCAGAAAGTACTCCTGAAATATTTCCTACATTTATCGTGTGCAGAATGCATTGAAGCAATGAGTGAAGTAAACATGTTTCCTCACTAACTTATCTTTGCAAAAAAAGAAAAACACCCTTCTAGGTTAGTTGTCAAATTAGCACCCCACAAAGCTGCAACTATCAGTTCAAATTTTTGTCGCATATTCCATCTAGTCCTGTATTTCCCACACTCAACAGGGACCTAAGATATGTAAGACTAATACGTCGATCATTTAACAATGCTACTACTCTATACTATGTCAGCAGTCAAGCGATGACCTTCAGATAGAACCATGAGTGAACTATCGCTCTGAAAATTCTTCAGTGATACGATAACTTACATCATTTGCATGCCAATACCCTCACTGATCGTAAATCAGAGCATTTTAATCACAGTCCTACCCATTACCTTGGAACGCTCAAAATTACTAATCTTCCATATTCAAAGGAACTGAGTTCTTGGGTGAGCTACGTAGAGTCTAAATCCTGTTTATGGACACAGTCACACTACCTCTGAAAAAAAATTAACCTTCCATCTGATTAAAAAAGAAATTATTTTTGCTACCACCTTCGACCTATGCCATTAGCGGGATATCAGATGACCGTTGTGTCAACAGAGCATTAGGGAGCAAACTGGTGTAAATTGTTGTTCAACTCGGAACCTTCTTGGGTTCGGCTTGATACGTCTCAGCCAAGATTTACAATGCAAACAGCTTTCATGGTGACAACAACCCTAACCTCCTCGTTAACTAATTTAAACGCTCTGCAAATCTACAAAGATGCACACAGGTTTGCATGGAGTTACTGGAAATCTAGACCGACTGCAACCAGCCTAGATTATCATCGCTCGCAAAATAACCTTCACACCAATCGATTCTTTCAAATACTACTTAAATTAATCCAGGGAGATGAAGGATTTCGGAAGATGTGAAACACTGTTTACAAATGCTCTCTGCAGTTTTAATGCAATGAATTAAAACAATCTCATTTTGAAAATTTGAAGCAAAAGTATGGACAATCAAAGGCTCAAATCTGTTCGAAATACAAGCCAAAGTGCTCAAGAGAGAGTGGGGCAACTTCTTGACACAACAACTGCAGATAAATATCTCAATGCAAACATCTTCAACCTTGTAGCCACAAGGATATAATTCTTAAAGCTCATACAGAATTATGAAAATTACTCACACAAGAAGTCAAGCAACTCGAAAGGAAATGGGACAAACTTCTTCCTTGAGTTATCAGCCTTATCTTGAAAGAGACGAAACGTGCTACTTACCAAGGCCACTACCCATACCTGCAGCTACAAGTAACATAGAAAAAGCTAGCATTTACGTTTATACATCAAAGTCAAGATTGCCAGGGGCTAGGTGGATTAGTTTGTCACAATCAATTTGAAAAGAGATACCTTTCGTCTGACGATGACTTTCTGTGGGATGGTGAAGATTCAGAGGAGAATGGGCGAGAGAAAAACATGGTTTGGATCGGGCAAGCAACGCGCAAAAAAGTGGCATTTCCAGACAAAACATCACAAAAACGAAAGAGAAACTGAAGAAAAAGACAAAAAATTCTGAACCCAGTCTCGTTCATTGTGCTCCTTAACATTGTGATTACAATCTGCTGACTCATTCAAACTTTTCCTACCTGTTCCTTAACACTGTATGCATTCCTCTTATTGCATGTTGATTTCTCAGTGCCTGCCTTAAATGGCCATCAAAAGATCTGCAATAAGCGTTTAACCTTCTACAATCCTGTCGTAAATTTTACCTTCTGTATTTCTTATTTTTCTTTTTCATATTCACAACCAATTCTCATAAACCCATTGTTCACCCTTTACTTCCCTCCCCCAACCTATTCTGATTGGTAAAAATACAGTAGTGACTTGCAATGTCTTTCCACTGTCATTGCTCTCCCAAATGAGACAATGTTGCCATGGTGATGTGACTGGCTAATCAGTACAGAAGGCTGTGTTCAAATGTTTTCATGGCAACATTCAGTGACAGTCCTGTCACACTGAACCAGCAAACCAGTCTTTGATTCCAGGTGCTTCTAAACCTCCAAATAGAAGCGACCTGTCAAGTTGCAATCCATATTATTAATGTTTGCCAAGATCATCTTCGAAAGGAATGTATGACTTTTTCAGCAATTCTAGCACATTTTCCATTTCCCCAATTGATTGCTTTGTCCTCCTTCTTGAAGAGGAAACGAGAGGGGTGGTAAAAATAAGACAAGCTACTATATCAGCTTTTTATTTTTTTTTTACTTATAGTAAAAACATTTGACTGTTCTGTATGGAAAAGAAATTGTCAATTGTGAAACAAAAGTCCATGATGGAAGTTCTGGATGCAGGGATATTTCAGAAGTATACACTGGTAATGCACAAAACTTTCAATCAACATTCCTTTTCGATGCTGCAAGGAGCTCGTCCTCAGCTGTCATAATTTTGAAACCTTTCAAAAGTATGGCATTCGTGCACTTCAGTTAGTTGATTGTACTAGATCAATTAAAAACTTTTATAATATTTCTGAAGAATATGTTGCCCATAACAATCAAGTTCTTTTCTCTGACTGCATACTGTGTATTCTGAAAAGTATTAACACAGTAGATGGGAGTACAAGTGTTGTGTGTAGGCAGGTAAAGTAAGAATAAGCGCCATACAAACAGGGAATCAAGGAACATGACAATTACTTACTGTACATCTGTGTTATTCCCTCATTTCACACACAACTTATGCTCTTTTATGCACAGCTCTTAACACATAGCAGTATGTGATAACATACTAAAATCAACATTTAACCCAACAGTATCTTGTTTTCCCTGGAAAAAAAAAATCAAATTAGACTGCTTGCACCTGTATGTTGTTTTGTCTTTTTAATGTCACTAAGTATGCAAGGTCACCAGCAATGTTCAAAACTACAGCACCTACTCTGTATGATTGCAGATGTACAACAGATTCAAACATTGCACTCATTCGGGTGTGAAACCTTCAAAACATTCAGTTACACTACCGAACCGTCAAAGGCAAAATGGAGGCGAGCTTTTCTGTGAATACACCGCATGCATATAGACCGTCGTATATACCTTCACCGACGTCGAATGGAAAGGGTGCCCGAAGATTTAATTGCATTCCATTACAATGACATGTAGGAGATAAGTCTTTTGAATGGACATGCATTACAGACCTCGCTGGATTTATTGGCCCTGAAGTATGTACATGCAGGATCTCTAAAATATCTCCCTCTTTAAAGGGACAAAATTACATGTGATCTAGATCCAAAATGTACCGGTGACAATATGTACCAAAAAGTAAAAGAAGCGCCTTTTTCACAAAAATGTTTGGATTCCCAGTGCAGTTCATATCACATCTCATTTTTTTTTTTTTTTTTAAGACTTCTTCATAAAGATCGTTTGGCCTTTTCTAAGTCACTGTAGCATGTATATTCAAAACAAAAGCATGAAAGACGGCAGAGTTTTGCTTAACACATAAAATCACTGTTTACATTTATGATATACATATATACAAACATCTATGTATGTACACATTTTAAATGATCCCTGTGGAATATCTGCTGTTTGCAACAGTTGGTGATAAACAAAAAACTCTTGCAGATCATTAAAGAAACCAGTTAAATTTGCTCAGAACAATATGGTACTGCTCATGCTATTTTCGAAGGTGGGAATTGTGCCGTACATTCGTTGGCCTCATATGTGTTTAGAAAACATGAGATTGGCGAGGCTAACCTAATCGCCGTAAGCCAGCGGACGAATGTGTAAAACTTAGCTCTAGCTTGGCAAAGAGCCAGGCTCTGAATGAAATCCAGTGATTAATGAACGGCATACCGATGTGTTTATGTTATTGTGTCGAATAGTAGCTTACTTATGACGATACAAGCTAGCTGCTTCTACAGGCCCAGAGACTGACATCGCCAAAATGTGGAGATGAAACCGATGTTTGACAGGAAGATAAAACTGAAATGATCACAGAGAAGAAATTCAGTGGTACTTCCACTTCAATTAAAGAACCATCTCAGGGACCACCAGCCTCTCTTGAAGTATCTGAGGGATAAGGATGTCAGTACTGAGATACGAGCGAATACTACCAGCCATGGATTTTACCGAATGTATGAAATTATTTTACAAAATCTCAGATGTCTGAAATTTCTAAGCGATAAACGAAAAATTTGCGATCAGTTGTGGCTGTAACAATGGGCAAGTAATCGTTAGCCTTTGAAACTATACCCAATCAAAAAACGGCAATAGATCACTGATGTAAAATGAAGGTAACTGTGTCCTATGGGAGGGTAGCCTAGTCAAATCCAGTTAGTAACTTCTACGAATGACACTTGTTTTGTAAGAGCAACTTTGGGCAAGACACAACAGTTTGCATTTTAACATTCCTTTGGATAGCTGTACTTAGGTACAGTGTGAAGCATGAAAAATTTGAAATGAATTATGCACGTGATGCACCTTAAATTGAAGTATTCAAATTGATGCATATGTATAATAGACATGATGGTACGTGTAATAATCACTACTATGCCACATGGTATACATAATGTTACTGTGCTCATAAAAAAAAAGGAAGATTTGAAAGTGAATTTGTTAATTAGAATAACAATTAAGACAAATCACACACAATGGTGCTGATTTGATAGCTTTCCACACTATATGAATATTCATTTTCTCATCCCCTCCCTTTTCTATGTTCCTGCCTCTCTCTCTATTGCCCTCCCTCTTTTTCTTTGCTCCTCCTACTCTTTCCTATATATCCGTCCCACCAGTTCCACTTTCCGGGCTGCAGGCTTCTCCATTCTCACCTCCAGCTTCTCAATCGCTGAAAGGTTCACAACACAACTGCAATAACCTTTACTCAAACTTTCTCCAGACTATTGCAATCTTGGTTTATACCCGAACTAACCATTCTCTCTCCATCACCTCAGTCTCAAGGGACACTGTAGGAAATGAAATGGAATGTACGAAAAAAAGAAGAAAGAAATGATTTACTTGTAATTGTTTCATAATCTACGGGGGGGGGGGGGAGAGAGCTTTATGTCATTAAACTGGAAACCACCAATCCGTACAGCACATGGTTATCACATTATTCATGAGTCACAATCTCTCATTCTATGGGAAGACATTTTATATCACACATTCTGTAAATCATGCATTTTCATGCCACATTCTTCTGACAGATGACACCAATGGAGTCCACTTACCAAGACACTCATACAATCGGGTCTTGAGTATACACTCACAACTGTAGTTCAATACTTCCAGTTGTTGAATCACCGCTAATCGCTGGGCCACACACAATCACATTCAGTGTACTGCATGCGACAGTGTTACTTTGCCGCCACTTTTACGTAAATCCTTTTTTAGAGCTAGCACATACATTAACTTTTGAATGGAAGGAAATCGTCCCTAGTGTCTGGACACTATTTGTGCTCATCTGAAATTAGCTTTGATTCTATTTTCTATCACATATGGAGGCTTGAGAAATTAAGTTAGCTTCTAGTAACCAAATTAAGATCACACATGAAACATCACTTGGTGTCACCTCTCTTCAGAAATTTGCTTTAAATGGCTAGTGTGCGAAAACGAAACGACTCCCCGATGTGACAGCTCTAACTACAGCTACCGCAACTGTGCTACACTGCCCCACTTCCACAGACGTAAATGGCATGTACATTCACAACTGCACAATTCACATCTCTACAAAAGAAAAAATAGAAACCTACAAAAAAAGAAAAACACTGCAGGCTGAACCCTTTCCCATTTCTCGGCCTACTTATTGTCATCCAGGGCGCAGGGCACTGTACAGCGTCCTGCAGCAGCCGAGTATACGAACGAAAGTGCATGCTGTAACTGATTGATATATTGTTGTTGCTAGGATAATTCTCATTGACATACCTGACGTGGCACATCATTAAATCACCCTGTTTACTGATACTACTAATTGTAGCTGCATGGTAACTGATATAAAATGCCATACTCAGGGATAACCATCTTAATGAGATGTACTCTAATGATACAATAGGAATCTATGGTATGGAAACGTCCACCGATAGCGAGTGTTTATCCCATCACCGAAGTCACAAGACACGGGAGAAAAGATGCCATGTCATATATAACTAAATTTTACCTTCCTCAGAGACCAATAGCTTTGACGGAGTGAAAGAAACTGTCAAAGTTTCTCAAAGAGTAATGAAGAAAAATTTTAAAAAGAAAGCCCCACACATGGTTCCTACTATTTGTCTCTTTGATATGTAGAATGATAATTCCCTCTTGTGACAGTTTTGTTTTATTATCAAAACCTTTATCTATTTGAGATACACTAATCAACATTACATCATAAGTTTGACTAGTTTTGAACTTTTGCTTTGATTAATCTTGAAAGAGGGAATAGCGACTGACTTCTTCCATTCAACTTGCCAAACAGATCGATGGACAAGTTCGGGCTAAGTCATTTATCGTGTCGAAATTAGAGAATACATATTTAATGAATGTTACCTTTTATGGAAAAATCCTTAACCTACGACATTCTCCACAAACCGTGCTGACGACACCTCCCTTGTTAATGCAATGTGAGCCGCTGACGTGTATATGCGTGCGTCTCCGTGGGCACAGTGTACGCAGAGACATGGGACACCATGAGTTATGTACATAAATTTCCAAATATTCAAACAAAAAGTGTTTAATCATCGACATATTTGCTGGCATCAAAACTTTGGTGAACAAACAGCTCAAGCTTTGAAAGCATATCAAATATTTGTACTAACCCATAGCAGTGGTATAATATAAAGCACATTCTAAGCAGGTTGAAAAGATGCTTCTTTCCTTTTTTCTTTTCATGTTTTCATTTTGAGATTAATAAAAAGTGGATCCCTCTCTCAGACGATGGCCAGCATCTCTGAAAAATTGTAAGATGCCGAGCGAGAATCATCACTAATAATAATAATAATAACCATTCCGGTTGATGGACATAAGAACAGGGATTCAAAATGCTGAGAAAGTTAGTTGTCACCAATTCAAATTGGTTTGCGTTATTGGTCAATGTCCCCCAGAAATAATTTTCATATACTCACAAGAAAAAAGGAGAGATCTACAGTACCTGATGAAAGCAAGAGACTGCAGTATACAGTGAAAAGCTTGAGTCATAGGTTCATCAGAGCAGCTAAAAAAGAAACTGGCAATGCTTCATATGAAGGTATTCAAAAAAGGTCAGTTCAGCACATTCAAGAAGAGTACTTTTGGCAGTGAACTGGGAAGAAAACACTCAAAGGAGACGAAATATGGTTCGGTTTCCCGTCGTAATTATAAACATTTAAGGGTGCTGGTAGACTGGTTATCAAAAGAGGGTGATGTCAGCATTAAGACAATTACTCCTTCAGTATTTTTTCTTTTTTAACGGGTAATAAATGTACACAAAATTTTTATCCTTTTCGTCAAAAATGTCTCATACCCACGCACTGTTAAATCAAAATGAAAAGTGCAAGTCTAACAAGAGAGAGCTGGGGCACAGAGAGCGCGGTGAGAGAAGAATTTTTCGGAAGGGTGGTTAAACATGTCTGATAAATGCATCAGATGCATATGATGTGAATGTAAGATGTTTATGGTTTTTGCACTTCTCTGAGGATAAAAATCAAGCACTTTTCAAATAGAACTTTGAATTTAAATTCTGAATTTGTAAGTTTGAGTTTTGTTTCCCAAGGACATCAAGCTTATCGACTTTCAGAAATATCTTCGCAGATTCTCAAGCACACTTGAGACTCTCTAAAATGGTCCAGGTCCAAACATTTGTTACTGATAACAATTAAGTAAAACTGTGTAGTAATCTCTCAAATCACTGAAATTCAGAGCACTTTTCAAGAAAATTGATGCAAAAGAGTAAATTCAATCACTTTTAATGCCTTCAAAATGACAGATTCACATACTTTTTCAAGGACCTGCGCACAAACCATGGCATATTAAATAACTAAACAAAAAATAACCAAAATAAGAAATGTAAGATGTATCATTCAAAATATATCTCCCATTCTGAACACCATCGGCTGTGCGAGAAGCATAAACATGAATCCAGAAAACAAAAGCAACAGTCTCATGACTGTAAACATCCGCTGGTGGTGGAAGTATGGTCCCCCCCCAAAATAATAACCTAAATGACCAAAGTTGATCATCCCTCTTCACAGGATATCTCAACTTCCTACATCTCACTCATATTGCACCAAAATATGTTAGAATATACACCAGATTACAGGTCACCTAGTTTAATTGACATATTGTCATATTTCTACTACACAATATTTCCCTGTGATGCTTCTACAGTACTAGTGGCATGAATTTCAATAACAGAGTGAGGACATGAACACTGAAACCAGAGTGAGTACATGAACTTCTATACCAGAATACAGTAAGGACATGAACTTTCATACCAGAGTGAGGACAAGAACATTACTTTTTACAAGGACACGAAATTATTTCAGGTGGCATTCATCACCTATCTCCGGTTTCCATAGGAGCCGGTTGAAGACTCCCCACAAAACTACGTGTTTAAGTCTTGATTTCTACAAATTTTCAGAAAACAGTTTAGTGTTACCATCAAATGTGATATTTCACCTCCAAACTGCCTGTTTTATCTTTTAAAGTGATACACACATAATCTGTCAGAGCAGACCACAATGACTGCAGGGCCTATATGACAATCAAAAATATTACATCACCGCTTGAATAGAAACAACGGAGAAAAGATGAATGTTTGCTGCGTCTCATGGACTCCATTCCGACGACGATCTCTAACATTAATGATGGCGGGTATCCTCGTAATTGATCGTGAACTCCTGTACAGCCTTCCCACAACGCATAGGCCTATCTTCTTTCATCATTAGTCCATTTGACTGACAGTAATATCTACCAATCCACTATGAGTTTACTTTGTATTGATCAGATTAAATAATGAAACAAAAGTACAAACGACTGATGCACCAGCAATTTAGAGCATCCTGATTTGATAAAAGCGTCAAAATTCTATCAAAGTTCTAAGCTATTGCTGGTAGCTTTCTATTGTGCTCTATATTAGCTTGTTTCTTCTCTGTCTATGTTTTCTTCTCTATCTATATCAGCCTTTCTTCTTATTCATCTATATCTTTTTCCAACCCTTTGTAATACAATACATCCTTTACTTCTTTCTTTTTTTTCTTAAACTAAATCTCTTTCCTTCAGTGATCAAATTTAAGCAATTGTCAAATGTCTCATCCAGGAAAATGCTGTAAAATCAGGCATAGTTCAGAGCCGATGACAAATTTTTGTGGGAGAGCTTTACTCCTAATGAGATGTAATCTGCCACACAAAGAAGCTTAGGTTACAGTTACTCGCCAATGATCAGCCATTTAGAACTTAATGAGCACAAATGAATGTATTGTATTTACTGCATGTGGATTCTGCAATTAATGTATGCCACTGGCGGTTACAAATCATGGATATGGGATACACTGTTTGTTGTATACCACACCGATGAAGCATTTCACACTACCAAGCTGTTTGTTTTTTCATGTCGTAATCAAAATGACAGAAAAACCGAAAAAGGCAAGAACGAGTAAACATTAGCTTTTTGTCACACCCACATAAACGTCCTCTTCCGACTACTCTCTTTTGTAAAAGGGGGATGTGATTGAAGGCACACTGTTGACTATGTTGTTGAGGTAAGCAAGTTTGTTTCATTAAAACTCTTGATAGCTGCATTCATTTGCATACTTAAATTCAATTACTCTTCAATTACTCTACAGTTCAGTTACTCTTCTGCAACACAGTTACTCTTCCGTTACTCTACTGAAACTGTGGCCAATTCCACTCCACACTGTCCTTCCCTACCAGCCAGTTCCAGTCCACACTGTCCTTCTGTAGCGGCAGGTACCATTACACACTGTCTTTCCATACCGGCCAGCTCTACATTATACTGTCCTCCCATTCCATGCTTCAAGGAACTAAACTATCAACACAAACAGTTCATAACCATATATCTGGAGGAGATGTGAATTAACATGCTATTTACACTGTATCCATTATACAAGTGCTACAAAGAGACACATGAAAGCAAATTGTACAAAATATTGCCCATACTGGAGAGGGGGTCTGTAGGTGATTTTATGAGTATTCAACTGTTGAAAATCTCAGATAATCATGTATCTGGAGGAGATGTGAATTAACATGCTATTTACACTGTTTGTATCCATTATACAAGTGCTACAAAGAGACACATGAAAGCAAATTGTATAAAATATTGCCCATACTGGGGAGTGGGTCTGTAGGTGATTTTATGAATATTCAACAGTTGAAAATCTATGCTTCATTCATCCATTTCATGCACCTCGTGCATGAAAGCATCTCGATAGTAAATTAACAAGCGATTCCATGTCATAATTGTCACGTTCAAAACAGCTGCAGTGTTGGGAGAAAATACAGAACGGCATCCCATTTTTGAGGAGACAGCTAGATCTAACAATATCTGCATTAAATAATCTGCCTACGTGAATCATTTTTCATCCTATGTTAATAACTATTTAGTTTCACCCACTCCAGCATCAATTAATTGAACCAAATTAATAATACTTAGTCTCTGTCACAAACTGAAACAAACTGACAATCACCATCACTTCGCAAAATACGACAAACATTATCGAGAAAATGAGGAAAGTTATGTGTTGCGAGAAAGGTGAGTCAGAACGTAAGAAAGAACCTAAGTGAAAATTATGAGCAGATATACTGTCATTGAATTCCGACATGTTCTCTTAGACAACAGAAAACCTAAGATTCAAATTTTCCTTAACTGCATTTTCTCAGCTGATAAGTGGATTTTTTCCTTTCTTGTTTTCAATGTCAAAATTTCCACAGTCATGTTGTTGCTTGCAATCTTTGCATTTTTTTTTTTTTTTTTTTTAGGGTCATCTGAAAGAAAATAGGGCACCAAAAACCACCAAACTATGTCTTAATTCCTTGACATAAAACGGTTATCTGCATTTAACTCAGTGCATTACAGCTGATGTACTATCACTAATATTAAACGTATTCGAGACCAAAGCCGCTTCAAATCTTGAGAGAAATTCAGAGACGAGATAAGAATTTTGTCTATAAAATGAAATCCTACAAGCCGTGTAACATTCATTACTTGACTATCAGATCTAACATTTAAACCGCACTTTCCCCTCCAGGAACATTTTCTCTTTGCTCATGTATGGATTATGTAGTTTTTACCGTTGCATTTCTCTTCGAACTGAAAAGCTGTTGAAAGCCCCCGTCCCATTATCGAATATCACATTTCGAGGACGTGTCGATTTCTCCGGAGAGTTTGCCTCTCCGTTCCACCGTTCTTTCGAAAAACACACGTGTGTATGTTCGAGACACCTTTTCATTTAGCCCAGAGGTAAAGAGCTTCTTCAGTTCACAGATATCAATCGCAGAACATCTACAAGCTGAATGGAAAACCAAGGAAAGATGGAGCACGTGTTGACAAGAAAGGGATACACTATTGCTATCCTCTGGGTATAATCCAGTGTTACATATACACGCAGACCTAGCTTATTCGCTTTTGGTGTACTGTAACTAATCACCCTTATCCAAGCCTGACACACTTCCAGAACGTTGACCAAACTGTTATCACGGCGTTTAACTGCCAGTGATGTCATTAGCTGATGATAACAGAGTGACTTTGAAGGAGAGGAAAAATTATCACACTGTCATCCAACTCAGCAAACATGAATTCAGGAATACCATCCATGGGGTCATGATTTGGCCATAGCTGTATAACAACTATTCCCAAATAAAGAATGAAATGTCTGAGGAGAATATTTGAATATCAAAAATGGCAAGGGAACACATCAAACCAATCAAACAAACAGGATACAACTTACCAACAACAAGTGCTTAACTGCAATTTAGGTTTCCATCAGTGGCGGCGCCAGAATGTCAGACTTGGGGGGCAAACTGAGGGCAGAGGAAAATGTTGGGGGGGCAAAGATTTTCTCGTGCAGCGCGATACTGAGCGCGAGGCACGAGGACTTGCGGGTGGGGTCCAGGGGCAAAGCCCTGGTTGGGGTCCAGGGGACGAAGCCCCCGGAAGCTCTGAGGTTTTAGCACATCTCTGGGTGGAAAATTAAGCCCCAAGAGAGGTATATTATTTATTTTTATATTATTTATTTTTTCGGTTGACCGTACTCCAAGGTTCCCAACTTTTTTCTTTGGGAGTGCCAGTTCACATTTACTCGGTACCACCGAGTACACACACACACACACACACATAGGCTACATACACTTCCATTCCATTCCCATATTTAGGAAAACAATGACATTCCTATATTTAGGAAAACAACCACCTACCCGCCCTTCCCTTATGCTGGACGGTAAACATTCCAGAGAAAATTAGTCTGACCAGGCTGGCCTACTGTTGAAGTGGCTACAGGCATGATATAAAAACTGGCAGCCTGTGTAACATAAATTAGGCATTTATCAATCATGGTTCCCCGGAAGCTGTTCTTATTCAGTCCAATGCCAATACATAGTTTTGTGATTAAATTAATTTTGGACGAGTACAAGATCTGATTGGGAAGGGTGAGAGCAACTGGGGGGCAACTGGGCAGGAGGCAAGGAAACAATCTGGAGGGGCAAATGCCCCCTCATGCTCTCCCCCCCCCCCCCCCTCGTAGCGCCGCCACTGGTTTCCATGCAGGCTAAATCCTTTTACACAGTGCCACACACCCACTCTCAGATCTGATTTGGGATTTTAAATTTTTACTGTATCATATTAGAGTACTGATTCTGGATCAGACAATACCCATGCCATAAAACGGTACATTGCAGATATGTACCCTTCTAAGATACCCAACATGTGGGCCCTTGGTCGGGTTTTTAACTGCACAAAGGGAATGAGAACAGTTGAAGAAAGAACTCAAAGAATAAACATTACATGCATGACTGCACAATTTCTGTCAACATCACGAAGGGGAACTTCTTGACATGCTTTCAGCCCCAATAATAAACCAAGGTGGACAATGGACCCTACCCTTTAATATGGAAAGCCATTTTAACATTTAATCAGGAATTTCAGATATCCCTACTTAATTGACTGTAATTATAGATATCTGAAATTGAATTGGAGATATCTGACACTGAATTTCAGATGTCTTAAAATTCAATTCTACCATTTGTCACTTGTTCATTTTTTGTCATTTGAGCAAAATAAGATCACTATCCACTGTTTCAAAAACCTTTATCACAATGAGTCTTAAAGGGAGTCACTCATAACCCAAAGATACATGGCTTCCTGTATCAAAGCAAAATTCTCAATCGGTTCTGCTCTTTGACAGAAGGCAAAGTCAAAGAAAGACGGAGGATAGACCACATCACACAGCAATACACGAAGGCCCCATTGTTTTGATTACACATGTTGAGGAAATTCAGGCACGCTGTGGGAGGGACTACAGGTAAATAGTTGGGAGAATTGGAAGTGTCTATGGGTCACTGAGCCTCTTTTAAGTTGGATGGAAAATTCAATGGATAATACAACCTATGGTTTAAGTTCATAACAACCCTTCATTTGATTGAAGTCACCTCAGATTCAACATGTTAGAGCAGCTCACATCCTTGCAGGTTTGTTGAATGTTCTACATAAGAATACCATCACTACCAAGTCAAGATGAACTGAGAACCTCCATTACACTCATGACAAAAGAATTGTCTTAAAACATGAATCAAATTTGCATTTAAGAATTCATTCTTTGTTATATACCTCAGTCTCTTACCTGTATGCCCTTTTTTTGTGCTATTGTTTAGAATTTTCATTAAAGGGATTGGACAATGAAGAAAATTGATCATTCATAAAAAGTAGGAATATTTTTCTCTCTTTACTGGAAAAAAAGCTTAACAGTACCTTCCTTTCAGAAGTCATAATTTTTTTAAAGAAACATCTGATTCAAAATGGTATGGCATTACGTCAGATTTGTGATGTCACACAGACCTACTTCAGTATGCTTTGTATTTCTTTATAATCTTAACTATCCTAAAAGAAACATTACAGTAGTTTAAGAGATATTCACTTCTGATAGTGTCAAATTTTAAGGAAAAATAAGGGGTTCAATTTTTTAAGGAAAAAAACAACTACAGAGACTTCTTGAATTTGGGACCACTGTTAGATGGTCCTTTGGTTTCCTTGAGGTAACTGGGAACACTTTGTGTCCAGAAAAGTCTTTCTTAAAATAGCAATTTTTTGACTTAGGAGCAAGATATTGAAGTGAGGTTGGAAATGTCTGCAATGAAAAATTATTCTTTTTCATTAAAGAACCCCTGCAATCATCAGCAAAATATATGGGATGCTTTTTACATCAAAAGTAAGCCCCCTGTTTTTCTTGAAGAGCAAAATATCCTCAGCCCTTTCACGACAATCGTCTTCTTGTTTTAAGTGTGATGGTTTTACTACAAAAACCATTTCAACGATATTTTATGCCAAACTCTTCGATGCCTGGAAAATCACTTAGCTGCACTTTTGTCCCAAAGACCATTTATACCAACTGCCTGGAGGGAGCCCCTTTATATACTTGGATGGGGGGAGTTAATTGCTGTCCTCGGCCGTGGCATCTCATCGTAACAACCTTTCACCCCAAGGCTTGGTTAAAACCAATTGGCACAAAGGCAGCTTCTTCTCCCCAATCTGTTAGATCACTTCGTATAATTTTCTTTCCAACCGTTGGAAAAAAATCAATAAAAGAAATCTTGATATTCCCAAGAACAGACATTTCCCGATCAATTCCAGAGAGGGGTCAAGAAACCTCGAGTGATTCGGTATTTTTTCAGTGTCACTGTGCTAAGTTGGGTGAAATTTTCTACGGCCAGGGGGCTGGCAAAAACAAGCAATAAGACGAGAGCAGATTGGACAAAAGCCGTAGTATGTTCCATCTTGGTATATAGTAATTACTCCATGGTCTGCGGTATGATGTTAGTGCCCTACCACACAAGGTAGTAAGTACATCAATATGCTGGGTAACTGTATTTTGGGTTTCCACCGGAAACAACGAGTTGCTCATTTTTGAAACATTAAGACTTCAGATGGGACATGGAGGAGTTGTACATAAACTGAACTGATCAATGCTAGTACTGATGCTTACACTTTTCGGTGGTTTGCAGAAATGTTTTGCTTAAAAAAACTCACGCAGTACAATTAAGAAAGTATGTTGACCTACAGGACATGAATTTTAATGAGGTACATGAAACCCAGCGAATCCTTAAATTTGTCTGCAATGCCGGCTTTCTCTAAGTCTGCTGTCTACACAGACGTATCGGATTTATCACACATCAGGACAACTTGACTGTCATTTTATATTCTAACATGTATGTTCATAATCAACATGAGCAGACTCCATCACAGTATATGTACTACCCGTGGTTAATTTGCGTACGGTCTCTAATTTTAAGCTAAAACATTCTCTTCATGAGCTCTGTTTTTGACCTATTAGCTGATGCCACGGTGAAGCTCTTTTATTGATTTCTATTTGACTTATACTTACAGTATATTGTTCTGTTCTGAAAGTATGTTACAAATGGGGTGACAGTAATTGTGGGTATCAGCCACAGGTTAACAGAAAAAATGAAGCCAACCGATAAAATACTGACACAAAAAGGCATTTGACACACTACTTCAGCTTTGCAAGTATGACCGTAATCGAATAACAGCCTGCGAAAGAACGTAAAATATTCGAGGGATGAGGTGATGGATGAGGAGGGAAAAGGGAAGGAGTAGGGTGGGGAAAGAAAGAAGAATGGGTAAAGGGAAGGAGAAAAGTGGGGAAAAGGAAGGGTAGGGGAAGGGTAGGGGAAGGGTGGGAGAAGTGTGGGTGAAGGGAGAAAGTGTTTTAAGGAATACTGCAAAGTAAAAAGAAACAAATTTATAGGTTTTGGGCATCAACATTGATACCAAACAGGAAATAGATTATTAATAGATAAAAAGAATCATTAGCAAACAGTTATATCAAGTCGCAAGTCAGGACCATGCTACAAGTGTACCCCAAAAAAAGGCCAAAATTAGTAACAACAAGTAAAGAAATGTCAAACCTGCACAAAATCAGGCACATTCTGCCACAGGTTCTCTGGCAAAGCCGACCACTGGTTGCACCCTAAGCAGTCACGTTTTAAATACATGAACTGTCAAACAGTACTGACTCTTTATGTTTTGCTTTGGTCCTTTGCCGAGCTAAATTATCGATTAAAAGCTACACTTAGCATATATAACACAGGAATGGACCTTGATTAATTTTCTGGTAATGCAAACCTGACATTAAATATCCCTTGCATTCCTTGCTCAACATATTCCAAGAGTGTTACAATTCGAGTTAATTTCACAGTCACCATGACAACACACCAATCGAGTGCACTGCAGTGCAGTCAATCCACGGCAACTTTTTTCAATACTGTGCGTTGGATGCATTCATAAATGACACAATAGTTGATATTGTGATAACAATGCAGTAACAGTAATAATACTGCAGTGATATATCAAACACCAATTTATACTACAAAACACTACTAACTAAACCTGGTTACACATATTTTGACACACTACACAGGAACATATATTACAGATAGGGCATTCCTAATGTGAATCATACCATAACATGATAAAGTTTGAATATACCAATTGAACAATCAAGCCTGGAGAAATGTGTTAAGCTGGTAAAATGTAGCACATTTTAATAACTCACTGTCAAACAAGCACACACTACTCCAGTCATAACACTTGCAATTCCAGATACTACCTAGAGCAGACTTAAGCTACACACGACACCACAGACTGCTGCATTTGGGGTACCTGTTTCTTGCCTGGGGTAGCACACATCCTCCTCTTGGGGTTCTTGCCCGCTCTACCAATCTGTGGGGAGTACAACCTCCCATCGACCACTCTGCTAGCCATTTCGAATAGTTCTCTCCCCATCCACCATGACTAGATCCGAGATAATCTCCCTGTCTCCTCACGCAATGCGGTCTTTTCTCGCTACTGTGCTACCAACACTACTACTGCAAACTGGTATTAAACGCTACCCTCGCTGCTGCTGTTTGAACAGCCTTTGCGGAATGTTAGTCGGTTTTTCAGCTTCTAAGATTCACCCTCCAAGCTACAACTTCCATTCACAGGGCTCGGGGATGAAGCTGACAAATTACCCGCACAGATGAATTATGTGTTTACGGCGGTAAGAGAGAGAAAAGGGGAGAGGAAAATTGCAGAATGAGTTTGCTCCATGTGTCACTAAGAAGAGATAGCATTGGAGTCTCTGGTGAGTCTTGGAGCAATAGCGAGTCAAAGGAAAAGAGAAGATGCAAGTCAACTGGAAGAGGAAGAAGCTATACAGTCAAGATGCCCTGAGAAGAGGCGGAAGATGGCATGCCTCCGATGCAATTGCATCTTGTGGAAGGACAGATGGATTTCATGGCAGTAGAGAGCGAAATCATCATTTTGCGCTTAAAGAATGGGCTAATAATTTATCTGCTGGTCATGGAGGTTTGGAAGTTTTTGATTAGGATTTTATTTTTTATTCGCCGTTTGATTTATTGGTCAATTTAGGACCGTAGATTAAATTCAGTTCCCCGGAGATTACAAAATAATCAGTTTCCTTCACGACGACTGCAATTCACCAAAGCACAGGCAATGAAGCAACGCAAGTACCGTTGGGTAAACAGTCATATTTTTTTGCAAAGATACCACTTGCTCACGGTATAACACTAACGGAATTCTTGGTGGGGGGGGGCTAAGTCATATCCAGATGTGTATTTAGTCGAAAATGAATATCATGTTGAAACATTTAAGGGTTCACTACTTTATTACTACCCAATGGCTACAGCCCTTCAAAGGAAGGTGTTACAGATTTTGACAGTGTCTGGTCAGAGAAGACATTAAATGTGTCTTTTGTCCCATCCTCACCCCCTGTCTCATTTTCCACTCCTATCTTCATGATACCCTCATCTTCCCTTCCTCTTCCCTTCATTTCACTCTCGAACATCTTCCTCTTCCTTGTCTCTATTCTTGTCTACCTCCCCCCCCCCCCCCCCGATCCTCTTCTACCATTCTACCAATTGTCCAGACACCAAATAAGTCGAAATAACACAGAATGTTACCATTCATGTTGTGTGAATATCATCAACATGTAAATATACAGGGTGTGGATCATGTTCCTGAAAGTAGGTGGGACTTACTGAAGGCTGGAGTTGCATTGTTACAAATGTATCCCCACAACTTCCAGCTGTGGGTATTCTTGAGTGCCTATACTTACCCCTAGTGTTGCATGCCATCCGAGCGAAAGGGACGTGAGGGCGGGCTTGGCCTTAGAGGGCGCGGTGCTAGAATTAGTTTCAAGGACGATTTAACCATGCATGCATGCATTAGTGAGGCAAGGGGTAGGTATATGTCTGCCATGTGAAAGAAGTGTATACTAGAAATTGTGACATGGGATAACAAACTACTTTATGCGAAGTTCTGTATACTGGAATATATTAGCATAATTTACGGAAAGAAAGAAGAAAACAGTTCAAGAGTTCACAGGCAGGGTGTAAATTGATATGGCTGAAGGGTGCAGGTAGTGGGTACATGCTGGGAACTACCACATACTGTTAAAGAGCTGTAAAAGACCGTAAGTCGATCGAAATGGTTCCTATGGTTACAATCTGACGACAGGATTAAAACTTAGGAGGAGATACCGTATATTTACTTCAACATAGGAAGAGAAATTGGACGTCCGCAGCTGTCACGGTTTCAATACATATGGATGGATCTCTCAAACAGCTGCTAATGGATCACAATGCATCGAGGACTGAATTACACATGATTTACCTTAGTAGATACTCTAGCAACTGCCATTATCTCAAATCCAGTTTCATTCGATGCGAATTTGATTCTGTCATTTCCTTCCAATTGAACAGTAGATCAACTCAGATTACTTCCCTTATTGTCAGGCTGTTTCTTTTTCTCCCGCAAACGAGGATCTTCGTCTCGTTCTTCCGCTACAACCGCACCTGTTTTGTCGGCAAAGCTCACAAGTCGAGGATAAAATCTAGATCTCCTGGTTTCTGAGCAATTAAGTGTCTTGTGTTTTGCATGATCGAGAGCGTAAAAAATCGACCGAAAGGACTTCGCATCAATTCTGTCGGAGTCTGTCTCCCTCTAGCTCAACATAAACCTCTTGCAAATAGACTGAACTCAGTGACTAACTATCACACTAGTGTGGAAACTGTTCTGTTCTTCAGTCTGTGATATAACTTGATTCTGAATACAGATGTTCAAAGGTTTTTCCTATTCTATGGGTAGATGACCTGCCACTGGAATGTAAAATGACAGATCATCTGTGTTACATGAGCAGTTGACTGTATGTGTTCAGTCTGTACACAACAACACTAGACAACCCATAAAACACTGTATATTCAACAGTATCTTAAACAACCTCTTCAAAGATAAAGGATGTTGTAAAACACAAGAAGCACACAAGTCTTCTTTGGAAAGTTCAAACCAAGCTATACCCTCAAATATATAACAGCATTATAGGACCTTGTTTGTCCAAAGGTCGAAAATGGTAAAGCTTGGTCCCAGAACTCATTCCGAAATAGATCTAAGAAAAAAAAAACTGACACAAAAATTAGGAGCTGAAATATATAACAGCTGATACAAGCATCATATATTTATGTCTCCAACACATGTCCTCAAAAAATTCATGTCATCGCATCTACTGTGCAAAGAACAAAATGCTGCACAACAACCCTACAAGGATTTTGTCCATTTTGCAAATTAACCCTCCACGGCAAGACTTCTGTCGTTCTTGACTGAGTTTCTTTTTCTCCAAAAGGGAATCACAAATGGTCAAACCTTTGCACAAGAAAGTATGGGTTCTGAAAATCAACTGCAACCTAGTTCCCTCCAGGAAAAAGTACACTAGCGAACATTTATCCAAATTACGATGAGGTTCCATCAAAATTCCAAAATGATAACAAACCACCGTATCAGACTGCTTTCCTAGCAAGCTGTTTGATAGTACAATGTGATAAAAATAAATACACGGACCGTCCACAATCGTACAAGTTATGAATTATCTCGAAACTCGTAATTAACTATTTTGCTTCCCCGTCTGTTGTTTTTTTTTTTTTCTGTTTTGTACTTTGCCATTCGATGTTCCGTGACAACGAAACACAAACTGGATGCACCGTTTGTCATTTTTCAAATGTGTGATATCTGCGTCGATACTTTAAACAATGGCTGAATCCCAGAAACGCGGAAAAATACGAGATGACAGACAATACGAGCTACCGGGCCTTCCCACGTACCAATTGATTTCTCCTTTGTATCTATACCTGCTATGCTTTAAATTTCTCACGTCAACTGTAATCAGATCAATGAATGGGATGTAAAAACATTTACTTCATGCTACACATTTTTTTCTATCTTTTTTTTTTTTTTGCCTTCGTGCATTCATTTTCTATTCCACTGTCTTTCCATCTTTTTCTTTGTTCCTTCTTTTTTTTTCTGTGGCATATTCTACTTTTTCTTCTACTTTGGCACCACCCGAGGATTCGTTTGATGAAACCGAAGATGAAAGACAGAACCTCCGAGGTTCTGACAATGAGATTACGCCGCACTCTCATTTCCGTGCAAGCTTCAGTCTCTCCTGTAAATGTGTTGCCACATTTCAAGGAAGCCACTGCACAAAATTTTTCTTTTCCATTTTTGTTTTCATTGGAATTTGCATATATACTCTGTTCAGTCTGCATGATATGCACTATCTGGTATACATGCGATGTGGCCTGTCTGCAGCGAGCATTATCACCGTGGACTAGCTACGATTAAGAATATGTTGCGTGCGCATTCACAGAGATCTACAAGCAAGGGAGAGAGTGTAAAATGTCCCTTTTTCAACGACTGGTATTTTAATTAGGAGTGATGACACAAAACGAGAACAGATGCTGCAATATCTCCATTTCCATAGTGAATATTTTTGCCACTTGGTTTACAAAAAATAGTGTCCATTTCTTTATAATCATGGTGACATAACTTTATCATTGTGTTCAACATGTTAAAATATGTGCTAAATAAGAAAATAAAAATGCGGCAAATAGCACTTCTTCCACCTATTCTCATTTATTCCCTGCCTTCCCTGCATCTTACATATCAGCCTTTACATCCAATAATTAATTGGACGCTTCATAAAGAATGTATGAAAACACATTCAAGGAGTCAAATCCCCCCTCCAGTCATAATGGTAAAATCTCACACATATGGTCATGTCGCACAAGGCTTTAATAATTTGCTTTCCGCGATCTCAAAATAATAAAAAAACGAGAGTCCAACTGCTGCCTGCTAGTAAAATTGGAACTTCTGTAACCATGGTGACTCCCGGCTGAGCTCTGAAAACAAGGTGTTAGGCCAATATAATTAGAAAGCTGCCAATGGTGAGATGAACCATGACAGATATCACAGCCTTGTCTATAATATTAATAGGAATGACTAAATGACAAAACAGTAGCCCAAAGAGGGTAGCATTCCAGAATGTTCAATGAATGAAATCATGAAAAAGGATCGAGTGTCACTCCAGTGTCACAACATTGAGTCCATGCAGAAACAATGTTAAAGAGCGCCCCCATTTGGATATTCAGACACCGTCTTCAAGTGAGTTTGGAATTATTAAGGGAATTTCGAGTGTGCTTAAAACCAATATTCATGGACAAAGAATGATAGTTTATTCGAAATAAGCTAGGACAGTACTCTTCTTTTCAAGAACGGAGATTCTTGCATGCAGAAATTCAGTTATTTGTTGCTCATGGATAATTTGTTAACCCAAACTTTCAAAAATTCAAATGAGTCATCTTCCGTAACACATCTTATGCATAATGTTTTGAGAAGATGAAGCTTTTGCATATTTTTAGGGATAAGATTGAATGGTATAACAATCATCCAAAGCTTCTTCCTTTGTGTGCCAAGTTGACGCATTTAAATGCCTCATTTCCCTTTAAGCGCTGCTTTAGATGGTGATCATCGCAAGAGATGAAGTTCAAATATTCAGTAAGCTGTGTTTGCCTGGCTTTATTTTTTATTTTTTTTTGTATATTTATTTTCAACAAAGAAACTGACAAGAAGCAAACATTGCAAACATGTTTACGTGTTTAACATCACTCATGGTGCATAGTTAGCTACTGGATTTTACATTACAGTAATGTATTGTTGTAAATGTCTTGTTGTAAACTAAGCGATTGTTTGCCAGTACAGACCACATGGTAGAACAATATACTGAAGATAACAGCATAATAGCAGATTGTATGTTTGAGTAGGTCTACCATACTTCACAAGGTGTTCGGTATTGTGCATGTGTCACCTGGCTCTAGAAGTGGAGAACAATGAAACTGACAATAAACTGGGTGCAAACAATACTTGCACCTGGTTCTTATGGGGAGTCTTAACAATGTCACATTAAATTACTAAACCGCTTTACCACAAGAAATAAAGTCGTTCTGGAAGAAACAGTTTTCACCATGGTTCATTTGACTGAAGTTAAAACATGCAGTAGGCAACAATGGCAGTAGCAGCTCAATTAATTCTGATCAAGACAAATTATTTTGAAAGTGTTACAAAGTTGGAGATTTGGACGTTTTGATTTTGAGTTGACATGGCCATAACTTTAAGAGTGCTACTGTAAACTCAGTAAGCATTGGCAATGAGAACAGAGCAAAAGAACGCCCTCATAGCATTACAAACTGAATGGGTACGTCATATTTTGTAATATTCACCAATTCCACAAAAGATATCATTACTTACTGCTCACTGCCCTGTATGTGAAAATGTTCTGGTTGCCCTATGAATTCCTCAAAACATTTTGAAGACTTTCTCAAACGAGGCGCGTGTACGTATTTTTGATCGCTCTGTGCACAGCTGTGCGAATGGGGATTGTTTCCAACTATGGGGGGGGGGGGGGGCATAGCGGAGGTTACCATTCAAACAGGAGGTACATGGGCTGTTTGCAGGGGTTTAACACAATTAAGATGGGCCATGGTGGGTCTTTGCCAGGTGGGCCATGACAGGAGCAAAATGGAATGGAAAGCCCTTCCGGTTTCTCGAATAATTACAGGTGCGACTCATGAATGGCCACAGAACCCAACCAATCTCATCGACCGAAAACACAAGATGGGATTTGTACTTTCTATGAAAACGCAAGATACAGACAGTCGAGAAGTTTGTTCTTAAAAACACCGGGTTCTCCGCTGAATGAGACAAAATAGGCTTTTTTAAAGAATTTATAGGTATGGCTCACTAGGAGAATCATTATACAGTAACTACAATTACCAAACCAGGCTTTCAGCTCCTTTCTCCAGCATTCTCTTTTTTTTTTTTTGAGATTAAACTACTCAAAGACAAAATGAAGGGAGAATGGACGATACAAGCATCTTCACTCTTCCGCTAATTCTGACTAGCACTGACCACATAATTGGTTCAATTTATACAAGTCATGTAACTGTTGCATATTGTCACTTAATCGATGACAGAGTATAAAGTGGACATTTTCCTGACATTTGATGACAGAGTACATGTGCAAAATAATCATTCTTCAAAATGATGCCTGGTAAAATAAACTTTTGCCTGAGGTGTAACCACTCTACTTCAGCATTTTTATTGCTGTAGCAACTTTTCTTACTCCAGGGTTGATATTGATGACAAAATCAACAGAGAATGGACAATAAAAGCACCTTCACTCTCCCTCTCTCTCACTCACTTTACAGATTTTATTAATACTGTGCGCACCTTTTCCATTGATGTTTTTTTTTTCTGACATCATGAAATCTTTTTATGGCAGTTTTGGAAGTTAAAGGTGAAACGCATTTAATACTTTCGCTTTTTGATTTATGGGCTAAGACTGAAAGTGGTAAGTTGTGGAAATAACTTTCCCCCTCAACCTGGGAAAAGATTTACTAGCTCTCAGAGACATCCCTGTTAAGGAACATACAGAAATGACAAGCTGTGGCAGAACTAGCAATTATTTACAGAGGTTACTACTTGAAAAATTTGATAGTTTTGTGAAAAGGGCACAAAGTGCTGCTTAAAAAAATGATGGAATTTGTTGGAATTAGGCAGACTATTAGCTGACCTAAGTGATTCATTTAGTCACTAAATTTAAAGAGGAAAAGGTCAAAAAGCTGAAAAGGAATGTGACAAGACAGTTGTGAAGCACTGATAACACGGTATCAGCATCAGTTCCCAGACAATCCACCCCATACAACCCCCTCCCCATGACATCCCTCAAATCTTTTCCTGAACCCTAACCAGAAGGAACTTTTGGGGTGGAGTCGTCCACAGGGAAATGTTCAGCTCAGGTCTTCAAAAGCAAAGTTGTCCTGGGGAAATTGTCTGGTAGCATTCTACATCGAAGTCCGTGGGAAGGAAAGAGTTTCAGGTAGGGTGTGACAGAATGTGAAACTAGGAATGATGATACGGGTAAATGACAAAGTTCTCAATATTCAGCTGTACACCTATAGTGAGTAAACTTTGCACACCAGATGATACAGTTCCTGTGGCCTGTATGGATCGAGATACATTTTCTTGGCATCATTACCTATTTCTATTGCTAAACTCAACATCTTCACTGAGACACTCTAGTTAACAGTGACAAGTCAATCTCATATTCTTACCTCGATCTCACCTCTACATGTTAGTCACTTTCATGATACATTTGTTTTCTTTTTGGCCCTTGTATCTGTTGAAGCAGGTGTGATGCTGCCATCTCCTATTCTTCAACCCGGCTGGTATGTGAGCTAGGACAAGTCTACATCTCCTATCTCATTCACAGTTTGGACTCACTTCACATGTGTCTAAATGAATGACCTCATCTCATTGTTTCATCATGTGTACAACCAGATCTTGAGTCAGTGAAAACCATCAGTGCACATCTACAAGAGTACATGTGCAGGCAACTGTATCAGAAATTACCTCTCAAGGTCTCCAATTCCTGGAAATTTGTTTCTCAAAAGAGGATAATCAGTTAGAGATTCTGAATCTCTCTGATTTTTCTCTTCTTCTTTTTCATTTTGAACTGGGTAGGATGGATTTTATCTTTCAGGGATAGGAGGGGACACCCACAAAGACATTTTTAGTGTGATTTCACTCAAAAGAACAAAACAAAAGGCACACAGGTTCCTTGTTCACTATGAAAAAAACTGACTATGATAGCTCTTCACAAGTCTCTCTCTATCTCTGAAGTACTCAAAATGTATCATCCATTCAATCTGTTGTCAGAGCATTCTTTTACAGATTAAACTGAGTCACTATCTGATTGAATAAGCCATAAAAATACATCATCTAATGTTTGAGGAAGGAGAGGTTAGAATATCACATAACTGAGTACATGCACTGCCCTCATATCCTAGCGCACAGTACACATCTACTACACTATCTTGAACTCTCACAATTACTCAATTTATTTCAGAAACATTTTTATTTCATTTCCCTCACTTGCCCTCCACCTCCCACTCTCTGGTTCTGACACCATTCTTCATACAATTCATCTTTCACAAGTCTAAACCACTTTCTAAACTCCCAAATATGTTCCCTGTTTTTTACCCAGGTCGATTTTTCCCTTCCCTCTCCAATCATGTATTCTAAGTAACCCTTTGTCCATCATCTGTTCTATCCCATCCTGCCCCATCCCTTCTCCTTGATCAGGCTACCCTTCCCCTCCCCTCCATATCACCCCCTTTCACAATCACCACATCAGTGTCTTGTACCATCCAATGTAATGCTGTTTACAACATTTGCCATTTTCCTTGATTTGTCCTCTGTCCAATTTATTTCCCTTCCCATATGTTGCCTCTCCCTCCCAGTAGCTACTCATTCCTTTCCCCATACCCTTTTCTTCGGATAATTGCCTCAACCAGTGATTGTGTGTCACCATGACATAATTGAATCGGACCGTTCAAAAGAACTCATCGGACCGAACCATTACCAAGTCATTCAGATTGACGTCACCCAACGTCAGGAAAACGTTTAGTTACAACTGATGTTTCTATGTACTTAGGAAATATCTGGAAAATTTCAACTTCTGGAGTATTTTTTTCTTGTTTAATGGGTATTCCAGAAAACAGCAATTGGAATAACTGATAGAGCAGGAAACTGCTAAGTGTTCTTATAGTGTTTGTAATGTGTCTCAATGGACCCACTTACCCGCCTTTAAATGGCCTGGTATTGTTGTATGTTTTATTTATTATCTTTATTGGTAAGGACATACTACGCAACAAATACAGGGAGTAGGGTATAGATACAATATTGGTAGGGTGTATACTAGGACACCTGTTCAAGTCTATGTAGTTGTAAACTGGAAGAATTCCTGATCCTTGCATGACCTTCTGACAAGTTCAATGAAGTAAACAAGCCACCATTCAAACAAATGGGCACCATAAATTGATGAGTACATGCGGTCAGTGTTATAAAATCCCTCTCTCTCTTTGTACTTTTTATTGCAGTCTGTCTGTATGTCTGTATATTTGTTTCATTGTCTTCCGCATTATGTAAGGAGGTATCATTCCACAGACAGACCACAGTTTTGGTATTCTGCAACCCCTGAAATGAATGACTGTTTATCTACACCAGTGGTCAGTTTTGTTTATGTTTGCCCATGCATGCATGCTTACTGGTTCATTGTATCACTACTTGGATATTTATTTACAAGAACCTCTGTCAACCCCCATTTCACACTTCTTAGGTCTCCTTCCTGGTGGTGAGATGGGAGTGTTAATTGGCAGATGTGAGATAAATATTTCCACTGTTAGCTAGACCACTGGAATTAATTTGTTCTTCCGGGTAATCTTTGAGACCCATCTCTATGATTTGTTTACACCCCTATCACATGTCCATCAACAACAAAGGCCTGACCCACTCTGACTCATATAGTTTGACCTTTCTCCTCTATCTCTAAAAGCAGAAGAATATGGTAAAGTTTAATTTTTTTTTTTGGTCTCCTTTCCTATTTACCCACAACAAAACATCTGCATTTGTTTATGAGATCTGTGACTGCATCTTTGGCTGTCTTTTTTTTCTCAATACGTCTGTACATGAACAAAGAAAAATAGGTCTTCTCAACATTACAGATGGCGGAGTAATTTGACTTCAATTGGGGTGGTCTATAGTGACCTAGTTCACAGTACAAAGACTGTACAACCACATAACGACAAAAACAAAAACCTACACCCCCCGGTTACCTCGTACCTGCAATTGCACAGTGTGCAGAAAGTATTGTCGTCTGCCAATTTTTCAAAATGACGGTGCTATACATAAATTACTTCACCAAAGGATGACATGGCTTTATTTGAGAGATCGAACTACCAAATGTATGCTACGACTTGTCTAACGCTCCCAACGGAACACTGAAACGTTTTCGTGGATGACCTGGAAATGTAAGCATTTCACTTGAAAGTCAAGGAAGAACCAAAAGCAAAAATATTACTTTCCATTTAATGACTACTCTATCTCTACCACCCTCCACCCCACCTGACCCTTAGGAAAAAATGATGAAAAAAATAGGAAAGAAACTGACATTTCTGTCAATATGCAGAGACTTATGGCAAAGATCTCAAAACATAGACCAGTTCAGATTATTTCAGCACTTGATAGACAACACATGAGCCCTTTTTAAAAGCAAAATTTGATTTCCTTTCCTTTGTTTTTCTTCACATTGTCCCCAAATGCCAAAGACTTTCAAAAACTACTTTCTCAAAATAGCTACTTTCTGCATGCAAGATTGTTCTCGCACACAATATAGGCAAGAATTGGTTTCCTCACTAATAGAGGTGACTACAAGGGCATCCATCAAACACTGCAGCAGGGAAAGTTCATTGAACTTATCACAAATATATTTCAGTTATTGCGTGTACTGTGAACAAACTTTTAAAACAATAAGGAAATGGCAGATAAATTTCACTGGGTTGAATTTCCCAGAAATTTACAAATTCCCCTCCCCCCTCCTCCTTCCCTTATTTGAACTGTAAACCAAACAAATAACATATATCCACCACAGCATACATGTCCACTCCCAATTTCCAAACAATACCATTCCTTTCATTTTAAGTGTTGGTAACGATCTTCCACACTGAAGCTTTGTTCTGTGGTGACAATCACATAGAGTAGCTGTGGTTACAGGGACCAACGAATAATAGGGATCAAAACACAATAGGGGAAACAGCAAGGCTGGAAAAATATCAACATTGTTGTAAGTGTTAATGGACCAAAATTCAATTTTACTGCCAATTGGAGAGTTTGATTGGCTATAAATCCCTCAAAGAGAGGTTAATATCAGTAAAATACATATTAAACAAGGACTGTATGGCTGGTGCTTAAAAGAATTCGCCCTTCAAATGAGTTCAAGTAACTTCGGTACTTTACAAGGTTTATTAGGATATGAAAGCTTTGTGGGCATCCATTAGAACACAAGTTTGCTTTATATAAATATCAGATTCTTTGGCAAACTGCAAAACATCATGCTTAAAAATATGAAAAACAAGGATCACCAATTTATTCTGAGCTTATACGGATCAACTCTTTTTACCAAGTCAGAAGAGGAAAGGCTTTGTGGGAACACAAACGGGGAAGGGAGGTGAGAGAAATTGTCAGTAAATAATTCAAACTGAGACTTTGATCCACTCTAAATTGGTTGTGTTCCACGGAGTTGCCCCTGGGGGTAAGAACTTCTGTTGAGATGAGTTTCCCCACAAAAGTCAGCAAATTTTACGGTTAATTGACCTACCATCTCTCACAATGAGTCACGGCTTTGAGGGGTAAGTTATTGACAGATGATGAGCAACAACATGTAATGTTGTTCAAGCTATGTATTGAAAGTACGCTGGCACTTCAAGGACACTTAACTTGCGATCTTCATCCAAGATTTATGCAGATTAGGGCTTTGGTGTTTTAACGCGCTATCCACTTTGACATTTTCGATACCTCGATGCCTTAATGTTAATGTGAAATCTTGACATGCTTTCTCTTAATTTTGAAAGAGCGCCACTACTTTCAATGCAAACATGTCCAACTACATAACGCACAGAGTGGCGGCGCTAATCTCGCTTACTACAAACGAGTCCATTTAACTTTACAACATTTCTAAATTTACTGCAACATAGTGAAACTTTTGTGGCATACTGCTAGAAAGGAAGGGTAAATTGCTCCCTTGTGGTGTCTGCAAAATAACCACAACAATGACAGTTAAACGTTACATGAAATGCAGGGGCAAGTTGATTATGACTGCCCTTCCACTACCTGTCCCAACCCAGTATATAGTCCACACTACAGTAGGTGTTCACACGTTGAGGAAAAAGTGGAAGATTGAAAGTACTATTTCTTTTGACAGCCGAAAATGGATCGACAGTTGGGGTGCTTATAAATGGCCAAGATTTTTATTCAGGGCACTGGCTTGAAAAAACTTTGTGGAACGCTGATCTAAACTGCGAGAACACTTCCTTGTTACAATCTACATGTCTGAGACAATCATCTACTAATCAATGAATGTATTTGAATCAAATAGTTGAGCAAATAACACTTGGATGAGGTACTCTCCTTTTACTTTTTTCAAATATTTACAAGTCATGAAGTCACAAGTAAAGTAGTCAGAAGGAAAACTGACGAGATCAAGTGCTTGCTTATACAGCTTCAATGAAACATACCTACTGTACGAACTTATACCAGTGAAATGATCAGAGTAGTACAATTGATTTTATGTACCAATCCAGCATTTGCACTGGGACCTGGTATCATGGTCAGAAACACACAAAAAAAAAGAAGGGGATTTATTACTCCTAAACCCTAAGTCTAAAGTGATGCTGTCCTTGGCCAAAGATACGAGTGGGTTCCGGGGGACAAAAGCTTGCATCAAGTGTGCACCTGTAACGTGCAATTTGAAGGGTCTTAAAGGCCATATATTTAAGTTAAAAATTGCTGCAACAGTGTCCTCTTCTTAAGTAAGAAACCAAGATCTTGACAGTTTTATTTATTTTTGGTACTTCAAGGGGGAAGGAGATTTTACCCTCCTTCTTTTGGGAAGAGGGGACAAATTTTCCCTTCCTCCCCTTGACAGAAACAATGTCAATATAACTGGAATATATGTATGACTTACAGTAATTCAGAATTTAGTTCCCCCCTGCATATTATGACGAGTACATACTGCCTGGAGGTCATCCTGGAAACTGACAACATATTTCAACATTCTACACTTCATTTCAACAGTTGC
The DNA here is from genome assembly GCA_021234535.1 of Stichopus chloronotus. NCBI lineage: Eukaryota > Metazoa > Echinodermata > Holothuroidea > Aspidochirotida > Stichopodidae > Stichopus > Stichopus chloronotus. The sequence continues at coordinate 5,532,560 of CM037850.1, forward strand.
TGCATGGTCACAGTTCTCTCACCTTCATCTAGAGGGGGGCCTGGGATTAGACTTTTCTCTTATCTCTGTTTAATCAAGACAATTGTTTATCCAAACAGTTTACATGTCTGCCACCACTACTACCACATGGCCATCTTCTGCCACTATCAAACAATCAATGTTTGTTCTCCTTCATCTTCCCCAGGGAATCTCTGTTTTGCACAGTCTCTCACATCTGTTTAATCAGCTACCACAAGAACAACACCAAAAGAGCAAAATCCAGAGTTTCTCCTGTTCCCTCCGCAATCTCCACGAGCGACTACGTACCTACAAATATCTCTCCCCACAGCCGAATACAGCTCCTCGTGGAGCCAACCGAAGTGATCAATATGTTTTTGTGGATGCCAGCCTTGAAAAAATCAAAGTCTTCTGCGAGGGTTCAGGGTACAACTAATTAGAAGTCGGTCGTCAGTCGATGACGAACTGCTGATGAATGGTTTGATTTTTAATAGTTGTTATTAGTCATAATTCACCTAACTCATGGCGCTACATACTGTACGCTTGAAATAAATGTTGAATGCTGTGAGCATACTCTATGTGGAATATTTGCTCTTCGGCTGAAAATTCCATACGTTCATGAGTTTGTTTACAAATCGAAGCGTGAATTTTAACCCACAAGACGAATGATGAAAAAGAAGGACCTTAGAAGGAAAAACAGAAAATCGAAGTTGACAAATATGCTTTTTACTATTACTTTATGAAATGATGGGAAAAAAACTCTTCCACTACAGCAAAAAAAAATGAAAAAATGTTAATTCTTCAAAACGTTATGTTTTGAGGATACATTATTACTACAAATTAATATTAAATCAAATCCATACATATCCTGTTATTTCCTATTTAATGCCAAACACAACTAAACAGTGTATAAACAATGCATGTCATCAGTTACTTGAAATTTACCTTTTTTTATTATTTCCACAAAAAACAGGACACTATTGTTTTCCTAATCTGCAATCTAATATCAAGTTGCAATTGGAACAACATGAAAGTTAGAAGCCAATCTCTCTACTTTATTAAACATGGTAGATATTACAAAGGTAGACGTTAAGTAGGTGGATATGAAATAGGTAGACAATAGCTGAAAAAGTCCTGTCCCAATCCTTACAAGCACCTTACAAGCATGATGTACAAATGAAAGACACTAGTAAAACTGTCAAACACGGAAACATTCATGAATGAATAAAATCAGCATGTCTTCAGGGACGTCAATGCTTTTCCAAGCCCTATATAGATGGCGCAGGTAAGGTTTTTTCAGGCAAAACTTGAACAATGCACTGACTTTTCTGGAATGATGTGAATGAACTTCAGTGAATGCGAATCTCAGGAAATTGTCTTTGGGTGTTATTCGACGTAGCATCATGCCATAATTAGTGATTTGGATCATGAATAAACAAAGCAAATCACAAAACAAAGGCAAATCGGATGTGACGTCACGTCATGTGACAAAATGAACAGCAAATATCAAGACAATAATAGAGGGGCTTATTACTTCCTGATAACGAATAATTCCACATCGCGCCAGGAACTAACAGGAGTTACGGTGTCTACGGTACTGGTATGTGCGTGTTGTCAAACAGTTGGTATTTACTGACATTTCTCATGTTCATGAAATGTAATCTAGATGAAGGGCATTGGGATATTTCAAAGCTGGCAAAGCACCTCCTGTTCCCCGCAAGTGACATATCCACCTGTAGTAACACAGAATTCCACGAACTTGACCGAGACATTTCTGGGTATGTTGTAAGAGGGATGACGAAGCATGCAGTTGACTTCTTTCTCGGAACATCCATTAAGAATAAGAACCCCATTTTATCTGGATATCTGCTTTTTTACAACTAACACTTTTACACCTACATGGATCCCATTCTTCCATTCCCATACATGGTCCTGTCTACATATTTATTCCAATACACATTAAAAAAACTAGCATCTCTCCAAAAGTCAGTACAGTAAATTATTTTTTTTTCCAAAACTTACAGTGGTATGTACATGGAGAAAGAGAACTATCACTGTTCATTGCTCCTTTAATGAGGCTTAATTGCTGAAGATAGCTACTTTTTACTAATCGCAATTCCAGATATATAGCATTATATGGATTTAACACAAGCTTTGCCCAATGATACCATATATATGCCACTGAAATATGGCGCTAGGCCATTAGCAACCCACCATTTTACCGTCCACACGATACATGCACTGACGTAAACATCTGTTTTGATAATTTATACACCTGCAGGATTTCTTACACCTGCAGCGCTCATAACACAAACTGATAGCACCTACACTGATATGGGCTTAACATTAGGCTAAATCCTACATCACTTAACAGCTCTATTAGGCAAGAGTCGTAACTCCAGGCGAACGGTTGTAAATCGTTTTGCTCTATGCTGTAAATTAACACTAATGCTGTACATCTGGTCAAGTGACAGTGGTTCTAAAACTTATCTTCTAACAGAGGACAGGCAGATGGGAAAAACACTTACAGAAGATTGTTTCTGTTTTTTGCATTTTGTTTTTCAAATGAGCAATCCATATCATGCATGTACATTGGATATAGAGATAATATCTACTTGCAGTATTAACTACAATCAGTTAAGTTCGGAATAAACAATGTTTTATGTCTGCATTTAGGACTGTGCCTGTATCTAATATTAACATTATGTAACTGTCAATGATTCCCTGACAGGCGTATTTCTTCAGGTAACTACTATAAATTTAGTCACACATAAAGCTCTACAGTGTATGAACTTCATGATACTACACAAAAATTAACCCCCCGAAAAATATCTTTAACCCAATATACACCATTTGAAACCCTTCTGTGTCTTCCTCCGCCCAATCCCTTCACTGCTTAATTTCTCCCTCTCACATTTTCCGTCTTAATTATTTATCTCACCTTCCGGCTTCTGCCGCTTCATCATCCCTTGACTGGCCCCCATTACCCCCTCCACCCCTGTCCCATCTCTGAATATTCAGTGCACACAGAAGTATACCAATTTAATCTTCCTCATATCTTTTCCAAGCTGTACTTTCAAGTTTTAAGAACTTGGGGGTTCCAAGGAAGAATACATTTCAGGTTGCCGATTCGTCACAGGTAGTCAGGCGAGACGAATCTGAACGTGACCTCCACAATTTATACCAGAATATGACTCACTTAAGTCAAGCGGGAGTTGTCATGGCTCAAGACGAGCTATGCCCTGCAGGAGATTTGTCGATTAGTGTACTCTTCCAGTTCACAAAAACGTTTGTTCTACCTGTGCCACGAGGGATTTTTGCTCATGCATCAGGAAAATTGATTTCGAAAAATTGGTGAAACATAAGACTACGTGACACAACGAGTTACCATTTGGGCTTTTAAGTGGGTGAGGTAAATTCGGACGGGATCGTTTGCCATCGAGAAGTAGGTAACACGATCCGGGTTGGAACGACCCTTGTCGTCTTATGTGCTCACACCACTGAGTAGATATTAAAATGGAGGAAAAGGGGCTAAAGAAAACAAAATTCTTATGAAAAGTTCAAAACCAATCTCAGAACGAGGGAGTAATTACTACATAGTATGCTCTAATGAGAGAATGAAAATACTCATGAATAAACTCAACAAGTCTCCTTGCTGGAACCGTACCCTAGCAATTACCAATCCAGGAGTTTTCAAATAGTTGATGTTTCGATCTGGGATGAAGATCATGGGGGAAAGTTAAAACTTTGTTGTGATAAGTGGTGATGAAGTCACCAAATTTAGAACTGCAGTAGAGGCAGAAAGCTCGCAGATTTCCACAGCACAAGTACACTGAGATAGCAGTACTGAATTTTGTGATTGTATTTTAATTGAAATTCAGTTTCTAGGTTGTAAGGAATCCTTCAGTTTGATAGCCAATCCTAGTTCCATCTTTTCATCTGTGTTACATGCTGTTTATAAGTAACCGTACATTATAACTACAGGAACGCTGAGCCTAACCTACCACACTTTTCAGCAATGAATATTTGCTCCCAAATTTTGTGTTTTTTTGTAGGGTGAATACTAATAGCACAAACTGAGTGTGAAGGTTGACCAGATGGAGTATAGAAAAAGTGATAATTCACGAAACATCTGCACTCTTTCCACGTAAAGGATGACAGAACTGAGGGGGCACTGGTCCGGTACTGGGCCAGATGGTGCTAGTAACGGTGCTTATGGTTACAAGTACTCTTCGCACGGTAGATGGGAGTGCACTGATTGTGTTGAGACAGGTAGGTGGGGAGTGATGTAAATTCCAGCTCCCCCTTCAACCGAACCATTTCCCAGCACATTGTTTGGTGTGCACAATACTTCGTCACATGGGTAGATATTTACAAAGCTATGCTGTACTCTCACATGAAATCTACCAAAAACAGGCACATAGAAATAACAAGAATCATGTGCATGCATTTTCACTTCTTCCAATCAAAAAGTGTGAGGCAGCCTATTTATCACAGGTTAGCACCTTCAACAAGCTGCAGGCTCTGCAATTACTGCAAGTTCAAAGACAAGGAAAAGAGCCAAACTATGAGAGAACCAGATACTCCCAACACTGGTGGCAGGAAATTATATCGGTTTTTGTAATCAAGAGACAAAATGCTTGAAATATTGCCGGCATGGGAGCACGGAATCTCCAAGGTGGTATTAAACTCTAAATGAAAAAGATGGGCTGGTCAATTCTGAAAAAAGCAAAGTCGTGAACTAGGCTCTCCATGTGGTTGGAACTAAGACAGTGTAGCAGTTGTTCTGATGCTTTTTGCTATTTTTCTATACCACACTGTTCGGCTGCAGAGACAGAGGGCAATTAAACAATTAATACAATTGTGTCAGTTTTTAGTTCGTGGTAACATGATAACATGAAATTTGGTGACGAGAATACTCTTGACCACATTTTGGACAAAAACGATCATCTATAAATTTGCAGTTTGCGGATCTGTCAGTCAAGTTCTGCTTACATGAGAGACTATTAGAAATCACTTCCCAAATAGACGTAAGTATCAAGATCAAAATGATAAAGACCTAAAACAACTCTATCCATCTGAAATACCTGCAAAAGCTAAATTGGTCAAAAATATTGAAACAGCCAACAGTGGGTATGTGATGGAAGGTGAGCAGAGAATTGAGGGAGGAGAGGTGAAGAAATGAGAGCTGTGAAGGACAGGAAAAACAAAAAGACACACCCACAGATACAGAGGGTAGTTTCCGTGTAACGAACCCCCCACCTCAACAAGTCTCCTGCCTGTCGAGGTGGGGGGCATATATTGCAATCTGTATATATCCAAAGGATAGATGACAGGTTGAAGTGACTAATAGATAACATGAGGTCAATGAAGGTACAAAACAAAGACTTACCGGTACCACATCAGAAAAGAAACAAGTTTCCTACAACGAAACAAAAGTTTGGTAGATATATTCCTTTTTTCCACCTGTGCTGCAATAAAAACCTCTGTGCTACCGAACCCGAATCTGAGTGGCTAAGTGTACATGACGACAACCAGCTTGTGAATCACTGAGTTTCTGAGAAGAAGGAAACTGTAAAGGACGTAATTTACCTCCCTATCACAAACAATCGCAGGGTCACCTGGTATTCCACAGACGATACATGCACTAACATGCAGATTTTTATCTCTGACAGTTCGTGGCTCAGCAAAAAAACAAAACAAAAAAAACATATAAAAGGGCAAACTATTGCACCGTGCTGTTACTGCAAGTCAGGCTCCAACAAGGCCATGTTGTACCACCTAAACTAAGGCCATTTATGACAAAACTAAGAAACTCAAGTCAAACGGTAAACTGGAGAGGCATGATAACCAAACATTGGCTGATGTTTCAAAATGACGTTTCTACGCAGGCAAGGCAGGAAAACAAAACAAAGTTACGAGACCGCACCGATCAGTCGCGTGGATCACTCACTTCACAGGAAAGGATGTTGATAAGGGCAAAAATTAATGAGTAGTTCAGTCTTGAAAGTGTTCTTGATGAACTAATTCTCAGGCAGTAATTTAGCTTTCATGTTTTTAACAGCAAGTGTCTGTAGTTCACTCTTTCAAATGTCCAACATTTGACTAGTAAACAACATCTGCTACTGCCTATATTTCCACATGCATACGGTAGCAGTTTGATCACCTTCTGTAACAAGGAGGGATGTGATACAGATTTAAAGGGTATTGTTTGTGCAAAATGAAGACAAGGCATTTGTATCTAGGAGAAAACAGGGTTTATGGGAACTTTTATTACAATGAGACTTTTATGATCTTCGTTGATGGTTCAATCTGAAAGTGAAAGCACATCAGAGATAATTTTCTATGGAGAGTAGAAATGTAGTTTTATGCCTCTGGTAACCACTTCAAAGTCTGTGAGGTGGCACTGTAAATGCATTTACTTGTAGATTGTCACAGTGCATGGTGATCTTGATGTAAGTGGGGGCACCGTGGGTTGTTTTGTAAGTTCAATTTTTCCACACCTATACCTGTTAAATACCTGTTCCATACCTATACCTGTATAAGTTTCTGTCACATACTGATGACAGATGGTCAAACTAAGAGGATACCACAAACAAGTGAACATTACTGAGTGAGTGCTTGATGATTTCGTTTTTGAAAATCCATGATTCTACACCTTTTTTTACAAGTACTGTGAATTCATATGAACACAGCCAGTGCAGAGTCCAAAATAAAAAGAAAATGTCAGTTTTCATAACTACTGGATGTGAAACTTCCAGCTAATTAAGCTAATTAAGATTATCAAGCTAATTATACACAATGTCTTGTGGTTGTATTGTACCACTCTAATCCTCATAAATTGATAGATATCAACTCCATGTTCTCTTTTAAGTTGGAATTATGTCCACTAAAATACCCAAATATACGTTGAGATACCAAACTCTGCAACATGGTACTGTTATGTACAGTACATCTACTTTGGGCATCTCCCTTGTCACCCGACAGGTGTCACAATGGTGGAACAAGAACTCCAATTGCCAGAAAACCAGAACAAACATCCAATCGGTGCTTACATAGCAAAGACCTACAGTATTTGAAACTTCAAAGAGCCAGCAATGCACCACATATTACATTTGCCGGGTACAAGGGCCAGGTACATGTACCAGTGCACTAGTTCAGTACAGAAAGTGTGAACCATAATTGTGTTATAATAAGCGACAAAAACACTTCTCAAAAAAAAAAAAAAATTAAGATCCCTCAATCATACGAGCTGACACATTGTTGAGAGACATATGGTTCTGGTGTGCTGACAAAATGGAGCCTGACGACTGTTTGACTGTACCTCTACCCCTAGAAATTTCTAATTGCCTTTGACTAAAAAGTTTATGTGAGCTATGTGACCGATGTCCCACAACATATATGGCCCTTTCTTTCCTTCATTCCTTCCTTGCTGTACCAAGGTTACGGAGCGACACTTTACGTCAATTCCGCCAGACAGAATAAAAAAGTTGTCACAGGATACTGTTTCCACCTGACAGTTTATGGAGACAAACGTTGCCCATGGCAATGTCACGAAACATGCCGAGCATCGATTTATTTCAGACCGTTGGCATGCAATACTCTAACGCTAAGAATCCTCTTCGATCACCATCTCTCGCATGGGCAAAAAAAAATTTAAAAAAATACCGCACAAGCTCCGCTCATTCTTTTCTTTCTTTCTTGAGCACCATCTACAAATATGACATATATGCTATCTGATATTTTTTTGAAAGAAGACTCACCTGCTTAATCTTGTGGTTATTTGAATCCCATTTCCAAAGCATGACACCAGCCATTCTGGCAAAAATTCTGAATACTCCCTTATCCTTGACCAAAAAACCCTGCTATGAATGAAATTCACAAAATATTTTCCAACCTTTCCTTCGGCTTCATCATTGTCATAAACACTAGTCAGAGTAAAACCGTTCCTTTGCTGCTATCAACATGGCGTTTACATTTCAGATGAATTACATCCATCATAGAACTCCTGTATCCAGTCCAATTAAATTCCCCTTAGGCTACAGTAGCCATAACGATCGAATCAACAGAAATTTGGCTCAATTTCTAACAGACACACATAGCAATGGCTTGACACGAACATATTTCCAAAATGAATATATGTTATCTACAGATCAAACAATACGTTGGCAACGAATGCTCTTGCCTGGCTTGCAAAATTCTCTCGTTGCCCGTATGGAATACAAATCCACTTAAGATCTTAGCTTACGCTGAAATGAGGATGCTCAGGTACAGAGAGAGCAATCTTACATTCTTTTTTTCCCTTTTCTTCCAATTTTCCTTTGGAAAACACTGTTCTCTGGTGTATGCTATCTTTGGTAAGAACACTCGCAGCGATACAAGCTGCAGCAGTACGTTACGTTTGAAGAAGACAGAATCACAGGCCAAGGGGATTAATTACTGGAGCGAGACTAGCGAAGAGAGAGGGGGGGAAAAAAATCAATGGTTCACTTTTACACGACAGAATATTTATGAGCAAAAAAATAGACTGGCATTCTACACGGCAAGAGAAGAAAACTACGTCACGTTTTGATGGTCTTCTTCAGTGATCGACCGTGGTCTCGTTAATGACCCCGACTGGCAGAGGGGTTAATTTGGATGGAACTGACCGGTAACGAGCAGAGGATGTGAATTCTCAACGGAGGGAGATCCTTGACAGGTGGAAAAGTGATAATGCACATCCTTTAACGTTACTGGTGGTCTTTGAAAAATAAATGTGCAGCTTGGTAAAATTCAGAGGTGAATCATCGATGAGAAGAAAATTTCTTAAATGGAGAAAAAGAGAAACACTGCTAGGGATTGTTTTCGACAGATGCATATGATGAGGCACTTTAAAAAGGAAGGATGAGCATGGTATTCAAGGAGGAGGGGGTTGGGTAATTTTGTTCATAATTTGTTGCACATGAGCTACCCGACCAAGCCAAAGAAAAAGTACCTACTGTAAGACATGCATAGCAACAATTTAAAGTAAGTCTGCTTAAACAGTGACATACAGTATCAAGATCATCACAATTTCTGTCACGTGACAAGTTTTCTAGTAATATGTACAAAAAACTTTATACTGTACAGTCAAATTCTTTAAAAATGATTAAAATACATACATCAGAACAGAGTTTATGGACAAATTTCTATTTCAATAGAATTTATGGTGTGAAACATATTTCTGTAATTAGGCAAATAAATTGTAAGATCTCCTTCACATTGAGTTCTCATGAAAAGTTCATAGAAGAAAGACCCTCCTTTTCAAATCTTGCAACCTTCCTCCCGCCCAATGTCCTCAGAGAAATCTTTCCGTTACATACAATCAACCATATTTTACATTCACCGACAATGGCATAGACTTTAAAAGGCAACGGGTAGGCTCACGAAATGCTCGAACACCCGAGCGTGTGGTTCCACGTACTGTGCGTGCTTAAACCTGCGTGTGCGTGTGCAAGCCAAATTGTCAGTGCCAAATCCCTCTGTGGAGGTGACGTAACAATTCTGAGGCACTCGATCCACGAGGGATCACGGGACCATCCGTTTCCTCCAATCGGATATTTCGGCATGGGTTGGGCACTGGCAATCCATCAAAAAGTGACATAGAGAAAAAGTCACATGGACAGATGGAGAAGAGCGTGTGAAGATGAAATGATTGTTGCAGATACACACCAAGTACTATACACTGCACCATTTCACTTAAACATATGGATACAGACATTTTTTTCTCTTTGAGAAGTAGACCAACTTGATATCACATTTGAAATCCTAAATACTGCTCACTGATGAGGAAACCAGAGTATCGGTCCCTGTGGACGTGACCTACTTTCTTCACACAGTTCCGGGGCACATATCCATCTTGCAAACAACACCAATTTTTACTCTTTTGGAATTTAACAACTTGTGAAAACAAATCTTCCCAGACACTGGCTGTCTGCTAAACTAATATACAGGTAAGCGAGTAAGAAAGAAAAAAGAAAGAAAAAAAAAAGAAGAAAGAAATAGAATGTTCAGGTATGTTAGTCCTCGATGCTGTGACCTCACTTCAGGCCACTTCTATTACTAATTGCTATTCAGATTAAATGGAGCTAAAAACCACACAACCAGGGTGAACTGATCTCATGATAAGCCATCAGGTATATACTATCGGTATTTATCTTACCACTTTGACTCGTGCCTGACATGGCATAAAACTGAGACAGACATACATTTAAAAAAAACCTGCAAAGATCTAAATGCTCAATGTGACTTCCTTCCTACCAGGGACCCTAAAGTAACAACTTCTTTTATAACAACAGACTGATAACTTATGAGACTAAACATCAATAAAAATGCCAATTTTGCAATTTTCATTCTCCTTTTTTAGTTTTTATCTTTTCTTAAGTGTAGACATATGTTGCTTTACTTCTGATATGTTTGTTATACTGTAGGATAGTAAAAGCACTTACTGTAAGTGGGTTGAGTCTTGAGAGGTGCCTGACATGATCTCAAACCTGATAGTTCCCCAACATGTGAGCGGTCAACTCTGCCTGATATGAATATTCATGGCATAGGTGCCCCGTTATTGCATTGCTCTCAGGGCTCTGATCTAAAATTTGCAACATTACAGTGTACACTTACTAATAGTAATTATGTGACTACCTCCTACAATAGATATCACATAATACACATGGAGAGAGTTTCTACAGTACATGCCAATGACAATGACCGTGGACACCTCATGATGTCCCCGCCACCACCCCTGAATATCAGCCCGACGACAAAAAGTCTGAAAGACAAACCCCTAACGACGAATATTAATGCTAAACCCCTGACAACAGACTCATTACGACAAATTTCTAGCGAAAAGTGCATAATGAGGAAGCCCACAATGATGAACCCCTACAGTAACAAACCTCTCACAACAAACCCTTGGCTAAAAATGAATGACAAATTTTTTGGTGACAAACCCTGTATGACAAAGCCCTAAATGTCTAAACCCCTTAACGAAAAATCCAGCGACAAACTCTAATCTCTAGTTAACATGTCTTTTTCCTTACAACCATCTTTTAACACTTTTTTTATAGTTTGGATCCACAATTGTGAAATTTTTCTCTTGCATAATCCCTATAGCATTATCACTCCATCAACAAACTTCAAAGGAGAGAAAGAAACTTATGGCATACATCTTACACAACTTTTGCACTTTTGCACTCCAAATCAAGTAAAACTATATCTTCAGAACAGGTTCAGTACGTGGTAAAAAATGATCTACCAAGCACAAATTCTGTATGTACTTCATGATTCCTCCCAGCTTTGAGGATAGAATGTGTGCAGTTCTGGAGAACATTGACAAACTTTGACAACAACAACATGCAGTAAAATGTTCAAAACATAAACGGCACTTAAAAAGGTAAACACCGAAACTTCGTGAATCCACTGTAGCGTACCTATCAGTATCTACAGTTAAGTTGTCATAAATCAGATAGAACACAATCAATATTGAGCCAAATGACAATAAGGTTACCATGGCAATGATAATCTCATGAAAATCAATCACCTTGACGACAGTATATTCTAATAAATAGTTGAGGTGAGCTCTTATCTAGCCAATGCTGCTTTAGTCAAGTTGACTCCCCACCTACAAGGTACGTAGTAGTTATCTTCGCCAACACACAGAAGCATGTGTGAAGAACTCCACATTTTCACAAATTACTTTTCCCCGCCTGAAGATTTTCTACGATATCACACATGACAGCTTGGTAGAGAGCTCTTTCAGTGCATGACAGCTCTACAAAACCCATTGGGCTAAATAAACATGGTATCACAAGAGATTGCTTTAAAGAGTTTCCTACAAAAACAAAAACTTTCAGAATAACAAGAACTTAAGTTTTAATTTTCCAGAGGGCAATTGGTTTATGTAAATTATCAATTTTGGACACACTAGAACCAGCACATTTTGAGAGCTGTTACTTTTGGCATTTGCAAATGTTAGAGTACTTAGATATTGGTGTTACTTTTGACACATTTTCAACAAAGGATTGATTTCCTTTCTTTATGTTTGTGCTAGTCAGCTGTGTGCTAGAAAATTGGTAGCATTCTACCATAAGTTTGAATGAAACATATTAATAGTTATCACTACAACGATAAGTGCCTACATGATGATGCATTCTAGGCTTATATGACGTCAAGTGTAACACAGGTGTACTCAGCACCAATATCAACAGAGAATACATTTTGGGAAAGAAGCTCACAGTATGTTTCTGTGTGGCCTTTCAGCTAACATAGATATTTTGCAAAATATACTTCACCCTGACTTGACAAAGTTTGACTGAAAAACAAATCCCTTAATCCACCAAACTTAATCTGCTGTCAACTGTACAAAGTGGTTGTCATAGCAACTGTAAACTACCTGCATTTTTATTTTAATTGCCACATCCTTTCCCTATGTACTTTTTCTCTGTAGTTGTCTTAATGTCACTTGAAACGAGAACCACTTGACGAAACTCGGTGATTCTAAATTACGATTGCAGTTTGAAATTTATTGACACTTGCTGTGTGACACATTACCTGTATGATACAGGGATTCTTCATCCCCATCGCACTGCCCCTGAAATTTTTCTTTTTGGTTATGAAAGTTGAACTCCTAATGTAGGGACTGACTAGTATTAGGAGAGCTAGTCAAACAGCTCCGCCCCCAGCCCTTCCTTTGTCATTCTCCAATATTCCTATCCTTCCTCCTCTTTCAATTAAAGGTCCTGCTTTTTGGGATACAAATACAAGGAAACAGAATGGAATTCTTGCATTTACAACCCTTAAAAAAAGGCAAAAACCTTTCAAAGGGAAGGGGCACAGCCTCCCTTAGACCCTCTCCCAGGCCAGCAAACATTGATGTTTCCCCTCCCCCACTAAACTGGTTTGTCAGGCTGCAGGCATGTACAGCTAGTACCATTCTCAGCGATGTTTATGCTAAAATCTAAAAGGAGAAACTTGGAAAAAGTACTTGCACTTCGAGCAATTATTTTTCTCCCATTCAAAAACACAAACAAGATGTCAAGTCACTCTTTAATGTTTATAATTAAATAAAATTTTGGCAGAGAATTGATCTTAAAGCAAGTTCTCTGCTTTAGTTCAAGAGTTCTATCTGCCTGCAGTTTGTTTCATCCCTGCACATTTCCATTCATTTGTTACACAGATGGGCCATCAGATTGGATTTGCGGCCTACATCTTTAGACATAGCATTGAAGGTATCCACTGGGCACTGATTATAGGCAGTAACATGACTAAATTACCCCCCCCCCCAAAAAAAAAAAAGAAATACCAACGGGATCAGCCAGACTGCTGAGACAGTTCCATGAGTTGCTGATCTACGAAATGGGAGCCCAATGAAAGTGTTGCTTTAATCCAATTTAGCCTCAGCACTGGCAGCAGTATTAAATTTCAATGAAGGCGATAAATATATCTAACAGTCCAATGAGGATGGAGTGCCATGATTTTCTCCCTGTTATCTCTCATTATTTCATCCTTCTAATTTCAAGAAATTTATCTCAATAATGGACCAATGACAGGCCAGAATAAACAATGGGGGTTGCTAGGCAATCAATGCAACATCGGCTTGAGGAATGAAAACTGATTCACGGATCTCGATTTTCCACGGGAAGTAAGCCACTTGTAGTTTACTTTGTTTATCACTAGTAAAAGCCGATGCAACGATCTTTTTTTTTTCATTTTTGAAATCAATTCTTGATCTCAAAATAGAAATTTTGAGTGGTTCCTGTTTTCCTGTCAAGGTTTGAGTGTATTTAGCATTACTTAGATTGCTTAATCATAAACAGAAATAAAGAAATATGACTTTAAAAGAAGGATATGCTGTAATTATGAGCTACAGAATCAGATCAGTAGTCAGTTCCCCTGTAATATGTCAGCAGATTCCTCAAGTCAAGGATCTTATACTTTCATCTTTAATGCCATCAACATCAATTTAAGCAATTACTGCCATTTCCTGTCACACAGAGTTGCTAAAATTCACTTTCTGGAACTGAGGTACGAGTGCAAGGAATGCTACAGATCATCGTGCCTTAGAGGAGGTCTAAGAGGACGATGTGGTGAAGGGGATTCACAAAAGAGGATGCACGGGGAGAGAGCAAACACCGAGAGCAAGCCAACAAGCACCTTTGAATATTAAAGGTCCGACTTGTACACATAAAAGATGAAGATGTGATGGATTGTGAAACTGCCATGGGCCTACTACACGACGAGAACCAAACATGATGATAAATACAAAGAAAATGCTCAAATACTCAAGATTTGGCCTATGCGACCACCAAGCTGGGAAAAAAAAACAAAACTGGGGGGACAAATTAGCATGCTACATCTCTCGGAGTGACGGTCGGACAAGGCTGATTCTGGACGTAAAGGGGATGGTGTAGAATTTTCAGGGCATGTTACACCACCATAACATGATGTGGTAGAACTGTTCATGATTTCAAAGACCCATATGAATAATGTTTTCTAACCTCTAAGAACTTTAGAAACTAGTATGGGTTTTCTATTCTTTTTTTAAAGGGTAATTAGTTACTAAGTAACTGTTTTGTAGAAGGATTCAGTGACCAAACTAAAACTAGTTAGATCAGAAACAGAGTCTTTGTCATTTAACCACCGCAGGAGCAATGTCAAATAAGCTGGCAGAACTCTGGAATGTTGCCTCTCAAAATCCATTAAGGTGTCTGATAAAACCATCAAGACCAACTTCCAGATGCAGACTTCTTTGTTCTTTGGGATACAAGCCAGGATATCCAACTTGTCACTGAAATTTATGCCCCCTACCTTTTTCTTTTTTGTTCTCTGCTATTTTAATGTGATGTCTATCACCTGTAGTGACATACTTCCTTACCTCTTGCCATCAAAAATATGAGTTGCAGAAGTACGATGTCACATATCTGACAGTTTAAGAGCCATTAAATGGCACAGCAGGTAGTTTTGTATGACCATAAAAGGAGACATGGTGCTGAGTTTGGAAACTTGATCATTCTGGATAACAATGACTTAAGTGAGTGGAAATATGCAATAGTTGGTCTTGGCCTTTTGTTTCATATTATCATGGAGCTACTGTACCACTCCATGATATACCTACACAATATTTCACCTGAAATTTCTTAAAGTGATCATCATCATCAAATATACCAACACCTCCCACCTTTCATGCAAGTCCTTTTTTTTTTTTGGCCTTTTGTTCAAAAATGGTGTACAAAACCTTTTGGATTGTGACTTACATGTAAAAACATGGCTAACAGTACAAAGAAAATGCCTTTAATCACTAAACCATTCAATCTCACCAATAGACCATATAGCAATAGCTTTAATCTCCTCAAAACACTAGGCATAAGATGTGGTATGGAAGATACCTCATTTGACTTTTTGAAAGTTTGAACAAATTACTCTTGAGCAACAAGTAAATGAATATCTAACTGTGAAAAGCATTTCTTGAAAAGATCCTATGTCCACTGATATACATTTTGAAAAGATTTTTTCTGTAAAATAAACAATATTTCCCTTAAACAATCCAGACATTTAAACCCTTTTCAAGCATCTATTAAGTAAAATAAATTCACCATAAGCCTTGGGTATGATTATAGTCAACTCTTTCAGGGGAAATACATTGGCTTCACACTTACACTGGGTTCCTCTATTTTAAGACCTACATTTCCTCAATAAAAAGACCACAAATTTGACAAGCTTATTACTCATAGTTCTGTGGCTGACAGAGTGTAGCAAACGCAGGAATACGCCAAGGATACTCAAAGTTTACCGTGAGAAAGTATTGTTGCTGCATTTGTTATTCCCACCATGAAACGTTAAAAAACCAAATACAGAGACTACACAAGTTTCACTAATATTTAGAAAAGAGGTGACCTTTATTTCAATGACCATAGTAGACTGGTAGTAGAGGGTGACTGGGGCTACAGAACACTGACTGGAGACCTGTTACAGCATCGCATGTATGTATAACAAGGTACCCACAAATCCCTGCCACCCATTACCCAAAACAAACCTTCTATCAAGCTACGACTTTGTTGTGAAGTCATAATCCGATTTCTTGCTTTGCATGTTACTGTAATATGACACCATGCATATATGAGTATTCTTAGGCATACATCTTGCAGAATTGTAGTGCAATTTCATAACCAGGACATGGCGTTGTCAAGCCTATCTGGACTACACGACCATGCTGACGGCAGCTAGAAATACAGCATAAGATACAGTCCTTGTGTGTCTTAGAGAGTTTTTCCTTCGACTTCTCTTCTTGTTTGTTTGACAAATTCTACCCATCAGCATGAGCCAACATGAGCTATGTCTCGACCTATTTCAACGGTTCATTTGAGACAACAAGTGAACATGAGGCCATAGGCTCTGGTAGACTGAGCTTGCTGGTGCTATCTATGAGTAAATAATTCTACAGTACTGAAAAATTGCAGGTTATGAAAGGATGGCTTGAGAACATTGAAGACTTTAATTAAAGTTTTCAATTAATTTTCACAAACATTCTCTCTCAGGGCAGAATCGAAATTAATCTGACTGGCTAAATATAATTGCTGACAAGCTACAGTAAACCACAGAATGTTCAAATGAAAGTATCAAATTACCTGGCGGAGAATGACGCATCTAGAACGGATCGATGAGAGTTCCTGGTCATAAGCATAAATCTGCATATTCATTAATGCGAGTAAAACCCATCAAAATGAGCAAAGCACGCCCGAGGGAGCAAGGGGGAAAGGGAGAGAAATCATATCACTTACTGGTCTGGAATGGGAACAGACCACCTGATACGGGGTTAGTGTGTTTGATGGCAAGCCATTAAATTGACTGACACATAAAAAAAAAAATGCAATAATAAAACTAGTTCTCTCTCATCTCCCCTGTTACTGAATCTTTTGGAAGTTCAAAGCTATGAATTAGTGGTCTAAAACATGCATGTTTGTCTGAAGAAAAAAAAATGCAAATTAACTGGTTCAATGGCTTTAATGATTAACCTATTTCATGTGTGTTTTTTACATCCAAGCTTACCAACTTCCTGTGTTTACAGTTATTTTGGTATTCGCAATGGTGGCTACCATTCCAAAGTGACCACCCTACTCCCTGGATATCACAAATTTGCATATTTGGCTATATATGTTCCTTCATGATACAATTGCAAAAGAGAAATAGCTGTATGTTTGTAAGATGGTTATGTTCCATGGATTTTGACTGAAATTGTGGCTATTATCAATATTTTTAATGATTTCTCCCATCAATACTATATTTTATATCTATTTGGTAGAAAGGACCTTTACATGTACTAAAGCAGGAGTACTTCAACTCCCAAGTTGTATGGCCTGTGGAACAAGTCTCCTACAACCTACTGTATATACAATAAAATGTTATGTGTACAGATCTATCTAAGCCTTTGTCTTAATGAAAGGGCTCAGCATCACAAATAAACACGTACAGACACACAAACAGGCAAATTTCACAAAATGTTGACAAATTACACAAAAATTTTGCTATGCATTCTTTACATGCTATCCTGGCAATGTGTATCATTTGGAGACAAAATAAAAATTTTCTTCTCTAAAGTCGTATAATCCTTCATGTGCTTTCTTCATCTTTGTAAATAAGTCGACAGAGTTACTCTTGGTACAGTACCTATAAAAATGAGGTTTACAATTTTATCCAATAATAACACCTTGATTAGAAGGCAATGTTTAAGTAATAATTGCTGTCCTTGCGATTTCATCTGACCTGTCACTCCACACACAATTTGACTTTCATTCCGGACTACGATTGGTTAGAGAATAATGTAAAATGACAGAGACAATATCGAATTTCTTCGTTTTCACCATGATAAGCTACTTGGTTTCGTTATTGGGGTGACATCTTGCACACGTTGAATACATTTCTGCAGGTGATCGACGCTAGATTAAGTATCACTAGCTCCATGAATATTAATGAGCATTGTGGTCGATGAGTCACAATTACCGCGGTAACTGCTGACGATAATGCACAGAGGAATGCTCTTTACCATCACACAACATAAAGTGGCCTGGTGCCTCGAACTTAACGTTGCTAGCCTGGGAGGGTTAGCCTCAGTTGATCTAATCGCGGAACTATCAGCTTTTAAGCTGATTGGGAATGAATTAAGGATACGTGCGGTATTTTCCACAAATTCATTCATACAGGAGGTTTCTGCACAGATGAGTGCAGACAGCCAAAAGGGTTTTGATGTGTGTTGTACAGTAACTGTAATTATGGGATCATAACATTTTCAACTGTGAGGAAAAGAGGAGAGAATATAAGTCAATTCCACAAGGACGTACGGGCTCAACAGGATGAACGCATTTGTAGTGGATGTTATCAATTGATTGAGGATGAATCAACCTGAACTGTGAGCTTGTATTTGTTCTCCTCACATCACGAATGCCAAATCCACTCTCTCCCACTACCCCACCCCTCTCATTCCTTCTCTGAGTGTTCCCACATTTTATGTTTGATCTTGCCTCTCTCATTGATGAGGTGAGGTATCAACTGATAGTCATTAAATAGACAATAGATTTTGACAGTGACGGCATTGATGCTAACCGTCTTCCTCAACATTGTAAGTTTTCGTGAAAAAGTTTAACAATACACCAAAATTTACACAGTACTTCTTAAACTACTAATCACAACCTGCACTGACTGCACAGTCAACCTTTGGTGACAAGTAAATCCACAATTTTCAATGCTTCATTTTATTTCCAGATTGCTTGTAATTCCATGTTTTGTCCTTCTGTTTTCTGTTTTTCAAAAACTTTGTGACCACCATTACCAAACTCACTCAAACTGTACAGTCTCTGTTACCCTTTCCTCATCTCTGGTTTCCTCTGATGCTGTAACATCCTCGACCAATATCACAATTATTACTCAACTAGGAGATTTATTCCACCAAAATGAACTTTACAAATTCTACCGACCATCCCTACATGTGCTGTTCTCTTACCAAGATTCTGCTGATGAAGACGATAAAATGATCAACATGATAACTACTGTAATGGTCACCATCTTCTAGACAGCTCCGAATGCAACTTCAACATGTTAAACATTCCGCGAAACAGTGCTGTAACCAACAAGAGGGGGGCTTGTCCTCATAAAATTCTGAGGCCCCCCATGAGATTCAAAGGTAAAGAAAAAGAAGTAGGGTAAAATTTATATAAGACAAAAGCTTTACAAATAGGAAGTGCCATTTCCTACAATCTTAGAGGCATTTTTCATCTTAGGAGTATTTCTATACTCTATGCACCAACCAATGATAGCACTCTGCTTAGATAGTGTCATTAAGGCCTACCCCCCTACTTCAACCCTCTCTTCCCTTAGTCCCCCTCCCAAAGAGCAATCACTGTCTATGAGAAACTTTTGAGGAGCCTTTAATTTTACTAACAGCTCCCTGCTAAGGCTCCCTGCTAAAACAGATGCATTGCAGTGATATTCACTGTGGCTTAACCAACATTTGCACATTTTTTTTTTTTTTTTTCTTTCTTATACAAGCATCCAAAAAGTCCATCGCACCTACCAATGTCACCATAGACAAATTCTCAATTAAGTTTCATAGCCAGGGGGCCAATATGACACCTCTGGTCACAACGTCCCAATCTTGACAGCAATTCGAGGACGCAGCAATTCGGCTTCGTAAATTTCACCCGACCAGCGAGCAAGTTCACTGGATTAAACTTTGCATAGTGTATATCCCATTGAGAGTTTTGCCTTCATCAGAGCGCTGAGTACCTGATGAAGTTCTCTGAATGAAACAGTAATGAACTGTCATTCCGTTCATCCCACCAGTCCTTTGAAGCCAAAAAAAAAAAGAGCCCACAAAGACCAAGAGATGAGTCACGACAATGTCATAAGATAAATCTCATCTCATCTCACTTTTTTTTTTTGGTTTTCCGAACTGAAATCATGACACACGGAATGTTCTTTGATTCTGTCTTCTCCTCCTGCTGTCATTTTACTTCTCATTTCTACGAGAGACAGATGCCAGGAGAGATCTGGAGGGCAAAAGATGCACTTTCCATCCCGAGAGTGACTCCTGTTCTTAGGCATACAGAGTTAGGAAATGCAAACTCTTACTAAAGTGCTATGTGTATGATAACAGCATGGTAAGAAAAACAGGTTATATATGATAATCATGAAAATGAGAAAAAAAAAACTATAACAACATCCCACACAAACGTAAATAAGCATTGCTGTCTTCAAAATTTTCTGCACGCTACACCGTGCTGATGTTCTCTGCCTTTAGGGTTTTTATGTTGTTGTTTGAACCTTGTTTATGAACGTAAAATGCCGTAAATAGGAAGCACACTGAATTGTTTCCACCGATGTTTTACAGTTAATGCAATAACCAGCATCAAAATAAAACAAATTTTTAATTTGTGAAAAAGAGCAATCCTTAATCAACATGGTATTTGTATAATTAATAACACAGACGTCAGAGCTCGTTAAGGTCATTATTTCAATGAACATCCTGACCTTTCCTTGTGCATTATCTTCTTCTCTTAGCCTATCCCTACGATCAGGTGTCAAACTTTATGACGCCGTCCTGCAAGATCTTAGACCTGAATGCGAAAACCATGTTGATGTAACCATCAGAAGATAAAGTTAAGTATTGTTACTATTACTGTTAATCGAAGGTGATTCAAATGTTCATTTATTGTGTGGGTAGTTCACTTCAATGAAGGTCAAAATGAGCCTTTTCAGAAGCAACATCTCTGTAAAGAGTACTTTTGGCATGATTTGTACTCTTCCTTGTACCTTCCCTTTCCAGTCATGTCTTTTCTTCCCTGTGTCGCAAGTTAACTGCTTCCTTCCCTTCTCCTTGGTAAGAATCTCCGTTTCAAACCTTGCTACTGTATCAAGGGTCAAAGGTCATTAACCACTAGTTTAAGGAAAATGGACTGCTTCATTACAGTACACAGGGTCAGGAAATTTGAAAATATTTTATTATTGGTATAAGCATGGCTATGTACTGCCAAATAACACAATCAATGTAAATTCACTGCAAGAGTTATAAACAATTCCATGAACAGCATCATCAGTTTAAAAGGATATTCCTGTATATACAATGGTGCATGCCAACCTGTGACCTTGCAGAAAATTTGGCAACACTACCCTATCCACTGCCATTTATTAAAAGTAACCCTAATACTGTATGTAATATAAGTTAGGACCATACTGTTGAGTTTAGGTGAATCACCGAGTGTAACCTAAACTTAGAGGGGGCTATTCATTAACAGTGAATACTGAAATGAACTCTGGATCTTTCCTGTCACTCTCACATTGCTGCACAAGAAAGTCTCATGAAAGTTCATGCATCTTCTGTCTCTTGGTCACACATGGTCCATGATAATGACAGTAGGGGGGGGGGGGAGGGGGGGGAGGGGGGGAGGGGGTGGAGTGGGTGGAGTGGGTGGGTAAGGTCTGAGACGGGGATCACTTTGGGAACCTTTGCCATGAAAACAGATGGTAATTGTTTAGTCTATGTTTCAGGATCAGTTTCTGTCTTGTGTAACCAACTGATCATGCTCTCTTCACTGGCCATGAAACAACAGTTAACCCCCCCCCCCTTTTAATATCTGACAACGTGGCAACAATTGAAAAGAAATGCAGAGAAATTACTGTACATGACACCTCATCATTCTTCTATGTCAAATTTTCTGTAAATAAATTTGTTTACAAATGCTTATTGTTCCGAGTTTAAGCTGGCAAATTTGTTTGATAAAAATGATTCAATCAGAAATGCAAATATGTACTGACTTTACAAATGACAACGACAAATATGTAAGCTCACAAAGGAAAAAAAAACCTCAGACGAGTTCATTGCATAATTTTGTTGGTTGTTAACTCGATCCTAATAGCTACATAGCAACAGCAAAAAGGGAAAATGTGCTGATTGGTAAAGCATTTGTTATAAAATTGCTACTTCCCGTACCCCTTCCCAAAAAGAACTTCGTGGAACTGGAAGACAAGGGCAGAGAGAATCCACTTTAAAGACTTAGGGAGAATATACCTATATCCCACCGTACTTCTAATTACACAATTGCAATAAAAAAATAAAGCAAACAAGCAGACTACTTGTATTTCCAGGACTGCTGATTGAAAACCCAGGACCACTAAAACCCTGGACTGAAATTGGCTCCAGTCAGCAGGTAGAGCTTTGGTATACTCTATTTTTTTGGTGCACTCCATGCAGGGTACTTTACAGTAGTTGACCATTTCTCACCTTCAAAAGATGTGCTACATTTGCTCTAAATATCTCAAGCAAAAGCTCAAGAGATATAAAAAATAATGTCACAACTTAGACTTGATCATTTTCTTGTTTTTTTTTTTCTTTTACCTACCTCACAAATATGACCAGATATATTTGAATCAAGGGTAAGCCCCTTTCCCTCATCTGATCTCTGGTAAGGTTCCTCAAAGGACTCTTCAGCTAAAAACTCCATTACCATCCTCCTCCTTCAGCTTATTAAACCAGCTCTTGAGACCAAAAATAAGACTTCTCTTAAGGTTAATAAAGACCCTATTCTTTATTCTAATGTTCTAACCCTTAAAATCACTGCATAGGTTTTGACACCTGAATAAATCAAGACCCTTGTATCAATTCTTTATTTTCCCCAATCCCAGCTATCGTAATTCGACTCCATCGAAGAGACTTACCTTTCCTTTCAACCTATCACAAAGGAGGACCAAAGGGTTCCTGTTATCATCCCTGTCCTCTTCACCAGTCATAATGCTCCACTTGAAAAGACACTCCTCTTGCCTCACAAGGAAAGATAAAAATCAAAGACTAACTTCCTCTACTTAGAAAATCCTTCCTATTAACATCCCTTTCCCAGGCTGTGTATCTAAATCCTTCCTTCATGTAAGCAGCCCAGTTTAGAAATGGTTTTCAAAATTGGTGATAAAAAAAAAGTTTGATAAAGTCAAAACTTTCTGATAAACTTTGTAGAGAGTGACTCACCCTCTACTCACACACAACTGCAAAGCTAATACCCTGCAAAGTTTGTATGAGTAATAGGTACACCCCTACAAATAAGTGAAAGAATCCAAAGTTGAGCTCCATGTGTTGGACTTACGGGAACATTTCTACCTTTTGTTACTCTACTGTAGTTACAACATGGAACGCTGAATGTAACAAGGATAATTGCAAAAGGCAGAAGATTATCCCATTTTCATAATCATTCATCAGCAATTTGACATCTTTGAAGTTCAGATACTTGGCCATTTTTTTTTTAGATCAGTTCATGTTTCTGCCAGGGTGAAAAAAACCCACCTCCACTAGAGTAATTTGTAGTCTAAGAACCAGCTACAATGGCAATCACCCCGACCAGTGAATGGGGTGTCAATGACACCGAGGAATAGACACAATGAATTCCATGACTAAGCCTAGTTTTACTTAATCCTCTCATCAAATATTAAAGGATTAGCAGAACAAAAGATCGAGAATGGCCAGAGTGGATGACTTAAGTTGCAAGTATTTCACAGATGAAATCAGTAAAAGTGTCATAGAAAGGCATGAGGTGTAAAATCTTGATAAATGGAATTTTACTGCTTCGGAGCACAGTGGGTAAAACCTTCAACTCTTTTAAGGGCAGCATAATAGTCGTCAGTTTGAACACAGGGTGTACATCATGCCCTCTTACCTTATCCAACCCCCACACCTCCCTCCCCTCTCTCTCTTCTCATGTTTGCACTAGTATCACACCCATATCCATTCACTTTTGGTATGATGTCACAATTTCAAACAGCCATAATGGACGAATTCTTTTGACCGTTTTGAGCAAGGATCACCTCCACTGAAAAAGACCCCTACCCCCAAAAGAAAGTTACGAGAAATAAGACAGTGTCTGCAAAAGACTCTCAGAGAATGTGCTTCAACAGTATGTGTGATTGTAAGGTGTTCTTCTTTTTTCTCTTTCATATTAATTATTCACATTTATAGTTATTTATGCACTGACAGTTATTTTCACATATGAACACGAGGAACCCAAGTTGTTGCCACAGTGATTTTAGTACATTATTTTAGGGTAAGTACAAACACATTACACCACTTATAAGCTCTTGAAAGCCCACACAATTTCGCAAAAATTTTAATTATTTTAATTCCAAAGAGTGATCAACACAAAACAAGTTATCTCAGGAATGCCGACATTTTCTTCTTTTTTTTTTTAAGGGACTGATTTTGCTACACCTGGCCTCGAAGGTATTCAAACAGGAATAGACAAAGAGGTTCACAGTACTTTTTGATCTATCACAGAAAATTTGTCGAATTTGGACAAAAGAAAACAGTACACCTACAATAAATTTTGCCATCCTGGACAATGCATGTTAGAGGCAAAGACGGTACAGCCTTTTGTGCTTCAAAAAATAAAAAGCAGCTGTGCAAAAGCTCCGCCTGCTAAAAATGTTACTGTAAGACAACGTTCTGAAAGAGAATCAGCAAAATCTAAATAAAGAGTCAAGTTTAAGTCAACTTACTGTACACCAAAACTGTGCCAAGAAAGATCAACAGGCGGCAACCAAAGATCCACAAAGGAACAAACTGTTAATTATGACCTGGCTCTCCAGTCTTGACACCAAACTTTGAAGTGTTTAAGAATCAAACGCTTTACACCCCCAAAACGTACTATAGTTAATTAACTGTAAATTTGCATAACAGGAAGAGTAATGAGTAGGAATTGGGGTAAATGTATAAATGCAATGAACTTTGATAAAAGGTCATTTGGTTGTCTGAATCACACATATGGTGAGATATTAACAATCACAGGAGAATTTTCTGACGTTTTCAGCGACCCAGTGGCCCTCTATACTTTCCTTTCTCTGAGACTAAGGTACCACATTTTACACAAACTGGTTGTTGTTCTACATTTACTGAGTAAACAAAGTTAAACTATTTTTAGAAAATGAAATAACATCGAAAAAGTTACTGATATGAATTTATTTGGAGTGTGCACCTTAGATGACCAACTTAGCCGACACGAGATATCGTGAAATTAGATTGATAAAATGAAAAATTATCGACTTAACCGCCACCACTAAATAGAATCTAGAGGAAAAGGTTAACCCACTGCAAAACCTTGATCACTCATACTTCAAAAGTGTAACAATTGCAAAAAGACCTGTAATCCAAATTTAATCCGGAGACTGTCTGTGAATTAAAAACCACAAATTAATCGTGCCATATATATCGGATTTTGAAATCAGGCCAAGAAACAAGAGTGAGTGGTTACGATATTTTAAGGCTTAATCACATCATTAGACAAAAGATAGCGAAGGATCATCATCTTGGAAAATATGGGACATA
Source organism: Stichopus chloronotus (assembly GCA_021234535.1). NCBI lineage: Eukaryota > Metazoa > Echinodermata > Holothuroidea > Aspidochirotida > Stichopodidae > Stichopus > Stichopus chloronotus. The sequence continues at coordinate 5,557,923 of CM037850.1, forward strand.
TTTGAAGTCAGAGTTCTAGATGTAAACCACGGTGTGATACAAATGCTCTTCTGATGTGCTTAAGAACTTAAGAAATGACTAGAAATTACAAGTCCGTGCAGAGTCAACATATACTAGTATACTTTCAAAGAGACTTGAGACAGATGTTTCAAAAGTTTACCTTAGTAGGATGTATTAGATGCCTAAGGAAAGCATAGGGCAGACTTGCTTCGTGACACTGTCGATGAGTTACCGGTGACTTCATCGTGCGATACGATGGGCAAAAGGATAACAATTAAGCAGCGCTCATAAATGAAGTGCTCGGTTTTATTTTTCATCTCTGCAGCACTGAGCTTTGTTGCTGTAAAAAACATCCTATGCAAACCTCCCAAAACAGCTCGCATCTAATGAGTCCTTAGATGTTACACATTGCAACTGACTTTGCCCCCAGATTTCAAGTTTCCATTTCTATGTTTGTTACCATGTTGGCTTGTATTAATAACTCTCCCTATTTTTTAAGAATTCACAGAGATAACACAGATCTGTACCACATTTCAGAATCATTTGACTTCTTTTTTTTTTTTGAGCACAACAAAACTGTTCACTCCACACAATCCAGGCTATGTCCTCCTCAGTACTAGCTTCGACTTACAGGGCCTTTTGTTATGACAATAATTGCAACCTACTGCAACAGTCTTCACACAGAGCAATACCATTTAGCTCAATATCTATTTTCAACTGCTCAAGACAAGATTCAGACTTCTTCTTTTTTTCATATCTGTTAAAAGAATGTTACATTTACTTACAAAATTAAGTTATATACTATAAATTGATAAAAATATCTGGCTTTTATATATCTAGGAGTCATAAGTCAAGTTTGCAGCTCGAGGAATAGGGGGTGTCTCGGGTTGAAAAAGACTTCAAGAATCCTTTACCTAGTTGAAATGACTTTGCTAAAATTTCATTCTTAATACAAAGTTACATCCCTCCTCCCAATACTGTCACCATAGACTGTTAATGTGAAACTGTTGCAGTCATCAGGAGCTGCCACTACACAGTGAGTGATGTATCTCCCAGCTTTGATAACAATTAAATAGGGATACAAAACACCACAGGTACATGAGGAAATACCAATCTTTCCTTCATACAAAGCAACCCAAAGTGACTTCTGTGAATAGAGACCCTTCAACATTCCATCTGTTCATTTCAATGACAAGGAGCCGATCACTCAGAATCTTGGACAGTGCCTCTTCCAGTAAAGTACAGCCATAAAGAGGGCGCTATCAATAATCTCATAATTTTGAATTTGGCAAAAGCAGAAAATCCTTTGCAAAGTGCAATTACAGTTTGAAAAACTTACCTGAGGCTGAAATCTTTCGCCCCAAAAATGTTAACAACTCCTGTTGTTCCTTTGTTTCAAACTATATCAGTGCCTTTGTAGGTAAACCCTGTCATACGGCTCAAATCCAACATTCAACTGGAAGCAGGGTCTTATCAAAAAAGAGAGTGGTAAACCAGATCTTGGAAGCAACTGGGTGACCTCCTTCGACCTTTACCAATGACTGACCACACAGACGTAAATGAAACCAAGGGTTTGCTATTAATCCAGCTTGGAAACAACTGTTTGGCCTTGTTTTTGCCCCTCGATATCCACTTCTGAACATGAACCGAATCTTAAACACAAATCATAGCATAGATATCCATCGGGGAAGTGATTGTCCGACCACAGAGGAAATTTGCCAATGGATGGTTTTTGTTCAATTGGCGGAAAATGAAAACTCTTGTAGACAAGGGGATCGGTAATTATCTGAAAAGAAAAACAGCAGTGTCTAATCTTGCATAAAATGTTCTGATTTTCTATAAAAAGTTTTTTGAAAAACTTGGTTGTTACTTTTGTCATATTTTTCCGTTCTGTCAGCAGAATCTGCTACGAGAAGTCACTCAAAAGTCAAAGAAAGAAACAATTCTGTAAGTCTGTGCAACTCTCCGTTGAAGTCCTTCCGTCTTTCTTGCATGCTTGCACATACACACACACATACACACAAGATTTTTTTGGATAAAGGCTCAGCATGAACAACACAAACATTACAGATATGCCAGTTAGATAGGCAATATACAGGAGGTGAGTGCTCTGAATGAGTAAAAACTTCTCATTGAGCAAAAATTTGTGACACTCTTTTATAGATACTAATTTACACCACGCATACCATTGGTATACAGTATGTCCATCCCATCATTGCTACCCACATCACACCATTGGTAGGTGGCATCACACTCGCAGGTACATCGTACCGTTGGTAGGTGTAGGCACACCATTGGTAGGTGCATCGTACTATTAGCAGGTGCACTACACCACTGTGCGTCATACTAGTGGTTACATCATACCATTGGTAGGTACATCATTAGTGGGTACATCATACCAGCAGTAAGGTGCAGTTGGTTAGCCCATCATACCACATTAACAGGTGCTGTTATCAAACGGGTTGTTTAATTGCTAAAAGTGTGTGATAGTGGAGTTAACAATGCATAAATGTTTGTCAACATTCTTCTCAATAAAGTGGGTGTCACATGATTTAAATTATCAATTTAGTGTGTCCTGCAGCTGACAGGTGTTTTGTTGTCTCTTCAGTGTTACAGTCCTTTTCTTAACTTCCACTTGCATAAATAACTCTACGCACGTATCAACACAATCATTTATTACCCATTTAAAGGGAAATAGGGCGTTTAGAATACACCAACATAACATACAAAAGAAATAGTTTTAGTCATTGTTAAACCATTCAGTCTCATAAATAAACACCTACCAAAGCTTCATCTCCTCAAAACATTATGCATGTGATGAGTAACGGAAGATGCATCATTTGAATTTTGAACAGTTTGGGTGAACAAATTGGTGTTGAGCATCAAATAACTGAGTTTCTGTCTGTGAGAAACTTATTTCTTGAAAAGAAGGCTACTGTCCTTCCTTATTTTGAATAATCTATCATTCTGCATCCACAAACATTGGTTTCAATAATATGGATGTTTTCTGTAAAACAAATGCCTCTATTTCCCTTTAAGTTCAAAGGCGACTTTGCTAGTTTGCACCATGCTCCTACATTGATAAGCAGGTGTGAATGCACTATCTGCTTTCTTTCTCCAAACAAGGCATTCACAAAGAATAGCCACAACATTTTGACCTATAATCTGCGGTTTAAAATTTAGAAATTTGAAAATATTTAGGGTTCCCCTTGCATTTTGATTCAGTACTATTGTTACCGTACAGCAGCATTTGGGGAAAGAAGAATCTTTACATCAGCAGCAATGAGAAAATATAACCTAAGAGCACTTGATTTTTAAACCAGCACCATGAAAAGAATTGGGAAGGACTAATACGGAACAAGGTCTAACTATGTAAGATAGTATTCGAGTCTATATAAATTCAACTGACAATTCACCTACAGTTATCTTTGTGACTTTAACAAAAACATCTTAACCCTCTCCTCCCACCCTCAAAAAAGAGAGAGACTATTCTCTTTTCAACAATATCTTCCCGAATTTACATGGGGGCGTACCTGCACCTCTCCACCAAAACACCACTCTTCCCCTATAACTCGCCCATCTGTGTTTAAATCCTTGTTCAAAGCCACAGTGATTAAAATGTCCACCGAATGGGGCAAAGTTACACAACAAAGCGTAAATGTTTTGATACAACTACACCATAACAATCCAATAACACTTCCCTTCACAGTTCAACAAGAGGAAACCTTGCCATGTGCACTGGAATTTATCACAGATATTTCCGTCAATGTGCTAAAGACTACTAGCCTTGGCCCCAGAACTTGCAATTATAACCTGCTTTGGCTCATGATCTTCATATCAACAGGTATCAGAGGTGAATTTGGAAAGAAAAAAATACTGAAGGCAGGAGGTGGTAAGAAATATGAGGAAAAATGTAAAATAAAAGGTCACCAGAGCATAGGAGTTGAATGTGTGTATTTGGCCACAAGAGGAATTTCACGAGAAATTTCAACCAAGTTAAACTGATAGGTATATCTGATTTGCGTCTACTACCATTCATTCACATTATCATATTTTCATAATAATTCTTACCATCATTCTTTGTCAAAGTCAAAGAAAGAGATTTAGAAAAAAAAGAAAGTTTAAAACATGTGTTTGCATAATACATATCTATGCTAAGTGCTAAGGCACCTATGCCAAACATACAACAACTGTTGCAATACAGTACCACATTTTTGCACATCGATGTGCAATAGGCCTATAATGTACAATATGGTCAATGAATCACACATTCCCAGTATCTCACAGGTAATTGGAAAAAAATTATTTCATGCTGAAAGGAATAGCTTATATGATTTGAGTGATCTACTTGTGGTCAATCATAAAAGGCTGCATAATTACTCACATTTTTGTAATAACTACTCAATATTTTTTTTCCCCTCTCTCTCATCGACTGGTAATATTTACTCACTCTGTTAATCACAGATTTCTTGGAAAATCACAATTTGTGTTAAAACAGTTTTCAAAGAGCGCCCTCCATTCTGAAATTGTGTTGCAGGCATACAAGGCGAGCAAGCAAGCACAAGAGAAATTTGCATCAGTATCACAAAGGAGGCAGTTGCATTTTTAAAGTGTTCCAAATGTCTTTCTGAAAGTTAAGAACTTGAGAGCTACAGCATGAGTAAAATTGCAAAACTGAAAAGCAGATTACCAACAAGGTTACACATATAGTAACCTATTCCTGAAAGTATTATTTATGGTACTTGATGTACTGGGGCTTTTTTTTTCCCCTTTGGCATGGGGGGATAATATTGCATGATGAGAACATATGCCACACACTACAATTGTGAGCACACTATGGCACCTCCAACTTCACCAACCTTCACCAAACTATTCCCCCCTTCCTCCCCCTAGCTCCTAATCCCTTCCCTCTTAACCCTCCCCCCTCCCTTTTATTTCCACTTCAGAAATGTCCCTCAATTATCTTGCACCCATAAAGTAGATCAAATCACTAAGAGTATCTGCTACGTCAATCTTTTCTGCAGGTAGTGTCCCATCCTGGTAAATAGATAATACTGAACCTTTTAAACTGTGTCTGGCTATTTATGACATTCAGACATATTCCGTGACATTGTGGGGGACACAATTAACACTACACACAACTCTAAATGTCAAAGTTGTTGTGAATAATTTCGACAAATGTGGTTTGCTTCCCACAGAACAACTTCTTCAGTGAATTACAAAATTTTCCTTTTTTTTCTCTCTCTCTCTCTCTCTCTCTTTTTTTTTTTTAACTCTCTGGCAAGATATGGAAAATATGCGTTCACAAGTTGCACTGCAGCAGACTTGTAACTTCAAATCTAGACTAGTAGAGGAAATGTCTAAATTGGTTGGATTTATTCGCTAATGGCTGATGACACTTTGTACGTCCTCAGCAGAGCCAATCCACCAAATCGGGTCAACGAATTGTTGGATGGCTTGTGATCGAAATAACTTTCACAGTCCCTCCCAGCCGGTCTGGAATTCTGTCTTTCCATTCCACGATGATCTGTGGGACAGCATGCAAACAGGGAAGAAACTGGTAGGCAGGCAGCAGGAGACACTGCCTGTCTGTTGCAAATTGCCCGTATTAAAAACGCCAGGTACTGAAACGGTATCAATTGGACCGCTTGATCTGATATGTCGTCAAACGAAAATAACTGGAAGACACTTCCAAAACCAAAACGAAACAAGTCAGCAAACTGGCCAACTTCAGGGGTAACTGTTTGAACCTTGATATAGTACAATATACTGAAGTATCCTGTGGATTGCTCTTAAAACGAAAAGAAAAACATTTATTTCTTGCTTTAAAAGTAGGTCATATCAACTCCTTTCAGCCGGCCCAGGATAAATTTCCTGGATTTAACAATGATGAGGTCGAAAGAAGAACTGTACATGGAAATAACAGAAATGAATGGGCTCAACATCGAAGTCGATTTCATAGTTCCAGAAATGAAATCGGAAATCAATCGATAATGTCAATAGTGTCAATACATATGGAAGGAACAAATCTGAAATGCTAGTTAGGCACACCAAGAGCTTACCTTCAATCAGCTCTATCCTCTAACTGTGTAGTCTGATTACTTGGAAGCCTAAGACTACCAACTGGTAATCATAATAAATTTAACACTTTACACTAATACTAAGATACACTTTGAACAGAGTGCTTTACATGAAGGAAGGCAAAATGTGAAAACCTGTTAGCTATTTAACAAGCCATAAATGAGCTAAAATCGGCCACCGCTGGCTGGACTTACTGTACCCAGCTCTTCTCAAGCTGCGACTACCTGACTGAAGCACTTGGTGGTGCCATTTACTGAAATTTTTTATTTATCAGTATGTCTGAATGAGAAAATTCACACAGTAGACTTTGCAAAGGATGGAGACCATAGTCGTGGAAGTTTGGAAATTTCGGAGGAATCAGAGGCTGCCTATAGCTTCAGAGGAATACCATGGAGTTGTTGAGAGGAAGACAACCCTTTCCACTGATACAACAGTACTATTATATCGGACAAACCAGCACACCCCTCTCTTGGGGAAAAATCATGACTTTCACTACACTGGCTAAGAAACCACTTTTGAACTAGAGAAATTGTAGTTTCACTTTTGGGCACGATTAACTTGAATCATATTCTGGCGAGCACTATACATGAGAACCATCAGCACTAGTCTATACATAACACTGAAGATCAACTGAAGATTTGCTCACAGAAAATTCAATTTCAGAGGCAGATCGAGTGTTGTTCGCAAATGGTCCTGCTTCGTTGCCACAAGAAAAAAAAAAAAAAACACAGGCTACAAGGGCGATGTAAAGAACATGCACTGACTCCCTGTCACTGAATATTTTTCCTCATCAGGCTGGCATTACAGCATACTGCAATTGCATAGAATGCAAGCACCTGGCTCACAGATCTAGACAAATCTCTAAAAGTAATCAAGAAGATCATTCCTCAAAATAAAACACAAGGATCAACGGGGTATGACACCGTTCCACCACGATTGTCCGTATTCAATTTCGTTGTGGACTGTTGGGGCAAGAACAAGTTTATCAACCAGGATAAAAAAAAAAAAAAGCTGGTTAATCATCCTAAGAAGTAATTTAATCCCACTGTACGAGACCGGGACGAAACAGGCTCCCAGGAAGGTGCAAATGACGTTTACGATGTGGCCTGCGGGCGGCTTCCATTGCCAAACTAATTAACTTGTTGTAATCAAGAGCAAACATGCCTAACGTAAGAGCAATCCCGTTTACAGATCCAGCGTTAATTTATGCTCGGAATTGGAAACATTCTTAAGAGCCTATAATGTGCTATCTGATTCTACTTATTCTCTCTTTTCTATACTGTACATACTCTATCGTTCATTTTTTTGAGAGAAGGGGAGGCAGGTTTCTTAATCCTCATCTTCCCCTACATGTGACTAAACTAAAGATATACTCACTATATGACTCCCCCCACCCTCGGGCAAGCATTATAGTTCCATTTATTTAGGTCTTCGAGGAAATCAAAAGGCGATGCCGAAAATTAATGTATTCAAGAGAAAATAATAAACTTTATTGAGTAGCATAAAGGTAGAGATCGAGGACAGAATAGTATAATCACTTATTCTTGATGTTAGTAAAAGGAATTACAGTGAAAGGAATTACATGAAACATGAACATCAACTCATTCTACATAATGTAGATGTTACTATACATAGGCGTTATGAAGGAGAGCCTCAGGGGAAACAGTAAGGGTCTGTGGGTACCACCATTACAACACCATGTTGTACACAACCTTTGAACTAGTCTTTCTTGACTTGTCATCATTTCCCTGTCAGTGTCAGGGCTTTTACTATTTTACAGAACCAGTGGAAAAACTCAAAAGCAGACGTAACTTTCTGCATTTAGTGAAGTCAGAACACAGAGAGGTGTGTTACAGTTTGTTCAACTTTCAAAAAGGAAGAACTTTGCAAGGAAGCGGATGTATGATTGTAGTAAAAGACAATGAGCTGATATTTGTTGCTACTTATCTTTTCAGGAAGGGGGGTGTGGGATGGGGTTCACTCAATGACCCTTTGAAAATAAATTTAGAGGGTCCAATGATTAAGAGATGATATCTTTCAAACCATCAACTTCATTCCTTTCCAGGCAAGTGCAATGTGAATCACTTTTAAAATTTACTTTCCAGAGTAAGTCAACTTGGGTATGACATGCATGCTTTAATTCCTTGTCATTACTGCCCCTGCAGGGTACAACAGCTGCAAGCGATATGTCAAACTCTTAAAATTAAGTTTCTTTTAAAGATACTCTATAAATTTACAATGTTCTCCTTAAATTACATTTACCTTCGAACTTACAGCTGATATACATTTTTCGTATGTACTTGTATTTGTTACCCCGCTGTGTCAAAAGCGCTCTACAGCGGGAAATTGTCAGTACAGTACTGGCTCCATGCCCGTAGTGTATTGACATTCGTCTCATTAGCTCAAAGACCATGAAGGCTGAAAGACGACGTGCATACTTGGTTATTGCGGTTCAACAATCAATGACTTCTCGGTCCTTATTTTTCGTACTTTGTAACAGTTGGCAAAATGGTTATTTATTTTCAACACTGTATCTTCTGAAAATTCACAGGAAGGGTAAAAAGTTGCCTCACTTAATCCAAACCTCTAGCAGAATCCCATCTGAAACTCATTTGCGACTGAACTGCAAAAAATAGAATGTTGTTATCTCTAATTGATTATTCCTCCATTGAAAGATAGATTTCAGAGCTGAGTCTCCCGTAAGAAGTTTACCCAATGATGCTGTACATCTTAAATCAAGGACATATCTCTTACATCTTCATCTGATTATTAAATTTTATTCTCCTCATTTGCAACCGACCTACGTCGTCTTTGAGGTAAAATCAATTGTTGGGTCTCCAGCTTCCAGACGAGGAAGACGATGATAAAATGTCCGTTTTGTGTCTTTATTGTGTTACAGGAGCAGAAGAAATGAAGAAACAGTCGATTTGAAAAACAACAGAATGTAGATGCGCAGGACATCACAAACAGAGAAAATCTTTAAACGGCAACCTGACAGAAAATTGCTTCATTCCCGAGCAGAAAACAATAAAACAAAGCGATAGATCTCACATGTTGAGTAATACAGCTTCTGTTTGTCGGTTTTCTGTGCAAAATTCTCCATGAAGGAAAAAAGATTGCAATAAACTACAATCCACTTATAGCACTCAACAAAAAAAAAAAATTCCACTATGTAGTTTTACATAGTTGGAAAAAAATATGGCATTGGGGCATAGCTTTTTTCCCATTTCCTTACTTAAAGGGATTCCCAAAGCAATACAGTATGCTAACCGTCAGAATCCTCACAATATTCAACATCACGTCGCAGAGTCATTATGGATGGTTGGCGATTGGGCCTGGTGATATCCAACCAGACAATTTATTGTTGGTTTACAAGTTTCCTTAGTTTGAAGACTTAAGTGCAAAGGAAGTTGGAAACTGCCTTCAACTGCTGCTGACTTTTCCAAACTTTTAAAAATTCAGACCATATAAATGGATGCATTCAACAGCATTGCAACAATCCTTATTCTTAGATTCACCAGAAATTAGAAAGGTGTGTCAAGTTCAAATTCCTGTCGATGAATTATGACACATTTTTAGTAAAATAAAAGTAAAAATATATCACACTCGGTCCAATGCTGTCCTTACATCATTCCTGCACCTACTATGCCCTTTAATGCCCCCACCATTTCTCCTTTCTTTTCTTCTCTCATCTCCTTTTAATCTGCTCCCCACACCCCACTTCTTCCTCTTCAGCATCCTCCCATTCCTCTACCATTTCTCTCGTGATCATCACTGTTCCTCTACGCTCTTTCTCTGCTGGTCACTACTGTTACTCTACCCTCTTTCTCTTCTGTTCATTGCTGTTCTCCTACCCTCTTTCTCTTCTGGTCACTACTGTTCCTCTACCCTCTTTCTCTTTGAGTCATTATTATTCCTCTACCCTCTTTCTCTTCTAGTCACTACTGCACCTTACCCTCCTTTTCTCCAGTTCACTGATATACCTGTCCCTCACCCCTCGCACTCTAACCATCCTTCTGCTTCCCCTCTTCCGGAGGCTTCACCCCAAGGGCCCTCCTTTCCCAGACCTCTCATTCTCATGTTTCTTTGAAAACCTATTTGCTCACAAAAGTTGCCATGTATCTATAACAGTCAGAGGTAGCGATCCATCTTTCGCTTTAAGTTTCTCCAACTCCATCAGTCAGCTGACTCTGTGAGATGAATTATCTCCATCTCACATCGCAGCCAGCCTGTCTCCTTCATTAACCATAAACTTTATCAATCACCTTGTTACATCTTAACCAAGAGCCCACAAGGCCTGAGAGTCTTAAAGCAAAATCGAGTGGAATCGACTAAGTTGGCAATATCGTGAAGATAATACACTTTTTTAATCTGTTTCTTCTGCATTAAAATCATCAATGTAATGCAAATAATATTCAGGAAATTCAATGCTGTCGCCGACGCCTCAACAATTTCGTTTACTCGTTCTTTGTTCATTGGTTCTTTGACTTTCTTTTTAGTGTTCAGTTTGATTTTCTACTCCATCAAAATTTGATGTCACTATTAATGAACTGAAGTACAATCACTCCTTTGTCAGCGACCGGGGAGGGCTTGAAAGAAAACGTCGTTTGTTGCGACTGCCAGGCAGGAAATTTACATTTCACACACACACACACACAAAAAAAAGGCAAAGAACTGTCATTGGAGTCACTTCGTATCGACAAATATTACACTGATACACTCTATAGATAATCAGCTTAAATTAACTGAGATTCTAAACTTGAAAGAATTTAATAGAAGCAGTTAATGAACACTATCATAAAGCATGTCTTCAGGACTTGACTGGAAACCAGAAAGTGCATCCTTTAATTGTAAGTGAGATGACAACCTTGACCAGAACATGAAACTTAGGAAGCTTATAACGTAGCTACTCTCGCTAATGTATATCATCACACGTTTCACACAGCCAATAGACAATGTCTCTATAGCTTCTGTTACATAATGTCAACTCAGTGTAGCTAATTTGTGAACAATTAAAGGTGCTAATTGACTTAGTATTGTTTATTTTGTAACGAGTTTGAAGGAAACAATTGCATGTCAATACTTCCAAACAGCCTCGTTAATCATGTTTCCACCCGTACAGGTCACTGAAAATGTGAGAAATTTAAGCTTTATATGAACAGGGGTTGCCTATGTCCAAATACCTTATCGTAAACAGAGTCCGGTCACAGTATTAAAGTGACTTTGATCATTAACTACCCTATCACTGTTGCTTCAGTTGTGCGTCAGATCTTCAGAATCTCTTAGCTGAGAGTCACTCCCTGCTCTTAGTTTGTCAACATCAACAATTAAGAGAAATGCTCGACAGATGTGACAAAATATCTTGCATTTTGTGAACGAAATCTTTGAGCCAATTAAATGGTTATCCTCTCAGAGAATAATCTAAATCGATCAGGGAAAAATGATGTAACCCTGTGGGGTATACAACCTACAACATCATCAGTCCTCTCTGCCTCTCCTCCCTCTGCCTTGCACCCCTCTCCCCATCATTCCCCTCCTTCCTACTCCAACCTAATAACCACATGAAAATGATTGATCTGATGTTGCAAAAGCATAATCATTCTAGGATGAGATTGGTCTCATAAATAGCCACACAGCATGTTCTCAAAACAAAACTGAAGGAGGATAATTCAGAAAGAATCCCTCGAACATTTGAAGCATCAGCATCCCTTTACAAGGATGGACTGGTTTCGATACAGAGAAACTGCACTTGGCAGTTGTTTATACAGTGAGCACGTTGAAAACTATTACAACAAACTCTGCAGTGTTTGACTATAAACCCATATGACGAGTATCACATTTAGTCAGATAATAACTCTTTTTTTTTTTTTCAATCATACTGAGTCAATATCCTGAAAAAAAAATGCAAGTTCATGTAAAAAAATGATACAAATTCTTCTGGAAGTCTGGGACATATTTCTTTGAGGGTTTTAGCATGCTTGTTTAATTCTTACATTAACCATTGTAGCTGTCAGTATCTGAATTCACAAGACAAACAAACTGCCAAATGTGGAATTTTTAGTGATAGAAATTTGGTAACAAACAGAGTGATGATTTTCATATCTTCACTTAAAACCGTAGTTTAGAGGTTTGCAATAATAGGAACAAACCAATTTCTGTTTTATTTTTTTTTTGTGAAAGCTGACATTAAGTTTCTTATTGTCTCTTTGCTGTCCACAGGGAAAAAGTATTTTTATCTTTTCCTTCCTTTTTAGGTTCCACCAATCAATCAATGCTACTGAAATTCATAAACTATAGCTGGCTGTATGAAAACCTTTTACCCTCATTTCCAATATACTGCTTCAAAATTTTGCAATCTGTAAAAATCACTTAAATATAGCATTACTAACCTGGAAGTGGCCCTAACCTAATTGGGCCTCAACAGATAAAGCATGCAATTTTTTTTTCCTCCCTTCCTTAGGAAAATACCATTTGCAAAGGTCTTCATTGCAAAATAAACTGTCTGACATTATAAGTGATCTACAGTAATATGAAATATGAAAGTCTCAGCACAGAATATTTGCTCCCCCAGGGCAGAGGATGGTTAAATAGTAAATAAAGAGTTAAATATTATAATTTTTTGAGCAGATTCTTTCCATGTCAGCTCTTGGTAAATGCCTTGCACTTCTTGAAAATGTTGATACTGTCAAGAATATCACCTTCTGTTTGGACTTTTCTTACGTTTCAGAGAGATGTCAAATTCACTACAACAATCGCTTGCTTGCGGATTTTCTTTGCCTACGAAATGAAAGACAAAATGCAAAATGACCCCACTAATTATTTTCATTTGGCCATGACAGGATAATGGGATTCACAGTGAGATGAGGAATGCTGCCCGTTATTACACGTTCACAATTTCTCAAATTTTTTCTCCATCATTATCCTGCAATCCTTTACTAAATTTCAACTGAACACAGGTGTGCGACAAATAGTTTGACCTATGGTGAGTAATTGATAAAAATATATGACATTTCAGGCAAATTGAGAAAATATTGGACCTTCTTCCAATATAGCTAGTCCCCCCCATTGCCTCTCCCCCTCCTCTCCCTTGATTCCCTGGCATCTAAAGTTAAACTATCCTAATTTCTTGCTGTGATCACTGGTGGTTTATTAATAAATAAATCAAACACAGCAGAACTTGCCATCAAATATCACAGATCAGTAGGTGTGGTATTATATGGAAAAGGGACAGTGGAGAACAAGAATATACTACTGAAAGTGGAACAGACCAGGAATGTCAGTCTTCCCGATGCAATAGTGTAACTAAATGAGGTATTCAACACGTGCACAAATTACATGACGTGAAGATATGACACTCCATCCAGGAGCACGCACGCTTTTAACCCACAGAAAAACAAAGCGTCAGCAACCAACACCCAACGAAATTGGAATACTCTTTTCTTTTCTTTTTCAGAAATGTGCACCCATTCCCTTATGCAGGACACATTTTTTTTTTTTGGGCTGAGTTATTTTTTCTTTCTACGATCACCGATCCAATCCGTTGAAACACACAAAGGTAATGCGACCTCCAAATTTGGATCATCCTTGACAACGAGGATAGTGTCCCAGGAAACATGCCGGTGCTCAAAAAGCAGCTACAGATAACAGCACGACATTGAAAATCACATTTCAACTACATCAAAGCCACCACTTCAGTTGAAAACCTGCTCACCGATGACAATGTAAGTCGAAGAGCCCCTTATCTACTTGGTTGAAACAAAAAACTTGAAAATGATTGAATCAAAACCGAAGTTCCACCCATTTCTTGCCTCCTGCTTTAGCCAGCAGGTAAGAACTTCCTCCTAAAAGACCTACAATTTCACGGGAGTGAAACCCGATTCTCCAAGAACTAAAAGGTATCCAAATTTTCTGTCTAAACTGTCAACTCAAATTTTGAGGTAAAATGTCAAAATGGGATCTTAATGTCAAACTAAATCCAGGGATAGGGATTCGGTACAGCAGTGGTTGATCAAGGGTTTGGCATACACAAGGAGGAGGCCTTAGACATTTGTGCAGTTAATACCTTGATATGCCTCTCTACGTGGTAATTTAAAGTATTAATGTTAATAATACTTTGTAAATTAGTCAACTCTTGATTACAACATGTGAATGTGTTTAAAATGCCATCAAAATTGAAGCTTTTGAAACAAATCCTTCGACATAATTTCACTCTTTTTCCACCAACAGTTGCCATTCAGCATTTTCTGTTACATTTTCTTTTTCAATGTGATTCTTACTTTAGAGAGGCTTAGTACTATTTATTTCATGTAACCAAGAGAAACATATCAAGCCCTTAGCGTTACAGTACAACCATTGGATCTAATAGCCCCTCCTAACCCCCAAACAAGGACTTATATCTGTAAGGGAGAGGAACTGGGTCCATGGGAAGAAGGAAATGTGCCCAAAAAAGTATCTTGTAACCCTTCCTATCTGAACAACAATTTTTCAGGGGACATCCTAGCCCAGCAAGTAGATCAATAACTTTGGTGTTCCCCAAAGCAAACCCTCTGGCTGGCCTGTTGAACAAAACTCAAATATCTTGCGATGGGAGTGATGAGGACAGGCCTTGTTTAACAAAGCTTTATAACACCTCCAATAAATTGTTCTGGCACTGTGCCCTCTGTCCCCTAGCTAGGTCGGCCTCCATGCAATAATGATACACATATTATGAATGCGTAACACATAAAAATAACATCAAATTCCTTTGTTTGTAATTTACCTATGCTGAATGAACAAAGACCACTCAATTGTAGGTAACACACATTAGATTAATCAGTGAGTTGCTATGGCAACTCCCAAGATGGCAGTCACTAAGTAAAATAGCAGTGAATATTACTTGCTGTATCCCACTTGTACCAGTATAACAGTGTAGGTCTGCAAAACCCCTTGAAAACAAAGTACTGACTACAGTCAGTTGAATTGGATGTCAATGAGAAAGCCAGTCACAATTAAACCTGTCCACACTGTACTTACTACTAGTCCTTGGCTCTGCAGTAATAATACTGATTAATTTAAACCAGGACATTTTTTTTTTTTTTTTGTGGTAACAGGGACTAGAATAAGGATAGGATTAACACCATCAAACAATGAAGTTTATTGTCTACCATGGCCTACAGGAAATGGCACTCATATGACTTTGATGTGGCAGCAGCTCATCTCAACAAACAGATTTTCACTTTACTTGTATTGATGATAACAACACTGGTGGAGAGTAAAAGAAAAGAATCTCAAAAAGCACAATAAAAATAGATAATCTGTACTTGATTGTTGACTGGAAAAACAGGATGTCAGTTTTAAACCTGCTTGCGAAAACAAGATCAGGGGAATCAGATACATTGGACAACTAAAAGCATTGTGGAAAGTTTTTAGCAGACTAAATGCCAGGACAGAGAATTTCAAGGATAAATTTTTAGGTGGTTGGTAGAAGAAGGGAACAACTGCTTTCTATGTTATCAATTCCCTCTCGATAGAAGATGCAGAGAATAGCATACCTGATAGTGAGAAACTGTATAGTAGGGACCTCAATTTGTGAACTGTGACGGGCTGGTAATTATGAAAGACGGTGGCAAACAATTGCCAGTTGCTGAATTATGGTCAGTGTATTAGTGCATAGGTTACATGAGGTGAAGGAATGCAAGCTGTGAAACTTAATGGCTGCACAAAAATCGAAATACTACACTGACAAGTTGGTCTCCCTCCCCTACCTCCCACAAAAGAGAGCTGTGCTTTTCATTTTTCTGCATGACAACTTTAATTTTTTTTTAAGGTTTTTGCTGTTACAGAATTTATTTTTTTTTTGGCATCATGTAGTGTCATTTTCATAATTTGTCTTTGGTTTTTTCTTTTCCCAATTCCGATCGAAAGCAGATTTTTTATTCACAGGTACAACCTACATTCCACCTGCGGTGTTTGGTGCACATCACAAGGTGATCACAGGTCATTAAAATACGGCTGACACCTGAACCAGCTTCATTCCAAATCCCTGTCCACGTTTACCACACACTTGCTTCAGGAAATCCATGCCTCTTCTTTTATTTTCCCATTTTTAAAGGTTAAGAAGATATCTTCAGAGGCAGAATAAACACAAATCAGGCGCTTATACTCCCGTAAACGAAAACAGTCTAAGTGTCCCACTTACAGAGGAGGAATTGAAATATACCACCTACCTTCATTTGAATCTGGAAAAACCATGATTACCTCTATAGCCCAAATGCATACAATCTTTAAAATGAAGGGTTGGAAGACTATTGTTTTTAGGCCGCATATTTTACCTATTTCTTTTCTCTCTTTGTCTGTCAATAAACACAATGTAGGATCCAGATATCCTACTGTCGAGGAATCATCGTATTAACATATCTAGGTCAGTGAAAGGTCAAATCTTTCTTTTTTCCTTTCTTCTTTCCTTTTCTTTCTCTCTGAGGGAATATAACTAGCAGCCATTCATGTTTTTCAGCAGGATGTGCTATTATTCACTAATTCAATAATGAATTACAAAATTTCCAAAAGATGGTAATTTTAGCAGAAGCACACCCCTTAATTGGTAAATGTACAAAAGTTCTGTGTGAATAACCCCAACTTGAAAGATTAGCCAAAAGTTACCCCACCCCCCAAAAAATGGGGGGAAGAAGAACTCGTCTTTTTTTTTCCTACCGACATAGTACTTTTCTAGTCAGTGAAATTTCTCCTGAAACGTGATGCAGATGTCATTATCTGGGTTGGCACCAAATCAACGAGTAACATAGAAGATTCTAACGATAAAGGCTCATTTTGTTCATCAAACAGCACATACTGCTTTAATGATTAAACCAGGGAGTATTAGAGTAGCAACTCCCTGACTGAACATGTTCTGTAAATATTGCACTAGCTAGGTGGGGGGTACTCTGTTTGTACAAGTTATGACAACAAACATTTTTCTCAAAATGTATTTGAAACAGTAAATTACAATTCATCAGGCACTATTTAATAATTATTCAAATTAGAGAGCAGAAATTCATTTTGCTCTCTGCGTGTGTGTGTGGTCTCAATGACTTGCGCATAATATTCAGAGAGAGGGGGTACCTAAAGCGTGTGTTTGAGCTGGTTATAAGCAGACTGAATGTCCATTACAGGTTGATGTAGGCTAATAACTTGAACAATTGCTTACGTAAAAATATGTAAAAATTACAACAAAACTATTTGTTGGCTACAATTGCAGCCACAGACATTGATTAGCTGTCCATGTTGTCTTAAAACAGAAATTGCGCAGTGACCAGATACAACCACACACACACACAAAATTGCCAGATGCTACACCACAGTCAATACGGTAATGCATGGGTTATATGAGGTGAGGGAGTAATTGGTAATTTAATACCAAAAGAAAATAGCACATTGCAGAATAAGGAAAGGAACCAAAGAAATCAAATTATCATATGGTGTGCTATTCCAACCCCTTGCTACAATGAATCGCTGACCTCCGGAGAAAAGTGCAATGGCAACGCCGTACCCAAAACATTCGGGAAGGACCTCCAATCAGCTGTAGACGGTGCAATAACACACGCAAGAATTTTAATGGGTGACGTTCTGTCCTTTCACACATGAGAACCAGAGGTTGACGATGCATATTTGACCATCACCTAGACTAACTTTGACAGAAAAATGTTGACTTTTCACACCTAATTGATAGTTAATTGCTATGACTTCCCTCATTTATGTGATTGGTTTTGTTTTAATGGTAGTGGAAGTCCCCTCGTGTGACTCCTTTGCCATATCTCTGCACTGTCCACATAATTGTCAGATTGGCTTCACTTGATTCATAGTAAAGTGTGACAAAAAACGACTGAAAAAGTTTTCTTATTGTGTAATGGACCGGCTACGGTCTTAAAAATGACTCCAGATTTTGCCTGCATGTCAGTGTTCATGCTAAGGAATTGAAACTGGGAGGGAAATGCCTCTCTCTAAAAAAAAATTGGGAGGGATTTTAAAAATCAAGGAGAGAGTTTGTCACTGGGTAAAGATTCCATTGAAATTTATTGTGTGCATTTATAATTGTAGCAACATCAACTGTGAAATGTGTGCAGGATTTTCTACATTAGATTTATCTTTTTGTCGGAATTCAGGAGACCAATGCGGGATTCGCTCAATTCCCCGCCTTAGTGCGAATGCACTGCATACTGCGCCCTTCTTAAGTTAAACCTGCTTTTGTATCGGACACTGTATAGATAATGTGTTCATATGTTTGAAAGTGTAGTATACCCAGGCTGTGTTTGTAGGTACTGTAGACATATAACAGTGCTATTTATTGGTTGATTGCAATTGTCAGATCACACTGCCAAGCAGTGACTGCATAGAAACATTGTTATGTTGGAGAGGACATCTACTGGAAAACAAAATGTTGAAATAAGTTTTATTGCAAACCAAAAGTAAGTTGTACATTGACATCTAGTATCACATATGTACTCTGTGTAACATATGACCCATAACTCGTTGGTATGTATGGATATTCATGAATGACTTAAATATTAACTTACCCTTGTTAACATTTAGGCATCACTTCACTTAAAAAAAGTGTTCTGGCACTGCACTCTCTGCCCTAGTTTAGCTTTGTTAAACAGTGCACAAAGTGTTGGCAAAGGACGGGTATATACATGTGTCTACCATGTGAATTTACACTGTATATTGGAACACTGCATATACTGTAGGAACTGCGTAAACAGTAGGAGCAAGCTGTAGGAACACTGCATAACATATATAAACTGTATGATGCACAGACTCACTGAGAGAAAAATAAAAATAACTGACATCATGACATTGCCTCAAGTCCAGCCTAAACAGAATGT